>JAHRHZ010000009.1:4845924-4890843 GCA_024137785.1 Ginglymostoma cirratum
TTCCTGCTCCTATGATGCTGCTTGGCCTGCTGTGTTCATCCAGCTCCACACCTTGTTAATTAGGTTGCCATTTCCTTTACCTAAATAAAAGAGTTCAAGTAACCAATTGTTCCCCCAAAATTTAGCAAAATAATTAAGATTTGGTAATTACCAATTCTGACACATCTATGCTCAGTTGAATTACATACACGAAAGGGTATATTCGACAGAAACAATCATTTTGGAATGGTCACTAAATGCTTGTTCCCATCAGTAGCAATTTCTCAGTAACAAAATGTAAAAATGCATCAGGTTATGCTTTGTCCACTCCTATTTCAGCTATTTTACAGAAGTTTGGTAGAAAGGATAGGAGGTGACTGCTTCTCCACCAAGATTTCCAACTCATTACAGTCTCACCATGGGATTGGCCCCATCATAATTGAGTCCTCATATTTAAAGAGGGATTTGTCCGATGGGGACTAACTTAGTGCTCAAAGTGGCTCATTAGTACTGGCTCACTTTAGGAAATTAGTTGGATCAGAGTTCCTAAGCTACTGCTATCATTTAACTGCCTTTCAGCCTGGCTTCCAACACTTCTTGAGTTTTTTCACAGCTATGATTTACAGACAGCAGCAACTGGACAGACTAATGGATCAAATCAACTCATAACTGTAGTCTTCTAACTACATAACTCTCCTTGATATCATAAGGTGTCACAAAAGAAAGAAAAACACGCTTTTCTTGCAGACAACCTCTCAAAACTCTTTCCTAGTCAGAAGTCACACAATACCAGGCTATAGTCCAACAGGTTTATTTGAAATCACAAGCTGCTCCTTTGTCCCATCCAACCCAGTCCAAAACCAACACCTCCATGTCATCACTAATCCCCAGTTAGCCTTCTGATTCTCAATGGTTCTTGACCTATATTAGTGACATTCTCTTTGCTATATCAGAATATGTCCCTGAGATTAAGTAACCATGTGTCTTTTTGTGGCTGTCCCACAACTTCTCTTCATTCAGTCATGTAATTCATACAAAAGCATAGTGCTACAGCTGCTGGAAACTGGAAATAAAGAAAAGTGTGAGAAATAGGTCATTGACTTACAGTATTAATCTTGATGTTTTGTCCCCACAGACGGTGCTTAATATATCCATTGCTTTTGTTGAGATTTTGGCCTATAAAATAAACCTTTTCCACTTTCCACATTATGTATTCCTTTGAAGAAGTCACCTCGTTGTCAAAATGAAGAAGAGACTTGGAACTGGCCTGGAATAAGATAACCAGCATTATGTCATTCCACAAAGTGTTTTAATCCATATTTTGAGCTTCTGCAGACTAAGCATCTGCATATTCAAATTGAGGAGGATTCAGTTCAAGCCTTTTATGAAGAAAACCAAGGAATGGTATAGAGGTAATTCTGTGAAAGTGTGTGCACAGATAAATAAAGCCATTTCTTATTTAAAAATCAGTATTTAATATTTTATAAATAACGTATGGAATACAAAAGCAAAGGAGTGATAACAAATTTGTATCAATATTGGTTGTTATGGACTATCTTATATGCTTTGGAGCATTTCAGTACAGAAAAGGCATTAAAGTTATGAAGAGTATGCTCATCAAGATGATAGTAATGAAGAGAAAATTGAAAAACAGTAAATATTTCAGCTGGCAGTAAAAGTCAAGAAATTGATTTTAGAAAAGTACCTATTTGGGAGTTTGATACTGTGAATTATGAATAAACACTTCTATAGTCAGAGCGCAGTTATGTAGAACTGCCAGTTTAAACCTGTCACAACAAGAAGACCATCTCAACAATGTTGGTTCACACAAAGAACATGAGATCACAAGAAACATGAGCAGTACTAGATCATTCAAACCCTCAAGTCTGCCTGTAATTCTTTAAGATCATGACCGATCCGCTCCATGCCTAAAGTCCTCTTTCATTATGATTCCTCATAGCCCTTAATTCCCTGATACCTCAAAAATCTATCTACCTCCTTTTCAAATACTGTCAGTGATCTAACCTCCACAGATCTCCAGGGTAAAGAGTTCGAGACATTCACAATCCTCTGGGAGAAGAAATTCCTTCACGTCTCAGTTTTAAATTAATGCCCCTCTTATTATTCATCTATTTCCTGTTGTTCAAGATTCCCCAATTAGTGGAAACATCTTCTCAACATCTAACTTGTCAAACCCCTCACAATCTTGTATTGTTCAATCAGATCACATTTATTCTTCTGAACTCTAATGAATAAAGGCTTAATATGTTTAGCTGTTCTTGATAAGTCAACTCCTTCATCACAGGAGTCAGTCCAGTGAATCTCTTTTGATCTGTCTCTAATTCCACTGTATCCTTTATTAAATAAGGGGACCAATTCTGCACACGCTGTCGCCTTACCAGCACACTGCACAGTTGTAAAAGGCTTCGTTATTTTTAAACAACAACCCTTTGGCAATAAAGGTTAAAAATTCATTTGTCTTAATTACTTGTTAGACTTGCATGCTAAATGTTTCAAGCCCAAGAACACACAGACCTCTCTGTGCTGAATGCCTATGGACTTTCTCTCAATTTAAGCAATAATTTGCCTTTTTCTTCTTCCTAAAAAAGGTGCAAGAAACACATTTTCTGACATTAAAAACTGAAAGAACTGCAGATGTTGTAAATCAAAAAGAAAAGAGAAAATGTTGGGAAAGCTCAGCAGGTCTGGCAGCATCTGTAGAGAGAAATCAGAGTTAATGTTTTGGGTCGCAGTGACCCTTCCTCAGAACTACATTTCCTGCATTAAATGCATTCTGCCATGTTTTTGCCCACTCATTCAACTTTTTATATATATATTTCCTAGACGATGAAAGGTTTGGTCAAAGAGAACATTTGAGGCACAGGAGAAGAGTAGGTAAACATTTTAAGTGATAGAAGATGCAAAATGATTGCAAACAGCAGGTTACTGGGAACAATTTTATTGTTCTACAAATAAACCATGACAAAGAGTATTTCTTGACTTCACTAAACAATATGTTTTCATACCCACATTTTGTTTTCTTAATTTCCTTTTCAATTCCTTCCCACACTTTGTATACTCTTCTAGGTTTTCTGCAATATTAAGCTCACTGTATCTGTCATGATTTCCCATTGTTTACTTTCTTCAACTCTCAAAGTTGTTTGGCATTGAAGGATGGGGAGCTTTCTTCAAATTGTTTTTTCCTTCTGGAAATGCATTTGTTCTAAGATTGTTTTATCCCTGCTGACATAATTTACTTTTCACTAATTATACTGAGCTATTTTTGACAAATCATATTTCAGCTTAAGTTCTGATCAACCCATTATGACTTAATGATTAGTTACTTGTGTGATTCCCACGATGTAACCTTGTGATAGCATTAAATTGTTTATCAATTGTTCCACCCCACATAATCAGTGATGACTGCAAAACAGGAAGTACTTACGATGCCAGTATTGGACTGTCTATGTGGGAGGTGGTTTTGAGTCCAGTGATTACTTTGTAAATCCAGTGATTTTCAATCATTCAATAATAGAATGATTACAGCACAGAGGAGGCCATTGGAAATGTTGTGCCTGCACTGTCTCTCTGCATGAACAATCCAGCTAGTCCCAAGACCCCATCTTTTCTCTCCAGCCATGAAAATAATTCCCCTCAAGTACTTTCCTAGATCTCTTTCGAATGCCACAATTGAATTTGCCTCCATCACTATTTCGGGCAGTGCATTCCAAAGATCGATTGTTCTTCTAAACACAGAACTCAAGGCTACTCTTTAACGTCTCTCCCCAACACTGAGTAAGACGTTTCTTTGTCATGCGGCATTTGTTTTCTCTTGCCAACCACCACAACGAGAACAATATCTTTCTACCCATCTGTCTAAATCCCTTGTGATTTCGAACACCTTCTCTGCTCTAAAGAGAGCAGCCCCATTTCTCTAGCCTACCAAACAATTGAAATCCCTCATCCTTGATCCCATTCTGCTAAATCTTTTCAATATCTTCTCTAAAGCCTTCAGCTCCTGGCCAAACCTGAACATAATACTCCAGTTGTAAGGTGGAGTAGCATGTGTTAAATGTTCATCACAAATCATTCACTTTTGTACTCAATGGCCAAGATTTTTACCATATTGCAGTGAAAATGTCATTAGAAGCTGGAAATCACTCTACCCCTACCATCAGCATTTCCCATATTTGCTGCAACAGAATTAAGGATGGTCCATAGTTTGTGCATGTATGTTTCCTACTGCCAGCTAATCATTCAAAACATCAGTTACCTCTAGTGAGGTCACATTTTAGCCCCTGGAGTGAAGAAACTGGAGATTCGGCCAAATAAGAACAGGACTGTTCTCAGTGCATTTCTTTGGGATGGTTAGGGGACCAATTTGGAGAGATATAGTATCTCTTTGGATGTGGCTTCAGGACACTTATGGGGGAGGTAGGCTGCCCTTTGGTAGAGGTAAAGCTACCCGTTACAATTCTGAAAAGTAGAAATGCACGGACACAAAAACTGCAGAAGCACATTACATTTCATTCTTCTGTGGGATACAGGCATAACTGGCTAGGTCAAATTTCTTGCTCATTGAAAATTGTTTTACAGAAGGTGCTAGTGATGTGCCTTCTTCATCTGCTGCAGACCTTGGTGTGTAGAGGCACTCACTGTTAACAGTGCCTGGACTTAGTCCCAGCGTCAATGGATGAATGGTTTATGGCTTAGTGGGGCACTTACTATATCTACCTGTTGCCCTTCTCCATTTAGATAGAGGTCATGTCTTTGGAAGGTGCCGTTGTAGAAGCTTTGGTGCGTTACTGCAGTGCATCTTTTTGATGGTACACAATGCTTCTGCGTGCCAGTAGTGAAAAGAGTGAATGTTGAAAGTTGTGGATGGGATACAAGTTAAGAGGGCTGTTGAACACCTTGAGTGTTGTTGGAGCTGCACCCATCTAGACAAGTGGAAAGTATGCTAACCCTGATTTGTATCTTAGAGATGCTGGAGAGGCTTTGAAGGACTGAAGCTGACAGACACCCTGCATAATTCTTAGCATCTGATGTGCTCTTCCAGCAACAGTAATTGTATGGCTCATATAGTTAGTTTCTGATCAATGATAACCTCTAGGCTGTTAATAGCAGAGGAATCACTTTGGTAATGCAATCAAAAGTCGAGGAGAAATGGTTAGATTACTACATGCAGGAGATGGACATTGTCTGGCACTTGTGTCGTACAAATGTTACTTGCTCCTGATTAGCCCAAGCCTCAATATAATTCAGATCTTTTGGCACATGGACATAGATTGCTCCAGTACCTGAAGTCTCTTTGAATAGTACTGATCATTGCACAACCAGCAAACATCTCCATTTCTGACTTCTGATAAAGGGTGAGGTTTGTTGATGAAACAGTTGAAGTTTGGGCTTATAGTACAAAACCAATGTTCAGCTGTAATGGGCTCAGGAGCTGAATGAACCTGATAGAGCCCAAACTGAGCATCAGTGATCTTATTTCTGAGCAAGTGCCACTAATTCATAAAGATGATGATCTTTTCCACCACACTCGATGATTAGTTTGATGATAGGGACTCCTAAAGATTTCAAAGGACTGCCAAGCCCTGTCATGGAACCATAAAAAATAATGCGTGTGGTTAAACAGAATTCCTGTTGACATAAGCCATTGTAGAATTTGTAACAGAAGACTGATTTCTGAAACTATCGTTTTCACAATAGGAGCCTATCAAGTGAGTATTTTGATGGACGTCTCCAACTACATTCAACAGAATGGAGCAATTTATTGACATGAGGGATGAAGTACTTTAGAATCTACATTTTCTTTCATTAGAGTTGGTTGAAAAACTTCTAGATATTGGTTTTTTATATATTTCTTTTTCAGGAGTGGAAGTTTGACTAGACAGATTAGGAGCAAACTACTGCAGATGCTGGAATCTGTACTGAAAATAGAAAGTGATGGAAATCACAATGGGGCAGGCAGCATCCATGGAGAGAAAGCAAGCTAAGGTTTCAAGTCTCGATAATTCTTCATTGGAGCTGCCGAGACAGATAACTCTATATTCTGCCATGCTGTCTTCTGAGGTGAATAATTGGCGACATGGCATGGAGGGAGAAGGACATGGATAGGGTTTATGAATTTGCATATGTTGATACTCAGTTTACATTGTGTTTTAAAGAGCCATGGGGATAATTGAAGGCATGAGGGTCCATGGAAAATGGGTAGACGGACATAGGATTAAAAAGTTGCATGGTGTATTGTGGTCACATGGTATATTTGGATGGGCTTAGGGCTTATTAGGAGCCATGGGTAATGGGTATATTGGTATAGGTTGACATGGAAGGTGGGTTGGCCATAAGGGTGGAACAGTGAGGAAGGTGGCATAGAGAATGAGGGGCTTGGAGAATGAGGGTGGTGAGACAATTCAAGGACAAAGCATGTTTAAATCTTTTAATATTTGTTTTTAAATTTGATCTTACAGCCAGACTCCTCATGGCAGGCTTCTCCCCAGCCCACTTCAGGAAACAGGCACCTCCTCTGTCCTCTAAAACACAGCCATAAGTCTTCAGGAAGAATTGGACAAGCTTAGTGAATGGGCAAAAACAGGACAGATGGGATAAATGTGGAAAAATGTAAGATTACCCAATTTGGTAGGAGAAATAAATATGCAGAGTATTTCTTAAATGGTAAGAGGTTGGAACATACAGAGGGACTTAGGTGTCCTTATTGTTAAGTCATTAAAGGTTAAAATGCGGGTGGAGCAAGCTATTCGGAAGGCTAATGGAATATTAGTTTTTATAGCATGAGGATTTGAGGACAAGAGGGCTGAAGCTTTGCTTCAATTTTATAGATGCTTAGTTAGACAGCACCTGTAGCATGGAGGGCCATACTAGCTCAGTTTATGAGTATGTTTGATGACGTAGATTGTAGAGATTGATTATGTAGACATTAATAGATTGCTGACTGCAAGCAGCATATTGAGTTGTAGGGATGTGTAAGTAAAAGCAGTGAAATCTTTGGTTAACCATGATCAAATTAAATGGTGGGGGGTCGGGGGCGGGGGAGGAAGGCTTGACAGACTGAATGATTAATTCCTGTTCCTAAGTTCTTAAACCCACCTCCAGTTCAAAACACCACTTCACTCTTCCTTTATAACACAGTGTGGAGCCGGACAAGCACAGCAGGCCAGGCAGCACCAGAGGAGCAGGAAAGCTGACGTTTCAGATCGGGACCCTTCTTCAGACATGGGGGAGGGGGAAGGGGTGTCTGAAATAAATAAAGAGGAGGGGTGGGCTCCCTTCCCCCTCCCCCATGTCTGAAGAAGGGTCCTGACCTGAAATGTCAGCTTTCCTGCTCCTCTGCTGCTGCCTGGCCTGTTGTGCTCCTCCAGCCTCGGCAGGTCTTACTATTTCTTCACTCTTCCTTTGTTGTCTTTTAACCAATTGTGTTGCCACATTGTCATGGTCCATTTCACTCCAAGGATTTTAAATTTGCTGATTAGTCTATTCGATGGCACTTCAGCAAACACCTTTCGGAAATCCATCACATCAACTGGATTGTCCCATTCACCTTGATACCTCAACAAAGAAATTGATCAAGCAGGTTGAATACAATTTGATTTGAACAAATCCATACCAAATTTCTTTAAATAGCTCACTGTTTTCCAATTGAAAGTAGATGCTACTTTATCCCTTTTGAACATTTAGAATTTCCCAGTCTTAAAACTACAGAAGTGATGCGAAAGAGTCATTGAGGTCCACAGCACAGAAAATGGCTCTTTGGCCCATCGAGTGTGTGCTAGCATTGTAGAACAGAGAGACCTAGGGGTTTAGGTACATAATTCTTTGAAAATTGCATCACATATAGATAGGATGGTTAAAAAGGCCAGACTTTCAAATATAGGAGTTGGGAAGTTATGTTGAGGTTGTACAAGACATTGGTGAGGCCTCTTCTGGAGTACTGTGTGCAGTTCTGGTCTCCCCACTGGAGGAAGGATATTATTCAGCTGGAGATGGTTCAAAAGAGTTTTACCAGGATGTTGCAGGGAATAGCGAGTTTGAGTTATAAGGAGAGGCTGGAAAGTCTGGGACTTTTTCCCACTGGAGCACAGGTGGTTGACAGGTGACCTTATAGAGATTTATAAAATAATGTGAAGTTTGGATAAGGTGAATGGTAGGTGGCTCTTCAAGATTTCAAGACTAGGCAGCATATATTTTAGGTGAGAGGAGAAAGATTTAAAAAAGACATCAGGGGCAGTTTTAGAGAGTAGTTTATGTGTGGAATGAACTTTCATAGGGAAGTGGTGGATGTGGGTACAATTACAACATTTAAAAGATAGTTAAATAAGCACACAAATAAGAAATGTTTGGAAAATATTGGCCATGCGCAGGCAGGTGGGAATAGCTTAGTTTGGGAACATGGCCAGCGTGGTTCTTTTTCGGTCTGATATGGCTCTATGACCGTATAACTACATAACTATTTTGTTCTAATTCCATTTAAAAAGGCCATGGCTTGTATCTGCAAAAGGTTTATCACATGTTTTCTCAATAGTTAGTTTGCGAACGGAACTGATGACTATTTTGCTTCAAAAATAAGCCTTTCTAGCTCCTCCTTCTTATTAATTTTTAGCCCATTCAATATCTCAACAACCATTGTTTTAATGTGTATCTTGTAGAATATTTTGTTTTTGGTTTATAAAATCATGAAAGGCATGGAAAGGGTGAATAGACAAGGTCTTTTCCCTGGGGTGGGGGTGTCCAAAACTAGAAGGCATAGATTTAAGGTGAGAGGGGAAAGATTTAAAAGGGATTTAAGGGATAACTTTTTCATGCAAAGGGTGGTGCATATATGGAATGAGCTGCCAGAGAAAGTGGTGGTAGCTGGTACAATTCCAATTTTTAAAAGGCATCTGGATGGATATATGAATAGGAAGGGCTTAGAGGGATATGGGCCAAATGCTGGCAAATGGAGATAGATTAATTTAGGATATCTGCTCGGCATGGATGAGTTGGGCCGAAGAGTCCGTTTCCATGCTGTATGTCTCTATGACTCTATGACTCTATGGTCTATCTGGCTGCGAGCCTAAACTGAAACACAAGGAAAAAAGACACAAAGTGACATTGGAGTACAAAAACACTTGTGAGACGTATATAGAAGTAAACTTTTAATTTAATTTTAATTTAATTTAAATTACTCAACTATGAAGTAAGACAGGATCAATTAATTAGCCTAAAAACTCAACCAAATTTAATAATATGTCATATGATTACTGTCAATGTCCAATCAACTAATTGGATCATAGGATTAAGTCATAATTGAATGAAGGGTCAGTAACATTAAAGGGGTCTGAATTTTTCCGTTCATTAGAATCTGAGATATTTAGATAGCAGCAGCTAAATGATTTAAGTTAACCTCCCTATAAAAGTAGTGACATCATCACTAGGGTGGTAAGGTGGCTCAGTGGTTAGCACTGCTGCCTCACAGCACCAGGGACCCGGGTTTGATTCCACCCTCGGGCGACTGTCAGTGTGGAGTTTGCACATTCTCCCCGTGTCTGCGTGAGTTTGTTCCGGTTTCCTCCCACAGTCCAAAGATGTGCAGGTTAGGTGGAATGGCCATGCTAAATTGTCCATAGTACCCAGGGATGCTTGGGATGTTAGACCTGGAAAATCAGGAGTGGGATAATAGGCCTGGGTGGGATGCTGTTTGGAGGGGTGGTGTGAACTCGTAGGGTTGAATGGCCTGTTTCCACACTGTAGGGATTCTATAAAAAAAAATACACAGGAAGCATAATTGGTGAGTATTTATTTAAGTCTTAAGTTTAAATTAAGCTCAGTTCTGTACAATTAATCATCTCATCAATAGAGGCTTGGCATGATATTTCGGTCCTGTGGAGTGACTACCTTGTTCTGCGTGGAAGTGCCAGGATGCTTTTATTATTTTGAGCAACCGCTTGTGGATTAGCTCAAGATCGAGGTTTAGGAGCTTGATTAGCAGTTCATAATCTAGCCACCATCCCCTTGATATTCAATGGTGTTACCATCACTGAATCTCTCACTATCAACATTCTAGGGGTTATCATTGACCAGAAACTCAACTGGACTCACCACAAAAGCACAGTGGCTACAAGAGCAGTTCAAGAGGCCAGGAATACTATAGTGAGTAACTCACTTTTTGACTCCCCAAAGTTTGCCCACCAAGTAGTAGGCAAAAGTCAGGAGGGCGATGGAACATTTCCCACTAGTCTGGATGAGTGCAGCTCCAATAACACTCAAGACACCCAGGACAAAGCAGTCCACTTAAGTGGCACCATATCTACAAACATTCACTCCCTCAGTGGCAGCAGTGTGTCCCACCTACAACATGCACTGCAGGAATTCATTAAAGTTCTTTAGACAACACCTTCCAAACCCACAACCACTACAATGTAGAAGGACAAGGGCAGCAGATACATGGGAACATCACCAGCTACAACTTCCCCTCCAGGTCACTCACCAACATGACTTGGAAATCACATTTGTTATGGGTCTGAATCACACGTAGTCCAGACCAGGTAAGGATGGCAGTTTCCTTCCCTAAAAGACATTAGTGAACCAGATGGGTTTTTACTGACAATTGATAATGGTTTCTTGGTCATCATTAGACTTTCACTTCCATGTTTTCGCTAAATTTAAATCCTACCATTCCCCAGAATATTACCTGGGTCTCTGGATTACTCCTCTCGGCAATAATACCACCAGGTTATTGCATCCCGATCTACCAGTGTGGGGTTGGGTTTGGGGTTGGGGTTGGGGTTAGCATTAGGGTTAGGGTTGGAAAAACCAGTAAAAACCAGCAATACCAGGAAATGAATTTACTTGTTGTACTGGTGTTCCATTCTGAAGCCTACAAAAGTGCCAGACCAGTATGTTTTACATGAGAGATAAAAGTTACTGCAGATGCTGGAGGATCCAAGATAACAAACATGGGGCTGGATGCAGCCCCATGCTTGTTATCTAGTATGTTTTACATACTGGCTTCCCAGGTCTCCTGTTCCTCTTTGTCTTCAAAGTCCTGGTGAACTGTTGAGTGAAGGGTCAGTGCTTGAGTATATGAATGAAGAATGGCACAAGGATTGGGTTGTGATGAGGCACGGTGGGTGAGGACTCAAGGATTGGGAGGTTTATGCTAACTTGATGCACAGTTACTACCTCTTCAATAACTGATTCTAGCATTTTCCCAATGATATGCTGATAAATGTTGATCTTAGGGTAATAAGAGACAATTTAAGAATGAAACTTAATATTGGTTCTGCTGATTACAGAGCCCCAGATTATCCAAAGTATATTTTGAATTCTGAAGAAGGGTATTCGTGGACTCATCAGATTAATTCTGTTTCTCTCTCCAAAGATGCTACCAGACCTGCTGAGGTTCTTCAACATTCCCTGTGTTTGTTTCAGCCAAGGTTAGTGATTCATTGCTATTTGTGGGAGCTTTCTGTATTTTTGATTGCCTGTGTTGCAACAATGACTGTGTTCCAAAATTACTTAGTTGGCTGTTAAGTGCAATGCATCGTCCTGAAAGGCGCCACATGAATGCAACGTTTTTCTTGTTCAATATCATTTCCAGCTGCTGTGAAGTTGCAGCAAGTGCACTCCAATACCAAAGGTAAATATTGATAAGAGGAAGTAAATGCTGCAACTTGTGTGGAGGGTAAATTGGCTTTTTATGCCTCATCAGTTGGCTGAAGCGATGATTTCAATTCATTTTATCATGCAACTATGTCACATTTCAATTAAAATGTACTTCACTAGTTCAGAATTAAGAACACAATTACAAAGAAAGAGAATTTTATCACTTACTAACCCTGAGCAAAATAATAAATTCTGACACTAAACACAAGCACGATCATAGGGGTATGGTTTATTAAAGGGTACTAAAAAGGAGATAAAATAATGTATTGTGGAAAGGAGTTCAGAGTCCTTGATGTGTTTGCTTTTAAACTGAGACCATGGATGTTTAATTGATAGTTCACATTGAAATAAATAAATATGATCTCATGGCCATTTTGGAGACATGGCTGTGGAATGACACGGACTGGCTCTTAAATACTGAGGGGCATATAACATTAAACTAGAATAAGAAGATAGGTAAAGGCAGAGAGGTAGCACTGGATATCAAAGATGGCATTGGTGCTATAATTGAAGACTTCTTTGCTTCAAGTAATCTGGATAATTTGAGTGGAAATGAGGAATAATAAGGGAAAGAAATCTTTAATGGCAGTATCTACAGGTCCCCTAACAGTAACTACTGAGTAAAACAAAATATACTAGAAGGATTGTTCGGGGCTTTCGATAAAAGAATCACAGTAATCATGGGTGAATTTAATCTACAGAAAAGGTAAAGATAAAGTTGCAATCGTCCTACCTGACCATAACGCTGCTGTCTTATCAGAGAGAGAGAGAGATGACTGGAGGTGGTTTAACCTGAGGGTCATCACTCAGGTATGTGGAGAGATTGAGAAGGAAAGTCCTTCAAGGTAACCTCAGTTGGCATAGGAATTACACCCATGCTGGTGATATCACTTTACATTGCAAACTAGATGTTCAGGTAACTGAGCTAACCAACCCCCTAAAATACAGGAAAACTGAAAAAACAAGGTTGTCAAAATTAACCTAGATGAGGAGTTCATAAAATGCTCTTGAGACATTTTCTTAGCACATACATTCTGAAATGAGCCAGAGAGCAGATTACATTAAACTTGGTACTCTGCAATGAGACAGGATTAATTAATGACCTCAGAGTAAAGGAAACTTTGTGAAAAGCAACCACGATACGACTGAATTTTGCAACCAGTTTGAAAAGTACATTTAATGCTAGCATTAAAAAAATTAAATAAGACAATGATGTGGACTCTAAAGTGAACTGGAATATTTGTCTAGGAAATAGGTTAAATGAGAAGCATTTGCAGAATTTTAAGAGCTTATTTCAGAATACTCAGAATAAGGGAGACTTGTAATGAATAAAAATTCCAAGGGCAGGACCCACTCTCCATGTTCAACTGAAGAAGTTAAACAAAGCATCGCACTTCAGAAGAAAACGTACAATCGTAAAATGACTGGTCAGAACGTATGGTTAGAGACCAAACCAGAGCCCCTCAAAATATATTAAGAAGGTAGCCAATTCCATAACTTGTTGTTATTTTAAAGGCATATGTAAAGTGCTGTGTTCCTGATATAATGTAACTGGTCAAATTACTTGGTATTAAGCAAAATGCGATTTATTTAAATACTACAGTTAAAATACAACAAAAGAAAGAAGAGCTTAGAATAACTTAACTCTAATGGAAAACTTAACAGAGCAATGATCTAGTAACTATTGCTAATTCACTGTTCCAATATTATAGCATCCCATAAACACACCCCTTTGCAAGATTCAGAAAATAGAGTTATCTCAAGGTAACTCCAGTAACCCAGAAGGAAAGACATCAAGGGAGAACTCAGAGAGAATAGTAGCTAGGAGACATTTACTGCAGCTTCCAACCTTGTTGAGACTCCAACAGCAACTGCTGAATCTAAAAGCCAAAAACCTAAAAGCCAGAAATCCTGGTCTGTGTCAGTTAACCACACCCAGCCAGGTTGCTTCTATTGTTCCAACTTTAAAAAGAAATGAGGCCTCACATTAATTTTACTCCATGGGCCTTCACTAGCCAGCTCATAACCTCTGCCATAAAACCTGTCTTCAAAAAAAAGGACAAAACACACCACTTAAAGCCACAGCATTGTCACAATAAAGAACAGCAAAAAATGATTTAAAGGTTAATCAAGGGAAAGAGATAAACAGTATGAAAGGAAGCTCGTTAGAAGTTCAAAACCATAAACAGAAACTGCTGGTGAAACTCAGCACATCTGGCAGCATCTCTTCACCAGAATTACTGGACCTGACATGCAAACTCTACTTTGTTCCTACAGATGTTGCCAGGCCCTACAGAGCTTTGCCAGCAATTTATGTTTTTGATTCAGATCTCCAGCATCACAGTTCTCTGTTTTATTATATAATGTAAAAACATGAGCAAAGGTTTCTCCAGCTACCTATAAAGGAAAAAAGAAATAAATAAAGTAAGTGTTGCTCCCCTAGAAAGCGAAAGCGGGAAGTTGATAATCAACAATAATTAAATAGCAGATGAAATGAACAAGTATTTTGTGCTATCTTCACTATTTAGAATAGAAGAAGAACATCCCCAGTACTATATGAAAGTCGGGAGCTGGAAGAAAGAGAGGAGTTTGGTAAAATTATAATCACCAGGAAAGTGGTTCTGAGCAAATTAGTGGAACTGCTAGCTGACAAATCCACAGGTCTGTATAGACTTGATCCTCAAGTCTTAAAACAAGGTAACTAAGGTGGTCATCGATATATTGGTGCTAATTTTTCATTTTGCTGGATTGTAGAAAGGGTCCATCACAAGTATCAAATATAATCTGTCTCTCCAAGAACTAAGGGGTAGTGGGTCATTGTCATTTTGTACTTGGATTTCCAAAAGGTATCTGTCAATGTGCTGCATAAAAAAGATTCTTCTGTAAAGTAGAAGATTATGGCATAGAGATAATATATAGGTGTGGATAGAAGATTGGCTGGTAGTCAGAAAACAGACATTAGGCTGGATGGGGCATTTTCTAATTGGTAGAATGTGGTGAGTAGGATCCTGCAGGGGTCTGTGCTGGTGCCTCAACTTGTTACAATTTATATTAATGATTGAGGAGAGGAGTTGAAGACATAGTAGCTAGATTTGTAAATGGCACAAAGTAGGAAAATATGTTGTGAAGAGGAAATAAGGAGGTTGCAGAGCAATACGGGTCAGTTGACTAAGTGGACAAAATACTCGGCAAATGGAGTATAGTATTGGAAAATGTGATATTATTCACTTTGGCAAAAAAGAATGAAAAAGCAGAATATTACATATATGGAGAACAACTACAGAATTATAAAGTGCAGAGGGATTTAGTTTGCAGGAATCACAGCAAGTTAGTATGCAGGTACAGCAAGTAATTAAGAAGGTAGTTGAAATTCTAACAATTGTTAGAGATGAATTGTATATAAAATAAGAATGTTATGCTAAGTTAAGTGGGGAAATGGTGACACCATATCTCATTTACTGTGTGCAGTTTTGAATTCTTTATTTCAGAATGGATATAAATGTGTTGGGGGTGGTTCGGAGGCACTTGATTAATACCTGAAATTAGCAGTCTACATAGAATATTGAATATTGAACGGTACAGTACAGGAACAAGCCTTTTGGCCCATGAGGAAGGGTCACCGGACCCGAAACGTTAACTCTGTTTTTACCTTCACAGATGCTGCCAGACCTGCTGAGCTTTTCCAGCAACTTTGTTTTTGTTCCTGATTTACAGCATCAGCAGTTCTTTGGGTTTTTATTTTGGCCCATGATGTTGTGCCGAACATGGTGCCAAATTATGTTGTGCTGAACAAACACCAGTTTGTCCAATTTGGAAATGTTGGGCATGCTGAGCTTGATCTCACTGGAATTTAAAAGAATGTAAGGTGAGTTGATTGAAGTGTACAACATTCTGTACAGTCTTGATGAGGTAGATGTGGAAATATTGTTTCCTCTAGTGGATCAAGTCAGAAGTGAAAGATTTTGTGTTTATATGAGGGAATTATCTTTTAGGGTAGAATTGGGAAGATGTTGTTATTCTGCAAATAGTGTTGTGTGACTTTGAAATTCTTTGCTATAGCGGTCATTGACTATTTTTAAGGCGGGGTAGAAAGATTTTTGTTAGGCAAGGGAATCAGAGAATAGGAGAGGAATGTGGAATTCAGAACACAAACAGATCGACCACGATCTTACTGAATGGTGAAGCAGACTCTCGGGGCTAAGTGGCCTACTTCTTTTGCTAATCCTTATGTTTGAAGGTTATTTTGTATCCTCAGCAGTAACAAATATCACAGAAACTTTTGAGTGTTGATCAATGTGTAGTTCTCCAATTTGCTTTATCGCTGGGCACTGTTTTACAAAAGGCTGAGAGAAAGCAAGGAGAGAAAGCTTTACAGCTCTGCTGTTGCACATTCAACTTTTCCTCTCTGATGCTCTGCCAAAGAAGCTACTTGAAATAAAGTTAATTTTGTGCATTACCAATCCTTATTCAGTGTTTTTTCCAAACTGGATCATTTGCAGGAAAATCAATCTAATCTCAAATATGTGAAATCACTCACATTGATCCCTCTGATCACTCCTCCACCAAAATACATGACTTACCCACCTCTTCCTGGACATTGAATCTACTCCAACTTGCCCCACAGCCTAGAGATATACTGCATTCCTGCACTACAGACATGTAAAGATGTGCAAGACCTGGAGGTTTCAGAGTTGGCTAAACTGTTTGATCTAAGCCAACAAAGTCTTGAGCGTCAACGATTCATTCCTCATGCTGGGAAGTGTGCACCATCTCCATGTGTGTGTATACAAGTGTGAACCACTCGCTGAGAACTGGATTGGAACCAAACTGTCAGTCCCCTCTGGAACCTTGTAGGTAAAGCTTAATTGAATGGGTGTTAAAGGTCAATATTTTCCCTATCTGCAGTCACTAAAACAAAATCTATTGGTTCCTTCTCTAATTATGGACTAAGAGACTAATAGCATTGCATTGATGTCATTCCCATTGCAGAAAGCTCAATCACCAACCTCTTCCTGGGAAACTGCAAACTATTTAGTTTCCTATTTGAGAAATTATATTTTTGCTCTAGTCTTCAATACTGATTTTAACTGGGGACTGTTTTTCTTTTGGTTCACATTGATCACTTTTGAAAACGTGTCTGCTCTACCATAAATGAAGTGTAGTCCATGACTTACAAAATTTAACAGATGCTAAGGTGTCTCTATTCTTTAGATTTATAACTGCATGGATTGGGACCCGAGGGAGTACAGGAAAGAGGCAAAATACTCTTCAATTTGAGCTGATGCCATGAGGGATTCACCTCTGACAAACAGCGGGGAATAACTTTCATTGTTGTTGAGACCAGGAGCAAGCATTTTTGGTTGGTTATCAAATAGCATGTGGCAACAACACTGATGGTGAGGTGAGACGTATTGGTCGCCTTCAATGACATGAGTAGGATATAATCTATTCAAAGCTGACACTTCATGTTCTATTAACTGTGCGCATCGTGTATGAAACATTTAATTCAGTCTCACACTGAAAGCAGCGTGTGCCAAGCCAATTTACAAATCCAATGAGAAATCTAGGAGTGCAGGAGCGTGCCTATCTTCCTATAACATGACCTTGACAGTACCATTGACCTGCCATTTCAAAACTGTAAAAACCATAAACAGTAGCTAATTGTATTAAGTAGTTAGGACAGAAGGGCTGGAAATGAGATGGGCACTATGACCCTGGTAATCAGAATACAGTTGAAACATCACACCCTCAGGACGATACCAACAAATGCCTCTAAGTCAGGTGCAAGGTGGCATGATCATGCCCCACTCACCTCGAGACAGGCCTGCTGGCTCCACTAGAGTGGAAACCCCACCTTTTTAAGATGTTGGCCGACTAAAATACCAGCCCCTTGGAGATGCTGCACGGCCAAGCAGCATACAGCTAAGGAGGAGCACTGTGTCTAATGTGCAGCCCTGAAAGGAGGCGTAAAAGATTAGCTGCCGTTGCATTAGTGTTAGCTGCATTTCAGGAAATTTACATGGGAGCAGAGATTGCTTGCCTAAACATTAAGAAAAAGACATTTCATAGAATCATATAATCCCTTCAGTTTGGAAGCAGGCCATTCAGCCCATCAAGTCCACACCAGTTGTCTGATCAGCATCCCACTCAGATTCATCCCTACCTTATCACTGTAACCCTGCATTTTTCATGAACAATCCACCTAGCCTGGGCACCCCGGGCAATTAGCATGACCAATCTACCCAGCCTGCACATCTTTGGACTGTGGGAGGAAACCGGAACGCCCGGAGGAAACCCACGTAGGCACGGGGAGAATGTGCAAACCCCACACAGACAGTCTCCCAAGGCTGGGATCAAACCCAGGTCCCTGGCGCTGTGAGGTTGCAGGGCTAACCACTGAGCCACCGTGCCACCCCAATATACAGAAAACTAAAATCTCAGTAGCCCTCGTGGGAGAGTCTAGGACGAGAGGGCATAGCATCAGAATAAAGAGTGCCAATTTAAGTCTGAGATGAGGAGGATTTTCAGAAAAGATTGAAAATCCAGTGTGAGAATTCCTGGATCAGTGCGAGTAGTTAAATTGATGAATTGTGCTATGATGTCTCACAGAAGCTGCTTCTTAAGTCTAATTGGTGTTCTGCTCTCAGAGAGTGAGTTCTTTTGAACTTGATGCCTGACACCTTTACAAAATCCTTTCAGACTTTATGGTGCAAATGGGACATTACTCAGTTGCAGAAAGGACTGGAGACTTGATGATTACCAACTTTCAAAATAGTTCTGACACTAGAAATATGTTTCGATACAATAAAAAGGTTAAAGAAAAACAGAATAAAGATGAAGAGATAACCAGGTGTAGAGCTGGATGAACACAGCAGGCCAAGCAGCATCAGAGGAGCAGGAAGGCTGATATTTCAGGTCTGGACCCTTCTTCAGTTCCCACTATCTCAGAATAAAGATGAAGACTTTTTTTTAGTAGATTTGGCACTATAGAAGAAAACAGAATTTGAAGAGTGAACAAATCTGGGGAATGCCCAGGGAACAATTATCAGTTGCCTCCAGGTAAAAAGTGAGTTTTGATTTTTGCTCCCAGATCAGGAGAGAAGTATTTCTCCAGCACTAACCCCTCAGAGCCCCTTCACCATCTGTGTAAATCTTGTGACACTGTCCCTCCCCAAAGGTGCCTAGCCTCTCTCAGGCTATCTGACTTACCATGTGTCCTGGGATCTTACTAGCATTAATACTTCATCTCTCCTGGTTATCCAAATTAAAGTTACAGAGACAGATCTGCTGTTTCTGTAGTATGTTCTGTGCACTCTGCTTCCAAACAGCGGATATATCAAAATTTACATTAAGTAAAGGCAACTGACCATCTAAAAGGTCAGCTAACTTCAAGGATGCATGAAGCCTAGGTTTGGCACAGACTTGTCCCTGTGCAAAAAAATCAAATGTGTGGGTAGCATTTTCAATGCTTGGATATTCTTAGTATTTTTCCCAGGACAATGAGGCCAGGTCTATCATGGCAAAAAATCTGGGCCTTGATGCATCATTATATGTTGGCTTTCCCAAAGAAGAGAGACAGAGTTCTCAAAAGATTATGATGCAGAGAATCCTTTTCATATTTATACGTTTGTTGAATTTGGGATGTGGGCATCACTGACTGGCCAGCATTTATTGCCCATTGAGAAGGTGGTGGTGAGCTGCCTTTTGAACTTTTGCAGTCCACCTGCTGTGGATTTGACCCACAATGCTGTTAAGAAGGGAATTCCAGAAATTCTGAAGACAAGCTTGAAGATAATGGTGAAACTGAACAAATCATATTGCTCAAAATTAGATTTATTTCTAGATTAGCCATGTAGTCATTTAACTAGGCAGCACTGCAAGTACTGTGCCTCAAAGGCTTAGAATGTTGGAAATAAAGTTCTTCTATATCCAGAGTCACTGCAAATGTCTTAACATTTTATCAAGGTATGTAAATTCCTCAATTTATCTATTGGAGAGATCCAGAAAACCAGTTTTCTGTACTTAAGAAAAATTACTATTCATTACAAATAAATAGATTTTATCCATAGTTAAACAGTTCTGAAGTGTTTTTGTATTTTACAGCCAAATCTACTTTACGAACACCTCCTGGTGCCAACCCACATCTACAAACAGCTTCCCCCACTGCTTGAACATAACAACAGTATAAACATGATGGACAATGAGTTTTAGTAACTTACATTTCTATAAGTGCTGCAATTCCTTTCTCAGTACATTGTTGTAAAACGGTCCATTTTCACAATTGATTTCACCATCAAATATAAAGTAATACAAAAGGACATTGTAATAGTGGAACAGTGAGCACAATGGTTGGCAATGTTACCTTGATTCACTAAGGATCATAGACAGAAAATTAAATAATATTAAGATACCTACTTTCTTTTAGTTTTATGCTGGGGAGGGTCACAAAATACAATTGTAATTCCAAGAAAAAGAGCTGGAGTAAGCCATTTAGAATTACTGTTGCAGTCTCTAATGGGATATCAATGCTGTGTAGTAAACATTACACCAAAAATGAGAAAATGAATATTGACGTGGAGCATGATAAGGTAATTACTTCAGCAATATCATCAGATTGTCATTGTATTCAATCAGGACATTAATGTAATCCCTTAAAAAAGACATATGCTTCTCATCAGAATGTTAGATAAGAGTAAATGGCAGTAAAATAATTTTTAAAAAACATAAGAGAAAGAATAAATGGCGCCAGATGATAAGGATAAGAGAGTAAAGAAGCAAATTGTTTGAAAGTTAGTTGGACAATTTCCTCATTCTACATGTCAAAGATTTAATGTTATGCTAAAAGATGCAGGTATAGTAATGAATATTATTGAAGATAAACAGAAGAGGTGGGCGAGGAATATGAAATCTCTAACAGTTGTTGGGGGATACCATTATATTCTATTTTACATCATCCATTGATGCATAACTTTAATAAGATTTTCATGGGTTTAAAGATGCAAAGACAGAAATATTTCCATTCAATATTTTGTAGACTTGGCCATGAAATGTAGTCTTTCTGCAGAATAATAAGATCAAAAAGGGTGATTGTTGGGAAAAAGGTGAAAGGGATAGGGACTGGGCTTTGGGCATCAGTTATATTCGTAACAATGAAGAACTTACCAAAGATATGGTCAAGGATATGTGTGAAAACATGAAGCTCAATGCCGTCAATACTTTAGCAATGTGTCCATTCAGTAGAAAACTGTGACAGGAATTGTGCAGTGATCGAAGAAATGCTGCATAAAATTTTAGCTGATAAGTCAGCCGCAAGTTGATCACCACCAGTTTGAAAGAATTCACTCCAGATGATTGAACAGTTAAATCCTGTCAATTAGTCTATGGGTGAACTACCAAATTACTTTCTGCGCTAAATTACTTTCCTCTTGCTCTGGAAGATACTGAAATTAATTCCATGTTTTCTGTTTCTCGTGCGTTTAATGTTTATATACCAGGAAATAGGCTCTCATACAGGCTGAGTCGATGAGAACATTCAGAGAGCTTTCAGGCGTTGGATAAGACTTCTGACACAGAATGAAATACATGAGATTTGATGATAATGAAAGGGAGTGTCAAAGAGAATGGAAAGGTCTGATAAGTTAATAAGCTGTGATGATGAAACAGTACTTATCAAACATGGCAATCAAATTTTTAAATTCATTCCTTAGAATTAATCAGAATTAATTATAAAATTGCAGACTGTGATAAAAATAATCAAGGCAACTTGCATGTTAAATGTTCATGTGTTTTATGATGAAGACTCTGAGGACCAGAACATGCCAGATAGTGGTACTGTGAGCAATTGTGATAGAAATATCATATACACAGGTTGATTGCCCACAGTGAGTTCATGGTGACATGTATTCAAGAGCGGTCCAGTGCTGGAAAAGTTACAGATAAGTTTAAATATTGGTTGTTGGTTCAGGATGATGACCACGAAGTGAGCTCCAGGGGCTAGCAGACTATCTAGAAGACATAGGAGCAGAATTAGGCCATTTGGCCCATCAAATTTGCTCCATCATTCGATCATGTCTGCTCTGTTTTCCAACCCCATTCTCTTGCCTTCTCCTTGTAACCCTCGATCCCCTTAGTATTCAAGAACCAATTGATCTCTGTCTCAAATACACTCAGCGACTTGACCTCCACAGTCTTCTGTGGCAATGAGTTCCACAGCTTAACAACACTTTTGCTGAAGAAACTCGTCTTCTTCTCAGTTTGAAAGAATCACCTTTTCACTCTGAGGCTTTTCCCTCGATTCCTTGTCTCTCCGACTAATGGAAACATTACCTCCTCATCCATTCTATCCAGGCCTATCAGTATTCTCAGATTCTCCTCACCCTTCTAAACTCCATTGAGTACACACCCAGAGTCCTCAACCACTCCTCATATGACAAGCTCTTCATCCCCAGGATTGTTATTGGAAACCTCCCATGGTCATCCTCCAATGCTAGCACATCCTTAGGTATGGGGCCCAAAATTGCTTACAATATCTCAAAACATAGTCAGACCAGAGCCTTATACAGCCTCAGCAATACATCTCTGCTCTTCTATTCTAGACATCCTGAAATGAATGCTAACATTACATATGACTTCCTAACTGCCAGGTGAAGCTATCTGTTAACCTCAAGAGAATACTGAACGAGGACTCCTAAATCCCTTTGTGCTTTAGATTTCTGAAGCCTGTCCCTGTTTCTAAAATAGTCTAAGCCTCTATTCTTCCCCCCAAAGTGTATAACCTCATATTTTCCCGCATTGTATTCCATCTTTTATATCTTTGCCCACTTTCCTAACCTGCCGAAGTCCTTCTGCAGCCTCCCTGCTTCCTCAGCACTACCTGTCCCTCCATCAATCTTTGCGTCATCTGCAAACTTATCAAAAATGCTCTCAGTTCCTTTATCTGGATCATTATTGTGGTCCCAACATGGACCCCTGCAGAACTCCACCAGTCATTGGCTACAATTCTGAAAAAAAACCCTTTATCCCCACTCTCTACCCTCTGCCGGTCAGCCAATCCTCTGTTCCTGTCAGTACATTACCCCTATCACTGTGGAATCTTATCTTATTTAGCAGTCTCCTGTGCAGCACCTCTTCAAAGGACTTTTGGAAATCCAAATGGATCATGCCCACTGGCTCTCCTTTGTCTAAGTTGTTTTTTTACCTCATCCGAGAGTTCTAACAGACTTGTCAGGCATGACCTCTCTTTAATGAAGGCATGCTAACTATTTTGCCATGCACTTTCAAGTAGTCCACAATCTCATTCTTAGTAATAGACTCTAAAATCTTATCAATGACTGAGGTCAAGCTAACCGGCCTATAATTTCCTGTCTTCTGCCTCTTCTCTAGAGATGTTACATCAGCCTTTTTCCAGATTTCTGGGACATTCCCTGACGGGAGATTCCTGAAAGATCACCACCAATGCCTCTTCAATCTCCTAACATATATCTTTCAGAGCCCTGGTGTCCATCCAGTTATCCACCTTCAGACCTTTCAGCTTCCCCAGCACCTTATGTTGTGAGTCAATATGTTGTGTTTAAACAAAAAGAGACCCTGAAAATTTTTAGTTGGCATCAGAATGGAAAACTGTCAAACCAGCTTCATGCTGCAATTCAATAATTATTGGGCTAGAATTACAGAATTTCAGAAATGTGGTATCATTAAGATTAAGGTAAGAAAATTGGGATGTTGGACTTGTGGAGCTATTAAACATTTTGGTTGGGTTGTTAAGCATGGTTGATTTGATTTTCTTTTGTTTTTGCTCATATCCGAGTTAATCAGACTCACCATAGATAGATGGTGTTATACCTAAAGAAGAGGCAGAGCAAATAGGAAGGTGATTAGTCCAAGAAAATCATTTGGCATTCATACTGACCAGATTCTCATTTGATATATTCGAGCTAAGTATTATGGTGAAACATCCTAATGTAGAAAATGATCTGTTGGCAAATGAACCAGTAAAAAGTCTTAACTCTGGAGAAATTCATAGTTATGCCCCATCCTTAGGTTACCCAAAGACCATGAAACTGTTCATTTTTTTGTGATACTTCGCATGCTGACCTTCCTCAGAGTTAACAAAGAACAAACAAAGAACAGCACAGCAAAAGAACAGGCCCTTTGGCCCTCCAAGCCTGTACTGACGCATTTTGCTGTTCTATACCAAAACTGTCTTCAGTTACAGGATCTGTATCCCTCTATTGCTCCATGTATTTATCCAGGAGCTTTTAAAATGCTATTACTGTGTCTTCTTCCACCATTTCCTCTGGCAGAGCGTTCCAGGCACTCATCAACCTTTGTTTGAAAAACTTGCCGCACACATCTCTTTTAAACAATCCTCCTCTACACCTTGAACCTTTATCCTTATTCCCATGTAACTGGTTTCATCATATTCTTGAGTGCAAATGGGAAATGTTTTGGAAACTAAGAAAATAAAAAGGATAGTTAAAAATGCTTTAGCTGTTAAGCACAGGCTATTTTGAAGGCAGTGAATCTGGTATTTTCTTGGACAAACATTTTAGGTGAGATTCTGCACTATGGCTACTCTGAAGAGAGTTCACCCATTAAATATTATACACATAATTGAATATTGTAAGATAATATAAACACTATGAGAAACATGAAAGAGTTAAGTTGCAGATTGACATTTCTGACTTGAGATAAATGCTGGGTGAAATGAAGAGCTGGATTATTACATCCTAGATAGGACTCAAATTGAGGATAGGCAAGTCAAAAAATAGAATGTTGCACAGAAGAAAACCCAGCCTCCCATTTTCAAACTTGCTAGTCATCTCAAGGGGAGGGAGTGATGTAGCTACCTTGAACCTGTCCTGCAACTGTTAAGAGATTAATTCAATTTGTTGAAGTCTGATTAGAAGGCAACTTCAAGAAATGTTCATTACATTTCGGGAGTTGGGGGGTGGGGGTGCGGCATATTGCAGTTGTTTGTCAGGCCACCTGCATCGACACATGGACAATTTGAGGAGCCAGTCAGGGAGAAATTACATTTTAAGAGGAATTAAATAAATGCTGGATGGAGAAAAGAAGCAAAAACAGAAATTGCCGGAAAAGCTCAGCAGGTCTGGTAGCATCTGCTGGAGAGAAAGCAGAGATGATGTTTCTGGTCGAGTGACCCTTCCTCAGAAAAGAAGCACGTCAGGCTATACAAAGTCAGAAGTCACACAACACCAGGTTAATGCTACAGGTTTATTTGAAATCACAAGCTTTCGGAGTGTAGCCCCTTCATCAGGTGAAGTGTGACTTGTTGCACTATAACCTGGTGTCGTGTGACATCTGACTTTGTCCATTTTAGTCCAACGCCGACACCTCCACATCATGGATCTAATTGGAAGTAAATGAAGTTAATTATAATAACCAGTTTCTTTCAAAGAAAACAGCATAGAAACAATGGGCTGAATGGCCCCCTCCTGTGCTGTATTTTTCCTTGACTTGGAGTTAGTTTTCTACAACAATATTCTTCTCCTTTACAGTGCAGGGCTGCAAATTGTCCAGTAATTTGCACTGATTATCAACTCACTGGGTGTTGCTTCATTACTACAAGTTGCTGGATGATTTGTACTCTCATAAAAGGCTGAACGTTAAAGTTACTATTATTCTGTCAGCAAATTTCAACCAATTATTAATGACACGCTTTTGTCTCCGCTGAATAACTGTTAAATAAAATTTGTGGTTGATATCTGTACGTACTTTATATTATAGAAATAAATAAAGTGCATGACTCAAAAAACTTAATGATATTGTAAGTTACTAAGCATTTTTCAAATATATGTTAGCTGATGAGGGAGCAAAAGAACCTTAGAATTCACATTGGAAAACATCTGCCTTAATGTTGTTACTTGGCCTGCTTGCAGATTTGGTCCTGGTGATTACATTATAATTAAATCAGCCTTATCAGTACAGCTACTTCTAATTGATGTTACTTGGTCTGATGAGATATCTTTATCACCAATTGACTTATACTGGACGCTTGATTACACTCAGATTTAGGAGAGTTAATTGACAGTCTTACACTTGATCAGGTCATTTGATCTATGTTAAAAAATGGTGGAGTTGCATTTCCTTCACATGAAACCGTAGAGCCATACAAATTGAGGCAGGAACACATTCAATCCATCTTGTGTTAATTCTTCTGGCAGCAATTCAAAATGAAAATTACCACCTTTGTTTTCTCCCAACAGCCTCATTTCATCCGTTGCTTCAATTATTTATTCAATTTTTCCTTGAATTAAATATTGCATCCTTTAATTGTTATCTGAAGCAACTAGCCTATGCTGAAAGAATTTATTTTCTAACTTATCTCCCACTTACCATTATGATCATTTTAAATTGATAACTCCATCATCGCTGAATAGCCAAATATAATCCTTTCTAATTCACTGCATAAAATATCCTTCGTGATTTTAAAATCTCTTTAAATTATTGGCCTTGTCCACTTCAATGGAAATGGTCCCTTTTACTTCGAGTACCCTCTCAGAATAATAGTTTCCCATCAATAACGTTATCTTGGTGAATCTATACAGCGCGCTTACAGCTTTAGAATTCTTCCTGGAATGGAATGAAACAAAACTGCAAACAGCATTCTAACTTTGACCTGCACACTGCCTTGTATAAAATTATGATTCTTTTATTGCTGAACTCTGTTAATAGAAATTTTCCATGGAATATGGAACTTGGTGTTTGAATTTCTTCTTATTTCCCCTCAACAAAGGATTGTGTTATCTATGATTGACAGGGCTTTCAACATTTGAAAATGTTGAAGTAAAATAAACTTGAGTAAACTTCTTCACTCAGCCCTTCCCATCTCTCTCAGAATCATGATAGAGTTCCCTTTGTCTTTACTGGGAGCTGGTTAGCTCAGTTGGCTGGATCTCTAGCTTGCAATGCCAATTGATGTCTAAAAGTCTGGGTTTTCATTCCTGCACCAGCTGAGGTTGTCACAAAGCATTCTCTTCTGTCCCCGAGGCGTGGTGACTTTAGTGATTGTAACAAGGGCAGCCAGGTGAGCCTCATAGAAAATGAATATGGGGACCAATCAGGGAGCCCTGGCTGACAATTAAAAAGAGGACTGTCAGACATTCTGACACTCTGAGAGATGGCTCTGAGGGAGCTGGACCAGTCAAGGACTTTCCACTTATAAATAAAGGGTGACTTGATGAAGAGATACCAGCCTCTGTGGAGTTATTTCAGTGAAGTTCAGGTTAAACAATCACTAGTTGTCACTCTATCCCTCTTTAATGAGAGAGCAGACCTATGGTCTGATAAGACTGTGATGATTTTACCTTCTATGACAAAAATCAACAATTTCTCAGAGTGCAAATATCAAGGAAGTGAGATTTTGTCACAGTGTGAATTGGTTGAATTTCTGGACATTAGGATTGAAGCTCTCACTGGAAGTGATCTTCCATCTCAATAGGCTCCAAGTAGCAACATCTGCCATTCCAACCTTCCTGTGTGATGTCTTCATGAAACACATCTTGCCTACCTCTCCAGCACCTGCATTCCAAGTGGATTTGTCCAGCATCTTGATCATTCCTACCATTCCTCCCCTTCACATGGTACTATCCCACACAAAAGTGGGAATGCATACCTGCCTTTTTAACCTCTCCACTCTCACAATTCCAAAACAATGGTCTAATTGCACATCTTCAAATTCAATGTCCTCTGTTTTACTGTTCAAATGCAATCTTCTCCATAATAGAGAGGCCAACCAGAGATTTAATGATTGCTTTGAGAAACACCTTTGTTCAGTCTGCAACCATTCATATTACAACCTTAGCTCAAACATGGGCCAAAGATTTGACCTGCAAATGAGAGCTGACAGAGACATCAAGACAGCATTTGGACAAGTGTGACACCAAGGATCCCAAACAAAACTGATGTCCAATAGAACTGGGTGAAATCTCGCCACTGGAATTTTATCCAGCATACGGGTTGTTCGGAGGTTAACTATCTCAGTCCCAAGACATCACCGCAGGTGTTCCTCAGAATAATATCCTTGGCACTAAATGTTTCAGCTGCTTCATCCATAACCTTCGTTCCATAACAAAGTCAGGAATGGTGATGTTCATTGATAAGTGTGAAATGTTCACTGTTGAAGTCATCATAGTTACAGAGAACTATAATGCTGCTCGCTCATCAGAGAGAGACGACTGACGGTGAGTTTAAGCTGAGGATCAACCATGCATTAGGCGACAGGTCAGTTTGAAAAGATGGGGCCTTCCTGGTGACCTCAGTTGTACAGGAACTGAACACACACTGTTGGTACCACTCTGCAATGCAAACCAGCTGTTGAGCCAACTGAGCCAACTAACTCCCCTTCAGTGTTATACACAAATCCTCAGGTATGAAAGCAATTAGTGTCCATATGCAGCTAGACTTGGACAATATTGTTGCTGGTAACTTTAGTCAAGCTTCAAAAAAACAGAATTTAATCATCTTCTGATGATATTCAATGGCATTACCATCACAGAATCCTGAAGAATAGGCTAGCGATGTCAAATTAGCATATGGAAATTATTTTGCTGTTGACATGCAAATCCTGCACATTTTCACAAATGTAAAGGACTCTTTCACTATACATATGTATGGCTGCTGTATTTTATGAAAAAAACATAAATAGGTTTTGCTGACGTCTTAGGGCTGTTAAAAGTAAACTGCATTGTGGCTCTGGAGTCACAGGTAGACTAAACCAGGTAAGGTTGGCAGATTTGCTTCCCCAAACGACATTAGTGAACCAGATGTGTTTTGCCGACAATCGACAATGGTTTCATGGTCATCATTAGATTGTTTGAGCTACAAGTGAAGCTAACTGATGAAGCAACAGCAACACGAACAGTGTTTTCTCTCAGAGGAGAATCTTCAAGCCTTGCTTAATGTCTTTGTGGAAGAATTAGTCTCAGCCTCATCCTCAAGAAAACTGAAATCATTTACCGACCCTACCAAGTCGAGGTCTAGTCCATCCTTCCATTAAGATCAACGGCGAAATCCTCTCCAACATGGAACATTTCCCCCACCTGGGAAGCAAACTCTCATCTAAGGCTGATATTGATGCAGAGATTCAACATTGTGTCCAATCTGTGAAAGCCACCATTGGATGCTGAAGGGTGAGAGCCTTTGATGTCCATGACATCTGTTCTGATGCCAAGCTCCTTGCGTACAAGGCAGTGATCCTTCTGAGATAACAAGGTATAGAGTTGGATGAACACGTCAGGCCAAGCAGCATCAGAGGAGCAGGAAAGCTGACTTTTTGGGCCTAGACCCTTCTTCAGAAAGGTTCTAGGCCCGAAACATCAGCTTTCCTGCTCCTGATGCTGTTTAGCCTGTTGTCTTCATCCAGCTCTACACCTTGTTGTCTCAGCTAGTCCAGCATCTGCAGTTCCTACTATCAGTGATCCTTCTGACCTTTCTTACGACTCTGAAATTTGGACTACTTATACTTCAAGACCCTTGAGAAGTACCATCAATGTTGTTTGATATGGATCCTCCACACCAGGTGAGAGGAATCAGTGTACTAAAATCAGCATCTTTGAAGTAGATATTATCACTAGCACCGTGACCATTATCATCTGAAACCAATTCAAGTGGGTAGGCCACTTGCTTAGGATTCCTGAGTTCTGACTGCCAAACAAATTTTCAGCCAGCTCAAGGGAGGCACTCTAATGAGAAGAGGCCATAACAATAATTCCTAAGACTCTCTGAAGACTTCCCTCAAGAAATGCAATACAACGTCAACACATGGGAGGTTTTCATTCAGAAGAAACTAACTTGGAGGAAACTCCTGTATGAAGGGTCACAATTCTTTAATAGCACCCAGCGTTAAGTGGAATTACGGGAATGGAACAGGAGAAAGGAATGCCAACATTCTCAAGGTCAAGGCCCTCTCCCACTTTGTGGAAAACCCTGCCAAATGTGTGGTTGGAGATGCGGCTCTAGGGTTAGGCACATCAGCCACAGAAGGACCCACAGAATCCTGGCACAGTGACGTGGAATTTCTTAGGTGGACAATTGCACTCACTGGCGAGTGATCGCTGGCAAATAACCAAAGACCTGTGGGTACTGGAAATCAGAAACCAAATCAGAAATTGCTGGAAAAACACAGCAAGCCTGGCAGCATCTGTGGAGAGAAGGCAGAGTTAAAGTTTCAGGTCCAGTGATCCTTCTTCAGAGCTGTTCTGAAGCATACAGAAGAAAACAGATTGCACAAGCTTCTATGAGTCTTAAAAGAAGGAAGAAAGTAGCAAAAGTATACATTGGCCCCTTTGAGGCCAAGACAGGAGAGATCCAGGAGGATAATGAGAAAAAGGAATTTAAAATAATTAATAATAGTTGAGAAAAAAATACCAGAAGAAGTAATTGGACTAAAAACTGACAAACCCTTGATCTCATGGCCTCCATTGAAACAGTCTACATGAGGTAGTTACAGAGAATATGAATTCTTGGGAATCATCCAAATGTCCTTGTCCAAAATCACAATTTTACAGCAGTCCCAGCAAAATGAAGGTGGATGATGTAATATCATTATTCAGGAGAGTAAGGAGAGAGAAGACCTAACATTGGTCATTGAGAAATTGCTGGACTGGATTAATAGGGAAGTGTTAGCAAGACATTTAGAAAAAATATAACATTCTCAAGCATCGTCAACATGGATTATTGGAAAGGAAATTGTGTTCGAGAAATATATTTGAGTTCTTTTTTAGGATGTAACTAAAGAAGTAGATAAAGAGGAGCCAGGGAATGAGGTTTAGTTGGATTACTAAACAGTGGGATAAAGAAGATTATTCCACAAAGGAATGGATTCTGCAGTTGTGGTATCACACGAATATGGATAGCTAGTATATTATCTGACAGAAAGTAAGAGTAAGGATATTCTGATAACACTTCCTATGTCAGATTGGAACTGGATGGGAAAGTGAGCTGTGAGGAGCATTTATACCTTGTCTTTAAAAGAATTCACCTTTGTAGACTCTAGGTGCAGTGTGTATATACTATTGTGACGCCGCCTGGCAATTATTCCGTGGTGAGATTTCAAACAGCACACAGAGAAATCAGCTGGTTTGCTCTGTTTATTTCGTAACTTATATTTTAATGTTTTAATTAAACTAACCCATAGAGTTACTACATCTTTGATGAATGATTGACGATTAGATCATTACAATTAAAACAACCAGGACACAGTGGCTGCAGAGGTATATAGACAGATTAAGTTAATAGGCACTAAGGTTACAAATTGAAAACAATGCGGGGTCACTAAATGAATTCAGTGAATTGAAGGATCTGGAAATCTGAAATAAACTGGAAGTGCTAGAATTACACAGTAGTCCAGGCAGCATTTGCAATAGGAAATAGAGTTAATAATTCAGGACTATTACACTGCCTAACCAATTGAGGATTTTCAGCATTTGCTAGTTTCATAATGTAGGCAAATTAAAGGTTATTTAGATCAGAAGAATAGAAAATCAGAGTAGGTAGTAAACAGTGCGGCTTGATATGGATGCGTAATCCAGACTACTTAATTCAGAAATTTTATGAATGAGGGAATCCCGGGTGCTTTAAGGATTGATCTCTTTCTAACATCATGTCAAGTTTTGGATTTAGCATTTAATAAAACCCACCTTAACTTGCAGTATCTTTTATAGTGTTAGTGAAAGGTAAACAGACTGCCTGCTCATGGTAGCTATACAGTTAAATTTAGTGACGATTTTATCAAAGAAAAAAATTCCAAGACTTGTCCAATAATTTAACAAGATTTCAGTAATGCTTGATTTGTAAAGACAACAATCTTTGTCTTGTATAATTTTCTTATCCTAGATTTATTCTGGAATGTAAAATATTTCACCTTTACCCAGAAGGCAGTTAACTCACTTTGGAAGTCCAATACTGACGGCTGTATTGTAATTTGTTTTATAATTCAGACTTTATTTTTGTTTTATTGTTCTGGTATGTCTCTCTATAGTCCACACAAGCCTTACTCACAGATTTTTTTGTCACTTCTAGCTGTTTTAAGCTTGTCTGGGTGAGTTCAGCACTGCTGTTAGTGTGGCATTTTTAGTTGCTAACAACAACATTCACAGAAGCTGACAGGCTCTGTGCGTTTTTGAGCTGAATATTTAGAGAAACATCTTTCAGTATTTTGGCTGGATTTTTTTCTTCTTTCTTCTCCTCAGATGGCTGAGATGTTTGTTTGGATGGAAAGATTACTTGGTGTGGTGCCCACCGCTACCAATGTTTTTTTTCAGTCACATTGAGGTCATGAGCCTGAAGTGTCAGGGAGACCAATCCTTCTTGCTTTTATTGCAATGATTGGAATGAGGTCAGCCAGGTGGACCTCACAGAGTAAGAGTTCCCTGACTGAGGCTGTAAGCCTGGTCCAATCAGCTAGACCTGGCTGACAGATATAAACAGTGATGTCAGAGGTTCTGCTCATTCTCGGAACTGACTCTGGGCTAGCTGGGCCAATGTCATGCACTGTACAGGTATACAATTAGAAGAATCCCTACAGTGTGGAAACAGGCCCTTTGGCCCATCAAGTCCACACCGACGCTTGGACCATCCCACCCAGACCCATCCCCCTATAACCCACACACTCCTGAACACTATGGGCAATTTAGCATGGCCAATCTACCTAGCCTGCACATCTTTGGACTGTGGGAGGAAACCGGAGCACCCGGAGGAATCCCACGCAGACACGGGGAGAATGTGCAAACTCCACACACACGGTTACCTGAGGCTGGAATCGAACCCGGGTCCTGGCGCTGCAGTGCTAACCACTGAGCCACCGTGTCGCCCCAAATAAAGAGTATAAATAAAGAGTGACTTGGTGACGAGATATTGGCCTTCATGGACTTATTTCATCTATTAATCGAAGTTACTGACACTAAATTGGGAAGACGCCCAAATCAGTCTTAGGCTCAATCTCGATAAACAACAAAGATTTATTATACTGTACTCATTAACTTGTTACATTACAACAATAAACATGATGCCGTCCTGTGAGATATCATGCTCAAACTAAGGAAAAATATGCGTTATTGTTAGTTACATGGACTTAGTAAAGAAACAATTGGTAACACAACACGGTTAAAGATATAGGAGCACGTTGAATCAGGTTAGCTCATCACAGTAACATCCTGCAAGGGAGGGAGCTTATGTTGTCATAATAGTTAACTCGTTTAGGTACCAATTGTCATATAGGACAAGCATGAGCAGCATGGTGGCTCAGTGGATGCCACCTTACAGCGCCAGGGAACTGGGTTTGATCCCACCCTTGGGCAACTGTCTGTGTGGAGTTTGCACATTCTCCCCGTGTCTGTGTGGGTTTCCTCCCACAGTCCAAAGCTGTTGCAGGTTAGGTGGATTGGCTATGGTGAAATGCAGAGTTAAAGGGGAGGGGGGTGTGTTTAGGATAGCAGTTTGGAGGTCAATGTGTACTTGATGGGCTGAATAGCCTGTTTCACACCGTAGGGATTCTATCAAGTGTGAATAAGCTTGATGGACCAGTCAGCTTGCCTTTTCCTACCTGCTTGTTTACCAACTCTCTTCTCTCTTCACAAGCAAGCTCCACTTGTTCAATTCTGAAGAAGGGTGTAGGCCCAAAACATCAGCCTTCCTGCTCCTCTGATGCTGCTTGGCCTGCTGTGTTCGTCCAGGTCTACACCTTGTTATCTCAGATTCTCCAGCATCAGCAGTTCCTACTATCTCTAAAGCTATATAAGTTTGTTAAAGTAACTTATCTTGAGTAAAACAGTACTATACTGAAAGAAATTTGAACAATTTTGTTCTCATGGACATTGTCTGATACCACAAACTACCTTAATTTGGTCTGACTCTATCAGACAGTCCACAGGGTGACTGGTGTAGGAAATGGAAAATGTCACACTGCATTAGTGTATTCTTCTGAAGCTGGCCTAAGGGACAATGTTGGAACAAATTAAAGGAATTTTACTCTATATCTAGAATGCTATGCTTACACTGATGACTGAAAATGTTCCATTAACCAACAGTAAAACAGCCCCCTTTCTCATCAGTGTCTTGTATATATGGACACATGCCAAGAAATGCATGAGAGAAGTAATTACATGACTGACTACCATAACCTATTGTTGCTCTACATGAATTTAAAAAGAAAATCTGCTTCACCTACGTTACAGTTACCAGCGATTAAGAGCATTCTCAACAGGCATCTTGCTCAAGAGATAAAAACTTGATGATTGTCCCTGTTCAAGGTAAATGAGTTCTTTATAACAGCCAATTTTAAGCAGTACGATTTTCCCGGAAAGCTATGAAAATTTTCTTGGCTTTAAGGATTTTTACCTACCTGGTTTGGAAGGAATTTTGCCTCAAATCATTACCAGATTATTGGTTAAGTTCATGTTCAGTTTATAAAGACTGACTCCCGGAAATATATTTGTTAGGATGTTTAGGTTGTGTCTTTTGACAAACTATAAACATCGGTCAGCAATTGGCAGAACAAGACGCGTATATCTCTGACCATCACTAGAGCCCAGGTTTTTAGCCGGTAGTGGGAGAATACCCATTGTAGTTTAAACATAATTGGCCAGATTTTCTGAGGAATCAAAATCTCATGCAGATTGCCACTATGGTACTTTTTTTTTTAGATCCACAAAAGAGCTCTGCATGTCTGACAGCAGATTCTGATGAGGGCTCCTACAGAAATGTGGAACCATGCTTGCATTCTAACAGTTCCCCAGTATTACAGATCTGTCTGAAGGTGAACTTGTCCCATGTACACAGCTTTCAGCTGCTGTGTTATCAAATGTAAAGATCCAGAATGACAGAAACCCGTTCAGACAACTGCTGTCAAAAAGTGAGTGAGTAAGGCAAGTGGGAGTTTAGGATGTCATAAGGGGAAGGTGACAGATGGGTAGGGAGGAGGGTGCCAGTTGGGAAGGGGATAGAAGAAGAGATGCCTCTTCCAGTTAAATAGAGTGCCATGGCATGAGGTGGCAAGGGAACCATGGACGAGGTGAAGCGTTTCGGGTCAGCCAGGCTGGCTGGGTTGTATAAGGGCCAGCAGAGGTAACAAGAAGAGAGAGCTGTTGGGTCCAAAATGGAAGAGGGTTTTTTGGGTCCAGTGGTGGTGTCGGATGTCAGGCCTATGGGATGGTAGTAAGCCTGGAGTGGGAAAGAAGGGATTAGCTTCTCGAAGGGGTGTCAGGTCTGGAGCAGGGGAAGGGGCATCAGTTATGGAGAGGACAGGAGACTTGGGTTCAGAGCAGAGATCAATGGGGTTGGTGGTGGGACCGGGGAATCGAATCTGAAGTAGGGAGGTGCTAAGTCAGCTCTTGGTTGAGCAATGGGGTGAGGGGTGGGGCGAGTGTGTTGTGGGAAGGTAGAACATCAGATCCAACCTCTGGGAAGGCAAGTGTGGGATCCTTGGAGGTTTGTCTAGTAGGGAGTGGGTCAATTAACATCATCAGTAAAACAGATGACATGGCTTTTAATCAATTGCATTTTGTGACAGTTTGCTGAGTATAAATTATTTTTCATATTTCCCACATTACATCAGTGATAATGCTTTAATATGTTTAGTATTTGTGAAAGTACAACGTAAGTGCAAGTATTTCAGTCTGAACTCAGCTAAAATTATGGTTCAGTCATTGCTGGCTGACTGATTTGAAACTCATGGTAAGTCATTTTAATTTCAAAATCAAGTTATTGTATTGTACGTCCTGAATGCTATTTTTTTTTAAAATTTAGCTTGTGTGGAGTTGTTACAGAGCAGTGGCATTTGAGATGTAACTGTGTTTAGTTCTTTATTTGAGTTTGGATACATTGAGAATACAATGGATATATTTTCCCATTTCTTGGCAAAGATTTCCTCAAATGAGGCTCATGGTGGATGGTCATCAAGACCTAATGCCAACTTTTCTAATGATACAAGTCTTTGCGTAGTTCGCGTCGCTGATGCTATATTTGACCCTAGCTCCTCGGCATTTTAATGCAGCAAGCCAGGAACCTGCTTGCACACACTGCCAATCCACCGTTATTACTGAGGACATGGTTCACAAAGGAAAGCTCACAGCCAGCTTTGCTGACAGGAACCTGCATATGTGCGGTTGCAGGGAGAGTCAGGCCATCGTATGTCTGACTGGCTATCAAAGATGTCTCACCCATCCATATCCATCACATTTAAAACTCCTTCTGTTCCATTGTAGGAACAATTGTATCACACAAAGACCAGAAGAGGGACCATAACATGTAAGAACTGAAGTAGGTCATTTAGCTCATCAAGCCTACTCCTTTATTCAATAACCTGACAATCCTCAACATGATTTTCTGATGAAGGGTCTAGGCCCGAAACGTCAAGCTTTCCTGCTCCTATGATGCTGCTTGACCCGCTGTGTTCATCCAGCCCCATGCTTGTTATCTCGAATCCTCAACTCCACCCTCCTGCTTTTTTGTCATAATCCTTGATTCCCTTACTGATTAGAAATCTGTCAATCCCAACCTTGAAAAATCATAACAATCCAGCCCTCTGCAGTTTAAGAAGTCCACAGATTCACCAGTCTCTGAGAGATGGCATTCCTCCTCATCGCTGTCCTAAATATGTGAACCCTTAATTCTGAAATTATGCCCTCTGGTACTAGACAGTCAGTTTTGGCAATCCGCACCTCGTCTTCCAATTCTGAGCATCTTCAATGCTTTGAAGATACCCTGGCAAGGCTTTCACCTGCACCATGTCTGCTCTAGTCTCTTTGGAGCTATCAGACCTGGTGAAGTCGTATCTATTTGAGGAATGAGCAGCCACTTTCAGAGATCAGAAGAATTAAAGAAGTTGTACTGGCCAGTCAGTGTTTCATTTCTCACAAGTGACTGATTCCTTAGCTGAAGATTACCTCAGATATCATGGGTCCTTGAACCATGACATTATTTATTTATGCCAAGGCTTTGCACGTTAATATGAATAATACTGAGGTTTTATAGTAGGGTCTGCCCTGAACCAGTCTTTCACATTTACACCCCACTTTGTGACGGAGAGTATGGAATCAGTGATGTTACCACCCTGTTTCTCTGATTGCTGTTCTCTCCCTAACAGTAAGTAGGACCTGTAAAGGGTAGAAAATGGAATCATGCAGACACCAAGAATATCATCACATGCAGAAAAAAAAGTCCAGCAATAGATGAGTTCAAGGTGTGCAAAAGTGACTGGAATCACATGGACTTTGGACTGACCAGGGTTTGCTTGCTGCATCACAACAGTAAGTAAATGTTAATGTTGATCCACCCATTTCCTCTTCACTTTGGACATTCTCCCTTTGTCGGGAGACAATATGCCACAATGATGTGGCGCACCCTTTCTGGGTTATACAGTAAGGCATTGCTGGAGTGATCCGGACATCACCACCTTATCTTTGGAATGCCTATCACATGTTCCACTACAGCCCTGGTGGAGGCATGGACAGCATTGTAAATTTATTCTGTGTCAGTCTGAGGGTTATGCCAAGGTGTTGTCAGCCATGTTTGGAAAGGGTAGCCCTTGTCACCCAGCTAGCATCTGTCTGTGACCCAAGTACCTTGGAAGGACACAGGGACCTGTATGTATGTATCATGGCTGCTTCCAGGATATCTGGTAGACTCCTCCAAAACCTGGCAGCAATGCTCATAGACAAATCGTACATTGACAGAGCAGAAATCTCTTTAATTTACAGACGCTGAAGATTGGTGATAGGGCACTCTCAGAGCAGCATGCGTGCAGTCTATAGCAGACTGCACCTATAGGAAAGCAATGATGTTGGACAGTTCACCCTGCCTCAGCTGCTTATCTCTCTTCATTACTCTTGGAAGGATGTAAACTGGTGTTAACTGAAGAAATGGTATCAATGACATCCCAGATGCATTGTGTTTCAAGGAGTGGGAGATGCCACACAAGTCCCTAGTTGAACTTTCGAGTTAGTCACTGGTATAATTCAATGCAGCTGTACCTATGATGTCCAGTCGGATTAGATAACTACCAATTCTTTCCCAGCAGGTACCAGTTTGCGAATGGTGGCCTGGAACGTCCTTCATCTGCATCTGAACTGGGTTTCCAAGACCAAATGGAAAACCAACAGCAGGGTCTGCACAAGCAGAGACTGTCGATTTTCCTTAGCCTCTCTAGAGGATTTTCAACTGTTCCTTCTCCCTCCAGAGGCTGTGTAGCAGTGACTAGAGGTTACTTTTCTTACTGGGCTTGCTGATGAGGTTGTGATTACTCTCTCTATCAACACGGTCTTCATCCTGTAATCAAAGGGCACATGCCACATACCAACCACGATGTCCATGGCTGATGCATGAATCTGTGGGGAAATGTCAGAAATACAACAATATCTCACCAACGCTACCTCTGAGCCTGCTTATCAATCACGATGAAAGGCCATGTCATGTCCTGACATTGAACCTTCAATGAAAGGCCTATGTTAAGCCCTGACAACCTTATACAGATGTAGGATAGAGAACCAAACTGCTAATGCTACAGTGGGGGAGTGACATTCTAACATTAATCCATGATCATAACACTACAAGAGGAGACTGGGGTTTGCATAGAAATGAGGCAAGATTAGCGGAGAATTATCTGAAAAAGCATGAAAACAAGTTAGTTACTGCTCATTCGTGATTTCTGAGCTTGCTGCCTAAACCTTGAGGGGAAAATCAGAGTTAATTTTCTTTGTTTACACTGCATTTTCCCAACTTTCTCATCTGCTCTGAGGACGGCCAATTCAACACCAATAAGGAGGATTTTGCTGAGGTGGAATCAGAGTGAAAGCCATGGTGAATCTCAGTTCCCTGGTCATGTCCTGTCATTGATGAGTTCCGTTGATGGTGAGGTGTGATACAATGCTGTGGCTTTAAGAGGTGAATTTTGCCCTGGTTTCTTTTAAAGACAGAGATTGGGGGAAAGGTAGCAAGTAGTTTATGAGAAGATAAACAATTTGTGTGGCTTTGGGTTTTTTTGTAAAGTTGGAACAAAAGAAGCAGCCAAGTTGGTGTGGTCAAGCTCTCACTGATCCAAGGTTTTTTAAAGTTAGCTTTTGGCAGTTATTGCTGGGGTCTTGGCAGGGCTGGACAAAATTATTCTCTCCTGGCTGCTACACACTTTCTCTCTCTTTCTCAGAGTCTTCTCTCAGAATTGTCTTTTGATTTTCTTTCCTCTTAGACTGGAGAACTGCATGTGAGACAATCTGTTTTCTGAATTTGTCTTTTTGCCAAGGGTGTGTCTATGGGATGTTACTATATTGGACCAGTTAATTAGTAATAGCTCCTATATCTATTATTCACTAAAGTTTTCTGTCAGAGTCAAGTTATTCTAAATCCTTCTTTCTTTTGTTGTATTTCAACTGTAGTGTTTCAAAAAAATTGTGTTTTGCACAAAACAAACCAAATTGCACCTAGAACATGGTACCTCACATTTATTCTTAAAATAAGAAAAGATTAGGGTCAAGTTAGCTCCTTGATTCATTTGGCGGGTTGCGGGGTGGCGGTGGCGTTCTGCTCAGCTCCATAACAGGGGTCACCCTCCAGTGGGCTTCAATCACAAGGATTGTGAAATGTAATTAAATACTCTAATACCCATTTTACAAGGCCATCAACATTCTACCAAAGACCAATAAACCCCTCATCCTCCCACACCCCATTGTTGGAGAGGCCTCCAACTGAATGTGAGAGCTACCTTTTTGCGTATAGCTCAGCAACTCTTTGGGGTGGTGGCCAACATAAACAGGTGGCTTATTTATCAACTGTTGCTCACAAAATCAAGTCCCACCTGTTTGTTACCAACACAACCACTGTCAAGACTCAGCTATCTCAGCCGATGCCCCCACCTGCTTCAAGAAGACCACCATCATCCCCGTACCCAGAAAAATACATGCAGTGTACCTTAATGACTACTGCCCAATAGCTCTGACTTCGATAATCATGAAGTGCTTCACGAGACCTGTCATGGCCCACATCAACTCCAGTCTGCAATCTGTCTCGATCCCCATAGTTTGCCTACCGACATAACAGGCCCACAGAGGATGCCATATTTCTAGCCCTGCACTCATCCCTGGAACATCTGGACAACAAAGACACTGACGTCAGACTTCTGCTCATTGACTACAGCTCCTCCTTCAATACCATTATCGCCTCCAGACTGATCTCAAAACTCCTTGACCTTGGTCTCAGCTCCACCCTCTGCAACTGGACCCTCAGCTTTCTGACACACAGACCGCAATCCGTGAGGATAGGTAACCCTCCACAATAACACTCAACACTGGAGCCACCCCAAAGGATGGGTCCTCAGCCCCTACTGTACTCCCTGTACACTACAACTATGTTGCCAAATTCCGAATGACCGCCATCAACAAGTTCACTGACAACACCACCGTAATGGGATGGATATCTAACTGCGATGAGTCAAAATACAGAAGGGAGATAGAGGGCTTGATGATGTGGTGCAATGAAAACGATCTGTCTCTCAACATCAGCAAAACTAAAGAAATGATCATCGACTTCAGAAAGAAAGGAGGAGAACACGCCTCCATCTACATCACCGGTACTGAGGTTGAGAGAGTGAAGAGCATCAAATTCCTTGGAGTGACGATAACTGAGACCTGTCCTAGATTCCCACATAGATGTGACGGTCAAGAAGGCATAACAACGCCTTTTCTTCCTCAGGCGGCTCAGGAAATTTGGCATGTCCGTAAGGACCCTCACCAACTTCTATTGCACCATCGAAAGCATACTTTCCGGGTGCACAACGGCCTGGTATGGCAACTGCTCTGCCCAGGACCGTAAGAAACTACAGAAGGTTGAGTGGACAGCCCAGACCATCACGGAAACCAACCTTCCATCCATGGACTCCATCTACACGGCTCGCTGCCGAGGAAAGGCTCCCAACATCATCAAAGACCCGTCGCACCCTCGTAATGATCTCCTACAACCTCTTCCGTCAGGCAAAAGATACAGAAACCTGAACACATGCACCAACAGGTTCAGAAACAGCTTCTTCCCTGCTGTTATCAGACTGTTGAATGGCCTCTAGCCTCAATTAATGTAACCTGCAATGTCACCTGTATGCCTCTAAGTTTTTGTGATCTGTACATCCTTTACTTGTTGTGATCTGCTTGTACCACTTGTAAACAAAGCTTTTCACTGTATTTTGGTACGTGTGGCAATAAAATCAATTAATCAACCATTCTGTCGAGAGAACTTTTTTTAGCGGATTCTACACTGAGCTTGTTGACAACTGTATTTTATAAATTCTATATTGTATATTTTATACATTCTATATTGTATGACAACCCATAAAAATGGAATCAAATATCATGTCTAAAGCTGTAACATATTGGACCCCTTAACATAACATTAATTCTGTCCAAGCCAAAGACAAGAATTGTAATCTCACAATAACAACCTTCCTCATTTCTGCAGATTTTAATCTCAACAACAGTGAAGAATGGTTGAATAAAATATGGCAAATTAACATTTTAAATAAATCAACAGAAACAAAGAGAAATTTTAAACTTCTTCCGACAAAAGGTGAATTAATATTCTGTCAGCTAACCAATCTTATCTTAATGTGTGCTTGGGTGCCAGTTTTAAATTTGAATTTTAATAGAGGTTAGGGTCCATGTCATGAATTAATCATTCTTATTTGAGGAACGCAACAGTGCATGTGTTCACTTGTTCTTTTTTAGATTATTTTCCTATTAACGACAGTGTTGTGGATCCAATCTTTTAGCAGCATCACTTTGGTGTAGTACGCTGTTCCCCTGATATGCCAGCACAGACTCAGTTCTTGGGCCACTTACCTGTGACCAAAGCATGATCCAATCTGTTGAGCAGCTCCATGGTGCGGGACTCTATGTGCTATGGCCTATTCCCCAGGAAACACACTGAGACAAACATCAACTTCGCCTGGAGGACTATCAACCTGGCGAAAGATGCTCTTGGTCTTCCTGAAACTTATTGGTCTTCCAGAGCAGGGAGTTGACCCCAACTGAGTGTTGCAGACTGGCACATTCCATGGTCCAGGGCTACGTGGTGGGGCAGGCACTAAAGCTTGGGGCAGCTGCTGCCAAGGCACAGTTGGGAAAGACCACTGTCTGAGATCTTTCTGCCTAAGTTAAATGGGAGCCCATTCAGTTATTGGACCCTCATAGTACCTCAAATGTATGTAAATGTACCATTTACTCTGTGCCAGAGAGGTTTGTTTGGATAGAGTCAAACTCCAATGTTTGTTTCCATGATATTCGACTGTACAGGAATGAAGTGCATGTGTGACTATGTATAGATACAAAGTTTTTTTTAAGAATAAAATATGTTTTTGAAATAAAAAGAAGATCCAGTGGGTCTCCATTGCTACAGGCATACCTGTCTCAGGCAATGGGAATGAGGAAGGCACTCTGCTCTGGGAGGGAATGAAAGTTGTATGGAAAAATAATTAATTTAAAATGTGATTGCTCACCTTTCTGAGTACAGCTAATTGTCCTTCGATAACTGAGCAAATCACAGTAGCAGTTTAAAACTGTGCAAAAAGGCACATGAAGCAAGTTGTTTTACATTTCTCCCAAAGTCATTTCTAATGTCTTCATTTCTACCGTACACAAAATCAAAACGACCCCAGTGGTGTCACTTGCTAAATGCAAATTGCATCATGAATTCTCTTCATTTGCAATGACAAGATGCCTGATTGATCTGAAGATATGGTTTATCAGCCTCATTCCCAGCAGGAACATGCAAAAGATTGGATTCAGAGAGAAAGAAACAAAAAAGGAAATATTCAAGAAAAAGATCAAAATGCCTACCAATACTTTACTTAATACAGAAATAAGATGGAACAATTTAATTGTTTCCTTCTGGGCAGACAGGATCGTTTGGCATGTTATTCACAGTGTTCACGCCATTTTTCTCTCAAAATAATCTTTTTTCTGTCTTTGTTTCTGTTTCTGGACATAATTTGACTCTTATTCTCCATCTTTCCTCTGCCACTTCCACAATTTTAAAATCTTATTTATGTTTTGGTGTTATCAGTTTACATTTCCACCAAGTTATGACGCAAATATTTTGAGCTGATGTATCATGATATCATTTTCCACAAGGAAACTGATCAGGGATATCACTAGCTGTGAAGTGGGGCTTTGTAACATAGTCCAGGCCTGGCCAACACGAGGATATTGTTTGTTCTTGTCCACAAGGGGATGTTGTACTGGCTGTTTATCCTTTTTTTAGTTCATTCACAGGATGAGGGCATCGCTGGGTAGACCAGCATTTATTGCCCATCTCTAATGTCCCAAAGGGCATTAAGAGTCATTACTGTGGGTCTGCACTCACAAGTAGGCCAGACCAAGTAAGGATGGCAGTTTCCTTCCCAAAAGGACATTAGTGAACCAGATGGGTTTTTCCTGACTGTCAACAATGGATAGTGGTTCCATGATCATCATTAAACTCTTAATTCCAGATTTGTTTATTGGATTGACATTCCACCATATGTCATGGTGGGATTCAACTCCAGCCCCTACCTGGGTATCTGGTTTAACAGTCTAGTGTTAATGCCATTAGGCCACCCCCTATCCCCAGTGGTGTTCCATGCCAATAATCCTGACATTGTCATAGTAAGGTAAATCCAACTCTTTATTCACACAAGCATGACAACAGTTTAAAACAAAAAGCATCTTCTCAAACAGTTTCTATCTCTCTCTTTCTGAGCATTTTCTTTGTCATGATTGTGTCATCTGTTACATTCCTGACTGATTTACCCCTTACTCCACAAAATAAAACCCAAAGGGTGGCATGCTGGCTCAGTGGTTAGCATTGCTGCCTCACAGCACCAGGGACCTGGGTTTGATTCCACCCTCAGGTGACTGTCCGTGTGGAGTTTACACATTCTCCCTGTGTCTGTGTGGGTTTCCTCCCATAGTCCAAAGATGTGTAGGGTAGGTGGATTGACCATGCTAAATTGCCTGTAGTGCCCAGGGATGTTTGGGTTAGACATGGGAAATCAGGGATAGGGGGATGAGTCTGGGTGGGATGCTCTTCGGAGGGGTGGTGTAGACTTGATGGGCCAAGTGGCCTGTCTCTACACTGTAGGTATTCTATGAAACAAATCATTGGAAGTATTTAAATTCACCAGCGTAATAAACAATGACCATGTCATTTTTTTTCTGTCTTCAGTGCCTGGGTTGATGGGATCAGGCCCTCAATGGAATTTAGAAAAATAACAGTCAATCTTATTGAAACATGTAAGGTTCTTAGGAGGAAAAACAGGAAAAGCCCAGCAGGTCTCGCAGCATATGTGAAGAGAAATCAGAGTTTCAGGTCCAGTGACCCTCCCTCAGTTTTTGTTGAGGTTCTTAAGAGTCTTGACAGGTCCATCCAGATGCTTCTTAAATGCTGTAATTGTACCAGCCTCCATCACTTCCTCTGGCAGCTCATTCCATACACGCACCACCCTCTGTGTGAAAAAGTTACCCCTTAGGTCGCTTTTATATTCTTCCCTTCTCACCTTAAACCTGTGCCATCTATTTTTGGACTCTCTCACCGCATGGAAAAGACCTCATCTATTTACTCTATCCATATGTCTCATGGCCTTATAAACCGCTATAAGATCACCCCTCAGCCTTTGACACTCCAGGGAAAATAGCCCCGGCCTATTCAGCTTCTCCCTATGGCTTAAACCCTCCCACCCTGACAACATCATTGCAGATCTTTTCTGAACCATTTCTAGTTTCACAACATCCTTCTGATAGGAGGGAGACCAGAATTGCATGCAATGCTCCAAAAGTGACCTAACCAATGTCCTGTACAATAGCAACATGACCTCCCAACTCCTATACTCAGTGCTCTGACCAATAAAGGCAAGCGTAACAAATGATAACAAGCATGGGGCTGGATGAACACAGCAGGTCAAGCAGCATCATAGGAGCAGGAAAACTTGACGTTTCGGGCCTAAATCCTTCATCAGAAATGGGGGAGGGGAAGAGGGTTCTGAAATAAATAGGGAGAGAGGGGGAGGCGGATAGAAGATGGATAGAGGAGAGGATAGGTGGAGAGGAGGCAGACAAGTCGAAGAGGCGGGGATGGAGCCAGTAAAGGTGAGTGTAGGTAGGGGGGTAGGGAGGAGATAGGTCAGTCCAGGGAGGACAGACAGGTCAAGGGGGCGGGATGATGTTAGTAGATAGGAGATGAGGGTGTGGCTTGGGGTGAGAGGAAAAACAGGTTAGGGAGGTGGAGATGAGCTGGGCTGGT
>JAHRHZ010000009.1:4895843-4947038 GCA_024137785.1 Ginglymostoma cirratum
CAAGCTTTCCTGCTCCTATGATGCTGCTTGGCCTGCTGTGTTCATCCAGCTCCACACCTTGTTATATGAGGAGAAATTACTTCCCTCAATGTGTTGAAAATCTATGGAATTCGTTACCACAGAGTGTGGTGAGTGTTGGGACATTAAGTAACTTTAGGAGGAGATAGGTATGTTTTTAATTAGTAACGGATTGAAAAGTTATAGAGAGTGGACAGTAAAGTCGAGTTGAGGCTGAAGACAAGATCAGCTATGATTTTATTAAATAGCAAAGAAAGGGGCTGATTTACCTTACTCCTGCACCCAGTGCTGATATTCTTTTGACTTCATCCTACATTTTGGGAGTCAGAGATTTATGGAGGAGACACAAAACCTTATGAAAACAACAATGATATATAGAAGTTGTTTAAGTTTAAGTTGTTTAAGGTCTTTACCTTTTTTAAAAAAAATAATAGTCTGCATGTGTCACTCTACAATGTAAAAAATGAACTAGCAGCTACAATGATTGTTTCTTGACGTTACCTCAAAGGCTAACTTTATACCACCTTTAATCAAAGACATTTTTCAATCTCAACAGCAGGGTTTGTAAGTTCAAAATTTGACTGGCAGCTCCAACAGCTTATTAAAGCATTAGCTATCTTCAATAACATGATGTGGAGGTGACCTGACAAAGGAACAGTGTTCCAAAAGCTTGTGATTTACAATAAACCTGTTCAATTATAACCTGGTGTGTGTGACTTCTGACTTCAATAACATGTTAATAATTCTAATCTGTTTATTTCTATATGGGATTAGGTGTTTGAAGGACTTTAAAAGTTTTTAATGGGCTTGATTGAATGGCAGGTTGTCTTATTATGGTAAAGACTCTGATAAATATTTAGATCTATCTAATTTGATCACAACATGTCTCCTAAGGTCTGTCCATGGTGATATTGATTTCTGATGAAAAGTAACTGGACTCAAAATATTAACTCTGTTTTCTTCTCAGAGATGTTGACAGACCTGCTGAGTTTCACCATCAATTGATACTTTTGTTTGGGGAATATTGAGTGATTTGGAGGGTGTGAGGGGCAAAGGGTTGCCCCTTGGGTGCTTGGGTTGGCATGAGTTGCTCTTAAATTGGCATAGAACATAAGCTGACACTGCAAGATGTGTGAAGATGCTTGGCATGGAGATTGGGTTAGCAGTAGTGATTGGGGAAGGCTAGATGGTCTCATATTTTACAAAACAACTGGGAAGAAATCTGCCTCTGTGGTTAGCTCCAACCTTCAGGCCTGGCTACATTTTGCACTCAGCCCCCAGTGTAGCACCAAGAAGCCAGACTTCCTGATTCGAGCTGCAACTCTGCAGAATGAATGCCTGGCCTTAGATTTAAAGTCGATGATCCTTTGTCAGAACTGATTATATTTTGCTGTTTTGTGAAAGAAGATGATAGGCCTTTAGGATAGCAGTGCTATCTCAGAATTTGCTACAATAGGTTGAACCTCTGTTTTGATCATTTGTTATAAAATGTCCATTGCAATGCATGCTACCTGAAACACTCAGCTGCATACTAATATTCCTTTCTTTCTTGTTCATTTTTATATTCACACGTTAATGTGCTAGCATTCAGATTATACATTCTGCATGTAATACACTTTTCAACCTGCTAACCACCGAGACACAAAGCCCTCTTTCCTGCTGTCCCAGAATGTTGAAACCTCAAATTCTCTTGTGTGTTTCGAAGATATATTTGTGCAGATTCCAGCATCAGTTGTCTTTAATCCAAAGTACTACGCTGTTCATGATCTTTTGAGTAAATGGCCCACTTACATTTATAAACCAATGCTCTGTTTTTGGAAGGGATCATATTTTCGGAACGCAAAACCAGTTAGAAATACGAAATGGATGTAACATATGACATTGATGTAATAAATATTCTTGTTCTATTTCGATCATAAATGGTTAAGAACAATCTTGTGTTAAGATCACAATCTCAAAATTTGGCACTTTTCGTCCATTTTTTGGCACTGAAAATCACCTTAAAGAACCAAAATGTTGTTCATGGATTACATATATATTCTTTACCGGAGTTGTGTTCCATACTAATGATGCGACCAGCAAGCATGTTCTGTGCATCTGCCAGATAGATCATGGCGTCACAATGTCAAAATAGCCAATCTGGAGTTGAACCCTCCAGTCAATGTCTTCTTTTAATTAGGCCTTTAATGACAAGTGGAAATGGACAGACAGAAAGAAGGAAATGACAGGCTAATTAGCTTAATCTCTATTATAGGGAATATTTTAAAAGCTATTATTAAAGATGTTCTAACAAATATTCATAAAAATTAAAGACAATATTGCAGTGCCAACCTGGTTTAGTGAAAGAGAAATCATGTTTAAACAAATTATTGGAGTCCTTAGGGGAAAAAGTATTTTCTGTGGATGAAGAAGAATGGTTGGATGTGCTGTGTTTGGGTTTCCAGAAGACATTTGATAAATTGCCACAAGAAAGATTATTACAGAAAGAAGTCTATGATGTAACGGTTAGCAGGTTGGTATGGATAGACTTTTGGGTAACTAACAAGAGACAGGCAGTAATTGGATCATTTTCCAATTGGCAAGATGTAATAAATGGTGTGCCACAAGGATGAGTGCAGAGGCCTCAATTTTTACAATTTATATAAATGAGGGGATAAAAAGTACAATTGCTAAATTTATTAATGACATGAAGAGAGATGGGAAATAGCCATTGAACTGAACTTTGAAAAGCTACAAAGGGATATAGATAGGTTAAGTAAATGGGCAAATAACTGGCAAAGGGAGCATAATGGAGGAAAATATGAAATTGACCATTTAGACACAAAGTCTAAAAATAGTGAGAGGTTACAGAGCTCTGAGATTCACAGGGATTTGATTCTCCTAGAGCTTGATTCCCAAAAGATCATTGTACAGGTACAGCAAATAATTAGGGAATCCAACTGGAAACAATGTGGCTGATGTGCATGAGGATCTCTTCACTAAAATCTGCCCCTGTTACCTCCAAGCTGGGCAAGAACCACATTGCCATTGGCTATGAAGGTGATTCTAGCTGTGACCCTTTAGGTGTGCATTCCATCCAGGATGTGTTTAGAGACATTTACAAAATGTGACACTTTGTCATCCATTGTTGTACTGATCCTATCTATTTATAGAGAGCTGACAATATTTCATTCCAGAGTGCAGAGTGAGAATGTGGTTTTGTGAGAGATGTTGACTTTCCCATTATGCAGACTACCACTGACTCGGTGCACTTCACTCTGTGGGCGTTGCCTGTCAACTCTCAGCAGTTTCCTTTCACTTAATGTTTGCTGGTGCGTGACCCTGCTCTACAAATCATTCAGGTCGATGCCTGGTACCCTGGCAGCTCTTATGTTGTCTTTATTTCTCCAAAAATTACTGTGCCTTCTTCATTTGAGCTAGTGATGCCTGGTTGGCATGGACGAGTTGGACCAAAGGGTCTGTTTCCATGCTGTACAGCTCCATGACTTTATGATTCTGGGACTCTCGTGGGCAGTTATCTCTGTATGACATGGCTAAAGACTGTGAAGTATTACCCATGTACAAATATGCAAGTATTGAAAGCCAAGCCATCACTCAAAATGTAAGAAAGCAGGCCTTTGGCATGTTGCTTACACTACTGTTAACGTATCCTACAGCACTTCAGAAGATGCTCATGACTTATGGAGGTCTACGCCACACTGAAATATGAGGACATAACATATACCACCAGCTATAAAGCAGCTACAGATGAATACAGTTCCAACCAAAGTCAAAAAGCCCAACATCATCCCAGACAAAGCAGCCCACTTGATCATCACCCATCTGATCATTTCCAACAATCACTTCCCCCACCAGTAACCCTCAGTAGCACCAGTGTCTGCTGCATGGCTGCAACCCATAAAACCTCCTTTAACTGCACCTTCTAAACCCACAGCCTTTACCACCCAGAAGGACCAAAGCAGCAGAACCATGGGAACGCCATCAAACATCGGTGCCCTCCTGCCTACACACCATCCTGACTTGAAACTACATCAGCTTCACTGCTGTTGCATCAAAACCGTGGGACTCTCTCCCCAAAAACAAGGGAGTTGAATAGAATGGGGACTGCTCACCACCTCCTTCTCTTTGACATTTAGGGACAGGCAACAAATATTGTCCTTGTCAGTGACATTCACATCCTGTGAAACTGAAGAGCTGAGGAGGAGAACGAGGATGGCAGGAGACAAGTTAGACAGCTGACTTTCCGGTCAGGATGTCTGTGATACGTTTACATGTTTTCCAGTACAAGTGATTGCAGTCTCATTTCTCCATTCGTCAACAGTCTCACACTTTCCCTGTCCCTGCTTGGCCACATTGCAAAAATAAAAGGCAATGCAAAATAAATATTCGAAGATGAATGTTTAAATCAGATCACGGCATATTGCTTAATGGAGTCAATTAATCACTCTTGACAAACACCTTACTGCATGTTTTCAGTGGCCCTTTGCTTGACCTGTACTAGCTGAGTGGTTCCAGTAAGCTGATATCACATGATGCTTGAACTTCTACTGCAATACGTAGATATTGAGTAGCTTCAGTTAGTGCTGCAGTGAAAGCTAAGACAGCAGCCTCAGATGCTGCATCCTGAATGGGCTCATCAATTTGCTCGTGGAACTTGTCGCTACTTTAGAGCTAGGAAGGATATCCCCAAAATCTCTGTAAAGTTTCATGCAAAATCAATGCCTGACCCCTCCGAGGTCTTTGACAATAAAAACAGATTTTCTGGCAGGCCACCCAAGGCACCAAGCATTACTTTGTGCATTGTTATCACCCTTCTTATGCCCTCCACATCAATGAACCCTTCTGAACCCTCTGCAGCACATTTCAAATCCCTCTTTACTCTCCAAAGTAGCTTAGCTGTACTAATAACAGTTGGAGATGCTTCAAGTACTAAGCTGGTCTGGCAGCACCTGTGAGACAGAAAAACAGAGTTAATGCCTCAGGTCATGATCTTTCACCGGTACCATTTTAATTCTGCTTCCTTTCTTCTCTGACCTGATTGCAGGCCATTGGCATCCAGCGTTGCACCATACACAGATCCCATCTCTAGGTAATTGTCTAGATTGTGCACAGTCAGTATCTGAGCTGAAGTGACTGCAAGATTGAAAGGCAGTGATACTGTTTCTTCTTCATCATTGTCTTCATGCACTTACAACTCCTCTGCTTCACCTTTTCCTGGCCAGGCTGAAATTTTGCATATCTTAAAGGGGGAAAAAACAGCACCAGGGTGGAATTCTGATGAGCAGATGAGTGGAGGAAATGAAATGATAAGCTATTCCACTAGGAGCAGCTTGTAGGTAAGAAGAAGTGTAACTGAGGGATGGGAAGGATAGTGAGAGATGAGGATTCTGTCATCTTCTGTTGCTTCAGTCTATTCATAGACAATGACCTTACCAATGTTCAGTTCCATGTTTTCTTGCACATGTTCTTTCATGCCATGTGATCATCACTTACAAAGTTTACTGTTTACCCTCAATTGCCCATGTGAAAGTAACATTGAGCTGCTTTCTTGAACGTTACAATCCAGTGATATACATGCATCCACAGTGATGTTATCAAGGTGCTTCTAGGACTTTTGCTCACTGAGAATGAAGGAATGTTGATATAGTTCCAGATCAGAATAATGAGTATGTTGGAGGAGAAATTGTAGGTGATAGGGTCCCTTATACCTGCAGCCTTGATCCTTCTAGGCCACTGCTTTAAAGTTGCTGTCACTGGAATCTTGGAGAGTGACTGTAATACTTGTGGATGTCCCACTGTTGACTTTGTGCATTGATGGTGGCAAAGTGAATGGTGAAGGTGGTGGATGAAGTAGCAATCAAGTTATTTTCTTCACCCTGGAAGATATTAAACTTTTGTTGAGTGTTGTTGGAAATAAATTAATCCAGGCAAATGGAATATCTTCTATCACATTCCTGACTTTATCCTTGAAATAGTGGACAAGTACTGGGGAGTGAAAAAAGGAACAAAAACAAAGTTGCTGGAAAAGCTCAGCTCAGAGTTAATGTTTCGGGTCCGGTGACCCTTCCTCAGAACTGAGGAAGGGTCACTGGACCCAAAACGTTAACTTTATTTTTCCCTTCACAGATGCTGCCAGACCTGCTGAGCTTTTCCAGCAACTTTGTTTTTGTTCCTGATTTACAGCATCCGTAGTTCTTTGGGTTTTTATTAGCTGCTAAGGAGTTTTCGACGAAGAATTTCCAGCTTCAGACCTGTCCTTATAGCTGCAGGATTTTTATGGCTGGCCTAGTTCAGTTTCAGGAAGCACTCTCTGAGAGTGAGATCGTTAAGCTTATTTCTCATACATCACCATCTTCTGAAAGGTAATTAAGTGTGCATTCAGCAGTCTCCTAGCATCATATGATCAAATTGGCTGAAGAGTGAAATCTGTAATGTTGTGGACCTCTGGAGGCAACTATGATGGATCCATGAGTTTGCTACCACTGGATGAAAGTGGTTATCAATACTTCAGCCTTGACATTTGTAACAAGGTGCCTAAGCCCCACTGTCAAGATAATGTGGTATTTGTAGAGTTTCCTCTTAAGATTGGTTGTGTAATAGTTCATCACCATTCTCAGCTCAATGTGATAGGACTAAAAACAATGATCTGATCCAATGGTTATTGGATCACTTACTACGATGCATCATATGCTGCTTTCACTGGATAGCATATAGTCTTCTAGTGCAACTTAGCAGCTTGGTATCTCTATTTTTAGATATACCTAGTGCAATTCTTGGAATAATCCCCTACACTTCTCATTAAAGTTGCATTGGAAGCCTGGTTTGATGGTCCAGATAGAGTGAAGGTTATGATAGGCCATGACGACAGAAGTGTGAGTTGAATACAATTTTTGTGTTAATGAGAGCCCACAGTGCCTGAAGAATTTCCAAGTTTTCAACAGCTGTTCTTATAAAAGTTGCATTTAGCATAATAGCAGAGACACGCAGCATGATGAAGGGTGCTATAGTGGTGAGGATATGAGTTCATTTCCACTAGGGTTTTTCAGTGGTTACTTACACCAATACTGCCATGAACAAGTGCACCTCTAAGAAGTAGATTGGCAATTGAACTGAATTTGTCTTTCCCTTATATTGTAGGCCTAGTCTAACAGATATTTCCTAAAGCACTCAGCTAGCATGGTCAATAGCGGAGCCACCAAACTACTTTTGGTGACGAAGATTGAAGTCCTCCATCCACTGAGGTTCTGTGTCCTTTCTACCTTCCTGCTTCTTCCAGCTGGTGCTCACAAGAGAGAAGTACTAATTTGTCATTTGAGAGACCATGAGGTAGGTAATAATCAGTAGGATGTTTGACTTGATTAGATGAAAATACATGAATCCAGAGTCAATGCTGGTCATACTGAGTGTCACTCCTTCCCTACTACATACTACTCTGCCATCAGCCTTTCTAAGCCTGTCCTGCACAGACTGGGAATTGGTTCTAACCACATCAGACTGTTGCTTGATGAGTCAAAATGTTAGCTTTCACAGATCCCAAGATGTCAACAAAGGGAACATCTCAGGGTAAACTGGTCAGGATATGCCTTTATGATTTCCAGCCAATGCCAAAATCAATTTTTCTGTTTTATTCTTACGTCACTTCCATAGCTGTTTGATACAACAGAATGACTTGTTAAGTTATTTCAGATGGTAGCTAAGAGTCAACCATATCACACTGTTAGTCCGGAGTCAACTGTGGGTCAGACCAGGTAAAGACAGCAGATTTCCTTCCCTGAATTCATTTACCGATTGGGCTTTTATAGCAATCTGGTACTTTGATAGTTACCATAACGTCAATTAGTTTTAACTCATCATTAGTCAATCTGCTTAGACATGTTGAGACACAGTTTTACAGCATGTGAGACTTGAACCTTGACTCTCTGTCTCAAGATGTTACTGTTACTGTACCACAAAGGCCCCAAATGACTTGCTTTTTATTCTGAATTAGATGATTAAAATTAACCTTCCAGAGCGGCCATTGAATTTTTATTTCCAAAGCATTATTTTGAGCCTCTGAATTGATGGTTTTGTCACGTTACCGCTACATTACCATTTCCCATGAAGGTTTTGCATCAGAATAGAAAATGTCAGCCTGCCTGGCCTTGACCAGAGCCTGCCAATGGGGAGCTAATGCTTCTTTCCAGTACCAGAGCAGAATGTTAGCTGTAAAATTTAACTGTTATTTTAAACAGCCCAGTCTCAAATGAAATCAAGTTCACTAAGAGGTGATAATGGGTAGAATCTTCTTGGGGCCTGAATGACTGTGGTAAAATTAGATGAGAAGTCCGAAGTGATACGCCTCAAAATCAGGAGAAAACTAGCTGCATGTTTTAATTCAGGGAGTCAAGGTGAGATGTAGTATGTAGCTATGTAGTAGTGAGTTCCTTACTAAGGGGATTTACTGCTTGTTAACAGTCTCATGAAGTGCAGACCTCACCTTAATAATATGCAGCTTTCTATCCTGCCGTCTGCCATGAGCAAACTACACCCTGAGAATTCTCAATGTGGAAGTCGGAGCGGGTACCTGATGACATCGGCTCACTGCCTGCTGCTAAGAACCTTTGAGTTGGACACCAGGTAGTAACATCTCTCGGGCACACTTCATGGGCATCAGCCATATGCACCCTGTGTCCATGAACATTGGCATCTGACGTTTCATGGAACAAAATAAAAACTGAAAGAACTGCGGACGCTGTGAATCAGGAAGAAAAACAAAGTTGCTACAAAAGCTTAGCAGGTCTAGCAGCATTTGTGAAGAAAGAAACAGAGTTAGTGTTTCGGGTCCAGTGCCCCTTCCTCATGGAACATCTCTGATACTCAGATAGGACACATCAGCAGATCAATGCTACACCTCAGCTGCATTAGCAGCCCTCATTGTAACACCGCAGCAAGAAAACAGTGCACTCAGGGACACATACCCAACTCATGGGCTGGCAGCTGCATCTCAAGCTCATTCACTTGTTGTTGTAATGCTCACTCACTTTCAGCCTACCTGGATACTGAGAGTATCCTGCCTTTTTGTGCCTTGCCCTTCAGCCGGAGATACCAGGTTCACCATACTGCTGTATTACTTTGTGATTTAGTGTAAAAACAAATCCAGGAAGCTTGTCATGGTTGTTGACAACCCACAGGTAAGTCAAGTGCAGCCTATGAGACCAGTGCTGGGTCTTGGATATAGTCGTCAGCCGTTGAGGTGGCCAGCCAGGTCGATCCCCTCAGAACAGGTGAGGAAATTAATATTGGATCAGCCTTGACTTATTGTGCCTAATGGGGGGCTCTTTTCCTCCTTGAATGAGTGAGAGGCAGGTATAAAGTATGAGACATAGCTGGTAGTCTTGGTGCGGAAGAGGAGTTGTCCTGACTCAGGCAGTAGACAGCACAGATGGGCATGCTGAGTTGGTGCTGCAGGGGTAGGGAAGGTGAGGGCAAGTGTGGAAGGATATGTCAAGCAGTGGTGAGATTGAGACAACATGGATTTGGTGGAAGGTGGGGACAGTAGCAGAGAGAGAGTGAGTGTGAAGTGTCAGAGAGGCGATGGTGCTACTTTCCCATGGCAAAGTGGAGAAGGGCACTACCCTGCCTCTTGCACTGCTGGGCATTCCCCAGATGGTTGAGATTGCACTTGCCCAGGTGACAACCTCACACCAGGCTGGCGTACTGCCATCCGCTGCCAGTCCTGCAGAAAGAGGATGTCCTACCCCATCCAGCGGGATCTCCAGGTCCCTGCCCACATTGCAAAGCATTAACCTTTCCTTCTCTGTCCCGTATGAGGAAAATGCCAGGAACTCTGCAGGGCAGCTCAGGTCTAACTGCGCTCGTCTGAATGTATAACAGTCTTTTCGATACAGTGCCACTGTCACAGATAATGGTTATTCCCAGGATATCCCATCAATGGCAAGTTCTTCTGGGATTAGTGAGTGGTAACATGAAGCTAGAATAGGTTGAGAGGTGCCAGAGGAGCAGGGTAAGTAGTTAATGATGCAAGTTTGGTAAGATGTGGTGCTCGGTTTTGTGGAAGGAAAGCCTCCATGAAACTCAACAAAACTGATACAGCCAAAAAATTGTAAGATTCAGTCCAGTACTTGATCAGCACCTATCAATGCTTTTCATGCAGTGATGTCTGTCAAGCTACAAATTTTGTAGTGAAGATTATCCTGCCGATTGTGCTTATTGGCTTGTCTGAAATTTTAGGACAACTTACACATACAGATGTGTTGTGCCTTATAATGACGGACCTCCTACCCTGTTTAATTCAACCCTGTTAGAGCAATATTAAATGCAGATCCCTCCTAGTATTCACAATTTATCATCAGCACCAGGTGTATATCCTCTGACTCCTGGAAGAGCTGATTACTGTAAACTACAACAGGAAATTAAATCAACAGGAGGTGTGTGACTGGACTGAAATGTTTCTGTACTGCGAACATACAATTAAGTGGCACCTCTCAGGCTTGAGATACACAAATGTACAAAATATATTGAGTGCATTATATATAACAAATAGAATTTATTATTTTTTAGTGCAAGTAATGAAGTGATAAAACATGCTGTTTTGCTTGTGCTCAAAATGATAAAAGGATTTGGTAGCATGAATACAATTTCATCAACTCAGAACAAAGGAACATAATCTCAAAACTAAACGTGGTCCATTCAGATGTTAAATCAGAAAGTAATTTTCCACATACTGGGAGCAGCAATCTGGATTTCTCACCTGAAAGATGGAAATGTTAGGACAATAAAAATATTCAAGATTGGTAAGGGATAGATTGAGGTGTGGAGGGATATGAGATAAAGTTGGCAAATGGAGTTGAGCAGATCAACCACCATCAAACTGAATGACGGTGCAAAAGCAGAAATTGTTGGAAAAGCTCAACAGGTCTGGCAGCATCTGTAAAGAGAACTCAGAGTCTGCGCTTTGGGTCCACTGACTCTTCCTCAGAACAGATCTATGGAAGGATCATTGGACCCAAAACGTTAACTCTGATCTCTGTCCACAGATGCTGCCAGACCTGCTGAGCTTTTCCAGCAATTTCTGCTTTTGTTTCTGATTGCCAACATTCACTGTTCTTTCAGTTTTCAATGACAGTACAGCTGAAGCTGAACAAAATGCTTCTGATGTGTTATCAGTAATTGTGTGAACAAAACAATGACAGACGTTTGTTGTGCTGTTTTGTTTAACATTGCTAAAAGAACTTTTCACGGCACTAAAAACATCTTTAGTTAAGGAGCTTACGTTTAATGTCTCAAGAGCTGTTTTTTTACAAGGCATGGTGAACCTGAATTTCTTCAAGCCTTTGTCACCGCATCATCATAACATTCATCAGAAGTGCAGCACACAGAATCTTTTGCGGAGGATCAAGGTTTGCTATAGATTTCCCATTGAAGGACTCAGTTAAGTGCTGGACTTTCACCAGATGCTATATTGGTTTTGGAATAGAAAGAGAGACAGTTGCAACAGTTACTTTTCATTTCAAGGACATTTCATAGCATTTACAATCAATGTCCACAACTCATTCTCACAGTTGCTCTGAGAGGTTCTAGCTGTGCCATGGCACTCCCTGACCCCTCTGTCATCCCATCTTCAAAACTCAAATTAATATCAAGCTGTTTCACTGGACCTTTGCTAACGCTTAATTAAAACCAAGAAATGCGGATGCTGAAAATCTAAGACAAAAGTGAAAATTGCTGGAGAAACTCAGTAGTGTCTGGCAGAATCTGCGAGGAGAAAGCAGAATTAATGTTTTGAGCCAAATGACTCTTCATCAGAGCAGAAAGGAGCTCGGAGAATGTGGTATTAATGGCCGAAGATGATGTTTGGGGAAAGTGGGGAGAATTAAACAGATAGATGGAGATGGAGCCCACAAAAAGAGAGAGAGAGAGAGACGGTGATGAAAGGTCATCTGCAGGTTATGTTGCTGCATGGCGGGTGCTTTGATTTCTGCCTGGCTCATCCATTTTGCAGCAATTAGTTTCCAATTGACAGAGACAGGATGAGTGCCAGGAGATTGGGGAAGAGCATCCTGTTGAGTGTCTGGCTGCAGATAGGCCCATCAGAATCTTCCTCTCATCTCTATTTGTAATTGCCTCTCATCACAGTGACCATTCCTTCAGGACAATGAAGCCCAGCTCCAGACTTGAATTACCTGTTTTTCCTCTGACTCGGTAGACAAACAGGAGGCTGGAAGAACACAGGAGGCCAGGCAGCATCTAGAGGAAAGGAACAGTCAATATTTCAGATATTACTCTTCTTCGGACTGCCGGAAGAAGGGTAATATCCAAAACGTTGACTGTTCCTTTCCTCTAGATGCTGCCTGGCCTGCTGTGTTCTTCCAGCCTCCTGTTTGTCTATCCTTGGATTCCAATATCTGCAGGTTTTTTTATCTCTTCCTTCTGACTCTTTGGGTTGTGCCATGATATGCTCCCTGACCATTACAGACCAATCTCCATTACTGACCATGGCCCACCTTGGACTGTCTTGGCAGTAAAGCCCTGACTGACTATGGCCCAGCCCCCAGACTCATGACTCCACTACAGTACCCCAAATGGCCTGCTTGTAATTCCCTGCATGCTTGCACTTGACTTGCAAGAGTGACCTTAGCCCAGTCACTGGGCTTCAAGGACACAGATCCCTGGACAACAAAAATAGCAATGTCTGACTGACTGTCACCAACCTCCTGGACAGGAATAGGATGACTCCCTTGACTGAATGTAACTGTTACCCTCTCACTGACCGTAGTCTTCCTTCGCTGTACTGAGTGCTGTACTCCCTTGACTTCCACACAGCTCCATTTGCTTGAAACACTTGCATTTGCTTGTGCCATTAACAGCTGGAATGAGTCACCACTGTGACATTAATGTGGCATGGCACATATCCTACTGGAAAGTTAGCCATTCAGTTATCTGCTCCTGTACAAACTGCCTGCCTCTTGTTAATATACAACCAAAAACACATTATTATTTCATTGGAAGTAGTTCAGTGAAGGTTCATTGGGGATGGTCACTGGTACAGAGGGATTGTCTTATGAGCAAAACTTAAGCAGGCTGGGTCTCTACTCATTGGAGTTTAGAAGAATGAGACGTGATCTAATGAAACATGTAGGATTCTTAAGAATATTTGACAGGGTAAATGCTGAGAGGACGTTTCCCCTCATGAGAGACTCTAAGACCAAAGAGTATAGATTCAGAATTAGGGGATGCTAATTTAACACCGGGATGAGGAGGAATTTCTTCTCTCAGAGAGTTGTGAGTTTTTGGAATTCCTTGCCACAGCAAGCCGTGGAGACAAAGTTGTTGTGTATATTTAAAGCTGAGATAGATGGATTCTTAATCAGTCAGGGTTATGGGGAAAGAACAGGGAAGTGAGGAGCATCGGATCAGCCATGATCCTATTGAATGGCTGAGCAGGCACAAGGGGCCGAGTGGCCTACTCCTGTTCCTAATTCTTATTGTCTCCTGGTCACAGAGGCTGGCAGCCACAAACTGAGCACGGTGGGCTTAGAGCACCAAAAAAAATTCAAGCGGCAGAGGCTGGCAACTTGAAGCTCAATGCCAAAGTCAGTGTGCAATTAGAAAGTAATGTGAACGAGACGGCTTCAAAATAAGCACGAACATGAGTGAATGCTCACAAAGCAAGCTAAGGTTCTTAAGATACATGTGTCCACTTCAGTGCAAAAGCATCTTGTGTGTAGGTACATGAAATGCATGTTTATCTATTGTATGCAAAGCAACAAGCAGAGCATTCTAAATTCTTTCAATTCTAATCTTTTTATCTTTTAATTCTAAAATAAAGTGATGAAGGCCTGAAATGATGGCTGAGTGGGTCAAGAGCAGTTGAGATGAGGCGAGTGGTTTGTTGATGCTGAGATGCGTGAATGAAGGGTTGGGGGTGGATGGTGACCATTGTACATACAGGGCTGTTGTTCAGAGGAAGTATGATGGGTGGGTTTCTAGTTTCCTGGTGGAAGAGAATTGAAAATGGGATGTAATGAGGGTGAGTTGAGACTTTATTGAATTGCAAAAGCATGGAAATAAACTGGTCACTCCTCAAGGACAAGATTCTCAAATTACAATATAAGCCTAGAAAGAAAATATCATAACTTTTCTTACATTATGATGTAATCTGATGTTTTCATTCGTCTAAGTCACGCCCAGGAGGGGAGGCTTCCACCCTATGTTACTGATTGCTGTTCCTGCTTACAATCACTCTGTTTTAACTTTACATTCCAAAGAACATCCATATTCTGCTGATCAATACCCATTCTGTTAAGATGAGCTACTTATCTTCTCCATGTGAAATTCAAGCCAGAACTCACTGAGACAGACAGCACAGAAACGGGCTCACTATGTCTATGCTGACCAACAAGCACCAAACTTTACTAATACCATTTGCCTGAACTTGGTCCATAGTCCACAATGTCTTTTAAGTGCTCATCCAGATGCTTCTTAAATGTTGTGAGAGCGCCTGCCTCCACCACTCTCTCGGGCAGGGTATTTCACTTTTGACCACCCCCTGGGTGAAAAAATGTTTTCTTAGATCTCCTCTAAACAATTTGATTCTCACATTAAGCTTATGCCCTCTTGTCTCAGACACATCTGGCATGGTGAAGGGATTCTCATGACCTACTCTGTCTATGTCTCTCATAATTTTGTATACTAAAATCTAGATTCCCTACAGTATGGAAACAGGCCATTCAGCCCAACAAGTGCACACCTACTCTCTGAAGAGCATACCACCCAGAGTCACCTCCCATACCCTATCCTTGTAATCCTGCACTCCCATGGTCAATCTACCTAATGTGCACACCTTTGGGCTGTGTGAGGAAACCAGAGCACCCAGAGGAAACACACACAGATGTAGGGAGAATGTGCAAATTCCACACAGATGTCCACCTGAAGCTGGAATTGAACCAGGTCCACTGGTGCTGTGAGGCAGCAGTCTAACCACTGAGCCACCATGCTGCCACACCCCACCCTCAAGTCAGATCTTCCTTTACTCTGCTCTATTCTAAGGAAATCAAACCCAGCCTATCTAGTGTCTCCTCATAACTGAGGCTTTCCATCCTAGCGAATCGCCTCTGTGCTCTGTCTCATGCAATCATGTGCTTCCAATAGTGTGGTGACCAGAGCTGCAACACATTGGTTTCAGTTTTACTGATCTTTATAAATGAGATTTATACACTGATTTGATCCCTCACACTAGTTGAAGTATTATGTAATTAATGGATGAAACAATTGCATTACATTTGCACAAACCTCACAATGATGAAAGAATTGAATTTATGCATGTCAACATGAAATGAAAAGACAGATTATCAGAAACAGAATTAACAATTTCAATTCTTTGTTGGTTCTCAGCTGATACCAGGATTACAACTGACACATTAATCGAACCTTCTTACTGTAACATGTCTGAACCAAAGTGATTACTTTTCACTCTTTCCATGGATCTGCAGGAAACTCTAACTAAAAATGAACCTTACTGATGCCATGTGATGCACCATGAAATATTACGAATTTATTTCTCTCTGCTTTAACAAACCTACTTCTATGGAACAGTGTTACTGCAGTGTTCGAAATGGACATTTGCAAAAAGCTAACAACTGTAGCACTTCATATATTAAATAATTGATATATTTCAACTGACAGAAACCCACATTGTTTTCTGCAAGAATACATTAAAGAAAGCACAGGCAACTGAATGAAAGGGCATTGTAAATGACAGAATACCACAGTAATAGCAAACCTCCAACAAATTGGAATCAGACAACATGCTGGGAATGGGAAATATGGCAACGCTGAATGAACAGACAAAAGTAACCAGTTAATCAAATAACCATATAAAATTCTGACTTTCTCAGGGATTGTGTACATGAATTGTAAATAGGTATTGAGTAATTTTGAACTGTGACGAATACAAATTTAGAATTACAGCAAATGTCTATACCAGTCCGATGATAGCATGGTGATATAAAATGAAAAAATACTACGGATGCTGGTGGTCTGAAACAAAACCAGAAATTCCTCGAGAAACTCAGCAGGTCTGGCAGCACCCGTTGAGAGAAAGCAGAGTTAACGTTTTGGGTTCAGTGACCTTTAGTCCTGTACACCAGGTGAAACATTGGATAACTAATGAATGATCACATTACATGCAACCATGAAATGATGAGAGGGACCTCTCGTTTTGAAGAATGAATTACAAGAAATGAATTACACAATCCAAGAAACAGTATTAGCAATTTCAACCATTCTGAAGAAGGGTCACTGGACTCGAAAGATTAACTCTGTTTTCTCTTCACAGATACAGCCAGACCTGCTGAGTTTCTCCATAATATGGTCTTATTTTATTTAAGAATGTATAGAGCTTGCTGCAGCACAATATATAACACACTTTCTCCCATTTATGTAAGGAGTATGACTACTCCACATGTCAAAAGAAGCTGTCTCACAGCGATATAACATCACATAAAACTGGAGCCTGGATCTGAAGTATGGTGCTCTCTTTTGCCATCCTCTGGTCCATGATGTTCAATAAAGTCGATTCTAAGTAGATTCAAGAATCTAGGTGTCACATTATTACGTTGTGGCAATGGTGACCAGACCTATAGAACCAGAAGCAAGAGTGAAGAGTCTGAAGTGAAGACCAGTGATGGTAAACCCTGCCATCCCCCACTGATTCAAACCCAGAGATGGAGAGGATATCCGAAATATTGGCCATGGCTCCAGACAAATTTGAGGTGTATCTCATCACTGAAACTACTAAAAGCTGAAAATAAGATTGGAAGGTGGTCTATGGCACCGTATGCAGTAAGCAAGAGGAAGGTATTGGTTAGCCACAGCAAATAAAACATTACTGAGCCAATAAACACTTACAGAGATGGGAAAGATATGAGTTCTCGAAAAATCCACTAATTGCAAGTACAATAAACCCTTTGTTACATCGAATGAAAACATATGTACACACACACACATATACATATCCTGGGTGAAAAAGACTTTCAGAAATATAGAGGTTCAGGGGAAAAGCAGGGAGGAGGAAAAGTCTGCAGGAAGTTTACACAGAACATTCCAGAGCTTGGTCAGGAGAAGTTTCAGAGGTAGGCAGAAAACCTCAAAACTCAGTCAGCCCACAGTGAGTGTGTGGGGAAGACCTCTGCAGAGCAGCAAGATTCAGAGTATGTTCACAAAGCACTTAGGGTACAGAAATTAACAAAATATAACTGAAAACCTCTAGTGGGGAACACAACAAGGCACAGGGTTGCTCAGTTAATCCATCCATGTTAGATGGCTGCAGAGCACAGCTCCACCCAGTGATGTGGAGTTAAAGAACAGGCAGGAGGTGTGTGCTAAGGAACATAGTGTTGTCACTGCCATTATAGGAGCCTATCATTGGGAGCCCAGTCCAGCCAGCTTAACAGAGGGTCACAGTAACTACAGGAGAGATTATGTCACAACTACAGTGGCAACATAGAAATCGAAGACAAAATGTAACAGTCTGCAGGACCCCCAGCTGCATTGGACATGAAAAAGAATGAAGGTACAGGAGATCCAGTAAACTACTTCTGGTAAGCAGATCCTGGTGAAATGGGGGTAAGGAGTTAAAATACAGATGGTTAAATGTTAATGGTTAAAAGAAGTTGGGGAGATGTTGGGTAAAAGAATCATAACTTTCCAATAAGGAAAGAAACTGAACATGTGCAGAAGAAGCTATGTCTGTGAATTCTATGTCATAATAGTGGCACAACCTTATGAAATAGGAGCCTAAACTTGGAGGGTCCCAAGTAATATGGATTCTCTAGTTGATGATAGGATACCATAACCCTAGGGTACTTATGTATGTTTTGAAATTTTAATTGCAACATTCTTCTTTAAAAGAGAATACACAACCAAAGCCTTTATGGACCTATGGAATGTCATACCTAAACAGTGTTAGTAAAACTTCAAACAGAGGTTTGAAGTAAGAGATCAAAGACAAAATATGACTATTCCTTTCAGCAGGAAGACATCCCCTGTAGAGTATGTCCCAAACTGCAGACATTTTGGTTGTACCCCTAAGGAATATACAAAATATTTTAAAAACCAACTGCAACACTGGTTTGAAAGGATTGTAATTCAACACCCCTATATAGGTAAAATGCAATAGGCATTCTCCCACTCTAAATGCTACAAACCATTCAATATTGACAACAATAGTTCTAGTGATTTCTTCCAACACGATGACTGTGATAATCCATTATTTACTCTTCAGAAAACCTAAAGACTGTTTGTATAATTCTTAAAAAAAATACACCTTTCTTGACACCTCTTATTCCTAATCTGTTTCTTTTCTTATATATTAGTAACTAATAAACTCACTCTTCATATTAAGTCAAGAAAGCCTGATTAAATTGGTATCTTTTAAAACACAAATTATTTTGTTCTGGGAGAAAACCACGAAACAAGGGGAGTTAATATTAATGTTAATATTGCAACTAACCTGGTTGTGAGCAACTTAGTGGGCTGACTAAAGGAAGAAGGGGATCAGTTTATACCCCCTCACCTGGGAGCTTGACAATTTGGGGGTGTCCCATCTGGAAACATAATAAATTCTGGAATATCACCCAGGGACTGGTTATGACATCAGCCATCCTTTCATTCATATGGTTGTTCATTAAAGCCAGTTGCTGTGAACTCACAAGCGTGTAGATCTCACATTTCTACAATTTATACAACTGATTTTATCAAATTATATTGATACTTCCCATTTATAATTCCTGAGCATATTCTTGCTAAACAGGTGTGAGGAATTACCAACATTAGCTTGTCTGTGTTAGAAAAAGCATATACCATCTATTTGACTTTAATCTTTAGGTGGCAAGTACCAGGGTGATTAATCAATGAGCTTAAAAGCTCTCTTACGGTTTCAGAATGAAAGGACCATACTTTTGATGACAGATATCCTGCAAGATAAGGTAGTCTATGTGTGGCATTAGTTTTATCACACTGATCACTGTGAACTATTCCAAGGAAGACAGCATTGATTACTTCACTCTTGTTAGTAGTATTTAGTAATTTTATCATCAACTATTTAACCAGAATATTTACATCTTAAGGAGGCCAAATAGCTGTCACTCATATAACATCATTGAAATTATGAAATTCACCTCAGTCTGCATTTGGTGATGTATGCCAATGTTTAAGCTTTGAAACCTACAGTATTTCATTGCAGGCTTATAATGGTTTTCCTATTTTCATATTTTATAATTGTAGCATATTGAATTGGAGCATAAAGTTACTGTACTTTCAAAGTGCAAATTAACCAAGATGAACTATAGCAACACTTCTTTCATTGAATTTTGTGCAAAGAAATAAGTATCTGTGAATCAAAAATGTTCACACTTCTCAGCTTTTGGTTTGAAAACAATGGCACAAGAAAAATAATTTAAGGAAATCCTGCTGAAATGTTAGCTGAACTTGAAATTGGGGGAATAATTAAAGAATATACATTGCATAAGCTTCAATTTTCATTCAGCTTTGCTAACATGTTTTTTATTGCTCCATTTCTGTAACATTCTGTGTTTATTGACATTGCTTGGCTGTTAATCCTGAGGCAATGAGCATTAAATGAATGGAAATTGTGGAATATTTGAGTTGTAACATCTATAGACATGAAGAGTTGTGGACACCTTCCCAAACAACAAAAGAATTGCAAAATATTTTAAAATAAACACATAAAATGTAACTTTGACATCTTGGAGAAGGCAAGAACTGCAGATGCTGGAGTCAGAGCCAATACAGAGTGCAGCTGGAGGAATACAGCAGGTCAGGCAGCATCAGAGAAGCAGGAAAGTCAACATTTCAGGCTTACAACTTTCATCAGGACTGGTGAAGGATGTAAACCTGAAACATCGACTCTTCTGCTGCTCTGATGCTGCCTGACCTGCTGTGTTCCTTCAGATCCACATTATATCGACCCTGACTTTGATGCCTTGTTCTCAGTCCACATGCATCAAGGGTCAACGCATGCAAATTTCCAACTGTTCAAGTGTAAAGTCTACGAGTAAAGCTTGATTAAAAGAAAGGTGCATGTTTTCCTAAATGCTTGTTTTAAACTCCCATCTGGCACTTTCCTTCAATATCTATGTATTGCTCCAGCCAAAGCTAAATTGAAAAAAACGTTTAAGTTTATTAACTTGGATAATTGAACCATCAAACAATGAAGACTTCCCAGGATGTAACAACGTACTTACTTAATCAAAAGAAATCGCAAATATGTGTGGAAATTTTTGTCTCTATTCCATTATGTGACAGATGAATCAATTTGACAACATTTTTGTCTGGCATAATTAAATAAAATATTGCAATTATAGCATTACCAAAGCAAAAGCTTTTTTTCATATGGAAATACACAAAGTTACAGCGAATGTACATTAAGCTGGGCGTCTGAACAATTTTATATGCTCCCCAAGGAGTTTTTGTGAAAGTAAAGATAAAACACTGCAGAAGCTGATAAACTGAAACAAAAAGAGAATGCTGGAGAAGCTCAGCAGGTCTGGCACCATTTGTGGAGAGAGAAACAGAGTCAATGCTTGCTGAGCTTCTGCAGCAGTCTCTGTGTTTGTTTGAGCTTTTGTACAACCTGGTTATCTGGAAATGAGTGCAGTTGCCAAGAGATGTTTGCATCTAGAGAAAGTATATTAGGTAAGGGTGAACTGCATCTCAGTCAAATATCATGTGGGAAAAGAAAGCCTTTAACTTATAGAATAATCCCTGCATGGTCCTGATGCTTAAATGGAAGGAAAATAAACGTTTTTAAAAAGCAAAATACTGCCAATGCAGAAAAAAGCAATATTGATTGGGTCTGGCAGGATCTATAGAGGGAGAAATAGAGTTATCAATCTGGATTTTTGTTGCCAAGTTGGGTACTGGCAAACATTCCTGCTCAATGAATATGCCTCAGGAACAATGCACTAAAGGGCGTAAGTATTATTCCTGGGGATAAGATGCAGAATCCATTGTGCCCAGTTGCTACCGACAGCTGATCAGACATGGTCATAGAGGGTGTTAAGTGCCAATCTAGGAAGCTCATAGTCTGTCCCTGGGTTGTCTGAAATTTTCAGCATTTCACATCCAGCTCTCCTCCAACTGGGATGTTGGAATGTCACTTGCATTTCTAGTTGCTAATGCCGACTCGTATCCCATGGGCTATTGTAGCACGTTCCAACTTCATACCAAATTACATAAGCCCACCCACTGTCCTATTTCCTTACACATTCCATACCAACACGTCAATATTAATTGTGAACAGACATTAGAAGCCTTATTGCAATGAAACACAATAGCAGATTGAAATATCTATTACAGCCCTTTCTATGGGAAAACATTGCTCCCATTCATGAAAGTCCATTTGAAACATTTAACTCCACCCAAGTATTTAATTCCCCATCAAAGCAAACAAATTTATATTCATAACCACCCTGAGCAAAGAGAGTTAATCTTTTAATGTTTTCTTTGGGTGTTAATCATGCTGTGAATTTAAATTCACCTAGTGAGATAATATAGGTTGTGGGAAACAACCAAGCATCAATAATGACACAATGATAGCTCGTGGATAATTTCAGTGAGCAGCTATTGTTCAGCACTGGAACAGATTTTCTTTTTCTAACTAGGACAGCCTTTGTGAGGATACAAACATGAACTTGTAGAAAGAATGAACAAACTGCCCAGTGTACTACGGTGCAGGAATGCTGCTTAAATAGGGGTGTTAAAAGGAACAAAGTTGTCATCAGGTGCAGTATAGTTCAGGGATGGGCACGCTGCAGTTCAGTCAAGAGTGAGACTCCTGAAGATTATGCTGCATGTCCAGAGCCAGGATTAAAGCTCTCTCTTCAATACTGGAGAAGAACCTAGGCTGAAAGGGAAGGATCAGATCTACATTGATGCCAATGATATAAGTAGGTCGAAGAAAGATATTCTCTTGAACAGGCTAAATTGAAAAGGAAACTACACAGCTCATAATTACTTAACTAATCAATGGGCCATGAACACAGGAACACAGGAACACAGGAAAGACAAGAACAGACATTTGAATGGCTCCATGGTTGTGGTGAGAGAAATGGATTTTGATTCATGGAATACTTATTGGTGTATCGCAGCTGAACCACACTTGGCAGCAAGTTATTGGTGAATTAGGCTGCAGAAAGGGCTTTAAAATATGGAGAATTGAGTATGGGAGAGGGTTCATGCGAAAAGAAATGTGGAAAGTTAAACAAAAAGGACAATCTCATCGAATGAGGTGGGGGGCTGGATTGGGCGGAAATGCTTGTGGTGGATTGATCATCAATTTATGACAGGAAGGGCCAAAATATACAAACATAACCAGCAGATAAGGTCAGGGGAAGGAAAAATTAAATCTCTTTAATTCTGAATGAATTGATAACTCAAACAGAATTGCATGGTAATGATAAAGATAGGTATCACAGACACAATGTTGCAAAATTATCAAGAATGAAACCTGAATGCTTCAGGGCTTTTGACAATTTGAAAGGACAGGAAAAGTTGGTGAAGTGGCTTTGTTACTCAGGGAAGTCCACAGAGGCAGCTGTCAGTCATGGAGTCCGGGTACAGTCAGGCTGAAACTGGGAGCCCCTGGAAGAGAAGTACTCACTGCCATTTTGCTTCATACTGAAAACTGAGAGGATGCAATGGAATGAAAACAGCTGGGAGCACATTCGGACTGGGTGGGGTACATGGTGAAAGCTCTGAAGGAGGGACTGTAGCTCCTCTCTGTCACAGGGAAACAACATGAGTCATCTGCCTCTGCAGTGTCCAGTACAAAGTCCTGATGAATGCATCCTACTTGACCAATAACCCTCTCTGAATGCGGCATCTCTTTGGCACACATAACCACTGCTTGGCAGCTTTTTATGCGGGCAGTAGTCTTACTGATGCTTCCTCTGAGACCTAGAGCCCTCATCCTTAATGTTTCAGGATGGTGCTTTCAGTGGGGATTGACATGTCAACGCTGAGATCGAGGGTAGGTTTGTGGATTCTACAGGACAAAAACAGAGAATGGGAGAGAGAGAGAGAGTACATTGTGGTTCATGTTGGAAGTATCATCTATTGACTGAGAATTACAGCAGGGTTAAAGAGTGAGTGGCAAAGGCAGAGTTGTACTTTCTCGCTCCACCTGTCATAGACTTTTCAGTATCCCTGCAGAAGTGCTCCTGGTCTTCGCTTGCCAAAGCTGTCTCTGTGTAAGGATGGGCTGAGAAACCTGATGCCTGGCACATCCCTACTCACCTGGCCTCTCTCTGTCCTGTTCCAGGCCAGACTTCTCTTACAATGAGAAAAGGAGTGGTGATGAGGGAAATGGCAGCCTTTGGCACAGCTGTCAGCGCTGACACATGTAGGGAGAAGGTGGTGAGATGTACCAAAGGACTGAGCTGCCCCAAACTTTAGTGCTTCCTTCAGCATCTAGTCATGGACCTTGGCATGTACCAGTCTGCAACTCTCAGTCAAGGTCAACTCTTTACACTGAAATGACCACAAGTTTCAGGCAGACCAAAGAGCATACTTGATGGTCACTTTCATCAAAATATTGCTCTCAGGCACTTGGTTTATTTCATTTCCCTCCAACACCTCTTTTCTAGTTGTGTCAACAATTTTCTAAAACATATTTTAGAAATTTCTCTCCTAAAGCAGTATTTCAATTGTTATTGATAGTTAAAGACTGCCAATAACAGCACTCTATATTTCTTGTATATTTCTGATTTCTCTACAGATTTGTTTGTGTATTTTATACATTATTTAACGGCCTAACTCTGGTAGAGTGTGATTTCACCTTTTTTGCTTCTCATCTCTCAACAAACAGGACTGAGACTGGCATAAGGTGAATTGCAGCTGCTAGATCCCCACTCTGTTTTACCTGTCCTGTCTGGAATTTACACTTCTGTTTTGAAGTAGGAGAGGAGAATTAGATAAGACATTCAAATAGCATGGATTGGGGTTTTAATGATCTGCAAATGCAGCGATATAGGATTTATTATCACTCAAGGACTTCATCTCGAAGTCATCATTTCAAGCTGGAGGGGAATATCATGAGATCTTTCCTCAAGGACATTCCAGCCGTCTTTCTAACAGTAAGCTGTTTCCCCTAATCAGTACTCCCACCCCAGTGTTTTTAAAAATTCTGGCCTAACTCTTCTAATCTCCTGATATCCTTGTTTATTAACCATTTTAAGCCATGCTCCCATTTACTGCTATTGGTGTTTATAGATGCTTACTAGGTTGTCAAAGCACAATTATTTATTCTTTGTTTATAAAACTCATAAGAATTCTCTAACAGAGGCTCAATTGGATAAACGTAGCAGAATCATTTTCTTTGGAAGTGAGTAACAATAGGTAACAAATCACTTTTGTCATTTAATCACTCTTGCTTTCCAGCCTATTACAGACCTCTTCCCTTTTTTTGCCGTAATCAGTTTTCCTTGCTTCTGTACACTTGTTTAAAAACTGAAACTCTCTAACATTTTCCAGCTCTAATAAAAAATCATTGACCTGAAACATTAGCTCTGTTTACCTTTCCGCAAATGTTGCCAAACCTGCTGAGCGCTTCCAGCACTGGCTGTATCTCTAACAGTCTGACTCACAGTATATTATTTTTGTTTTTGTCCTTAAGCTTTTACTTGTCAAAGGTTTACTTGTTTCGTCGTTTGTATTGCACTTTAGGTGCTTTTAGAAAAAAAATCGAAAACTGAATTGAATAGTGGATCCTTTCACCCTGATTCGATGGAGAATTCAGGTCATGCCAGGAGTAACAGGGGGCAAAACTATAACAATTCCACAACCAATTTTAGAATTCAACTCTGCATTCCTGCCAGATCCAGTTGTGAATAAACAATGAAACAACTAATTGCTGGAGACTCCAGAAACATCCCTATTCTCAATGTTGGTACAGTCTTCAGATTGGATCCAAAATACAGCTCCTGGACAACAAACCTCTTCTTTCCTGTAGAAAAATCACCTCAGGTTTTCATGCTGGCAAAAATATCCAACTGTTCCTGAAAACTGCTAAAACCAGGACAGAAATCCACAATTAATATCCCAAACTTTCGATCAATCAAAACCTCAGCTGATGTTGGCCAATACCTAAGCAACATCAGTTTTCTGGTGAATATTGACACTTGCATTCAAAACCCTCGTTCTATTGTCCATTTGTAATTAACAATCCTTAACTAAATGTTGACATTAAAACTTAATCTGCTAATAACATGGCAACAGTTAATTTGATTATCCTTTCTTATCTGGGTAAATTGTCTTCACATTAAGCAATGAAGCATTTAATTTAAACCAAAAAAACTGAAAGAACTGTAGACGCTGGAAATCAGAAAGAAAAACAGAAATTGCCAGAAGAACTCAACAGGTCTGGCAGCATCTGTGGAAGGAAAGCAGAGTTAATGTTTTAGGTCGAAACCCTTCTATGGTTTTTCTAGCAATTTCTGTTCCTGTAAGCATTTGGATTAGCTGTCCTTACCTCTGAGAATGACAGGGCTCCATTTGTTTGTGTGTCTGACTCAAGGGTGGCCTTAACTAATAATATTCCAGATACATCATGTCTTTTCCATTCCCACGGCATGTTTGTTTGTATAAAACCCATAGGGAGAGGTCTCCCCTATCTGGTACACTAAGTAGACTGTCAAACATGGTGGCAAAATAGGGAGTAAATGAAAAAAAAGCAGTTCCCTTACATTGAGGTAAGATCTCATGATATTCCCCTCAAGCTTGAAATGGTGACTTCAAGATGAACTCCGTGAGTGCTAACAAATCCTATTTCACCGCATTTGCAGATCATTAAAACCCCAATCCGTGCTATTTGCATGCCTCATCTAATTCTCCTCTCTTACTTCAAAACAAAAGTGTAAATTCCAGACAGGACAGGTAAAACAGAGTGGGGATCTAGTAGCTGCAATTCACCTTATGCCAGTCTCAGACATCATGTGACTACTTCTTCGAAACAGCATGCCATTTGCTTCAAGGCCACCTGTTTCCTCAATCTTTCATCCACAATCCGGCATCAGTAAAATGCTAGCCTCACCACCTCTCAGAGCACCTCAGCTTCATGCCCTCAACATTTTACTTTAGAGCTGTCAGATAACCAAGAAGGGCTGAGCATGCAGAAACAACCACAGAACTCACGCATCTATATCGAATTCTTTTGAGCTGACATGCATAAGTACGTCTTTACTTGCTTTATTACTGCCCATTTCCTTGAGTCCATACTTAGAGCCTTTGAACCTTTGCCTGATTCACCTTGTTTTCATTGTGCACGTTGACTTGAGCACAAGTCACATATTATTTTCTCAGAGCACAACGTCTTCAGAATTCAGATACGAGTTGCCTGCCTCTATGTTTTATCTGAATGCAGGCATTCAGTGACTCTGGGGTGCACTGAAATGTCAATATATCAGTCAATGTGTGGACCAAGGCTACATGAATGTGAAATGTGCAGCATGTGTCAGCAGCTTACACACTGCATGTGCTTTAGACAAATGATAATGAGTGAAAGTCAAAGGGGAACAGCAGGGTCAAGGGGTACAATACTCAGATAGGAGATATCGCCACAGTTACGTCATGTGCTTATTCTTTTCCAGTCTAGAATACTGTTGATGGTCAGTCAAGTTCTTGCTCCTACTAGGACCTAAGGGTACATGCCCTTTCAGTCCAGGGATCCGGCAATTATCAGATCAAATGCAATCATTCTGGAGGTTACAAGCAGATCATTTGGGGTGCTGTTGAGACATCTGTCCAGGGGGATGAAGATCATAGTCAATCCAGGAGGTGAACCACAGTCATTCCTGGAGATTGGACCCCTGATAGATAAAGGGGGTTATTAAGGGTGAGTGCAGTGTTGGGGAAGGGTTCCTTGGGAATGTGGGGATGCCTGATGAGTGTGACTGGGACTGCAATGCTGAGAGAAATATGAAGACTTGTGGAGTGGTGGTGGGGAGGTTGTACATAGACTAACAGGCAGAGCCTGCAACACATTCTCTCGAGTGTGAGCTCTGAAACATTCCACCACTGCCTGGTTCTCCACTGTACGATGAAAATGAAACAAAAAACGGCAGTAAGTGCACCCAGAAGGCAGGAAGTAAGCATTTTTTGTAATTGAACTGAGCGAGTGGGTTCCACTTCTCAACAATGTAATACCCTTCGGGGGGCAGTTGCATTAATCACCCATTCTATATTGAGGGGGGCGGTTTGTGTTGATTACCTCAATCAGCAGGACAGTTGGTCTGCAATGTAGAGTGATTCCACCAGCTTTGGTTCAATTCCCTGCACTTGTTTGAGGTCTCCACGAGGGACTCTCCCCTCGCGTGAGGTACGATGACCCTCACATTAAATCGTCACCAGTTCTCAAATAAGAGAGCAGTTCACTAGGACTATGGAGTCTAATTTTTAAGGCAGCACAGTGGCTCAGTGGTTCGTACAGTTGCCTCACAGCACCAGCGACCCAGGTTTGATTTTACTCTCAGGTGACAGTCTGTGTGGAGTTTGCACATTCTCCCCGTGTCTGCATGGGTTTCCTTCAGGTGCTCTGTTTTTCTCCTCCAGTCCAGAGATGCACAAATTAGGTGGACTGGCCATGCGAAATTGCCCACAATGTCCAGAGCGTGAGCAGGCTAGGTGGAATAGCTGTGGGAAATGTATGGTTACAGAGATAGGTTTCGGTCTGGGTGGGATGCTCTTTGGAGGGGCAGTATGGGCTAAAAAGCGCTGAATGGCCTTTTTCCATGCTGTAGGGAGTCTATGGTTCGAAATGAGTAATCATTAAATTCTGTGTGTGTACCTCATGCATTGTTCAACTAAGTAGATTATGAATCTTGAGCTATGAGTAATCCTGGCCATGTTATTGGTCAGATTAGCTGTTATAATCTCTGCGAAGCAGAGGTGATCAGTGTCGACCTTGAAAGTGTAACCTGTCCTATACAAATCTCAAACACATTCCAAGGCGTCATAAGATGTGTAAGGATGCAGAGCTGCTTCTATCATACAACAAAGTGTAAACATTTCACAATAGTTAAAATTAAATAAACTAAAACACCAAAACTGACCAAATTTCTGATTTCTGATGAAGGGTCTAGGCCCGAAACGTCAAGTTTTCCTGCTCTTGTGATGCTGCTTGACCTGCTGTGTTTATCCAGCTCCACACCTTGTTATCTCAAATTACTTAAGCAGTTTTTTGTGACAGAATGTTCCAGAGGCACATTCGTTTGTTTCTTGGTTGATTTTCTGAAGATGTCTCTGAGGCCGCCGTTTCAGTTTACACAGAGGAAGATTCAGCAATATTTATAACTTAGTTACTGTACTCTGAGCTTCCAATGACTGATTATGGGAGGTTAGGCAGGGTGCTTCAACATTGTCATTGCTGTGCCACCAACAGCCAAACTCTTCCTCCAACTCCTCGGAATCACAGCCCAAAACCCTGTTTAAAACTCTGGCCCCTCCCTCTGTTGATTATATATTCTCTCCCAGACTTGCTTTCATCAATCCCCAGGTACCAAAGTCATTAATGGCCAATATCTGCTATCTGGTTATAACATACCACTCTCCCCTAGTGTTGGAGAGTCATCAAGAACCAAACTGCAATTAACTGCCCTTACAAACAGAAAATAGCTTGATGGATCTGGAATTTTCTTTTTGCTTTTAACAAAAGCTATGGCTCACTGTTCAAAAGTCATCTTCAGCTCCATTTTTTTTTTTGCAGCAGCAGCAGTGGGAGCGGTGAGAGTGAGGACCAGGGGCCTGCCAGGAGGTAAGTTCTTCATTTTGGCAGCAGAGCTGAATGGGAGCAGTCGAATTGCGCTCTTGGAACGTGAGTGAACTGATATATTCGGGCAGTAGCTAAACCTGAGACCCACCCGCCCTCCTCCTGTGACCAAAAAAAAGACTCTGGTGTGTTGACAAGGTAAGTGTTTTTCGTTTTTTTTGTTATCGTGTGCGGGTAAGTAGAGTGATTTGGTACAAAGACTTTTCATTTCATTTATCCAGTATTTGATATTACAGCAGGACAAAGCTAAGCTCTAGTAAAAATGGCAGGAGATCCCAGACCCGTGTTATTCACCTCTTGCTCAATGTGGGAGCTTAGGGACGCGGCTGATGTTCCTGACTCCTACACGTGCAGGAAGTGTGTCCAGCTGCAGCTCTTGTTAGACCGCATGACGGCTCTGGAGCTGCGAATGGACTCACTTTGGAGCATATGCGATGCTGAGCAAGTCGCAGATAGCACGTTCAGCAAATTGGTGGCACGTTCAACAAATTGGTCACACCGCAGATTAGGATTGCTGAGGGAGAAAGTTAATGGGTGACCAAAAGGCAGAGAAAAAGCAGGAAGGCAGTGCAGGTGTCCCCTGTGGTCATTTCCGTCCAAAACAGGTATACCGTTTTGAATACTGTTGGGGGAGATGGCTCACCAGGGGAAGGCAGCAGTAGCCAGGTTCATGGCACCATCACTGGCTCTGCTGTACAAAGGGCGGGAAAAAAAGTGGAAGGGCTATAATCATAGGGAATTCGATTGTAAGGGGAATAGATAGGTGGCTCTGTGGTCGAAAACAAGTGTCCCGAATGGTATGTTGCCTCCCGGGTGCACGGGTCAGGGATGTCTCAGATCAACTGCAGGACATTCTGAAGGGGGAGGGTGAATAGCCGGCTGTCGTGGTGCATATAGGCACCAATGATATAGGTAATAAATGGGATGAGGTCCTACAAGCAGAATTTAGGGAGTTAGGAGCCAAGTTAAAAAGTAGGACCTCTGAGGTAGTAATCTCAGGATTGCTACAAGTGCCACGTGCTAGTCAGAGTAGAAATGAAAGAATAGGCAGGATAAATGAGTGGCTTGAGAGATGGTGCATGAGGGAGGGGTTCAGTTTTTTGGGACATTGGGACCGGTTCTGGGGGAGGTGGGAGTATTACAAATTGGACGGTCAACACCTGGGCAGGACTGGAACCAATGTCCTAGGGGATGCTTTTGTTAACGCTGTTGGGGAGGGTTTAAACGAATGTGGCAGGGGGATGGGAACCAAATGAGGAGGTTAGTGGACAGTAAGGAGGTAGTAACTAAAGCCTGCAAGGAAATAGATAATGAAGTCAGTGTGGCTAAGGGGGAGAGTAGGCAGAGACCAGATGATGAACGCAGAGGGCCAAGTGGTCTGAGGTGCATTTGTTTCAATGATAGAAGTGTAGTAGGTAAGGCAGATGAACTTACGGCTTGGAATATGATGTTATTGCTATTACTGAGACTTGGTTGAGGGAAGGGCAAGATTGGCAACTAAATATCCCAGGATATAGATGCTTCAGGTGGGATAGAGAGGGAGGTAAAAGGGGTGGAGGAGTTGCATTACTGGCCAAAGAGGATATCACAGCTGTGCTGAAGGACAGCACTTCGGAGGACTCGAGCAGTGAGGCAATATGGGCAGAGCTCAGAAATAGGAAGGGTGCGGTAACAATGTTGGGGCAGTACTGCAGGCCTCCCAACAGCGAGCGTGAGATAGAGGTACAAATATGTAGACAGAATATAGGAAGAGATAGGAGCAACAGGGTGGTGGTGCTGGGAGATTTTAATTTTCCCAACATTGACTGGGATTCACTTAGTGTTAGGGGTTTAGATGGAGCAGAATTTGTAAGGAGCATCCAGGAGGTTTTTATAGAGCAGTATGTAAATAGTCCAACTCGGGAAGGGGCCATACTGGACCTGGTGTTGGGGAATGAGCCTGGCCAGGTGGTTGAAGTTTCAGTCGGGGATTACTTTGGGAATAGTGATCACAATTCCGTAAGTTTTAGAATATTCATGGACAAAGAAGAAAGTGGTCCTAAAAGAAGAGTGCTGAACTGGGGGGGAAGGCCAACTCTAGCAAAATTTGGCAGGAGCTGGGGAATATAGATTGGGAACAGCTGTTTGAGGGTAAATCCACATTTGATATATGGGAGGCTTTTAAAGAGAGGTTAATTAGAGTGCAGGATTAGGGGTTGCCAGTGGAGGTGGTAGAGGCAGGCATGATAGCATCATTTAATATGTATCTAGACAGATACATGAATGGGCAGGGAGCAGCGGGATACAGATCCTTGGAAAATAGGCGACAGGTTTAGATGGAAGATCTGGATCGGTGCAGGCTTGGAGGGCCGAAGGGCCTGTTCCTGTGCTGTAACTTTCTTTGTTCTTTGTTTGTCCTAGCTGACAGTTCTTAGTTCTCAACTCCAAATCAAAACTGATAAAAGAATAAAAAAGAAATAATGAAAAATTAACAAGGATTCGAACAAAATAGACTGCTTCAGTATCTGAGGAGTCATGAATGGTGCTGGCCATTCAATTGTCAACCCTTATCCCCACTTCTGACCTCATGATGGAGGGAATGTCAGTGAGGAAGCAATTGAAGATGGTTGAGGCCAGGACACCACACTGAGGAACTCCTGCAGAGATGTCATGGAGTTGACTGAGATGATTGACCTCCAACAATCAAAAGCATCTTCCAATGTGCCACCATAGTCTCCAACCAGGAAAGGATTTTTTTTCCCACTGAGACCTACCGATTTCAGTTTTGCTAGGGCTCCTTGATACCACACCCATTCAAATATGGCCTTAATGTCAAAGGGCACTTACTGTCACCTCACCTCTGGCATTTAGCTCGTTTGTCCTTGTTTGAAACAAGGCTGTAGTGTGGACTGGAGCTGAGTGACTCTGGCAGAACCCAAACTGGGCATCACTGAGCAGATTATTATTGAGCAGGTTCTGCTTGATAACACTGTTGATGACATCTTCCAACACTTTACTGACAATCGGGAGTAGACTGATATATCAGCAATTGGCCGAGTTGGATTTTTCCTGCTATTTGTGTACAGGACGGACCTGGGCAATTTTCTATATAGTTCACAGGCACCAGTGTAACTGTACTGGAAGAACTTGGCTACGAGAGTGGCAGGTTTTAGACGATATGCCTTCAGTACTGTTGTCAAAATGATGTCAGGGTGCATAGACACTTCAGTATCTAGTACTTCCAGCCAGGTCTTGATATCATGTGGGATGAAGCAAATTTGTGATACTGAGGATCTCCGGAGGAGGAAATGGATGTCAGATACCCTGCAACGGATCTTGGCCTTCACTGTCCAATTGTGGGATGTTGTTTTCCTGTAAAGAAACAAAGGAAGGGATTGAATGTAATGAAAGTGGCTAGTACAGCTGTTAATGGTGGCACAGGACAGACAAGGTGGTGAGGTGTCCCCAGTGAGTGATTGGAAAGTTCAAGGGGCAGGAAGGGTTAATATTTAGAGGATAAGGACCATTAACAGAAGGTGCTGGATGCAATTGTGAAATGGTTAGACCTTGAGTTTAGTTGTGAAGTGGCAGCTAGAAGATGCTATCCCCCATTTTGACTTTACTGCCATTCTGAATGATGGTCTCATATTTTTGCTGTCAGAAAGAAATGACCTTTATTATGCTTTCAACATCAACTATTGACTAAAACTGGTTTCTTAACTGCTTTCAATGTCAATCCTTTTACTGTGTTTTTCATGAAATGTTTAGTATTTAATCTCTTTTGCCTTCTAACGAATCATTAACTTTCCTTCTCTTTCATCTGACTGTCCCCCTTCCTCAGCAGCGTATCATCCACCACATTTATATCTCTCCTCAGTCATATGTACTCAAAATATAAATTCTCTTTCTCCCTCCACTGACACAATTGAACCTGTTGGATTTTCACAATACTTTCTTTTTTTTAATTTCAGGTCCCCGTAATACTTTGCCTTTAAATGTATTAAAATGTAGGTTTTCTCAATAGGACTGGGACATTTACTTTGTCAAATTACTTTGTAAACTGCACAATTCATCATGTGCAATATTCATCCATACAGACTGTATATATGTCTGATGGAGCAGTCTGCAAATATATACTTGATATCACAGTGCAAACTAAATTTTACTTCAATTTAGGGTCTCTGATTGATGTGCAGATATGCCAATGTATCTAAAAAGAGCAGACTCTAATTAATTCTTGTGACTGTGCTTCTTTTAATGAAACTGTCATTTCCCACAGTAACAGAGGTAAAAGACTTTCAATCATCTTCATTGCCAAGGGAAGTTTCTTGTGATTGTCGTGTAACATCCGAGGAAGTGTAATGTTCCGATATTTCTTGTATTTTACCCCACCATTCAAGTGTGACAAGTCAATTTCCCCTGGCAACCTCTCTGAGTTTCCAAAACGAAACTGACATCCAAGTACCAATTAGTGCTGAGCTTTGAGTACTGTCAACATTTTTTGTAATTGCCAAGTCACCTAAATGAAGGTCCCTCCAATTAAAAGAGAAATTGTTTGTAGCTAAAGAGAGTGAGTTGACACGAAACCAAGAAAGTTTTCTGGAGCTGCTCATTTTGCTGTAATATTTTCATAAAATTCTTAAAATGGATTCGGCAAAAATGAGCTAATCTGTTCAGCCAGCATTTTATTGGAACCAATCTAAGATAGATAACTTCATCAGAAAAATAAGAAGCTTCTACGAGCAGCAATGAAAACTGAAGGAAGAGCCATGAGACCATTTCAGCTGGGGAAAGAAATTTGAAGGAAAGTTTACAATATAGCCAGCATTATTTGTTGTGCAATAACAGATCTAATCAAAACCCACATCCCATTTCATTCATAATTATTTGGGAATAATAGCAACAAGTTAATTTCTAGAATTGAAGAAGTCTATAGATCAAGTTATGCTCCAAAGACCTGCAGCAAGTTCATAGCTTTGCAGTTTTGAGTAGGAGACTGCAACATAAATCTATTAAACTTTCAGTCAAATCACTACTGTTTGTGAAATACAACACTCTTAAGCTCTCAAAATGAACTCCTTGCTTAAAGAGTTTGTATGGATTCCCTGTAGTCATATCAAGCTCCAGCAATGGCAGATGAACTTAGGGCTTGGATTAATACCTGGGGGTATGATGTTATTGTTATTCCTGAGACTTGGTTGAGGGAAGGGCAAGATTGGCAACTAAATATCCCAGGATATAGATGCTTCAGGTGGGATAGAGAGGGAGGTAAAAGGGGTGGAGGAATTGCATTACTGGCCAAAGAGGATATCACAGCTGTGCTGAAGGACAGCACTTTGGAGGACTCGAGCAGTGAGGCAATATGGGCAGAGCTCAGAAATAGGAAGGGTGCGGTAACAATGTTGGGGCAGTACTGCAGGCCTCCCAACAGCGAGCGTGAGATAGAGGTACAAATATGTAGACAGAATATGGAAAGATGTAGGAGCAACAGGGTGGTGGTGATGGGAGATTTTAATTTTCCCAACATTGACTGGGATTCACTTTGTGTTAGGGGTTTAGATGGAGCAGAATTTGTAAGGAGCATCCAGGAGGTTTTTATAGAGCAGTATGTAAATAGCCCAACTCGAGAAGGGGCCATACTGGACCTGGTGTTGGGGAATGAGCCCGGCCAGGTGGTTGAAGTTTCAGTCGGGGATTACTTTGGGAATAGTGATCACAATTCCGTAAGTTTTAGAATACTCATGGACAAAGACGAGAGTGGTCCTAAAAGAAGAGTGCTGAACTGGGGGGAAGGCCAACTATAGCAAAATTTGGCAGGAGCTGGGGAATATAGATTGGGAACAGCTGTTTGAGGGTAAATCCACATTTGATATATGGGAGGCTTTTAAAGAGAAGTTGATTAGAGTGCAGGACAGTGAAATGAGGGATAGAAAGGGCAAACTTAGGGAACCATGGATGACAGGTGAAATTGTGAGACTAGCAAAGAGGAAAAAGGAAGCATACATAAGGTTAGGTGACTGAAAACAGACGAAGCTTTGGAAGAATATTGGGAAAGTAGAACCAATCTGAATTGAGGAATTAAGAGAGCTAAAAGGGGTCATGAAATATCTTGAGCAAACAGGGTTAAGGAAAATCCCAAAGCCTTTTATTCATGCATAAGGAGCAAGAGGGTAACTAGAGAAAGGGTTGGCCCACTCAAGGACAAAGGAGAGAAGTTATGCGAGGAGTCAGAGAAAAGGAATGAGATCCTTAATGAGTACTTTGCGTCGGTATTCACTGAGGAGTGGGACATGCCAGATGTTGAGGTTAGGGATAGATGTTTGATTACTCTAGGTCAAGTCGGCATATGGAGCGGGGAAGTGTTGGGTATTCTAAAAGGCATTAGGGTGGATAAGTCCCCAGGTCCAGATGGGATCTGTCCCAGGTTACTGAGGGAAGCGAGAGAGGAAATAGCTGGGGCCTTAACTGATATCTTTGCAGCATCCTTGAGCACGGGTGAGGTCCTGGAGGACTGGAGAATTGCTAATGTTGTCCCCATGTTTAAGAAGGGTAGCAAGGATAATCAGTGTCAGTGGTGGGGAAGCTGCTGGAGAAGATACTGAGGGATAGGATCTATTTACATTTGGAAGAAAATGGGCTTATTAGTGACAAGCAGCATGGTTTTGTGTAGGGAAGGTCATGTCTTACCAACTTGATAGAATTCTTTGAGGAAGAGACAAAGTTGATAGATGAGGGAAAGGCTGTAGATGCCATATACATGGACTTCAGTAAGGCATTTGATAAGGTTCCCCATGGTAGGCTAATGGAGAAAGTGAAGTCGCGTGGGGTCCAGGGTGTACTAGCTAGATGAATAGAGAACTGGCTGGGCAACTGGAGACAGAGTGTTGTAGTGGATAGGAGTTTCTCAAAATGGGGAAATGTGACTCCAGTGTTGGGATCACTGTTGTTTGTGATATGCATAAATGACCTGGAGGAAGGTATAGATGGTCTGATTAGCAAGTTTGCAGAAGGCACTAAGATTGGTGGAATAGCAGATAGTGAAGGGGACTGTTGGAGAATGCAGCAGAATATAGATAGATTGGAGAGTTGGGCAGAGAAATGGCAGATGGAGTTCAAGCCAGGCAAATGCGAGGTGATGCATTTTGGAAGATCCAATTCAAGAGCGAACTATACGGTAAATGGAAAAGCCCTGGGGAAAATTGATGCACAGAGAGATCTGGGTGTTGAGGTTCATTGTACCCTGAAGGTCAATAGAGTGGTCAAGAAGGCATACGGCATGCTTTCATTCATCGGACGGGGTATTGAGTACAAGAGTTGGCAGGTCATGTTACAGTTGTATAGGACTTTGATTCAACCACATTTGGAATACGGCGTACAGTTCTGGTTGCCACATTACCAAAAGGATGTGGATGCTTTGGAGAGGGTGCAGAGGAGGTTCACCAGGATGTTGCCTGGTATGGAGGGTGCTAGCTATGAAGAGAGGTTGGGTAGATTAGGATTATTTACATTAGAAAGATGGAGGTTGAGGGGGGACCTGATTGAGGTCTACAAAATCATGAGAGGTACAGACAGGATGGATAGCAAGAAGCTTTGTCCCGGAGTGGGGGATTCAATTCCTAGGGGTCACGATTTCAAGGTGAGAGGGGAAAAGTTTAAGGGAGATATGCGTGGAAAGTTCTTTACGCAGAAGATGGTGGGTGCCTGGAACGCGTTGCCAGCAGAGGTGGTAGAGGCGGGCACGATAGCATAGACAGATACATGAATGGGCAGGGAGCAGAAGGATACAGATCCTTGGAAAAAAGGCGACAGGTTTAGATAGAGGATCTGGATTGGCGCAGGCTTGGAGGGCCGAAGGACCTGTTCCTGTGCTGTAATTTTCTTTGTTCTTTGTTCATTCCAAATTCCTCATTATTTTAAATGCTCCATATTTCTAAATCATGTATCCTCTATGCCCTATGGTCTAGATTTTGCAGACAAAGCATGCACTCTTGCCACTGACCTCAAACAAAGCTGCCCATAAAGATCTGGTAATCTCCATGTTGTGGTCTTTCCTTTCTTGGCAGCAATTTGAATTTGGCACAAGGAGACAAATTGGATAAGGTCCATCGTAGGTTTTACTGGTGAGTGGGAGCGGGGAGGAGCTTGTCAATTTCCATCAGATGAGCTAACTGCCTGCCCCTAACCTGTCAGGAATTCTCAGTGATTTAGGTGATGCTGAGGATCTAATTGCAGCACTTATCGGCTGGTTGCAGTTAAGAGATGAACATGAGTCCTCAGCCGGAGCCAGGGTTGTGCTGTAGGGATGGGGGAGGGGAGAGCAGAAATCCAGACCAACGAGATAGTTGCTCAATTAGGAAAGGGGTGGGGTACCTTTACTACTGGTCCCTGTGTAGAATGGGGGTTCCTCCCTTCCCATCCGACCCCACCGTACTTGCATCCCCCTCCTCTCCACCATCAAATTCATCATGCCCAAACCACACCTTCCCCACCTTCACCCCTCACCCCTCACTCATCACCCCTCACCCATCACCGCTCACCCTTTACCCCTCACCCCTTACCCATCATCTGTCACCCCTCACCCATTACCCCTCATCCATCACTACTCACCCTTCATCCGTCACCCCTCACCCTTCACCCTTCACCCGTCACCCCTCATCCCTCATTGGTTACCCCTCACCCATCATCTGTCACTCCTCACCCATCATCCCTCACCTGTCACTCCTCACCCTTCACCCCCTACCCATCACCCCTCACCTGTCATCCGTCACCCCTTACCCCTCACACCTCAACTATCATCCCTCACCCGTCACCTGTCACCTCGTCAACTCTCATCCCTCACATGCCACCCCTCACTCCTCACCCGTCACCTGTCACCCCTCACCCTGCACCCCTCACCCCTCGCCCGTTATCCCTCACCCCTCACCATGCACCCATTACACCTCACCCGTCATCCTTCACCCCTGACCCATCACACCTCACCAGTCAACCCTCACCCTGCACCCGTCACCCCTCACCCCACACCCATCATCTGTCATCCCTCACCCGTCATCCCTCATCCATCAACCATCACCCATCACTCGTCACCCTGAACTCCTCACCCCAACCCTTCATCCCTGAACCTACTTATCTGCTCCTGTTTTCCTTTTGCCCTGAAGCTCTATAGAGCTCATTGTGCCCCATTTCACTGCAGAAGTGGCATCCACTTCCTGTGGTATTGTTGTGGCTCACACATTGCCAGGCGACCAGATTGGCTGCTTTCAGGCAGGACTTCCTCCTTTCACCCAATTAGTGATCTATTGCATATTGACACCAGCTGGGCTGCATTCCCTGCTAACCTTTACAATGGCAGTGCAGGGGCCCTCTTAAGCTGCAGTGGTAGTGCCCCTACTCCTGAATCTGGAGCCTTGGGTTCACATCCCACCCACTCCAGGCATGTGTACTAACATTTCTGTTAGAAGAATAAGTTGAGAAGGTAAAATAATTCTTTAAAACAACATACAATAGCAGACCTATGGCCATGTGGTAGTGTCCCTATCTTGGATTGAGAAGTCGAAGGTTCAAATCCAACCTTGTGCAATGGCATCTCTGAATAGGCTGATTAGAAAAAGATTTTAAATATCATTTTGATTTTAAAATTACAATGGCCCCTCCCTTCCCTCCTTAAGGGGCATTGTGAGTCAACCCATAGCAAGTGGACTGTAGCTGTTCAAGAAGGCAGCTCACCATAACCTTCTCAAGGGGCAACTACGGACGGGAGAGAAATGCTGGTCCCAGCAATTTGATGCCCACATCCCACAAATGAACAATATAAAAGGCAGAGCAGGCGATGCCACCATCCACAAAATTCTGGCACATATCAAACAGATTTTCAGGCAGCATCTTCGATATCAAAAGAAAATCACAATTGTGCATCTCTCAATGGCAAACCATGAAGTTAAAAGCACTGATTATCTTTTATTTGAAATGTAAAATTTTAAATGACAAATTATTCTGATTAGATTAAGGTAGGAAACAAAATAAATATAGGCAAACCTTACAGCAAAAATCAAAATAATTGGAATATTTTCTTATCATGGAATATTTGATATGCCACAAATGTAAAATTAATTTTTCAGTTCTACTGAGTGTTATTAGTAGAAGTTATGAAATTAGTACATTATTAAAAACATACACCTCATTCAGTAAGTAACATTTTCAGGCAGTTTTAGAATGAAAGCAATAGATTTTACATTAATTGAAGTTTGGAGAAATCCATCTGGTCACTCTAGAGAACCACAGAATCACTGACAGCAACTTTTAGATATTGGTTTTGTACCAAGCAAGTGCAGCCTGAATTTATTGTCAGTTTCAGTGAAGTGATGAATACAGAGGGTGACAATTGAGCACCCATAATTGTTGCATCAAGATCTATTCTTCTGTGAAATAAGGAGTGCAATTCTTAAAACCTAGCTTGCTATTTTAAATTCCCATGGATGAATAGCCATCCATTAACGATCTGCACTTTAACCTCAGTTTCCTTCAGTATGTTCAATGACCTAAAATGGGCACGATACTCCAATTGCTGACATTGCAAGGCAAGTGTAATTTTTAATGGTTAGTTTTTGCCCAAGTTGCCTTGACTAATTTACTTAACTCTCAATTTGAGAGGCTGAGGATAATCGATTAGAAAGTCTTTTGTTTCTTTTAACACTTGCTGAAATTCAGAATTCAGTAGCATTCTTGTTTTCTTCAACAGTGTTATCAAACTCACTTGGAAAAATGCTAATGCAGCCAATCCAATGAAACTCAAGACAGTAAGAAACAAAAACAGAAATAGCTGGAGAAACTCAGAAGTTCTGTCAGATCCTTCTGATGAAGAATCTATGAAGCTGAAATGTTTGCTTTCACAAATGTTGCCAGACCTATTCAGTTTCTTCAGAAATTTCTGTTTTTGTTTCTGATTTCCAGCATCTGCATTTCTTTGTTTTTTTGATAGGACAATAAGGAACTGCCCCCAAGCAACCTGCACCAGAGGAAAATTATCTGTATAATAAAGAATGATGAGGTGGGAAAAGTGGGGTTGCCATGGTCAACCCTCCACTCTCTGTAACATCTTAAAAGATACAATAAAATCTTACTAGTTGAATATGTACATCCTGTATGATTGCTTAAAAATCTCCACTAAAAAATTAATAACCTGTAGACCCAGGAGTGAAGTCATACTATGATCTATACTGCAGCCTTAAATATCCATTATTCATTGTTAATTATGATTATAGAATCAACGGCCACATGTCATTCTTACTGCTGAAATAGACAATGTCACATTCTCCTACATTTGCCTCATCTTTGTCTACTCACATAACCTTTCAACATCTTTTTGTAATCTCCTTATGTCCGCTTGGCAACTTAATTTCTCACCCACCTTTGGGTCATGAGCAAATTCTGCAAACGTCTGTCCCTTCATCTAAGTTATTTGTATAAACTGTAAAATGTTCCAGCACTGACACCTGCGAGCTGCCCTTGTTCCATCTTGTCAACCTGAAAAAGACCCATGCAAAACTAATAGAGACAATAAAACTACAGATGCTGCAATCCATGTAAGACAAACAGGAGGCTGGAAGATCACAGCAGGCCAGGCAGCATCTGGAGGAAAGGAGCAGTCAACGTTTTGCATATTACTGATAGTATTGTCAGTCCTGAAAAAGAATAATAACCAAAATATTGATCGCTCCTTTCCTCTAGATGCTGCCTGGCCTGTTGTGTTCTTCCAGCCTCCCGTTTGTCTACTATATAAAACTAATCTCTGTTTTTCATTAACCACCTATCTTCTATTCATTCAAATTTGCTACACCTGGAGCATTTATCTTGTTATTGCTTTGTTGTGTGTAATTTTTAAAATTATCAATGATCCTCACCACACTCCTTAAAACCTTACATGTTATCTCAACCACTTCACCCTAGTTATGCCCTGTTAACAAATCTTAACTTTTCTCCCTAGATTGTTGTCTACACATGAACTATGTAACAGTCACCTTTGCTTAACCTAAGCATTCTGAGGACTTTTTGAGCCCAGGTGCCGGTCTATATTGAAGAACCTCTGTTATTTTTCCACCTTATCTATGTTAGACAACAATTTATTAAGTTGGTTAGTCCCAATTCTATGACTCGAAATTCACTTACATACTACCTTAGTTATACCACTATTCAGGAGATGTTGTCATTTTCAGATATGATCTGCACTATCAGCTACTTTTGACATGACCTGACACAGTGAGAAGAACTCTCAATAGCTTTAACCATAGAGCCATAGAGTCATACAGCACGGGAACAGACCCTTGGTCCATCTCATCCATGCTCACCAAGTTTCCCAAACTAAACTAATCTCAATTGTTTATGTTTGGGCCATATTCCTATAAACGTTTCCTACTCATGCACCTGTCTAAATATCTTTTAAATGTCGTAACTATACCTGCATCTACTACTTCCACTGTCAGTTCATTTCTCATATGGAACCAACTTCTGTGTGAAAATGTTGTCCCTCAGGTACCTTTTAAATCTTTCTCCTCTCACCTCAAAAATACTGCCCTTAGTTTTGAACTCCCCTACCCAAGGGAAAAGGTCTTTGCAATTCATCTTATCCACGCCCTTCATGATTTTATAAATCTCTACAAGATTACCCTCAATCTCATATGCTCCAGTGAAAAAAGTCCCAGCCTATCCAGCTTCTTCTTATGCCTTAAAAGCTTCAGTCCCAGAACATCCTGGTAAATCTTTTCTGAACTCTGTCCAATTTAACACTGTCCTTTCTATAGCAGGACAACCAGAACTGGACACAGTATTCCAGAAGACGCCTCAACAATGTCCTGTACAACTTCAACTCCTATACTCAAATGTCTGAGTAATGAAGGGAAATGTGCTAAATGCCTTCTTAACCTCCCTGTCTACTTGTGACACAACTTTTAAAAAACAACATACCTGAAATCCTAGGTCTTGCTGTTCAACAACACTACCCCGGGCCTTACCATTATAAGTCCTGCCTTTGTTTCTATTACCAAAATGCAATACCTTGCATTTACTTAAATTAAACTCCATCTGCCACTCCTCAGACCATTGGCCCATTTGATCAAAATCCTTAGTAATCTTAGATAATCTTCTTCATTTTCTATTATGCCACTAATTTTGGTGCTGTTTGCACACATACTAACTATGCCTTCTAAATTCTCATCCAAATCATTTATATAAATGACAAACAACAATGGACACAGCACTGATTCCTGTGAAACACAACTGATCACAAGCGATTTTTCTGACAAACAATTGATCACCACCGCACTCTGTTTCCTACAATCAAGCCAATTTTGTATCCAGTCGGCAAGACCTCCCTGAATCCCACGTGATCCAACTTTACGAATTCTGCATGCAGGAACAGCTTCATCCAATGTAATCCTGATGTCATACCAGCATAGGAAACTTCATTTATATCAATCCAGGCCTCAAATTTGCTCATCACTCACCAAAGATCAGCTCCAAGAATGACACGGTGACTCAGTGGTTAGCACTGCTGCCTCACAATGCCAGGGACCTGAGTTTGATTCCAGTTTCGGGTGACCATCTGTGCAGAATTTGTAAAATTTTCCCATGTCTGAGTGCTCCAGTTTCCTCCCACAATCCTAAGATGTGCAGGTTGGGTGGATTAGCCATGGGAAATGCAGGGTTACAGGGATAGAGTTGGGGTGGGTGAGTCTAGTTGGGATGCTCTACATAACGTCAGTGTGCACACAATGGGCTGAGTGGCTTGGTTCCACACAGTAGAGATCCTATGATTCTATAATATGGAGGAACTGAAAGTGATGTAGTTTTGTTTTAAACCTTTCCAGTGTGTGGGAGCTCTATGCTGGCTTCCTGGAGGTGTTTATGTCACTCCTGTGTATCTACAGAGGATGTTAGATAACTACCTCGCTGAGGAATGGGAGCAATTAATTCATTGCCAACTCGTTTGTAACAGCCTGGGGGATGTACTGGAAGAAGACAGAGAAGCTGTGTTTTGAGCAGAAGGTAGACAAGGACGCATGGAACTGACACCCTGGTCCCAATTAACTCAACGGCTATCTCAGTGATCAGCTTGAGAGTGTACATGACCTATCCTACATTAATATTCACATCTTCCTTTGCAGCAGTGTGTGCTGGCATCACAGCAAACATGGATTACATAACCTCTGCCTCAGCTTCAAATACTGTACTGAGATGTCACAGGATGTTGCCTGGGTAGCAGTGGGTGCTGGGACAGCAGCCACCAGATATTACACAGTGGTTGAGCCTTCCAATGCTATCATGGAATTAGTCATCACTTCCACGCTGGCAAAGATGGCTCCATGGAAAGCATGATGCCCTTTGTGATGTAGGAGTTGGATTCACTCTCCCCACATTGCTCCTGGATAGTAACAGGATGTTGTTTTGCACGGCTGACAATGCATCAAGCATCATAAAATGCAAGTCAATTAAAAACATCCCTCAAAGTCCTCAGATGTCATTTGCAGTTTCTCCCTCTAGGGACTGATAGCCGATGCAACATTCCCCTGACCTAACATGTCTGGTGAACAACAGTGTGTCTAACTCAATGCCACATTCTAAGTTCCTGTTTGTGCCAGAACCTGAGCTGGTGATCAAGTAGATGGTAGATCAAGTGACAGTATATTCTAACATCTTTCTCTTCCTCCTGCCTATGATGAGCTGTCTGGAGACAAGAATGCAATCAGAAATAGAAGATTGATTCAGATATGAAAAATGAAGAAAATTTAATGATAACACCATCTTCAGCTTTTATGATGTCACATTTAAGAATGATCTTGAAGAGAGAGTTGAAAAGGGAGATAATGCATCACTTATTGCCATCCTGGGCTGATTCCGCTACTCAACATTTGATTGGCTACTTAGTCCATGGTCAATTGATGCAAGGCTCCATCTTCTCCAGGGCAGGTAAATTTGAGGAGAATGACTCCTGTCTTCTGCCTTTCTGTTGCTGTGGGCAACTTTCCACTTCTCCTACAAGAGAGAGGACAATGTGCTAGTGATTATATTGCAAAGCGCTTGGATGTTATGCCAAACAAAGCTGAACCCCTGAAGGTGTTTGGAGATTGGGAGGCGTGGCTGGGTTGCAGGGAGAATTGATGGATGTGTATGGGTAAGGGTAGACATTAGACCTGAGTGGTTGAGTTTCCAATTGGACAAGTAATAGAGGTACGATGCATAGAGCTGAGTACAAGGTTGTTGATGTACTATGTATGAGACGTACACTGACAAGACTTTCAATTACCTTAACTACGCAGGTTAGGCCAATTTATTTGGTACTATCCGGCATTGTTGTCAGTGTTGCAGTGCCAAGTATGGGCATTCACCTCGCAGATTTCTGATTCCATTTACTCTTCTGCCTGAGCCTTCAGACTGAATGTGGTGCTTGGTCACAATTGGGCTCAGGTATGGGGTGGATTCCCACTTGATCCGATCCCTGTCAGATGGAATTTCCCCTTGACTCAGTCTCAAACCTTTCCTCAGAAATCCCATCCCCAGGATAATGTATACAGCTGCCCCATGCAGCAAAAGATTAGGAACATAAGGACGAGGAACAGGAGTAGGCCATTCAGCCCCTCGAGGCTGATCTGCCATACAATACAATCATGGTTAATCTCATCTCAGCCTCAGCTCCATTCTCCAACCTTTCACTAATCTAAAACTCCGTCTCTCTCTTCCTTAAATTTACTTAATGTCCCAGTGTCCACTACACTATGGGGGAGTGAATTCTACAGTCTCACGATCCTTTGAGAGAAGTAAATCCTTCTCATCTCTGTTTTAAATTTACCACCTCTTAGCTTAAATCCATGACTTCTCATTCTAAATTGTCCCACAAGAGGAAACATCTGCTTAATGTATAGTCTGTCAATCCCCTTTAACATCTTATATCCATCAATTAGATCTTCTCTCATTCTTCTGAACTCCAGAGAGTATAGGCCTAAACTGCTTAACCTCTCTTCATAAAACCAGCCTTTCATGTCTGGATTAAGATGGTTCACAGGCTGCTATGAGACCCATCTTTTCTGTAACCTTTAGGAATCAGTCTTCCATAGTTTTATCAATTGTGTGACGTGGCTCCTCAGACTTTGATTGACATTTAGCTCCTAGCTCCTGATCTTTGGTCACCCAGTGCAGACAGGCTCAGGCAGATTGGAAGGCTATATTCTGCTGGGCCCAGCTGTAGTTGTAATTAATAAGTAGGTAGTTGAGGAGGTTGTTCAATCTGCCTACTCCTCTTCCATGATGGCATTCACATTTCCAGACACGTTTACATCACAGTAATCAGTAACAGCAGATTAAAAACAGACTTTTCAATGAGTATGTTTTATTAGAGCAGCACTCCCTTAGTATTAATTGTAACTCTTTCATCAAATAAATTCCTAACACTTTGAAAATATGTTGTTCGCAAAAGTAAAGTCATTGTAGCTTTTTTTTGCATAGAATCTCTAAAGTGTGGAACTAGGCCATTCTGCCAAACAAGTCCACATCAACTCTCCACCCAAGATAACAAGCATGGGGCTGGATGAACACGGCAGGTCAAGCAGCATCTTGGGAGCAGGAAAACTTAACATTTCGGGCCTAATCCCTTCATCAGAAAAATCAGATTTTTCTGATGAAGGGTTTAGGCCCGAAAAATCAGATTTTTCTGATGAAGGGTTTAGGCCCGAAACGTCAAGTTTTCCTGCTCCTATGATGCTGCTTGACCTGCAGTGTTCATCCAGCCCCATGCTTGTTATCTCGGATTCTCCAGCATCTGCAGTACCTTTTAACTCTCCACCCAGTCTCATCCTCCTACCCTAACCTATCCCTGCAAACCCCACAGCGGACCCACACATTCTCCAACACTATGGACAATTTAGCATGGCCAATCCACCTAGCCTGCACATCTTTGGACTGTGTGAAGAAACCTGAGCATCCGAAGGAAACCCACACAGACACAGGGAGAATGTGCAAACTCCACACTGACAGTTGCCCGAGGCTGGTATTGAACCCGGGTCCCTAGCGTTGTGAGGCAGCAGTGCTAACCACTGAGTGGATGACTGTCTTAGCAGGGAGATGAGTGGAGAAATTTTAACCTGAGAGTCCACAATGTGAAAAACCCATGTAGAGGCATCTCAATTACCTTCTTTGTTGGAGACCCCCATTTCCTAATGTTTTTAGGATGATTTGTGAGTGTTGAACGATCTCATTACTGAGGAGCTGCTTTGTTTCTGATACTGACACAGAGGGTCAGTGCAACTGTCTCCATTGGATCCAAAGCTGTTGTTGTCTGTATGGCTGCCGGACCAAGAACTTAATGAGGAATACAAGGGTCAGAAAGCCCAGGATGAGGAATAACCTCCAGTGGATGTGAAGCATCCTCCTAGTGCAGATATTTCACCCATTGGTGCCCTTATGATGCGGTAAAAGCACAAGGGACAAACAGTCATTCAGTTTCCATTGAATATTGTGCTGATGAAAGAGGGGCAGCCACATTTTATCCTGTGTAATCAGATGGGTCAGAATGCCTTGCCATGAGGCCCAGTGTACGTGTAATGCAACACCATCTTCCAAACACGGGCCATCAATGTCTCCTCAACATAAGGTTCACTGCTCATTGCTTCTGGGGGTTAATTCCAGGGCAGTACAGAGGATAAAGCTCAATCTCAGATTCCTTGGTCAGGATACAAGAAGACACAATGACAGTGCTTCATGGTCAATGAGAATCTAAAAGTGTCACATTCAACTGAATAGGAAAGTGAGGATGTTCATCAGAAGGAACATCATTTTCAGCATCTTACAGCACAGTATCATCTGCCATACAAAGTCAGGCAGGACTCCTTTAGCAACCACTTTCCATAGAACTAATCATCTTTTACTGACAGTAAACGTATCTGTGCAGCAAAGGCCAGCAATTTAATCGTAATTGCAAAAGCAGCTTGTTGGCTTGCTCTTTCTTCACTTTTCCTGCTGCTGAATAAAAGTTGAGGTTACAAACTGACGGTTATTCTTCCCAACATCTGATGTTCCCTCATTCAATCCCAACCAAGTTTCACGCTGATATGGGCACTGTGGAAAGGACAGGTTTGAACATTGTACTGTTTTCTGAATGGCTAGCCAATTTATCCTTCATTCCTATAGCTGCAACTTAAAAGATAGCCACTCACCTGATTGATGATGATAAGTGAACATATGTTCACAAATGTGAAAAACTATTTACAGTCAAGTTTCATCCATGCCGCCTATATACACTAACAGTAATTGGATCATAGAAATCTGAATTAAGAGAGTGGACTGAAAGTTAAAGATGTAAATGTTTCCTTTTCGAGCAGAAAGCAGAAATAAGGCTACCTAAATGTTAATCATCCTCAAGATTCATTTGCTCATCTTCAAAGAATATTCGATGTGTGGGATTTTCTTGCATCAAGGTGTTTAACAGGATGTTAACTTTGACTGAAATCCTTTGGAAAAAAGAAAAGTTGGATGAATATGTGATTTGTTGAAGAAGAAAAGATTTCTGAGTTATAACAAGACACAATGATTGAATATACTATGGAATTCATTAGCTCTTGAGTCAATGGACTATTAGTATGTCATTACTGTACTGTATCCAGTCAACGTTGAACAATGTAGAATGTAAAGATGGGTTGAAGTTTCACTAGGAAAAATTGTAGTTTCATCTCCTCGTATGTCTTGTTTTTGATGCCTGTTTGCATTTAAGTAATCTGAACAGAGCTGATAGTTGTGAGAGTTGTAGATGACTCACTGGAAAGAAAATATACACAGATGCTAACAAGCCCATGCACAAGTACAGACACATACATACAAACATGCTTAGATAACAGTCAGAAGTCACACAATACCAGGTTATAGTCTAATAGGTTGAAATCATCACCTAATGAAGGAGAGACACTTCAAAAGCTTGTGATTTCAAGTCAACCTATTGGGCTATAACCTGGCGCCATGTGATTTCTGACTTTGTCCATCCCAGTCCAACACTGACTCCTCCACATCATGGCATAGACACACACATGTGCATATGCAGACATGTGCATGCACACAAACACACACATACAAAACTACTTGAATTAATTCTACAATTCATTCAGTTGGTATTGCCTGTGCACTCATGCTGTCAGTGGGTGCACTACAATCTGATTACACTATGGCAAAAGATGACACAAAGAGAATTTATATTTACATGTAATTTTCACTTAGTTCTCATTGTGATCTGCAATCGAATAGGCTCTGGATGCAATTCAATTATTACCTCATATTGCTTTACAGCCAGGTTTATGACTGTATTGGCAAGGGTAATAACTAGGTCCACTATTTTAAATGAATAAAATCTCAGATATCAACTTACGCAGTTTATCAAGCAAATAATAGAAGCTGGAGAATTGAAATAAAAACAGAAAATGCCGGAGAATCCTGAGGACAAAAAGGAGTAAATATTTCAAGCTCAACATGACTCCTCCTCCAAACTGGGAATTGTTGCCCTGATTACAATATTTGCTTATTGCAATGTAATAACTGTTTGCCACTAACACTTCTTTGGAGATGATTCCCTCAGACTTGTAACTTTTATGGTTATCTAATCATGTGTGTAATGAATCAGCACAATAATAAATCAATTAGGAAGTTACTCATTTGTCCAATTGTTAAAGGTGGACAAGCTAAATGTAGACAGGTATGAATTTGGCACAAAGTATGAAAGCACTGTTCTGGCTGGCTTGTTCCAGCACTACTGCCCATGAAGTATTGACAAAGCCAATGACCCTGTCCAGTAATACAAGGGCAGATTATTTCCCAGCTCTGATTATTTGATGGTGCTTGAAAGTTTGAAGGGCTGAGGCCATCTGATACCCAGAATTGTAGAATCCCTACACTGTGGGAACAGGCTATTTAGCCCACACCAACACTAACCCCCAACAGCATCCCACACAGACCCACTCCCCTCCCCTATCTCTGTCACCCTGCATTTCCCATGGCTAACCCACACACTATAGACAATTTAGCACAGCCAATTTGTCCAACCTGCACATTTTTCGACTGTGGGAGGAAACCGGAGCACCCGGAAGAAACCCACACAGACACGGGGACAATGTGTGAACTCCACACAGACAGATGTCTGGGGCTGGAATTGAACTTGGGTCCCTGGTGCTGAAAGGCAGCAGTGCTAACCACTGAGCCATGGTGTTGACTAACTTGACAAACAGTTATCGGTTGCTCTTAAAGCTGCATTTTGGACTGAGCACAACAAATGACTAAATCAAGAAAACCCAATTTATCAGTCAGGCAATAGAGGCCTTGTTGTACAAAAGCCTTTTCATAAGACAGTGATAACCAAGCACTAAAGTGAATCATTGAAATAACTTAGATGGAGACAGAGTGCTGACATACTCTGAGACCTGTGACTGAATCTGGTAAGAGAAGATGCAAGGTGAACAAAGATTTACGTTCAACATGATTGTTTCCAGAGGATCAGAGAATGGTTAACAGCCTGTAACTGTTCTCTCCAAGACCAATTTAGTATGTCCTGCATGGCTTCTCACCACCTCTTTCCAATACTTTCACAGGGTCATGTGTCTACATACCTTCAGACGCCTATGTATTTCCCTTTGAACGTAATAAACAATCTTTCTTGGGCGATTCTTTCAGAGAAACTACCAATTGTAGGATTTGTTTCCTGTCATATTTCTGTTAATAACTGCTGCAGGTTGACACAAGAAGTCACGGTGTGACTTAGCAACATGTGTGCGTTTATTGTCCCTTGTACCTGTGTAAATTCAGGGATGGCAGCAAACTTCTGGTAGCTTGGTTCTCTGGGTCTGTTGTGAATCGAACAAATGCATTTGTTCTTCTGAACCAGAGATAGTAGGAACTGCAGATGCTGGAGAATCCGAGATAACAAGGTGTAGAGCTGGATGAACACAGCAGGCCAAGCAGCATCAGAGGAGCAGAAAGGCTGATGTTTCGGGCCTAGGCCCTAGACCCTAGACCCTAGAAGATCTTCTGAAGAAGGGTCTAGGCCCGAAACGTCAGCCTTCCTACCCCTCTGATGCTGCTTGGCCTGCTGTGTTCATCCAGCTGTACACCTCGTTATCTCAATTCTTCTGAACCTGTCATTTGTGACCTCCATGGTATATTTGTCAGTCAGACTGCGCCACTCCACGCATGTGCCCAGTGGAGTTCTACAAAGTTCTAGAACTTCAATGTTATGTTGACTTCCAAAGTTAGACCTGGCCTTATAACCATCCCCATCTCCAAACCTTGTCTCCTGTCTGAACCTAAACCCATTATCGTGTCCATGAACACCCTGACTCTGATCTCCCCATAAGATTCCAGGATCCCACTAACATGAGGACTGTGGTACCCAACTATGGCCAAGGATCTTGCCCCTTTCCCTGTTAGTGCGCATTCCACTGCCCTGTTGGATCACCTCTAACCATCAATCACTGGCCAGAAAGATCGTCCTCTATCTAACAACAGGGATTCATGAAACTGTACAATTCAGTCTTCTACAGGTCTCAGCACCCTTCCCCTCCTTCTTTGCATTCAATAGACTGTCTCCATTTCTTCTCACCTCATTCAGCCTCTGTATCTCAGACTGCTCCCCACTGCACCTTCCAATGCACCCTCTCATTCTCCCTATCCCAAGCTGTCTTCCATCTGCCTTTCTGTCTCAGGCTAGCGTCTCTCCTTCCCATTCCAGAAAGTCTCCACCATTCCTTCCCTGCTTCAGACTGCTTCTCTTCCTATCAGCCTCAGACAGCTCTCCACCCTCCCTTGGACTCTCCTGCCCATGTTGCTTGCATTTGACTCCTCCTCCATCCCTCTCAGTGCCTCAGGCAGTCTTGCCCATTACATTATGCCTGCTGCTACCTGATCAATCACAGCCTGTCATTGAAAAATGCTCTTCAAAGAGAGAAATGCAGTAGCTACCCTCTCCAGTCCAGCAAATCGGATCCCTCGCTTACTGTTTGTCACTTACGGACGGTCGTGAATCTGAAGTCGCTTATTTCTTGCTTTAGATCATAAATTTCTCTTTTCAATGGGTATTTATGACAAGCAGAAACTTACAAACAGAACTTTCCAAAACATGCTACTGGGAACCTTAACTGTTTGAAACTTTGGAAAACTTCATTGCCATAAATTTCGCCCTGTTGTTGACAGCTGATTCTTTTGGTCATCTGTCCAATTAAGCTACCTTTACTGCCAGATAACAAGCATGGGGCTGGATGAACACAGCAGGTCAAGCAGCATCATAGGAGCAGGAGATGCTGCTTGACCTGCTGTGTTCATCCAGCCCCATGCTTGTTATC
>JAHRHZ010000009.1:4947438-4984677 GCA_024137785.1 Ginglymostoma cirratum
TGGGGCTGGATGAACACAGCAGGTCAAGCAGCATCATAGGAGCAGGAGATGCTGCTTGACCTGCTGTGTTCATCCAGCCCCATGCTTGTTATCTCGGATTCTCCAGCATCTGCAGTACCGTTTATCTCTGATACCTTTACTGCCAAGTTTCCCAATCCCAGGAACGGCACACAATTCCAACCATGCATTGTTAACTGCGTTTGCACCCTATTGTATTCCTATTTATCTGAAGCCATTCTATGCCTTTTTGTTCTTTATTGCTGTCTACCCAATCCAATCCATTGTGAACCTCACTTCTAATACGAAATGTCACCGTTCATTACTCTACCAAATGAGATTTCACCCTCCTCCGCAGTGCTAGCAAAGGTAGTTTTAAGGACCTTTGAGATAAACTCAACAAGGCCAAGAGAGATATGATATTGTGATCTTAACAATAACGACACAGTTGAAGGTATTCTCTGCTGCTGCCTGTTTTCAGCCTATTAGGTATGGGTCTCTAGCTAGTGATATCATTTTATAAAGTTTTTATGCTGTAATGAATTCTCATAGGCTTGAACAACAATAGATCTATTCTTTTACACTGCCCAATGCCACAGTTTCATCGATTTTGTTTTATCAGCTCCATGTGTTCATATGTTTTTAAGCAAAATGCCTCCAACATGCAAAGGTTTGGTCAAAAATCTGGCACATATAAGGCTTCATAGAAAATACCATGATTTACCACGGCAAAACAAACCTACCAGGAATAGCATAACAGTGACTGACCCGTCCATAGTCATATTAAAAGAGGAACTCATAAAAAAACCTGTGCTATTGTAATTAAAGGATTTCTAACACAAACTCTGAGCTTTTCTGAAATTCTTTCTGATTTCTACACCCAGCCCATGAGAGTCCATAGATCTGAGTACCTCTGTGGAACACTGCAAGAAACTGTACTTTACTCCATAGGCTGCAGTTGTTCTACTTCATAGGCTCTACGTCATTAGCAGCTCCAGAAATCACAACTGTCCTTCTTGATTTTTGTTGGAATAGTTTCCATCCAGGCTTCTCTATGGAACAGCAGCAACCGTGTGTGCAGTCTGTATTGCACAGCTACATCAAACCTGTCGCCAGGATGAACCAAACTCTTCATGGACGATTAAGATGTGATGAACAGGAAACAGAAAATCATGAAATAAAAAGATAGTTTACGGAATGCCTGACATTATGACTAGAGCACTGAAATACAATGTGGAGTGGAAATCATGCTTTAAGTAGATAACAGGATAGCTTGTAGGGAACTTGTTACACAGTCATGCCCTAATAATATCTCCACAATAGGTCGCTCAGTTGCGATGCAGAGTGATGTCACTAATGTGGGGTCAATATCCACACTGGCTGAGGTTACCAGGAAGAACTTTCCTTCTCAACTTCTTCCCTTGCCTGAGATATGGTGCTCTCAGGTTAAACCATCAACAGTTGTCTCTCTTTAATGAGGGGTCAGCCCTACGGTCTGCTGGAACCATGGTGACCTTACCCTGAATCTCACCAGACCTGGACAACATTAGCACAATCAGAAGCCTCTGTCCAAGGAAGAAGACTTAACATTATGATCTTCATTTTGAAAGAAAGGCTCAGGATCGTGATTGATCTGGTGGCTCAGTTGGATAAGCTCAGATAAAGTGGGCTGCTAAAGTTTACTGCGTGCTGGACAATCAAAATTGAAAGAGTTTGAGGCAGCATAGAAACATAAAAAACACTTATAACATTTAGAAGAATACATTGAAGGGGTAAAGTGTGTAAGGGAACCACAATGAGGAGGGCCAGCACAGGGAGGTGCTTAGGAAAATGAGAGAGATAGTAGGAACTGCAGATGCTGGAGAATCTGAGATAACAAGGTGTGGGGCTGGATAAACACAGCAGGCCAAGCAGCATCAGAGGAGCAGGAAAGCTGACTTTTTGGGCCTAGAGCCTTCTTCAGAAAATTCAGAAAATGACCCTTCTGAAGAAGGGTCTCGGCCCGAAATGTCAGCTTTCCTGCTCCTCTGATGCTGCTTGGCCTGCTTTGTTCATCTGGCTCTATACCTTGTTATCTAGGAAAACGAGAAGCTGGTTGATGGAGCAATTTTTTTTTCACGAGGTCCTCAATCTCCCTGTCTAAAAGGTCAGAGGAAGGTTGTCAGAATTAATAATCAATACGACCTCTTTTTCTCTCCTTTCATTTTGATTAAAAGATCATTGAAGCCATATTTAAGTACAATTAGAACTATAGAATCTTTGCATTGTGGAAGCAGGCCATTTGGCCTAAATCAAAGAGCTTCCCACCCCCTATCCTGTCCCTGTAACCCTTCTTTTCCCGTGGTTAATCCACCTGGTTTGCACACCCCTGGACACCATATGAAATTTAGCATGGTCAATCCACATAACCTGCACATGTTTGGGCTGTGGGAGGAAATTAGATCTCCCAGTGGAAAACCATACAGAGAATATGCAAACTCCACACAAGCAGTCACCCGAGGATGGAATCAAACCTGGGACCCTGGCACGAGGAGGCAGCTGTTCTAATCACTAAGCCACCATGAAAAGCACTTGATTTGTAACATCGAAGACAATCCAGATGAACAAACTGCAATAGAAATCACCCAGACCAAAATTTCAAATATGATAAAAGTGATAATTTCAATTCCAGACAAATTACTTTTTTGACTTCATGTGTCACCAATTCACAGGGGTGAAAGCCCAGCTCCTTAGCAGGCTTTGCAATAATAAAGAAGAAGTTCAAACAAAATATAGAAAACAAAAATGTGGACTCTTCTATGTGCACAGTAAAATGCAGAAAAGTGAATTTGAAACTAAAGCTGCAATTGTTTAATGGGCTTTCTAACAGTGTGCTGTGGGTTATCAATCAGACTGAGGACTCAATGGAATGTAATTGTCCACACCAATACTCCTCCAAACATTCTTTCTTGTTATAATAATTAAAATAAGATCATAGAAAGAAGCATAAATATTGATCAGATAGGAGACTATTCAATCCAGTCCATCTGTGCCTGCTTTTGCCAGAGCAAGCAATAAGTTTCTAGTCCTGCTGCTCTCATCTCTCTGTAAAGCTCTGCACTTTTGACTGCTACAAATGTTTATATAATCTTTCTTAAAAGATATAATGGTCTCTGCCTCAACTATTTCGCGTGGCAAAACATTCCATGCCTGAACAATTCAGAGTAACAATGCTCCTACTATCTCTTCTTCCGTATCTTAGTAATAATCTTAAATTGATGACTTCTGGCCACAACTGCTAAAACAGAGAAAGTAATCCTCCCCTATTCATTAAATCAAAACACTTCATAATTTTAAAAAGAAATTTCTATTAAACCTCATCATAATGTACTCTGCTCCAGGGAAAATAGAAAGAAGTACCTTTGTAATTTGTGTTTCTCATCCTTGCATTCTTCAATATATTCTGAATATGTCTTTAATGGCCTTGTGATAATAGAAAGCAGCAGGTATAAATTCATCATTATCTCTTCATGTTTGCACTGTATAGTCCGATTTATAAAAACCAAAAGCCTATTATCATTTTTATGGCTTTATCTTTCTGCCTCTGCACTTGCACTTCGAAGGAATTCAATATTTGTTCACCAGAGGCCAGATTTTTTCAAATCATCACAAATTGGTCAGGAATGGAATTAGGCAGACAGCAATAAAAAAAGAGAATTTCTGCCTCTGTTCCTACCCTCCCCAATATTCCTGATAGTGGGTGAGAACACAGGCCTCAGAAATCCCTATTATGAGGCTTTATTTGAAGTTTGGTTCCCACAGCATTTCAAATTTTCCCAGAGGGTCTAGTGGCTAGCAGCCAGCTGCACCGAGGTGAAGACTATGTCCATGTTGTGTCTCGGAGGCAGAAAGTATTTGAACAGGCAAATAAAGGTACTTTTCAATGTTCAATTGTCTTCCCTTTTCAAAGTTAATGCTTCATTAACCCATCATGCATCAGGAGTGGAATCAGAATTGTGAATACTGCCACCTCTAGGAAGTTATCATTCTCCTGCCATCACCTGAGCATTTGAGAAATGAATACGGCTGCTTACCGGAGAAACGGGAAGGTAGCAGTTGGAAATGGGTGTTGCATCTTGGCCTATCGAGGCCACTGGATGCAAACAGCAATGACTTGTGCAGGAAGAGCATAGCACTGGGTAGCAGGGAGACAGTGAAAGGCGAGGAATGGAGTGAGGAGCATGGAGAAGTGGGATCTGTACCTTCAACATAACATCTATGGGCAGAGGTGAAGTCACCAGGACATAACTGAGAGCCAGTGCCAAAGTACGCTGTGACCCTTTAGGTAGATGGTCATAGATCATTGTCCTTATTAGTGCAGACATCTGTGGTATCTTACAGGCAGCTATATGTCAGTGATCTGTCCAGATTCATTCCTAACCAGTGCTGAATAATTTATCACATTCACAACTATTGGAGCATTGCAGTCTCAAAGGGGGATTGGCTGCAGGGCTTGGTTCAGTCAGGTGGTGCCCAACAATGTCCTCCTACAGGAATCATTTATATATTGGTGGACCACTGCATCACCATAAAATAATCCTCCAGAGCAATCTACATGTCAGAGACAATGTGCTCTGAAAGGAGGCAGCTCATCAGTAGAGGAGCAGGATATAATGTGGGAGTCGACAGAGGAGAGGATGTTGAACATATTGCAGAACAGTGAGATGTCCTCCTCCAAGGAACAGGAGCTCTACATCCTCCTCCCTCGCCCCTTCATGGTTGCTTGATCTCCAACTTGCCTGTGATATCTCTGATGTCTGTGATACAGTGGCAAGCTGTGGTAAAAACATTCTCCCTCAGGCAACCTGCAGCCTCAGTTTTTGCTGCTTTGGGTGTCTGAAACACATCTTTTTTGCTGACTCCACCAGCCTTTAATTGGACGGGAAACCTGTCACTGTATCAATTAAATACTCATGCCCAGTCAAACCCAAATCCCAGTGATATGTCACCAGAGACTGATTTTGACACAAAACAGTCCTGACTCCAGTTTCTTGCGTCCAATGGGAAATCTCAGCCTCAAGTCTCTCTTTTCCTGCACGTCCTTCAATATGTTTCCATTAATTTCTTTTTCCCCACAAACATTCTCTTGCAATTATCTCTGCATCTGCCACATCGTGCACATTTTGCTGATGCTAGCTATGTCTTTCTGAAATAGTTTACAATCTTTTTTGCCATTAGCTACAACCCTATCTCTAGTGTCATGTGAAAATTGGAGATTATGCTTCATTTGAATCAAAGAATGATAGAAGTATTATGTTGCAGGAGGAGGCTATTCAGCCCTTCGTGATGGTACCGGGAGTCCAAATGAGGATCATGATTTTTGTAATTTTTTCTCTGCACTCTTGAGTTGATAAGGCACCGTATCAGAAGTTATTTCACAAAATAAAAGCTTGTGGTGTAGCAAGTAACATTTTGGTATGGATAGAAGATTGACTGGAAGCAGAGAGGAGGATCCTGTGGGTCATTTTCCAGCTGGCAGGATATCATAAGTGTGTGCTGCTGGTGCCAGTGCTATGGTCCCTACATTCTACAGTACAGTATAGCTCAGCCCATATCCTCTGAAGTTTAGAAGGATCAGAAGTGACTTCACTGAAACATACAAGATCCTGAAGGGGTTTGACTAGGTGTATTTTGAAAAGATATTTCCTCATGTGCAAGTATCTAGAAATGGGAGTCATAGACTAAAAATAAGGACATGCCCATTTAAGATGGAATCAAAGAAACACTTTTTTTTCTCCCAGAGCCTTGTAAATCTTTGCCATTCATTTCTTCAAATGGTAGTGGGCACAGAACCTTCAAATATATTGAGGGTAGAGGTAGATAGATTCTTGATTACCAAGAAGATGAAAGATTATTGGGGATATGCAGGAACATAGAGATGAGGTTGAAATCAGATCAGCAATAGTCTCATTGAGTGGCCAAAAGGGTTTGAAGGGCCAACTGGCCTACACTTATTCTTTGTTCATATGTTTCTATTTAAAATATCATCCAGTGCTCTTTTGAATGTTGCAATTGAACCTGCCATCCATCAGACTACATGGAGGGGGCATTCCAGACCCAAACAGATCATTGTGTGATAAAGCTTTTTCTCACATTTGCCTCTTTTGCAAATCACTTGAAACCTATGTCATTCCTCTCATTATTGATTCTTTTTTCCAAGTAGAAATGGTTTCTTTCTATCTATTGTGTCCAGCCACCTCATGATTTTGAAAACTCTATCAGATTTCCTCTTGTCCTTCTTCTCTCCAGGAGAACAGTCCAAAGCTCCAATTTCTTTTCATGAATGAAGATTCTCATCCTTGGAACTGGTCTTATAATTTTCTTTCCTAAATGCTCACATCCTTCCTATTATGTGGCACCCATTACTGTAGGCAATACTCCAGTGGAGGTCTAACAAGAATCTTGAGCAAGTTCAGCATCATCTCCTTCCTCTTGTAATCTATGACTCTATTAGTAAAATATAGGATCCTGTATGCTTTATGAACTGCTCTCTCCAGCAGTCCTGCTACCTTTAATGGTCTCCGCACATACACTCAGGTTCCTCTGCTCCTGCCCCAACTTTAGAATTGTATCTCTTATTTACCCAAGACAAAACCATCACATATAATACAGAGTCAAACAGTCCAACAGTCAAACCTAGAGTTTAAATTTGCATAACACCTCCAAATCAAGCAACACCCACTGTTCTTTGTTTCCTGTCTGCAAAGTAACTTTCTATCCAAGCAGAGATAGTAGGAATTCCTGAAGAAGGGTCTAGACCCGAAACATCCAGCTTTCCTGCTCCTCTGATGCTGCTTGGCCTGCTGTGTTCATCCAGCTCTACATCTTGTTATCTCTTCTATCCAAGCAAATACATTTCCTCAAATAATCTGCACTTGAAGTTTTTGAAAGTGTCAAATTGAATCCAATTGAACTCTTGAAAACTCATTATTAAATGAGCTATATCTAAACAATCAGCACTTCTTCTAAATAAAGACACATAAAATTTGTCAAACACCACTAGAATTTTCCAAAAACGAAAATGCAAAATGGTTGAGAAACTTAGCACAGCCGCATCTGAGGAGAGAGAAACTGTACTCAGTGTTTTTCACCAGATTGAAAGATATTAAAAAATATTCTTTTGTTTTATGTAGTTTTGACAGAAGTCGAGGAGGAGTACTTGAACAAATGGTGTGATGGTCAAGTCCAGGTCACTAATGGTGGTGAAATTGTTCAGGTCTCAAATACCCTACATGTAGTCTGGTGGGTGTCAGGTTCAACTGTGTTATGGACCAGATCAAACCCCTTAAGATGACAGTCTCGGTGCTAACTTTTTCTTATTTTAAAGGTAAGTGTTGGATGTTGCATTCCAGACACAATTCGATTGGTCAAACTACTCAACTTTAGCAAAACACACTTTACTTTTAGACTACGGTTAAAAATACAGACAAAATAAAAGTAAAAGAAGAGTATTAGCTTAATTGTAACTCTATTGATACGCTTAACAAGATAATGTAAATATGAACTACTATTAATTAACTGTTCCAATATAGTAATAAACACACCTTTGGCAAAGGCAAATTCAGTAAAATAGATTGTCTCACATTCAATTCTAGCACCAGGAAGAGAACACTAGCTTTTAGCTATTACAGAGAGAGGAATGAGAGCCTCCACATCCAGTTTCAACACTCTAGCAACTGCAGAAAGCTAAAACTAAAGATCCTGGTTCTGTGGGGGCTTGACTCCACCCATTCAGGCTGCCTCTATTGTTACAACTTCAACGAAAAACCCAAGGCTTCGCAAGCTGTTTACTTCATTGTTTTTGATCTGCACCTCTGTCTCAACCTCTCTTCGTTAAGAAAAGGACAAGATACATCACTTAAAGCCATAGTATCATCACAATTGAAACATTCAAGAGGGCACTAAATGGTTATTTAAATAGAAAGCAATGTAAAATGGTTGTAAATGAAGGTGTGAAAGAGAGAGATAAAAGGTCATTTCTCCTGAGAGTAAAGTAAATAAGACACAAACAAGACTTGGCTGTGGCAGGGAGGGATGGGGAGGAAGAGAATATGTGTAAAAGAGAGAGATGCTTTCAAGTGGTCAGTTTCTGAAGTTATGGAATTCAATATTGAGACTTTGAGGCTGTAAAATGCTTAAGTGGAAAACGAGGTGTTGTTCCTTGAGCTTAAATTATGCTTCATTAGAACATTGCAGCAGATCCAGGACAGAATGTTAGCACAATAACAAGGTAGTTTATTGAAATATCCTGGAATTGGAAGGTCAGAGTTATTCCTACAGCAACAGCAGAGATATTCCACTGAACCATCAGCTAGTCTGTGTTTGATCTCACTAATATAAGGGTGATCACAGTACGAACAGTGAATATACGAGAAGGAGTGCAAGTAAAATACTGTGTTTGGGGATTTGAGCAGTAAGGATGGTGAAGGTGGATGGGCATTTCTGTGATTGCATGGGAAAACGCCATGAGGAAATGAAGAAGCGTTGGAGTGATCATCAAAAATGCTTTTGTTTACCGAAGTTGGTGGGGCTGGTCAGTTATTAATTGGCATTCTTGAAATCGTATTATGCACACTATATGACAAATCAATATGAGTTTGATTAAATATTAATGAAATATAACAAGTCCACAATTAGCTATTGTACAGTTTGGTGGATTTCAGCAGCTCTACACTATTGATATGTAGCCTTTGGCCATATTGGCTTTGAGGCCAACATCCAAATATATTTGAAATAGAATCAGAAAGTGTTGGAGAAACTCAGCAGATCTGGCAACAATACTTCATCTGGACTGGAACCTTTCACTCTGCTTGTTCTTTCCACAGATGCTGCCAGACCTGCAGAGTTTCTCCAACACTTTCTGTTTCTGTTTCAGATTTCCAGCATCTGCAGTTCTTTGTTTTTATTTTACCCCAAGTAAATTCACTTCTCTGTCATAGTAGCAGATAAAATTGCTCCAGTACTATTGACAACTTGAAGATTTCAAGAAGTTGAACTCGACAAGTTCAAGAGCAGCTGAAAGGAGGTGATTTACGCCGGATTTATTTTTCCAGTTTCTGATTAAACAGAATTGCAACATTGTGTAGCTGATTCAATAAGACTGGATATTCTTCAATAAACTGTTCCCGACATTCTCAAAGTTACTTGGGGAAGTACAAAGATAGCCTGTGATCATTGTGACTGATATTTCCCAGCTGAAGCTGAAGATGATCTTCTTATTTTGAAAAGAGCTGTCCAGATATTCCTGATAATAAGGAATTATATCCAGATTTTTTTTTCTCTCAGCTCCCCCTTTACACTGTTAGATGGTATTATCCCTAATTTTATTTTCTTCGCTTGCTGCTGGTGTACCTTGATGGCTTTGTGGTTTGCCTCATTAATGGCGTTTTTATATGCATGTAGATATAAAGCTAGAATTAGAGGGCTTGGCATCCTCCACGGTTATTGATGTTTATAGATTTTGCTGTTAACTTTATATTAAAAAAACCCTTTAGGGTATTATTTAATAGCAGAAGTGACTGGACATTAAGTTATTTAAAATGGCGATGAAAAAGAACTTTGTTGGCGTATAAGTAATTAATTGGCTGAAAGATGCATTTTTTAAATAATTAAAATAACATTAAGGTATACACATATAACTATTGAATTATTAACCAATCAAGGGCTCATTTATTATTATATACTCCTCTATCAGCATTTAAACGCTAGACACGATTTCCTTTTGGCCTGCTGCTTTACATTTGAAATTTAACTAGGCTATAATTAGAAATATAACCATTCTGTTTTAAGTCAACTTCTCTGGCCTTTGAGATATTTTTTATTGACTTAGGTTTCAGTGCTCAACTTTCCTTCTAAAATCGCTTTCCTTACCCTCAGCATTCTTTCCTTCATCAGACCCCTTACTTTCAGAATTTCTAATCCTGATGCAAATCTAACTCTCAGCACTTCCTGTGGACTCCATTTCCAGTCAGCACTGACATTTTGTTTACTTTTTAGATGATTTGCACATGAGCTTTACAATATTCAGCTGATATGAACGCACATAATTATCCCCTTTAATTCAAAATTCTTGATTAAAATGTCAAGTTTAGACTCTCTGAAATGTAGTTTCTTTCTTAAGGGAGTTTTCAGCAACATTATCCATGCTTTGCTGATGGTGGGTTACAACATCTGAGTCACAGGCAAAGGTCAAGTGGTGCATTTCTAGCTGTTAAGTTGATTAAATTGGATGATTTCATTTTACATCTGACTGGATGATTTAACTGACGGTAGGAGGATATCCATATCACTTGAGCAGAAGTTTTGAATCTTATGGTTGGGTGCTGAATGAGTGGCAGCATTACTGCTATTTTAAAACTCATGTTCCTTAAATGTCACACTTTGCAGCAGTCCTGCCTGACAGCCTGTATTCAGCTAATGACTGTACAATCATATTTTTCAGATATTTAATTTCTATCTCACTCTTTAAATAATCCTATTCTCCTTTCCTGTCATATAGATATGTGTACGCGTATTTACACAGAGGAGAAATTTTCAGATACTGTACTCCTGGCACAGAAACTGTTCCATTAGGAAGGGCAAATTAACATAGACAATTTCAACCAATTTTTGAGTTAATAGTTCTAATATTTACAAAAATGAACACCAATGTCTGCAGAATTTGCTGCCTTTACTTTTTCAGAGAAAACAAGATTTGTGACGATAGCATTTAATGCTCAGTGTCAAAATACCAATGTGATTCTTTGCCAAAAATATGTTACGCATGAATCATCAGGTGGAGTGTGTATTTGCTTGTTAGATTAAGATGTCTGTGGTGTGTGATTTTTGTTCTGGATGTGTTAATGTATTGAATTTAAAGAAGCTCATCTGATTTTTGGTGTGAATCAGATCAATGGGAGAAGGGTACCAGTTCAGAGTGCCTGATGGAATTGAGGATGGGAGAGACCGTTCATTTTGCATAACTCAGCCTTAAGTCACAGTCAATATGCTATTGCTTGTGCGGCCATCAATAACGTGTAGGCATAATGTTCTCCTGCAGTCTAGTGTACATGAGCATAACCACCTTCTGGTCTAATGAGAAGAGCCGAGTAGATTAAATAGCATTTCAGTAACTGGTTACAGGTTAAGAGAATATGCACCAGATGACTTTAATAATTGTTGAAAGACCCTAGACTTAGATCCGTGTCACCCTTCCACCATGATTTCACAACATCATCACAGTGGGTGATACCTATTGCATGCACTTAAGTAATTAGGTCAGTTGGCTGGGCAGCTAGTCTACAATGCAGAGTGATACCAACAGTGTGGGTTCAATTCTTGAGCTGAGGTTGCCATGAAGTTCCTTCCCTCTTCCCCTCGCCTGTGTTGTATTAAGCCTTAGGCTAAACTGTTACCAGTTGTCTTTCTCCCTAATGAGAGTAGCCCTATTGTGATTTCACTTCTAACCATTTTTCAGTACTTTTCAACCCCTCATAGAACATCTTCATCAAACTTTTATACTTGTTTATATAATTACACTAACTACAGCCTAATCTACTCACAAGTCTTTAGATTTACAAATTCAGATGACCCAGGCTTTTCACTATTGTCGCCAGACGTGTTCTTTTCTGACATGCAAGGAAGTTGGTTTGTTGGATAGAAAACAGTTATCTATGACTGTCTTCCTGACAATTTAAAGTCTCAAGTTCTCTTATGAACTAGAGGACCCTTAATGTCTTCTATTTCTCTTGTGGAAGAGTTTGTTACTTCTAGAACAGACATCTGTTTCTTTGTGGAATATATACACTTTGCTTTTTTTTAGTAGTGTCTTCCATGGAGTTGTATTTCATTTTTCTTTATCTCTTTCATGAGATGTCAAGTCACAAGCGTGAACAGCATTTGTCTAATCTCACTAATTGGCCTTGAACTAAGTGGCCCATTTCAGATGGCATTTAAGAATCAACCAGACTGTTGTGTGTCTGGTCTTACTCCAGACCTTGTTCAGACCAATAAGGATGGTAGGCTTCCAACTTTGTAGGACATTAGTGAATTAGATAAGTTTTTATGCTAATTAATGATAGCTACCATAGTTGTAACTGAAATTGGTTGTATAATTCCAGATTTTGTCCATTAAACTTAAATCTCATTAGCTGTCATGATTGAATATGAAACATGTGCCCAGAGCTTTAGCCTAGCAGTGGATTGCTAGTCTAGTGACATAACTACTACATTATTATTTTCATGCATCGAAACAACAATATTTACAAGTGTTTTTAATATTTCCAATTCATTTGGCAGTCTGTCCTGTAAGTAGGTAGACACGGGCAACAATGTATTCCACCTTAAAAATGCGCAATAACCACTATGCAAGGTGCTGCACAGCATCTTCAAATCTTGTTAATTCTAGTGTCAAGATAACAGGAATACGACCACTTGCAAGTTTTCCTCTGGCTCATACACTGTCCTGACTTAGAATAATCCCACTGTCCCTTCTCTATTGCTGGGTCAACATGGCGATAGTGCATCCTAATAGCACTGTGGATGTACCTATATACATGGACTGCAGCAAATCAAGAAAGTGACTAACTACAACCTTCTCAAAAGCAATTAGGAATGATAAATAAATGTTTGTCTTCACCCAGGCCTATCTCCCAATGAATAATAAGGAATAAAAATGCCATATCACTTGGCTGGCATCATGAGGAGCATCTTGGCTCTAAAGGATAGTGGAGAAGGTTGGGGAGGATCCAATGATAGTAATCCATACTGAGGTCAACAATTTAAACAAGAGTAGGTAAGGAACTCTTCTGGAAAGTACTAGAAACTTGAAGCTATATTGAGAAAAAGGTCTTCAAGTGGAGAGCGTTGGTTTTTGATTTAATTGACTCTTCATTTGGTTTGAGCTTGCAAAAGGTGAGCAGGTGGAATGTGTTGCTGAAAACACAGAATCCAGTGCATTAAATATTTCAATGATTTCCTGAGGTCCGAAAGGTAAGTACCATTTAGCTCTCAACTGCTGCCATCTCTCTTTCACCTCATTAACAGCTTTCTGCGTCATAATTCTCTGAACTGAAAAGTTCAATTCCATAATCAGTCTTTGCTTGCCAGGCTTGTCTTCAAGAGCTCATTTCAGCAGAAGGCACTAAACCTCACCTACAAACAATCCAGTGCCATTTGTTCCTCAGCCCACAGCCAACTCTATCAAAGACCCACCTCCACCCTTATCTATTTTGCTTCCCCTGTCTTGCCTCACTTACATTTGTTCCCATAGGTGACAACTGCAGTGTACCTATGGAATAGGAGAAATGCTTATGGATCCTTGTTCTCTATTGCACTAAGTGAGACTTTGTGAGGTGTGACTGAAGTCTGGGAAAACTGTCCATATACTTCTTCCTATTCCTTATGTATCAAAATGTCTCCAAATTCACTCTCCAGCTGGAGAAACACTGGCATGCACTTTGGAATTGTTCACTGGGGCTAGTTTTGCTGTCAACAAACTGTCCAGAAATCTAACCAGCAATGTGTTCTGCCACACTTTCATCTAGATTATTTATAGCTACACTTTTGTTTATTTGTAAAGTGTCTTTTCTCTACTTTCCCACACGCTAATTTATGCTTACCACGACATACTGGACAAAATATTTAATTATCTTGGGCTGCCTGTCAGCTTCTAACACACTCTCTGCCACACTTCTTTGATAATGCTTTTCACGATGGTCACTGAAGTACATCTCCATCCAATTTTCCAGAACTTGGAGAAAGAGAGAGCAGTGTATCCAACCTAAACATTCTACCACTGTCCCTTCCACCACCTTCTTGCTTTTGATCACTTGTAAACTGTGAGCTACAAGATCAAGGCACAACTTTCAGTTTTACTGGTCTCACCAAAGTGTGAATGCCTGAGCTGATATATGGTATGCCTGAGCTGTTAGGTGGTATGCCTGCGCCTCGCCACAGCGGAATATCAGAAAAGTTCAGCTCCTCTGAGGAATCGTTGTCTGTGATCTCCATCAACTGTTGCATGAATGCCCTGTGGGAGATAAAAAGACTTGAATGAGTACTGCTAGGTAAGAATTTAGCAACTTCTCATTACAAACGTGATCATATTTTACTCACTGTTGACATCAAGACAACTTGACTAAATGTCATATCCCTGCTTGATATGTAATTGTGTCATCACGTACCTGAGAGCACTCCATCTCCTGTAGTGAGATGCACTAAAATTCGACCAATCTCCAGTACCTCCTCCTTATCTTCTCTTGTGAGTATTGAGATGACAGGAGCATCACTGTTCTGTGCTCTCTCCTGTCTGGAGAGAATGAATGCATGAGCGAATATAATGGCACATGTTTATCTCATCGATGGAGAGTGTTAGGTAAGGATTAAAATTAGGGAGAGATCTGACACATAAGGAGAAGGGTGAGGACAAGTGTCAGTGGTTGGTGGAGTGAGATATGTGGAAATGCATAGACAAAGTAGGGTAGGCGTGTGGTTAGGTGAGTTATGAATAATGAAATGATGGAGTCAATTGAGAAGTCAGAGTGAGGTTTGTCTTGAGCGCAGAGCAGAGCAGAGGTGCATGTGCCTCTGTCTATATGTTTCCAGACATAGTTAGGTCACCAATGTACATCCTGCACTGCATCCAGGAACATAAGACCTAAAACTATAAGGCGTAGAAACAGAAATAAGCCTTTCAGCCCATTGAGCATGCTTCACCATTCATTGAGTTCATGGCTGATTTAATAAGTCACAGCTCCGTTGTCTTGCCTTTAACACATGAATCTTGATTCCCTAAGTGGTTCAAAATCTGTCTATCTCAGCCATGAACATACGCAACAATTCAATCTCCACAGTCCTCTGCCAGAAAGAATTCCACAAATTCACTACCGTCTGAGAGAAGAAATTCCTCCATCTCTCTGTCTTAAATGTATGACCCCTTATACTAAGATCATCTTCACTAGTCCTAGACTTTCTTGGGGGAAAAAACATTTCCACATCTACCTGTCAAATCCCCAAAGAATCTTATACAAATCAATAAAGTTGCCTCTCATTCTTCTAAATTATAGTGAGTACAGGCTCAGCATACTCAACCTCTCCTCATAAGACAGTCCCTTCATATCCCAGATCAGCCTCATGAAGGCTCTCTAGACTAGCTCCTATGCCAGTATATGTTTCCACGGGGCACAAATCTGTTCACAGTATTCCAGCTGTGATCTGTTTAGTGCCTTGGAAAGTTTGAGCAAAACCTCTTTAATATGATACTCTTCACCTGCTGCTGATCTTATAAATCTCTCACCACATTCTCTTGATCTATAACACAGCTTTACTTTTAGTTCCATTGCTAGGGAGTCGTACATCCATCCCTCCAGCTTTTCACAGCCCACAGGGACACATCCGGGAAGACATTTCAAATGTACAGCACAGCCTTTCAATGCCTCCTTTTCATTCTTTAACTTGCTCCTTTCTTAATCTTGAAATCCAGTACCTCCAAACTGCACCTTTGGATTGTCATACTGTCTGAAGATGAGATCACACAAGACCTTGCTGCCCAGATCCTAATACATTCCTAATCCTAGTTCATGCATCACACTTGTGCTTGATGATATACACTGTTATCCTGGTTGAACAATGCTTCAATTTGAAAATTCCCTTAGTCTTAAAATCTGTCAATGGCCACTCCTCAACTTAACTTTTTCTTAAAATTCACTCATGGAATATGGGCGATGCTGGCTGGGTCAGCATTTATTGCCCATCTCTAGTTGCCCCTTGGGAAGGTGGTAGCCATCTGTCTCCTTGAACCGCTACTGTCCGTGTGCTGTAGGTTGACCCACAATTCCGTTCGGGAGGGAATTCCAGGATTTTAATCCAGCAACAGTGAAGGAAAGGTTATATACTTCCAAGCCAGGATGGTGAGTGGATTGGAGGGGAGCTAGGAGGTGGTGGTGTTCCCATGGGATCTGCTGCCCTTGTCCTTCTGGATGGAAATGTTCGTGGGTTTGGAAGGTGCTGTTGTAAAATCTTTGGTGACTTTTTGCGGTGCATTCTGGAGGTAGCACACATTGTTGCGACTGAACATCGGTGGTGGAGGGAATGGATGGTTGTGGATGTGGAGCCAGTCAAGTGGGCTGCTATGTCATGGATGGTGTCAAACTTGTTGAGTGTTGTTGGAGATAAGACCATAAAACCATGAGAAATAGAACATGGATAAGCTGTTCCTTTATTCATTCACAGGATGAGGGTGTCGCTGCCTAGGCAGCATTTATTGCCCATCTCTAATTGTCCAAAGGACAGAACCACATTACTGTGAATCTGGAGCCACATGTAGGCAAGACCAGGTAAGGATGGCAGTTTTCTTCCCTAAGGGACATTATTGAACCAGATGGGTTTTTCCAACAACTGACAATGGATTCACGGTCATCATTAGACTCTTAATTCCAGATATTTTTTATTGAATTCAAATTCCACCATCTGCCCTGGTGGGATTTGAACTTGTGTCCCTGGGACATTTTCTGGGTCCCTGGGGTTAACAGTCCAGCAATAACACCACTAGGCCATTGCCTCCCCATTGTTAGGCTCCTCAAGACTACTCTGTCATTCAATAGGATCATGGCTGATCTGAAATTCCTCATGTCCACTTTCTGCCCTTTTCCCCATAACCTTGATTGACCGACTGATCAAGAATCTACCTATCTTGGTCTTAAATATGCATAAGGACTCTGCCCCTTAGCTCTCTATGACAAGGAGTTATAAAAACTTGCAACCCTCGGACAGAAGAAATTCCTCCTCATGTCATTCTTAAATTGATGCCCCTTTATTCTGAGACTATGCCGTCTGGTCCTAGACTCTCCCATGAGGGGAAATATCCTCTCAGCATTTTCCCTGCTCAGCCCCTTAAAAATATGATATGTTTCAATGGGATCATCTAAAGACCAATGAGTTCCAACCTGTTTAGGAACAAAAACAAATTTGCTGGAAAAGCTCAGCAGGTCTGGCAATATCTGCGAAGGAAAAAACAAAGTTAACGTTTTGGGTCCTGTGACCCTTCCTCAGAATTCAGTTCCCTAGAACCTTCCCCAGTTCTGAGGAAGGGTCACTGGACTTGAAATGTTAACTCTGTTTTTTCCTTCACAGATGCTGCCAGACCTGCTGAGCTTTTCCAGCAACTTTGTTTTTGTTCCTGATTTACAGCATCCACAGTTCTTTCGGTTTTTATCCAATCTGTTTAGCTTTTGCTCATAAGACAATTCCTCCATTCCAGGCATCATCCTTGGCGAATATTCTCTAAATTTCCTCAAATGAAATTATATCTTTCTTCAAATAAAGGGACCAAAACTGTTCACAATACTCCGGATGTTGTCTCACTAGCACCTTGCACAGTTGCAGTAAGAATTCCCTGCTCTTACATTCCAATTGCCCTGAAATGAGACACCACATTCCATTAACCTACATGACTACCTGCTGGACCTGTGTGTTAGCTTTCTATGTTTCAGGCACAAGTACACTCCAAGTCCCTTTGTGTTGCAACTTTCTTTAGTGTTTCTCCATTTAAATAATATTCTGTTATTTTGCTCTCCCTTCCAAAGTGAACAACTTTACATTTCTCATATTATACACTATTTTCCAACTTTTTTTGCGCACTTACTTAACCAATCAATCTCTTTCTAAAAACTATTTGCATCTATCTCACAACCTACCTATCCAGCTATTTATGTGCCTTCTGCAAATTTGGCAACAATATATTTTCTTCCTCCCTCCAAGTCATTAATACACAACTCTGCAATCTCCTGTAGTCCCACTTTATCTGACTTATCTCCATCCTTCTAATTCTGGCCTTTCGAACACCCCAATTTCAATCATTTTCAAACCGTAGTACCGAAAAGCATCTGTTGAGGTGAAATTTGATTATGAATTATTAAACCCTTATTTCATATCAGATGGACTTACAACTTACAGTTACAAATGATTTCATTCATTTAAATTAATACCATTTGTCTTTGCATAATAAAAAAAAAATAACACAGTTCTCCACATCAGTGGGTTCTCTTAATTCAATGAGAATGACTGCTCTGATTCTGGTTTACACCCACATTATTTTGTAGTCTCTTAACATTTGACTGTTTGTTTCATGCTGCCTTTTCTTTCCTCCTAACAAATGAGAGATCAAATACTTTTCCAGAAGGATGATTAGATTTCCCTTCTATAGGAGAAAAGTAGTACAAAATGATTTTACCCTTTAATTTAAGGAATTGTCATATTATTGCCACGTCTTCATTTTATTTTTAACTTAATGGACTCATTTTCCAAAAGAACCTTCAGAAACAAACTGCACCCTTTGAAGAACACAATCATTTATTATTAATACAGGAGAACATTGACATCAGAATTTAAGCTCAAATTAGAATTTCCTTGCTAATAATAAATATTTTTAATGCCCAAAATGTGTCAGCCATTTGAAATCACAGCCTTATCTGGAGATGTGATGGAAGCAAAAGGAACTCTATATTCTGTGGAAATCCTGGAAGTACACACGTATCTGCCAGTGCTTTTATAATGCAACTAACTCATTATCAGTTTATTTCGGGATTTCCAATCCAATCAATTGAACAGATATGATGAGTATCCATGTGAAGGAATGTCACTTTCCCTATCTGAAGAAGCAACAAGAGCCTGTATTTCATAGCACATTTAGCATTTTAACATGATGATTGACATGAGAATGCAAAATTTGACGCCGAGTCACATGAACAAGTATGAGAGCAGCTGACCAATGTCTTGAAGGAGGAAAGAGGGATAGAGACATGAGGGAATAGATACTGTAACTTCAGACCTAGAACACTGAAGATGCAGCTTCCAAGAAATGCACATGTGAAAGATGTAAGTTTCCATTTCACAAGAATATGAGTCATTTTATATATTTAAGGCTAAGTTAGAAAGATATTTGATCCACAAGGGAGTCAGACATGGTGCAGACAGAAACTGAAATCAAAGCTAGAATCAGATGAATCATGGTATTGACTGAATGGTAAAGCAGGCTCAAGTGGCCAAAAGGCCTACCCTCGTTCTTATTTCTTATCAACTATTCATCTTGCTTCTAGGAGGCATTGTCTTGATATACAAACTGCATTTGCCTTCGGAAATTTTTTATCTAACTTTGGTGAAAATCTATCTGAATGTAAAAATTAATGTTCATAAAATTAGAAGAATGTTTCAAGTATGTGGAAAATGCCCAACCAAAGTTCTTACATTTTCAACAACCTTTGGCTTTTAATGTTGCTATTAGTGACATTACCAAATTATGAAATTCTTTGTGTGGTTTTCTCGCTGTTCTAAGGAGTGGTAGGTATTGCTATTGTGATCATGGGTGCTGACATTGACATTTTTACAATTACTTTTATTGGGACTGGCATGATTAGTCCTATTACAGTTGTCATTATTAGGGCTGACACATCTGAAGACAGAAAGATACAAATCCGCCTATTTTAGAATGTGAATATAGCACAACTTCAAGAGGATTTACTGTAATAACACTGGGCCTCGATAAGTGCGCGCCTAAAGTATTCAGTGCGGCGTTAGTTTTCTTACCTAAGGGAGGACATACATGCTTGGAAGATAATGATTCGTGGAACAGTATCTCTTCAACAACTGCACTGGCACCAACCTTCATCTGTTTCTCCGCTGTATTGATGACTGTATCAGTGCTGCCTCGTGCTCCCACAAGGAACTCGAACAGTTCATCCACTTCACCAACACCTTCCACCATGCCTTCAAATTCACCTGGACCATTTCTGACACCTCCCTTCACTTCCTGGACCTCTCCGTCTCAATCTCCAGTAACCGACTCACCACTGACATCCATTTCAAATCTACTGACTCCCACATTTACCTCAACCACACCCCCTCTCACCTACCCTGCTGCAAAAATGCTATCCCACATTCTTCAGCCTCCGCAGTATCTACTCCCAGGATGAGGCTTTCTACTCTAGGACTTCCCAGATATCCTCCTACTTTCGAGACTGTAGTTTCTCCATCTGTGATTAAGAATGCCCTCAACTTCATCTCCCCCATTTCCCAAGCTTCTGCCTTCAAACCCTTCTCCCCAACAGCAATAAGAATAGAGTCCTGTTAATCCTCACATACCACCCCACCAATCTCCAAATACAACACATCATCCTCCAACATTTCCGCCATCTACAATCAAACTCCACCACCAAAAAGATATTTCCCTCCCCACCGCTGTCCACTTTCCGCAGGGACTGTTCATTCCGCGACTCCCTCATCAGCTCCACGCTCCCCACCAAACCCTCCAACAAACCCGGTACCTTTCCCTGCAACCAAAGGAGGTGTAACACCTGCCCCTACAGCTCCCCATTCACCTCCATCCAAGGCCCCAAACAATCCTTCCAGATCCGGCTGAGATTCCCCTGCACTTCAGCTAATCTCATCCACTGTGTCCGTTACTCCTGATGTGGTCTCCTCTATATCGGGGAGACCAATGCAGACTTGAGGAATGGTTCATGGTGCATCTGCCCTCTGCATGCATCAACCAACCTGACCTTCTGGTTATCATCCACTTTAACTCCCCATCCCACTCTCCTGGTGACATGTCCATCCTTGGCCTCCTCCACTGTCAGAGTGAGGCCAAATGTAAACTGAAGGAACAACACCTGATATTTTGCCTTGGGAGCTTACAGCCCAATGGCCTGAATTTTGGCTTCACCAGCTTCAAAATCTCTCCACTCCCAACTTGTCCATCTCCTGACTCACCTACCCACTCTACCCTTCTTGCTGACCAACCAAAATAACCCCCTACCTTTATCCATCTATCTGCTCTCACCTACCCTCTCCTCAACCCCACCCTCCTACCTCTATTTATTTTTGGTCCCCCATTCCCGTCCCCCTCCCCAGTCCTGACAAAGGGTTTCAGCTCCAAACGTTGACTTCCCTGCTCCTCAGATGCTGTCTGACCTGCTGTGCTTTTCCAGCTTCACATCTATCGACTCTGGCTTCCAGCATCTGCAGTCCTTACTGTCTCCAACTTACTAAATTGATTCTTGTGATGAAGGGATTGCCCTTTCAGCAGAGAGTAAGTTGTACTCTGTAACCCATAGAATTTAGAAGAATGGGAGGTGAAACATGAAATTCTTAATGGGTTTGATGAGGTAGATGCTGGGAATATGTTTTCAGTAATTGGGCTACCTGGAACTGGTATCACAGTCTCCGTATACAGTATGGGCCTTGTAATTTTTAAAATCAATTCATTTGTGCGATCTGGGCGTTGCTGGCTGGCCAGCATTTATTGCCCGTCCCATACTAAGACGAGAAGTTTCTCATTCAAAGGTCAGTGATCCTTGGAAATCTGTAACCCAGAGAGCTTTGGATGCTCACTTGCTAATTCTAACTGAGACTAGGTTTCAATAACTTTTAAATATTAAGAGAATTCAGGAATATGAGATAATTTGAGGCAGAGATCAATCACGAAATTACTGAATGTCAGAGTGGAGTGAAAGGAGCAGGGTATTCCATTCTTGCCCCTATTTCTTAAACTCCTGTGGGTTTTTCCCCCAAAGTGCTCATCAATATTGAGCTTCAATCAAATCTTAAAACTAATTTCTGGTCATTTATCTAATTACCTGCCTTCCTGCTTAAAAATTAGTTCCCAACATGACATCAGTTATTACTCTTCAACACAGTTGCATTGTCTGGAAAGCACTTTAAAATAACCTTAGATCACAAAAGGTGTTATATAAATCTGAAGAAGAGTCATATCAGACTTGAAACGTTAACTCTTTTTGTCTCTTCACAGATGCTGCCAAATTTTGCTAAGTTTCTCCAGCTTTTACTGTGATTGTTTCAGATTTCCAGAACCTACAGTATTCTGCTTTTATTTAAATGCATAAATATATTTGCTCTCCTTTCTTTCCTTGTGATAAGCATTGCAAAAGAAATTATATGGGAATATTATGGCAAAATTATTTTATCAATTGACATCACCCGTTTAGAAGAAATTAACGGCTTATACTCCCAGTTTAATAATTGAGCTGCATTCAACTTGGTCTCGTCTGGTTTAAGATAACCAGTTCTTTTAATGTAATCTGTGCTTAATTAAGAACTCCACTTGGTAGCTTATCTCCATTGGCCGCAGATGACATTTTCCCAAGTTGGCATGCAGTGTTCTTTTGGAAACCCTACTGTAGTCACTGCTATTAAAGAAACTGATTGTAATTTGAAAGAAGATGCATGAATAGTCAAAATATTGTCGCAGAACTAAACACAAGGGTATGGATTTTTCTTGTAAATCACAGTATTCTGGAAGTGAGTCTCCATTGAGTTTTAATTGTCTGGGGAGTGGAATTATGTTTACATTTGACCCCTGTTTTTGTAAGTATGAACTCCCACTCTCAGTAGTTTATAATGACAGTTTTTATTTGTTTACTAGAGATATGGACATACCAGGGAGCAAGGAGAGCAATGAGTGAAGTATGCATGTAGTAACATTAATGAGATACTAAATAGATTTTGAAACTTGCTTGATATTTGACAAAGTCAATAGAGTGGGTCCAATTCCATCGCCACAGATATCTGTCCAATGCCAATGTGATGCATAGCAGATATGCTTACAGTTACCTCAAACCAATGATTAAGCATACAATCCTAGGGTGAGGGATATGTGCCTTTTGGCTCTGGTTTGTTCGATTCAGAATCTCTAGCCTGTTCCTATGAAGCATTTTACATTAATTGCGTCAAAAAGGAGGACAATAGTAGGACCAAACAGTAACAAATGTGGAGCACTGAATTGTTATTCCTATAAATCAACAAAGCCCTTTAAGGGAATAAAAGGAAATTGCTCCATCAATCCAACTCATTGGAGACCCTCTTACATGAATTTATAATAGATTTATTTGATTAATGAAAGAAAAAGAGCAATCTTGCTTTCTTTATCACTCTAATGTCATTGCTTGTGTTTTACTTACGGCAAGTTTGGATGTAGTGAAGATGTTGAAAGTGTTTGTCCTTGCTTTGAAGATGTTTGTTTTGTAGTTAATTGTGATATCAGTAGTCAATTTCCTCTCAGGGGTGAGAAAGATTCTTAGAATTTATACTAGTTTATTGATTGATCAAATAGAATTGCAGAAACTTATAGGTTCGAAATCAATGCAGTTATTCTATATTGTACATCAGAGTTTTCAAGTTCGATCAGAAGCTGGGTTTTGACTGTGTTCCATTGGGAACACTCATATCTTTAAAAAGTTCATAATCCCACTGATTCCTTGATTATAAAATAGAAGTGGAGTTTCAAATGCAGTGCTGAAGGACTGCTGCAACATTCGTATCTTTTGGATAAGACTTCAAAAGGAGGCCATGACTACCAGCTCGGAGGAATCTAAAAGATTCCATGGCAATTTTTAAAGAAGATAAGAGGGATTTTCTCCACTATTTAACAATTAATTAATTATCTTCTCATTACTTCATTGTTGTATGTGCGACCTCGCTGTGCAAAAATTTACTCTTACTTTTCTTAAATGATATTGTAGTTATCTTACAGTCGTACGAGCATTTCAACATTACCTGGCTATCTTTAAGGTACATTGGGACATTTTGAGGTCATAAAGAATAGCATACAAATGCCAGTCTGTCTTTTCCCTTTTCAATCATCTTCAGTTCACTGCATCTAAGCAGGGAGGTCAATGATAATATAAAACAATTGAGATCAATAAAAATGCAAATTTTTAAATAAATTTGCAGGCACCAATGTCGTAAAATCAATATGTGCTTCTTTGGAAACTTTAAAGTGTTTCGATAAATATCCTCCTTTTGGGGAAAACAAATCAACTGGTGCAGTCTTACAGGGGAATGATCAATGTGGCTATGGTCAGATTTGTGGCAAGATTCTCACTAGGCAATAGCAAGTTTCCAATTAAGGTGGTAATAGCTTGTTAAGCACCTTAGTAACGTTGCAACTTACCTCAATAACATTCACCTTGCTCTCTTAACAGACGTACTGAACGCACCAGACCTTGAGAATTCTCAACAAGGGATTCACAGCCGGTACCTGGTGACTTTGGCTCATCGCTGGCTGTGCACAGCCTTTGTGTTACTCAGTAACAAACAGTATCTTGGGGCACAACCTGCAGCCACTAGTTGCAGGCAATACTCATCCACAAACATTGGTGTCCAATGCTTGCCAATCTCTGTGGCACCATCCATTTGCAGGACACTGAGGAAGTGCAATCTTGCATTGCAGAGTGCACTGCACTGGCATGCAGTAATTGGCATTGAAATCACGGAGTAGACTATGCTGCGACTCAGGGCCGCTGGCTTTCTCTCTTAGCCCCTACTTGCATTCTTAAAGCCTCCATGTCTTTCTTTGGGGTGCCATGCAGTGCTATGCGATGCCATGCCTGTTAGCTCATTGGCATTTCAATGAGAGAGGAAGGATGTTGCTGTATTGAGTTGCACCTTTGCACAGACCCACAGACAGGTTTCTTGCCACGCTTCTCATTATGGACCTGTTTGGGGATGGAGGGAGGGGGCATCTTGCTGTGTTTCACAGTGAGATTTCAATCTAACACCAAAGTCTTGGACTAACTATCTGTGTGGCAAGCACACTGCAGTTTTATTTAATCAAATAGCTACCTGCGAAAGTGAGTAGCAACTAGTACTCAGTTTAGGCAAGATAGGCCACTGTCAGTCAGGGGCTCCTGGCACCTTAAGTCAATGGGAATAGCTCAAAAACTGTCCATGGGCTTGGGTGCTTTAGATTGCAATCTTTCCAATTACACTCAGGGGAGTAGGGTAATGTTAAGTCCTATTGGGCCAGCAAGGGGATTGTGAACTGTCCTCCTAGAACTGTCAAGGCAGCAGTCAGGAATCTGCTCAGACAAGTCTAGGGGCTGTTTGGTGAACTCAGTCTGAGGTCTGGATCATAGACAACCCTGGTGGCAGGGTTAGGTGGGGGTGTTCTGTGCTTTGATCAATGAGGAGCATACACGAGGGGGAGTTGCTGCCAGAAGGATTGCTGGAGTCAAGGATGTGAGGGAAATGCAGAGAATCGTAGAATCCCTATAGTGTGAAAACAGGCCCTTTTAAGCACAGTATTCTAAAAGTAGCTGCATGACGAATGTCAAAATGTCAAAAGTGGTCTCCCTGCTATAGGAAAGATGTTGTTAAACTTAAAAGGGTGCAAGAGGAATTTACAAGAACGTTGTTGGGATTTGAGGGTTTGAGCTATAAAGGGAGACTGAATAATAGACTGGAGCTATTTTCCCTTGAGCTACCGAGGCTGAGGGGTGATTTTATAGAGGTTTATAAAATCATGAGGGGCATGGATAGGGTGAATAATCAAGGTCTTTTTCCCAGGGTAGGGGAGTCCAAAACTAGAAGATATAGTTTTCAGGTGACAGGAGAAATATATAAAAGCGACCAAGGAAGCAACCTGTTCATGTAAGGGATTGTGTGCGTATGGAATGAGCTGCCAGAGGAAGTGATGGAGGTTGGTGCAATAATAGCATTTAAAAGGCATCTGGATGGATATGTGAATAAGAAGTGTTCAGAGAGATGTGGGCTATATGCTGGCAAATGGGACTAGAATTATTTAGGATATCTGGTCGGCATGGCCGAGTTGGACCGAATGGTCAGTTTCTACGAAAGGTCAGTTTCTACGCTGTACATCTCTATGACTCTATCTCACATTTAGGTCAAAATTTTAATTTTAATTATTTTAATTGTCAAGCCTTTTGTAAATCTGACTGTTAAATGTCCCACCTAATTCCAGGCAGTAAATTCTGGAATACAGATACTGCCTGCTGACAACTGGCCTGCCATCACAGGAGGGTCTCTATCAGTAGAACAGGAAGTGAGTTTTGGCAAGGGAGGGCTACAGCTTTGACTAATACTTCATTAATGGTATCTTTCTAGTTCCAAAAAATCCTTTTAGGCTGAAATTATTCTACAGCAAAAATGTGAGACCTCAGATCGTGATTTTCCTAGCTAGTTTTGCAGACTATTCAAATTACTCTTCACTTGAATTCAATGACTGCTGACTCGCTATGCCCCACTTTGTGGTTCCACCCCAGTTTACATTCATCCTTCCAATGTGCATTAATTTGAACAAAGACATAATAAGCAGTCAAAAATCTTTCATTCTATAACATCTGCCTAAGTTAGCTCCTTCCAGTTGTCAAGAAGCATCTCCATATACCATGGGCTGTTCCTTTCACATTTGATAGTGATGCTCATTCGCTTGAGGGTGATTGACAAATGAGATAGCCTGATAATGGGGAAATCACTATCAAACCAGGTTTCAGGTGTTAAAGCTTGTCAAACCTCTGCATTTCATTCTGTGGTAATGTATTCTCGCGTTTCAAGTAAATGTCCCACAGGAAGACTAACATTATTCACATTTCATAGAGTGTGATGAAGTCGGAAAGGAATTGTTGTTGTTTCCTACATTGTCTTGGTATTGTCGTTCTACTTAAAGACTCCAATGCCTGTGCAGCATAGATAATACAGAGTCTACCTGACACATTTATCTGATCACATTAATTGCTGTTCTTAATACCCATAAGAAAAAAATGAGGAAGACCATATCAGTTCATCATTAATATTTTATAATATAATTCTGAGAACTAAGAGACAATAGTCATTCCAGAAATGTGCAAGTGCCATTTACAGTTTCATGTAACTCTCTGTGCCATGCTCATTTTTAAGTAGTCAGGCATTACTTACAAAATGAACACACATTTAGCATGAGAGACACAAACCGATGATTTTAAAATACTGGCCAAATACCAGCTAGCTGATGTTGTTTTGAGAGGCAATCTGGTTGAAATCTACTTCTGGTTTCTGTCTAATACATAATCTAGGCCAGGAACCTAGTGTTAGCCTCTCAAGTGAACATTAAAAAGAAACAGGGTATGATTTGAAAAAGAGAAGATGCATTCTTCACAGAGAATTAAATCGTAGAAAGTTCAAAGCTTAGAAAATGACCACTTGGTCCATTGTGTTAGCACCAGACAAATAACACACAAAGGTGTTACAGTGACTCAGTGGTTAACACTGTTGCCTCACAACACCAGAGAACCAGATTTGATTCCACCCTTGGCTGATTGAATGGAGTTTAACATTCTCCCTGTGTCTGCGTGGGTTTCCTCTGGGTGGTCTGGTTTCCTCCCACAGTCTAAAGATGTGCAGGTAAGGTGGATTGACCATGCTAAATTACCTATTGTGTCCAGGGATGTGCAAGCTAGGTAGGTTAGCCATGGGAAATATAAGGGTAAGGGAGTGGTTCTGGGTAGGACCCTCTTCAAAGGGTTAGTGTAGACTCGATGGGCAAAATGATCCGCTTCTGCACTAAGGATTCTATGAACTAACACATAATGCAGTGAAATCACACTTTCCAATGCTTTGTCCATTTCACTTAGATGATGTAAACTGTATCTCCAGACTTTTTTGAAATGAGTTGATTGTTTTTGTCTCATTTATCCTTTCAGGCAGTGAGTTCTAGATCCGTACCATCCTCTGAATAAAAAAAAACTTTCTTCAGCTCCCCTCTAATCATTTTAACTATCACTTTAAACCCATACCTCAGAGTTTATTGACCTCTCTGCTAATGTGAATAGGCCCTCACCATCCACTTTATCTGGTCCCTTGTAACTTGGTACGATTCCATCCAATTGATAAAAGGCTCGACCTCCTTTGTCCCAAGGACAGAGCGTAGAGGATGTTATACTTCAGTTATACTCGACAGAGCATTTGTGAGACCATATCTTGAATATTGTGTGTAGTTTTGGCCTCCTCATTTAAAAAAGGATGTGTATGCACTGAAGGTTGGTCAAGAATGATTTACTGGATTAAAACCTTGAACAAGTGGGTTGTCTAATGAAGAAAGGTTGGGCAGTCTGGACTTGCTTCTGCTGGAGTTTAGAGGAGGGAAGTCTGACTTGATTCAAATATATAAGACCCGAATAGACTTGACAAGGTGCAAGTGGAAAGAATATTTCCTCTGAGTCAGTGTAGAACCAAGAAGCTCCGTGTGAAAAATGGATTTGCCCTTTCAGGACAGAGATGAGGAGAAACTACTTCTCCCAGAGGGCTGTGCAAACTTGAAATTCTCAGCTTCAAAAAGTATTGGGGACAGGGTAGTTGAAATTTTTAAGATAGAAGTGGATACATTTGTGTTAGGCAGGGTAACCAAGGGTTGTAGAAATAAATGGGAATATGGAAGTTGAAAAACAAACAGATTGACCGTGATCTTATTGAATGTTGGCGCCAACTCAAGGAGGTGAAGTGTCCACTTCTGCTCCTGTTCTGTCTGTTCAAATGTTCAAATCCTATCCTTATTTCCTCATGGCTGAATTTTTTCTCGACCTGGCAATATCCTTGTAAATTTCTGTATTTTTCTCTAGCACAATTACAAACTTTCTGTTATGAGGTGGCCAGAATTGTGTGGAGATCTCAAGCTGGGGACAACAGAATTCCAGCATAATGCCTGGTGCAGCGGCCTCCTGTAACAGCCTCCTGGCATGGCGGTCTGAAGCAATCTCCTAGCCTCATACACCTCAAGGTGAAGCCCCGCGCAGTCTGCAACCAGGACCCGGTGTGGACTGGAGGCCAGGGACCAGCGTGGTATGGGTTGGAAGACTGTTGTTCTACACTTTTATTTCTGCAACACTGGACATTCTATTTCTCTATTTTCTATGATCTTGTAACTGAAGAAGCTGTACCGAGGTATCTTTGTACCTAAGTGCGCTGTAAGTTGTGACTTATAAACTTTTCACTGTACTCGTTGAGTATATATGACAGTAAGAACTAATTCTATCTGCAATTCTAAACTGCTCTTATACCCTATACTTCAGTTAATACAGGAATGGATACCACATACCTTTGTAATCATCTTATTGGTCTATACTGCTACCTTCAGTGATCTATTGATATTCATTACAATGTTCTTCACTTACTGTACATATGTGAACATTCTCCCATTTATTGTTTATTAATTTTCCATCTAATATTCTCGGTCAATATTTATCACTCAACTAAACAGGTGATCAGGTCTTTAATTTATTCGCTAATTCTAAATGAAAAAATTGTTCATAAAGTGCCTTGGGACTTGGTTAAATCACAAGAAATGTAAATATAAATGCAAGCTTTTCTTTCTGAGAAATGACATTTTCAGGTCATAATATTATTTAGACTGATGTTACAATCTCATTCCCCATCTAATAATTATTCTCTCCAACATCGCATTTTACATTGTGCTGCTCTGTTAAATATAACAAAGAATCTCTTCAAAGTAACAGCAGTGATAATTTCTTTACAGTTGGAAATAAGTCATTCTATAGGTCAGCCTTAACATTAAAGTAACAACATCTGCCCATTAGCTTAAATATTCAGCTTTACTACATTGGCCAGTGTCATCTGGTAATTAATTTTCCAGTGAGGAATAAACTGCATTTTGAACTCTCCATTTATTGCGTATGTAGCACTCATTGAAGTGAGAAGAAAAAAAGATCTTTATGCTACGATATTCAATCACACAGTGGACTTATTGTCAAGGAGTATTTCTAATAATATTCTTCAGTGAAAAAAATTCTCATTCCCTTTCTACTGTAGTTACGCAACCTGCAGATAAATACAGACATATCAGCGAATACAGTCAACCAGCTGGAAAGGCTTCTCACAATTGCAGTTTCATTAAGCAATCATTCCCACTTTTGTATTGTTGAAAAAAGACACATCCTTTCAAAGCTTTCCATCCCTTCTCATCAAAATAATTGGCAAGTAATAACAAAGTAAAAAGCAAATAGCATTTCTACTGAGTAAGAGGAGCATGCTGATTGGTTTGCAAGTAGATTCTGATTGGTAGAATCAACGCAGTCAATCAAGACCAGCATTCAACATCAGTCCAGAGGCTTGGACAGGGTCAATAAATACTCAGGGCAGTGAAGATCAAGGAGTCTGTATCACTGCAGTTCACAGCTTGGGTCACGGATAGTTCTATAGATCTAGTGCAACCAGTCCGGGAGTCAGCTGAGGACTGCACAGAGGTCAGTTAAGGGTCTGTTCACTCATCATTCAGGCTTGTCCATCCAACACTGTTGGGATAAGTGTCCCACTGTCACCTCTGAGGTGGATCAGCTCAATGAAAGTAGGCGAGAGTTAATTTGCTGTGGTAAGGAAGTGGGAAACTCAGTTGTGGGGATTAGAGGAGCACGCTGGGATGCAGAGGGAACAACAATTGTAAAGGTGGGAAACTCAGCGTGGTGGGGGGGAAGTGTAAGGGATAGTGTATTGGGCTGCTGCAAAAATCGGGGGAATCATCAATGGTCACAAGCCCCCCCTCGCTTTCACAGGGTGTATGACACAGCATGATGGCTAGCATGGCGAAGCTGCAGGGAATGATGGTGAGAGGTGAAATCTTCATTCAACGGAGAGTGTGAGACTCATGTGAATAACGAATGAACACCGGAAATGGAATGTGGTTGTGACCATACTTGGAGCAGGCAGAATGCTTTGTTTCTGTCCGAACATATGAGCTCTACTTAATGAGTGATATAAAAATATTCAAGGAGCAACTGCATTTATCAGGCATATTCACAGGACAGGCTGAAGCCATCTGTAATCATAGAACATGAAATGAATGCAGTGTACAGCTATGAGAGATATAAATCCTGGTCACAAGTGATCTTTAAGTCATTGATCACTGCAGATTAAGGATAGTAATCTCTGTGAAGCACAGGTCATCAAGTATTTGCCAACATGCTCTTATATTGATTTATTGATTGATTGATATTTTTCACATGTAGTTTGTTACAAAATACAATAGAAAGTCTTGTACAGTGTCACCGTTCTCCTGCGCCATCTTAAAACACAGAAAAATAAACCAAAACATGGAATATAAAGGCAGAAAAATACAGAAATAAAGTTCAACTTTACTGTCCTTCTTGTTAAGTGCTCAGCCATGAGCCTGGAGTTGCCAGCCTTGAGGTACCTCGTTGTGCTTCCAGAACAAGAGACACCACCGTCCTGCACCATCTCACCTCCTCTGAAGCTGCTGCCACCACGGGTCCTCGTTGGCACCCCTAACAATGCCTCCATTTCCTGTACCAGCCCAAACTCAACCCCGCCAACGCCATGAGTCTGCTATAACACCACCCCTCCACCCCCCTCAACTCCCCAAAGCAGGTGTTGTGGATGCTCTCGTTCTGGACCCAAACTCACTGCCATCTCCACGAGTCTGTGCCTGACAAAGATGTTGCCTGGAACCCAAAATCACCTTTGGTGTCTCCAGCACATTTCTGCGCTGGGCCCCTTCGCTGCCGCTGTCAACACCACTGATGTCACTGCTCCCATGGCCAAATTCTTCCCAAGAAACAAGTAAAAAGGAGAAATAACAAAAAAAAAACAAGAGAAACGAGAGAAAGCGGATGGAGAGGATGAGCCCCAGGCTCAGGAGCCCTGCTCCGTTGTCATCTTGTATGCAAAGCTGCTTTTCTTGGGTAATGTGGGGGTACAAGATAGCAGTTATCATTTAGAATTTCCTACTGTATTTCCAAAACATGGTTTGTGCTGCATTTATCTGAATAAGTTTACAATGTCAACAGACCATATAGAGGCAGTTGATGGTCATCTTCATCAGAGCCCTCCATGTCTCTGTGTCGGGAGGAGTACATTAATCTGTCAAGGGTCATATGCCCTATGAGGATGGTTACTGGGAGACAAGAGTTACCCTCTGTGACCATGGCTGATGGGTCAGTTACTCATTTCCCCAAATGAGGTGGAGCACCGCTGTAAGGTTCCAATGTAACTTGTTGACTATTGTGAAAGATGTGGACCTCATGGTGCAGATGATAGGTCAGATGAGGATGAGGTGTCAATCACAACTGGACCAGGCAAAGAGGGGGTGTGATGGACGCTGAAGAGTAACAGTCTTCCAAGGAGGAAGATGAGGACGTTGAGCCAAAGGAAAAACATCTATTGCATGTTAGAGCTCTGTAGCACCAGCTGCAACGAAGCATTCAAAACATCATTGACAACAGGCTCCAATAGAATGGGAGCTGGGTGTGGCAACACTAGAGTTATACTTCATGGAAACAGACCATTCTGTAAAGCCTTTGTTGCTCAAAAGACAAGCAGACCCTGCCTGTTCCCAGAAGCAAATGCAGCTTTACTTTCTTTGACTTTTCTTCACACTTACCCTGACTGAACAAATAAAATGTTTTCAACTTATTGAATGCTTTCGAGAGCGTGATGGTCCCGAGTTGAGAAGATTTTAGTTTGCACCAGATATGGGGAACAAGTAACCTTCCCTTACATAAGGTGTGATGATGAGAGCTAACTTATGTCTCTTAGTTCTTATATAGTAATACATTGATGAATGTGCTATGTCTATTTGCAATGAAAAGTCAGCTGTGCCTCCTTTGTGCCATCTGAAGCATTTATTCTTGTTCCCGTGACAAATTTTAAATTTAATGTTGATCTTGCTCCTTGTGCACCTTCTCTGCAGCTGTAACATTGTATTCCTCACTCAGTTCTATTACCCTAATGTACTTTGTATGGTGTTTTCTGCCTGTACCGCATGTAAAGTGAAAGGTAATTGCTGAATGGCGGCACTTGACCTGATCTATGACACGGTGTTATAAAGGGTACAGGCACTGGGAATCCTGGGCAGTCCTGTAAGTGGTGAGTACTTTGGCAAGTTGGATGGCAGCGCAAAGAGTTGCCATAACAGTATGGTGTGCACCCCATGGGGCAAGTTGCACAGAACTGCATGAGGAAAGGCTCACAGAAATGAATGTCGCCAAAATAGGCATTGAGCCAATTTCTGGTAAAAGTCTGTCCATTTGTTCTCACACACCACCAGTCCTTTGTGGCATGAGTCACACTGGAAAGATCTCTATTTATCAGTGAAAGGCCAGAGAAACATTGGTGAGCAGTTGTCAAAATGATGGATGATCAGAACCATTCTTTCACCACTCAAAACAAGCTCCTCTCACGGCCTTGTCTTTTGTTCTGTGCAGGTGCTGAATGACCTGTTGTAAATTTCTGACACTATCTATTTTATTTTTAAAAATTGCAGAGAATTATGTTTATAAAGAAATGTTTAGCCAATTTCTGAAGAACAATATGCACTGGAAAGGCTGCACCTCATTTTCATTTGAATTGCTTGAAGGACTAACACCAGGTAATTCCATTTTTGCATGAATTTTGATCTGGAATTTCAATAGACTTGTTTTTGGATCGTCACCACTTCTGTTAAACAGAATCAGACTTCCCCATATCTTTTAACAAAAATACATGATATGGAGGTGCCGGTGTTGGACTGGGATGGACAAGGTCAGAAATCACATGGCACCAGGTTATAGTCCAACAGGTTTATTTGAAAACAAGCTTTCGGAGTCTCGCTCCCTCTTCAGGTGTTAGTGAGAAAGAAAGTATCAGACGCAGAATTTATAAGTAAAAGATCAAAGGTTCACATCATTCATGAGGATGTACTAAACAAACCTAAAGATGCTGTTAAATCTTTAATCAGTTGGAAGGTTTTAATTCATTAATATGTATATGTAAATCCCCAAATTCATTTCAAGTCACAGTCCTGAGAGAACTAAAGGTTTTATCAGTGTAAAGGAGCGATGATATTTTAGGTCAAACAATGCATGTTCAGCGTGAGACCTTGTTTAGAATTTGTTTGTGTTTTAGTTTGGAGTCAGACGGGTTTTATTTCTAAAGCACGGATTTATAAGACACCGCATTGACTGACTGTTTATAAATTGTGTGCTTTCTGAAAAAAATGAAATGTATCTGCAAATACAGATTCACCCCAGATTCGTGTGTGTGTGTGTGTGTAGGAGAGGGGGTGTGTGTGTAGGAGAGGGTGTGTGAGAGAGTGTGTGTGTGTGAGTGTGTGTGTGGGAGAGAGTGTGTGTGTGTGAGTGTGTGTGTGTGTGTAGGAGAGGGTGTGTGTGTGTGTGTGTGAGTGTGTGTGTGGGAGAGAGTGTGTGTGTGTGAGTATGTGTGTGTGTGAGAGAGAGCGTGTGTGTGTGGGAAAGAGTGTGTGTGTGTGAGTGTGTGTGTGTGAGAGTGTGTGTGAGAGAGTGTGTGTGTGTGTGTGTGAGTGAGTGAGGGTGTGTGTGTGAGAGAGAGTGTGTGTGTGTGAGAGAGTTTGTGTGTGTGTGTGTAGGAGAGTGTGTGTGTAAATGAGTGAGTGTGTGTGTGGGAGAGAGAATATGTGTGTATGTGTGCGTGTGTGAGTGAGTGAGGGTGTGTGTGTGGGAGAGAGAGTTTGTGTGTGAGTTAGTGAGAGTGTGTGAATGTGTGTGTGTGCATGTGTGTGTGTGTATGTATGTGTATGTATGTGAGCATACAGTATGGTGGGGTCACCTGTAGTGCAACGTGTACCCAAGATCCTGGTTGATGCAGTCCTCATGGGTATGGAACTTGGCTATTAGCCTCTGGTCAGTGACTCTGCATTGTTGTGTATCCCAAAGTCCACCTTGGAGGGTGTTTACCCAAAGGTCGGAGGCTGAATGTCCTTGGAGCAGAAGTGTCCCCCACTGGGAGGGAACATTCCTGTCTGATGATTGTTGCTCAGTGTCCATTCATCTGTTGTCGTTGTATCTACATGGTCTCGTCAATATACCATGCCTCGGGGCAACCTTGCCTGCAGTGTATGAGACAGACAACGTTGGCCGAGTCACATGGATATCTGGTCTGTACATGGTGGGTGGCGTTCCCACGTGTGATGCACAGATTGCTGCACAGAACCTCCAACCAGCACTTTGTACCAGATACATTGACGGCATTTTCTTCCTTTGGACTCATGGCGAAGAATCACTGAAACAACTACATAGTGATATCAACAAGTTTCATCCCACCATCAGACTTACCATGGACTGCTCTTCAGAATCAGTCTCATTCTTGGACACACACATCTCGATCAATGACAAACATCTCAACACCTCACCCCATCGCAAGCCCATGGATAGCCTCACAATGCTGCACTTCTCTAGCTTCCACCCTAAACACATTAAAACAGCCCTCCCCAATGGACAAGCCCTATGCACATACAGGATCTGTTCGGATGAGGAGGAACAAGACAGAAACCTGAAGATGTTGAGGGATGCCCTCATATGAACAGGATTCGAAGCTCAACTCATCGACCGCATATTCCAACGTGCCACAGCAAAAAACCGTAATGACCTCCTCAAAAGACAGGCACAGGATACTTCTGATAGGGTACCCTCCATCGTTCAGTGCTTCCCCAGAGTGAAGAAACTGTGCCATTGTCTTTGTAGCCTTCAACGCACTATCAATGATGATGAGCATTTCGCCAAGATCTTCCCTATGCCTCCACTACTTGCCTTCAAACAACAGCCAAACCTTAAACAGACCATTGTTCACTGCAAACTACCCAGCCTTCAGGACAACATGGACCACAACACTATACAACTCTGTCATGGTAACGTCTACAAGATATGTCAGATCGTCGACATGGACACTGCCATCACACATGGGAACACCTCCCACCACGTACACAGCAGATAGTCATGGGACTCGGCCAATGTTGTCTATCTCATACACTGCAGGCAAGGATGCCCCGAGGTATGACATATTGGCAAAACCATACAGATGCTATGACAACGGATGAATGGATAGAGCGCAACAATCACCAGACAGGAATGTTCCCTCCCAGGCGGGGAACACTTTCAGTGGACAAGGACATTCAGCCTTGGAGATCCAAGGCTGACTCCGGGATACACAACAACATAGAGTTGCCGAGCAGAGGCTGGTAGCCAAGTTCGGCGCCCATGAGGACGGCCTCAATCGGGATCTTGGGTTCATGTTGCATTACAGGTGACCCTGCCACACTATACACTCTCACATGCACATACCTACACACATGCACGCATACACACAAACTCATTCACACAAAAACGCAAACAGACATTCACTCCCTCTCTCCCTCACAGACACACACACACACGCACACACACACGCACACACACACTCACCCTCTCTCTCCCACACACACACACACTCACACACTCACCCTCTCTCTCCTTCACACATACATACTATCTCTCTCTCCCTCACATACACACACTCTCTCCCTCACACACACATACACACACACACTCACCTCTCTCTCCCTCACATACACACACATACACACACTCTCTCTCTCCCTCACATACAAATACAAACACACACACACTTTTCCTCTCTCTCCCTCACACAAACATGCACACACACACACTCTCTCAATCCCTCACACACATACTCTGTCTCTCCCTCACATACACACACAAACACACACACACTCATTCTCTCTCTCCCTCACGCATACACTCCCCCTCGCACAAACATACACACACTCTCTCTCTCTTCCTCACACACACACGCACACCCACGCACACACACACACATACACACACGCACACGCACACGCACACGCACCCTCTTTCTCTCTCCCTCACACTGTCTCTCACAACCCCCCAAACACAGACACACATGGACACACACGCGCACACACACACGCGCACACACACACGCGTGCACACACGTGCGCACACACACACGCGCGCACACGTACACACGTGAATCTATGGGGTGAATTTGTATTTGCGATACATTTTATTTTGCTCAAAGAACACACAATTTATACACAATCAGTCAATGTGGTGTTTTATAAATCCGTACTTTAGACATAAAACCACTTTGACTCCAAACTAAAACACAAACAGATTGTAAATAAGGCCTCACACCTAACATGCATTGTCTGACCTAAAATGTTATCTCTTCTTTACACTGATAAAACCTTTAGTTCTCTCAGGACTGTGACTTGAAAGGAATTCGGGGATTTACATGTACATAGTAATCAATTAAAACCTTCCAACTGATTAAAGATCTAACAGCATCTTAGATATAAAAGGTACTGCAGATGCTGGAGAATCCGAGATAACAAGCATGGGGCTGGATGAACACAGCAGGCCAAGCAGCATCATAGGAGCAGGAAAACTTGACATTTCGGGCCTAAACCCTTCATCAGAAATGGGGGAGGGGAAGAGGGTTCTGAAATAAATAGGGAGAGAGGGGGAGGCGGATAGAGGATGGATAGAGGAAAAGATAGGTGGAGAGGAGGCAGACAAGTCGAAGAGGCGGGGATGGAGCCAGTAAAGGTGAGTGTAGGTGGGGGGGTAGGGAGGAGATAGGTCAGTCCAGGGAGGA
>JAHRHZ010000009.1:4985077-5045399 GCA_024137785.1 Ginglymostoma cirratum
ATCTACTAACATCATCCCGCCCCCTTGACCTGTCCGTCCTCCCTGGAATGACCTATCTCCTCCCTACACCCCTACCTACACTCACCTTTACTGGCTCCATCCCCGCCTCTTCGACTTGTCTGCCTCCTCTCCACCTATCCTCTCCTCGATCCATCTTCTATCCACCTCCCCCCCTCTCCCTATTTATTTCAGAACCCTCTTCCCCTCCCCGATTTCTGATGAAGGGTCTCGGCCCGAAACGTCAAGTTTTCCTGCTCCTGTGATGCTGCTTGGCCTGCTGTGTTCATCCAGCCCCACACCTTGTTATAACAGCATCTTAGATTTGTTTAATACATCCTCATCAGTGGTGTGAACCTTTGATCTTTTACTCATAAATTCTGTGTCTGATACTTCCTCTCTCACTAACACCTGAAGGAGGACTGAGACTCCAAAAGCTTGTATTTTCAAATAAACCTGTTGGACTATAACTTGGCATCATGTGATTTCTATCAAAATTACAGCCTTGGAACAGGAGACGTTTTGAGGAGATTCAAAGCCTGTATATCATCATGGAGAGAATCTTCTGCCCTCTGGTAGAGGTAAGGCAGGCATGCTAACTTTGTGACTAAGCACCCCACTACCTTTGTGACACCACCCCAATTCACTCCTGATGACTTCCTCCTCTACCAATACCAACACCACCAACTGAGACCCTTAAATGTACAATTAATGACTAACATTTACCCAGTCATTGGTGTGCCAAGAACCATGCAGAAAACATGGCAAGTAAACTTTTGCAGGCTATTTTTGGCCCTTTGGTGGTGAGGAAGTGGAGGTGCTTGATTTCAAGGCACATAATGGTAACATGGGGAAGGAGAGGCCAACTTAAAGATACCCATATCCCCTGATAGCCAAACTCACTTACAATTTTCAACCTTGTAGTTCCCACCCCATGGACCCATTATTCAACCCTGGTGTGGACCTCTCTGTGATTTTGGGGGTCAGGTACCTGTCATTCTGATATCAGTCACCCACTTCCCAATGACTGAACAAAAAAAACTTGAATTGCCTGATTGGCCAGCACTGTTCAGTTGATAGAACTTCCTCTCTTGTGTTTTAATCTAAGGAAAGTGAAATAACTCCACAGAGGCTGGTATCCTGTCACCAAGTCACCCTTTATTTACATATGGAGAGTCCTTGACACTGATCCAGCTTCCTCAGAGTCAGCACTCAGTGTGAACAAGATGTCTGACTCTCCTGTTCTTCTCTGTCAGCCTAGGCTCCCTGATTGAACCTGCTTAACAGCTCCAATCAGGGAACTCATATGCTACGAGGTTGACCTGGCTGACCTCCTTGCAATCACTACGTTTGTTTTCTGATTACCAAAGAACGCATAGTCACTACCTGGTTTGCACTTGTGAAAACAGTACTTTTGTCACGAATGTTTTTATTTTAATTCATTCATGGGATGTGGGCGTCACTGTATAGACCATCATTTATTACTCAAAACTAATTAAACTGGAAAGGTGACGGTGAGCTGTTCTCTTAAACCTTTGTGGGAACATCCACAGCCCAGTGTTTCAACTGAACAGTATGTTGGATTATTAAAATGCTCCTGCATTTTGATTAATGTTGAGGCCAAATCCTGTTGTTAGTTTTCAATCTGCAGAAATATTGAAATAAATGTTTTGTTGTCCAGAACTCAAGTATTGGTGAAAGGAGACAAATTTTGATGAGGATTTTTGGTATTCCTCTCATCCAGCCAATTCTCAAGAAGTACCAGGGTAAAGGAGAAACAACATTTATACTTGCCTGAGAGGAGCCTGCTGATTTATTGGCAAGTGGTCTTTGATTAAGTAGAGTCATTGCCATGGAGAATGCACCCATTAATGATGACTAATGTTCAACAGTTGAGCTTTGTTTAAAATTTGAGCGAGGAACGTTGACTGTGATTGCAAAATGAACCAGTGAATTGTTGTTACCTACTTCTGTTGCATTAAAACAGGGGCATTGTGTGTCCACATGTTGTTTCTGTCTGAAAGCTGGATGGCCTGCAGGAGACTTTTATTGAGATGTGTGAAACTTTTGTTAAAGTTTAAATCCAACAGCAGGAACAAATCTAACTGACGAGTTTCAGTCATTTTGATGACTTGCTGATTTCAATACAGATTAGGTCTTGAATATTGTATCAGAGAGAACAGGAACTGCAGATTCTGGAGAATCCGAGATAACAAGGTGCAGAGCTGGATGAACACTGCAGGCCAAGCAGCATCAGAGGAGCAAGAAAGCTGACGTTTCGGGCCTAGACCCTTCATCAGAAATGGGGGAGGGGAAGGGGGTTCTGAAATAAATAGGGAGAGGGGGAGGCGGATAGAAGATGGATAGAGGAGAAGATAGGTGGAGAGGAGGCAGACAGGTCAAAGAGGCGGGGATGGAGCCAGTAAAGTTGAGTGTAGGTGGAGAGGTAGGGAGGAGATAGGTCATTCCAGGGAGGACGGACAGGTCAAGGGGGCGGGATGAGGTTAGTAGGTAGGAAATGGGGGTGCAGCTTGAGGTGGGAGGAGGGAATAGGTGAGAGGAAGAACAGGTTAGGGAGGCGGGGACGGGCTGGGCTGGTTTTGGGATGCGGTAGGGGAGGGGAGATTTTGAAGCTGCCTCTATGCCTGTCTCTTTGTAGGTTATGTGGAACAATCCCTCTTCCGTGCCTACACTGGGCCTAAATCCCACTTCTTCCTCCGATACATTGATGACTGTATCGGCGCCGCCTCGTGCTCCCACGAGGAGCTCAAACAGTTCATCCACTTCATCAACACCTTCCACCCCAACCTTAAGTTCGCTTGGACCATCTCTAACACCTCCCTCTCCTTCCTGGACCTCTCTGCCTCCATCTCGGGCAACCACCGAGAAACCGATATCTATTTCAAGCCCACCGACTCCCACAGCTACCTTGAATACACCTCCTCCCACCCACCTTCCTGCAAAACATGCCATCCCCTATTCCCAAGTCCTTCACCTCCACCGCATCTGCTCCCAGGATGAGGCATTCCACTCCCGTACATCTCAGATGTCCTCGTTCTTCAAGGACCGCAACATCGCCCCCCGCAGTCGAGAACGCCCTCGACCGTGTCTCCGGCATTTCCTGCAATTCATCCCTCACACCTCGTCCCCGCAATAATAACCTAAAGAGAATCCCTCCCGTCCTCACGTACCACCTTACCAACCTCCGGATCCAACGCATCATCCTCCAACACTTCCGTCATCTGCAATCCGACCCCACCACCAAAGACATTTTTCCCTCCCCACCCTTATCTGCCTTCCGGAGGGACCACTCTCTCTGTGACTCCCTTGTCCACTCCACACTCCCCTCCAGCCCCACCACACCCGGCACTTTTCCCTGCAACCGCAGGAAGTGTTACACCTGCCCCCACACCTCCTCCCTCACCCCAATCCCAGGCCCCAAGAAGACTTTCCACATCAGGCAGATGTTCACCTGCACATCTGCCAATGTGGTATACTGCATCCGCTGTACCCGTTGTGGCCTCCTCTACATCGGGGAAACCAAGCGGAGGCTCGGGGACCGCTTTGCAGAACACCTACGCTCGGTTCGCAATAAACAACTGCACCTCCCAGCCGTGAACCATTTCAACTCCCCCTCCCATTCCTCAGACGACATGTCCATCCTGGGCCTCCTGCAATGCCACAATGATGCCACCCGAAGGCTGCAGGAACAGCAAATCATAGTTAGCCTGGGAACCCTGCAGCCCAATGGTATCAATGTGGATTTCACAAGCTTCAAAATCTCCCCTCCCCCAACCGCATCCCAAAACCAGCCCAGCTCGTCCCCACCTCCCTAACCTGATCTTCCTCTCACCTATCCCCTCCTCCCACCTCAAGCCCCAACCCCATCTCCTATCTAATAACCTCGTCCCGCCCCCTTGACCTGTCTGTCCTCCCTGGACTGACCTATCTCCTCCCTACCCCCCCACCTACACTCACCTTTACTGGCTCCATCCCCGCCTCTTTGACTTGTCTGCCTCCTCTCCACCTATCCTCTCCTCTATCCATCTTCTATCCACCTCCCCCTCTCTCCCTATTTATTTCAGAACTACCTTCCCCTCCCCCATTTCTGATGAAGGGTCTAGGCCCGAAATGTCAGCCTTCCTGCTCCTCCGATGCTGCTTGGCCTGCTGTGTTCATCCAGCTCTACACCTTGAGGTCTTGAATATTAATGGCTTCATGAATTGTTTCTTAAAAACTGAAAGAGCTGCGGATCCTGGAAATCAGAAACAAAACAGAGGTTGTTGGAAAAGCTCAGCAGGTCTGGCAGCATCTGTGGAGAGAAATCAGAGTTAATGTTTCAGGGCCAGTGACCCTTCTGCAAAAGGCCATCTTAAATTTTTTTTTCCTTTCTAATACCATTTTCATTCATAAAAAGGTCCCAGATATGACAAAAACCAGATGCAGACAGTGAAAGATTTGCTAAGTACGTTTTACTATGATCATAAGTCAGGAATGAAAAGAGAATGGTCAACTTCAGCATCGTCCTGAGCCCCCTACTCTCCACTTCATGTGTAAATGCTGGGCGTTATTGTTCAATTAACTGTAATCACATTCATATGCTCATTATAAAGTTTGAATTATTGTTTCGGGCCTCATCATTGCTGAGTCTTCAATAATAAGAAGCATTTTAATAAAATCAGAAAGAAATGCAGGGCGTTATGAGACATCATCAAATGCTCGCAATCAGAAAAACTGAAGCTAATAAATGGAACTAGAACCATCGGCTTCACCATCGGCTTCAAATAAAATGACGAAGAGCAATGAAATTAATATCTGATCGACTGATTCCTGGAAGGACTGAAAAACTATTTACATGCGACAGTGAAGCTAACAATAACCTGAGAGGAACTGTAAGATATTGCAGGTAGATTTCAGCAATCAGAACATTGCAAATGAGTTCAGTGAAATTTCCATATCTTTGCCCTTGATTGAAGTCCAAAGCTGGCATTCAGATGCTATTAAGGTGTTTTAGAAATGTATAGAATTTGTAAAGATTAGCTTTTAACTTGTTTTTAATATTAAACTGTATGATTTCCTCACAAGTAACAATTTCAGTGTCAAATTACATTTGTCAAAATTTGTCAAAAAGGCTTTCTCTGTTTTCTACCTATTCTAATTTTCCATTAAAATTATTTTCTCACCTAATTCAACTGACCTTACATCTCAATCCTCCCATCACTGTTAAAGTAACATTATAACTTTTTACTTTTTACTATTTTTGACTCTTTCTCTAACAACGGAAAAAGGTCAACATTGACCCACTAGTGAAAGTGCACCAACTCTCACTCTTTAATTTTAAAACATTGTGTTTTCATCAACTTGAAGTAACTTCTCATAAGGATTTTTCAGTAAATTAGAGGACCAGCTATTGACATGGCTTCAGGCAACAGAGTCTCTTAAGAAGTGTATGGTGTCCCTTGCGAACTACCTGCAGCTGCTCAGAAAACATGAAAACAACTCGAGTGAAGTTTTTCAGTCATTTGGGGCCTCAGTGATATGGGTTGGACTTTTCTTTATTCTCTTTGTTTCATTGCCACCTCTTTGAGGTTATTTTGTTTCCACAGTACTGTGGTGCTCTGGGGATGTTCTTTCCACTTCTCTTGACCATGTGCTACATGAATCTATATACAAATACTTACTTCAGCTTTTACTCAACAAGGACATCTTTATAATGGTTCACAAGTTTGTTTCAAGCGTGCAGCGCAGAATTTGTATGTTAAATTGTGCCCATTGTGTCAATGCCCATTTGCATCCAGATATATGCAAATCTCTTCAGTCTAAATTGAAACCTTGAAGAAGGGCAAAAATCAGCGCAGTAAATACAGAGCAGACCTCAACAAGGTCAAACCTTCAAGGAAAGATTACGCCAAAAATTACGATGTTACAAAAGTGAGGCAATTTGCATATATTGTATTAATGATACAAAAACTCTCAAAAACTCCATTCTTCACAGGGATAGTCTTCAAAGTAGTTTCACCAATCTCTTGAACATGTACAACTTTCCTATAGATGTTGAGGAGAGTGTGAGCTCCAAACTATTCCCTGACTGTCTTCATGCCTTAGCAAAAAATAAAGACGAAGTCACATTCCCCCTGAGGTTCAAGGTAAGCAATTGAACAGCCCCGTGACTTCTTTCTCAGCAAAACTATTCCTGTTACTTTGGATGATGCCATTTCTTGACTGGACAAGGTACAATCTCGGTTTGTGTACCCTCGTGATGCACTCTCACTGTTGATATATGAGCCATGCCTTCTCTCTTTTTCAATGTTGGCAGGCCACCAGTCCTGTGTATCTGGTTGAGGTTGAAGGCTGGTTCTACTTTGCAGCATTTTTCTGTCAGTTGGACCTGTTTATGCTACTGCATTGTGACCTTTGGTGCTAGAGTACAGGAAACAGTGTCAGGAGGTAAGTCCAAAACGTGGTCATTAAACAAAACTGATATTGCTTGTGTAACATGACTTCGTTTTAATTTGTAATGATTCAGGTAAAGTAGACCAGCTGCCAGGCTTTTGCCTTCAACAGGTAAGTGTTTGCTAATTATGACCTAGTGCTCGATGCTCTTTAAACAATAAAGAAATACAGACTTTAGCTAAGAAATTAAAACAAATAGTGGGAAGACAAAGACATACCTATAAGGCAAAACTCTCAATCTGTGGTATACTGTTACAGCTTGATGACTGAACTTCTTGTTACTGAGGTGAAGAAGATACCACTTGGTTACAGATACAGCAGCTGCCATTCGCTTCCAAGTTAAATAGTTGTCATTCCTACAAATAGACTTAACAGAAAAGCAATTTTTCAAGAGAGAAAGAAATTCCTGGCTTCCAGTTCTGCACATGTGCCGCTTTTAGATGCCAAGCTACTCAACAGATCTTTGGCCTCTTTTGAAATATCTTTCCATCTCTTCTTGGAGAGATACTTCTTCCAACTGGTTCAATATGGAATCTCCTTTTGTCAAGGCAGTTCTCCGCTTTGTGTTATTCTAAACTGGCAATTGAAGCTGGCAAGGTGGGTGGTACAGTAGCTCAGTGGTTAGCACTGCTGTCTCATGGTGCCAGGGTCCTGTGTTTTATTTAGGCAACTATCTGTGTGGAGTTTGTACATCCTCCCCGTGTCTGCGTGGGTTTCCTCCGGGTGCTCCAGTTCATCCCACAGTCCAAAGATGTGCGGGTTAAGTGGATTGACCATACTAAATTGCCCTGTAGTGTCCAGAGATGTGTAAACTAGATGGATTAGCCATAGTGATCTTTGCAAGAAACTAAGTCATGTTTCATGTGAGGAAATGGCATTCCTGAAACAGCACTTCTCCCATTGGATCTCTTAGCTTTTGTTGAGGTCAGTGACTAATTTACATTCTCACAATGAGTCATCAATGGATCTTCATTACCTTGAGCAAGAATCTTTACTTGGCTGGGCATTCCTCTCTACATTGCATTTCAAGCTTGCAATTATATAAGTAGGAGACCCATAGCAGCATATTGGCTTCTTGTGTCCAGTTGCAATCGGATTAACATTTTTTACAAAAAGTAGTTTTTAAAACAGTGATAACATAGTGTGGAGCTGGAGGAACACAGCAAGTCAGGCAACATCAAAGGAGCAGGAAAGCTGATGAGATAGTAGGAACTGCAGATGCTGGAGAATATGAGATAACAAGGTGTAGAGCTAGATGAACACAGCAGGGCAAGCAGCATCAAAGGAGCAGGAAAGCTGATGTTTCGGGTCAAGACCCTTCTTCAGAAGAAATGTTAAGTTTCTGACCCATTTCTGAAGAAGGGTCCTGACCCAAAACATCAGCTTTCCTGCTCCTCTGATGCTGTCTGGTCTGCTGTGTTCATCCAGCTCCACACTGTGTTATCTCAGATTCTCCAGCATTGGCAGTTCTCACTATCTCTGAGTTTTCAAAACAGTTTTTGTTTCTAAAAATTTTCCGATCATGATGATGTAATTTTACTGGAGAGGATTTGTAGCCTGTGGTCAGTAGCTAGCATTGGTAGAATAAGATTGAATTAAATTTTTTCTTCTTTCTCAGGAGGTTTTTGTTTTAATGCTACTTCCACCTTGCTTGATGATACATTAGTAAATTTATAACATGGACAAATTGCTATGATGCTTAAAGAATTGGAAAGTCAGCGAGTGAATTGAGGCATATTATTAGAGATGGCGTTGTTCTGGATTCCAAGTGTGGAAAATATCCTTTTCAAAGGATTCACAGGTCATTCAGTTTAGTTTCAGAACCTCAACCCAGCAAGAATAATAATTAACAACGCTAAGAAAAGCTGAGAAAATCTGCAATCCTTGTGAGTCCTTGTTCTTACTTTGTCTTCTCCCTGCCAAGAGGGAATGAAATGTACTCAGCTCTCTTAGAATACAAAGCATCAGTAACCTCTCATATGTCAAAATGGATGGCAAACTGGGTTTGCAGATGTTGTAAATATTGGCCGCTCCAGCTAAGTTATGACAAGACATAAAAAATTAAAAGAGAGAACTAACACTGATTTGGCGTCTTCCAAAACCCTGTGTATGATATTAAGGATATGTGAGCACAAACAGAGACACCTAAATAAGAATAAAGATTAGAAAAATATTATCAATCAAAGAGCTAAGGAAGACTGTATGAAAAAATAAATAAGATGAATATTGTATGAAGAAGTGACAATTAAACAGACGACAAATAGATATCGGTAATTAGATATTTTCTACTGGATCTACATCTGAGCTTAACCATTTGATCATTGTATATTTTCTTTCTTGAAAACTGGGTGGGAGGGTGATTATAAAATTACTTGACGCAGATTTTATTCCAGCTCGTAACACCCATCCTGTCAGTCCATTAGCCAACAGGTTGCTAAGCAACAGATTGCACATTTACCGCCATCGAAGTTGTGCTCTGCATTTGTTAACTGGTTAATCAGATGCAAGTCTCCACAACTTGTTTTCTGCATTGTGTGCTGGCAACCATTGATCCTGACAGCTCAGGGCTGAGATTTATAGACAGCTTAACGTACAGCGAATTACAGGCAACTATTTGAGGTATGACAGTTAAATGAGAAGTCTGGTCATTATGTATTTAACTTGTCATTAATTAACCAACTCTTGGCTTTTTCATTTTAACATAAAGAGACAGGTTTTTGTAATCGGAGAAAGAATACTGATCATTCACAGCAGTCTTTTCCACTCAAACAATTTAGTTTTTGTGCTGGGAGCTGTGAAAGGAAGCTGTTGCTTATGGCCTGTACCTGGAAGTTCTCCTGATTCACCCTATTTTTCACTTTCTGAAGCTGTGCTTCTGAATTGCAACACATCGCACTCTTCCGTCCTTTACCCAGATTTTAAAATTCTCATCCTTGTGATCAAATCCCTTCATCACATCCTGTCTCCCCTCTGGTCCTGTCCCAGAACTCTCCCTATCCCTGTAACCTCCTCCAGCTTTCCATTAACGCCTCTCTTATTCTGGCTTCAACCCACTATTGACAGCCATGCCCTCAGCTGTGTGGCCCCTTAATTGTGAAATTCACTTGAATGTCTCCACTTTGCTTCATCTGGCTTTTCCATAAAGAAGCTCTATAGAAGCTACCTTTCTGACCGAATAATCAGTGCTAAAGTCTCCTACACGTCAATTCTGATTTGTCACACTTCTGTCAAATACCTTGTGAAATTTTATGATGTTAAACCTGCAATGTAAATGCTGACCGTAGTTGTTGGATAGCACCAGAATATGCTTCACGTGCATCAACATGGTGAATCAGATGTTGGTATTGGGCTTCAAGTTAATCCAAACCACTAGGTGCAATCATTCTTTGATTGTGGCCTTCCTATCACTTAGCACAGTAGTAATGATGAGACAGTCCACGAAAGATAATTTCCCATTGCTGTAGAAGACCCTAATATGACTCTCAATGATGTAAATAGCTTTTACTACCTCATATAGAATTGTTTAATAATATATTTATTCCTTCATTGAATGATTCAATACAGAGGAACCCATTTTTTCTATTGTGCCTATGCCATTTGTACAGTAGAGCTGCTCCATTTGTTCCTCTCCCCTGGTGTTTCCTCATAGTCCTGCAGTTTATTTTTCCCTTCAAGGATTTATCTTTTTTGAATCTTACTATTGAATTCCCTCCACTCTTCCTTTATCCAGTGTTTTCCAGACCATAATTCACCGTGTGAAAAAACGTTTTTTCATGTCATCTGCAAACATTCTGCTAACAGTACTTAATCTGAGTTTCCCGACAACTGATCATTCTGCCACTCAAAAGTTTTTTTCCTTTACTTATTAGAAACAGAGGAGTAGGAGTAGGCCATTCAGCACCTCAGACCTGCTGTGCTTTTCAATATGATCACAGCTGATCAACCTAGTCTAGAATGCCCCAGTCTCACCTTCCCCCCATGTCCCTTGATTGCTTTAACCACACGAGCTATATCTACCTCCTTCTTGAAAACTAATGCCTCAAAAGTGTGCATATTCTTTAAAGTCTTTATCAAACTTAAACCTAACATTTTTTCTGCTCTGAGGAGAACAGTTTCTCCAGTTCGTTCATTTGGAAGAAATTTTCACAGAGGCAGATGCATATATAGAGTTTCACTCAAGTCTGGTTTCATCAGTGGCATGTCTAAAAGACAATTTACACACCTTAGACCCAGCAGAAGAAGATCTAAACCCATTGGAATTCTATAGAGAGGTAGGGTCAACTTTGGAGAGGATCTTTTAGCAAGATCCTGTGATTCTGGGATACCTTTGGGCAAGGTCTAATGCTTAATGGAAGAGATAACCTACCCTTTAGCAAAGTTAAAGGGAGTTGTCAAGCTGTCAGAAGGATTGTCAAGCACAAGCTATTTAAATATTTGAGAGACAGAAAGCAGAAATGTTTCCTTTCCTATTCTGCCTTTTGGCAGAAGCCTGAAGCTGATTCTCGTCGGTTTAATGTTACATAACTAATACGCCAGACTGCCAATATCACAGTGGGATGCTTGTCAGTTCACAATTTGATTAACAGCTTCAAGTGCTAATTAATTCCTTTAAGTAGACCTATGAATATAAGTTATATAGGGTTTAAATCCACATTAAAGGAGGGAAATGATCATACTGGAGAGGATGCAAAGGAAATGTCCCAGGATGTTGCATGGGCCAGACAGTATTAGTTATGATCAGATTGAGTGGAACAGGGTTGTTTTCTTGGGAGCAGGGGAGACTGAGAGAGGACATGATTGAGATTTATAAAATTATGATGAGCATAGAAAGGGTAGAAAGGGAATACATTTTCCCTTTGATAGAAGGGTCAATGATCAGAGACATAGATTTAGGGGAAGGGGCAGAAAGTTTAGAGGGGATGTGAGAATTTTTTTTGTCATCCAATGGGTAATGGGAATCTGGAACTCATTGTCTGTAAGAGTGGTGGAAGCATAAAACCCTCTTTAAGAAATATTCAGACATGCACTTGCAATGCCAATGCATACAAGGCTGGAGGTGAATTGATGGGAAACGGAGAATAGTTAGGTGGTTGATTTTACCAGCACAGATTCAGGCCAAGGGGCCTTTTCCATGCCATAGGCCTCTATGACTCTATACATGATTGAAGTAGGTTAAATGCATAAATGTGTTTTTAACAATGTGTAATGATTGGAATGAGGGCCAGTTGGATCTCGTTGACTATGAGATCCCTGATTGGGGTTGTTAACTCAGGCATGTCAGGGACCCCTGGCTGATATGAACAGGAGATGCAGAGAGTCTACTCATTCTAGGGACTGGCTCTGAGCAGGTTGGTCAAAGCCCATGTACCGTGCACATGCAAGTAAAAGGTGACTCAGTGAAGGGATACTGGCCTCTGTGCAGTTATTTCACAATGCAAATTTACTTTTGAAAGACGAATTCATAAATAAAGACTTATTAACTTTATTTAATCTTTGTATTAATGTTGATATTTGCTCATGGGGCATTAACTGAGTTAGCATGACAGGTTTAAGGGCAAAGAGTGGCAGTTGGAGTGCATAGGATTGGCATGAATTAGCAGTAAGTTGTATGGAGTGTATAAGGAACCAAGTTAGATTGGGAATTGGTTGGCATGGCTGGGCGGACCATTTTTTCATTTATTCTTTTCATTATAGTTTTTTTTTTCACAAGTGATGGAGCAATTTGAGCCACCAGAGTTTCACCTTCAGTTCCAGCAACTTCCAAACTCACTCTAGAGGTGGTGTCTGCCTCTCTCATTTTCACCTAGTGCCTGGAAAAAAATAATACATTTTGAGGCATTATTTTCCAGGTCAGGTCTTCTGAGCCAGGAGTTGTCCTGAATTAGCAATTTTGACATTGGAGCAAAAAATCAGGCCAATCCTCCATTTGGGGCCTAACCAATCTTTAATAAAGCTCTGCAGCACTTCCTTTCCTTTGTATTCTTTCCCGTTATTAACAAAGACAAACAACTCTTTTTCTTTTGAGCAGATTTGTTAACTTGTCTTTTGCCACCTTTGAAAAAATTGCTTATACGTACATGCCCAGATTTTTATTTTGCTGCACCCACTTTAAAATTGTACCAAGTAATTTGTACTTCATCTCTTCCTTCTCCTGACCAAAATATCCGGTGCTCTTTCACTACCATCTTCATTGTTAATGCAATTTTGTCCAAATGTTGAAATTATTCCCCACAACAAAGTCCAGGCTACCAACGTAGCAAAGTGCAATCCTAATTAGTAGTAATAATACTGATAAGCCTGATGAGTAAAATATTGATGTAAAATATTCCTTCATGATGCTACACAACAGTTCACCACCAAACTCTACTTTCTGTCAATTAGTCAGTTTGTTATCCATCCATTAATGGACATGGATATATCCATATCCATTAATCTTATGGGCTCCCCTTTTGCTAATAAGTATATACCAAAGAGAGGTAGTGACATTGTGGCAATGGCACTGGTCTATAAATCCACATACCCAGCTTAATGGTCTGGAAATATGGATTTGCATCATGTCTCAGTGGTTAGCACTGCTGCCTCACAGCCCCAGGTAACAGGGTTCAATTCCACCCTCAGGCAACTGTTTGGAGTTTGCATGTTCTCCCCACTGTCTGTGTGGGTTTCTGCTGGGTGTGCTGGTTTCCTCCCACAGCCCAAAGATGTGCAGGGTAGCTGGATTGGTATTGCCATAGTGTCCAGGGATGTGCAGACTAGGCAGATTAGCCTTGGGAAATACAGGGTTATAGGAAATGGGTCGGGTGAGATGCTGTTTGGAGGGTTGGTATGGACCAAATGGCCTGCTTCAACACTGTTAGGGATTCTATGATATGGATGGAGTTTAAATTTAATTAAGTATTACGGAATTATAAACTAGCCTCAGTAATGGTAACAATGAAACTTTAGGGAAAGAAATCTTCCATTCTCATCCAGTCTAACCCATAGCGAAGTGAATGACTCTTAACTGTCCTCTGAAAGAACCTAGCTGGGCACTGAGGGAAAGACAACAAATGTTTGTCTTTCTGATAATGCTCATGCTCCAAAGTAAAAAAAAAGTTTTTCATTGTCAAATAAATTTGAGAATCCATGTAATGACAGGAACCCCATAGCCCTCATCAATCCTCTCTGATAGTTCATTAAATAACACAATCATGGCAGTCAAACACAATTTGCCTTTAATAAAGAGATAACAAGGTGTAGAGCTGGATGAACACAGCAAGCCAGGCAGCATCAGAGGAGCAGGAAGGCTGACGTTTCGAGTCTGGACTCTTCTTCAGAAATGCCTTTCATAAACCTGTGTTGACTTTCATTGATTACTGGATCATTCTTTGAAACATGGCAATTAATTTCTATTTCCACTCATTGAGAACTGCCTGGCTTTTAAGTACCATATGATTATTTTAATCAGCATTTAGACAGAATATTGCAGTCTTTCTCAATGAATTACTCTGTTAAAAATAAGGTTGATGAGCTAATAATTGTCTCTACTAAAACATTAACCACAACTGACATTAGTGAACATACCTGTAGTTCCCAGAATTATCCTGTTCTTCTTTTCTGTCTAGAACAGGAGTGTGACATTTGCAATCCTTCAGCTCTGTTTCACAAAACTCAAGTCAAAGAAGGATTGGAATATTATTCCCAGAGCCTCTGCAATTTTGATTATGTGTTGTGAGCACCATCTAAGGTGCTTTGGGTTGATACACTGCCACCAATTTTTCCCATTGGTATTAGTCCAAAGTCCTAATACCAAGTAAAGAAGTGTGCTTATAAAAATATTTTAGCAGAAGAGAGCCTGAGACTTGTTGAACAGCATATGTTTATTACATAGTACTTAATATCCAGTTACATCACATTTGATTGACATAAGAATCTCTTGTGAGCCTTAAAGCTAAATGTAAGAGCAAGTACACTTTTTTTACACAGAACTGAGCAATGGGCATATACCATTCTTACAACTAGCCAGCCGTTAGAAAGAGCAGTGTGTCATATCCTGATAGGCAGAGCTTCCCAATCAGGTATTACCTGCCTTCTACAACATCTCACTCCAAGCTTATATCTAGTTAATAAATTCTTTATACAGTTATTTCAAATAAGAATTACTGTCATTCCTCTGTATCCATGAGGGTTCCATTCCTGAAAAGCCCTGTGAATGATGAATTCATGAGTGTAGAGTTTAATAACTTATGGTTAAAATAGGGTTAGGCTCCCCGACCTCAAGATTGTGACTTTTTGCCTATTACTTTTTAGGTTATTATTTTGGTTTAAAATAACAAACACTAAAACATCTGAAATAAAAGTTAATATTAACAGAATAAAACATTAAAGCCAATTGTCATGTATTGTAACTTATTGATAAAGGTGAAATGTTCTGTATACAGGGCTGGGTGTTATTGGGTGAAGGTTATGGAAGATTACTGGGTATGGGAGCGGTTGGATGGTGCAGACGTGACACCCTCCCAGCCACTGTCCCCCGATGAGGTGCCCTCCTCCTCTACCTCCCTGTGGTGAATGTCCTCAATCTGTTCATTATCCTGCGCGCCTATGCCCTTGCTTGTGGAGGGGAAGAACTGTGTTATCGAACAGGTCGGACAGCAAGAGTGACATGTTTGCATAAGTGAAAGTGGCTGTGTACAGAAGCACTTTGGTCATGGAATTTTGAAAAATTGGTGTCATTTTTTGGCAAAAAAAGACAAATACACAATATGTGCGTTTGTGGATACGAAGGATACTATATAGGTATGATAGAGGGCAGAATGGCAATCTGCAGAAGTTATCACATTCTTTTCATTTATTCTTTGGGTAATTTATGCTTATGTTCAGTATACCTTCTCATATATCTTACACCTTTTTCAATGCAACACAACCTGACATGATGGGTTAATTTTGTAGCTGTGGAGAGCTCTTCTGATACAAAAAGTAGGCAAATTGAACAGTTTGTCAGGACCAAGATGCTCGTCTGAATGAGCTTTTATTGTTGTATTGGTTGAAGGATGTAACCAAGGAGAAAGATGAGGGCAGAGCGATAGATGTTGCTCATATGGACTTTAGGAAAGCAACATGCTTCCGCATAGTAGACGAATTAGTGACATTAGATCACATGGGATTCAGGTAGAGTTTGCCAGTTGGATACAACATTGGCTGGGTGGTAGGAGACAGAGGGCGATGGTGGAGGGAATGGAGACCTGTGACCAGCAGTTTTCTGAAGGAATTGGTGCTGGGACCACTGTTGCTTGTCATTTATATGAATGATTTGGATGAAGATTTAGGAGGCATGGTTAGTATGTTTGCAGACGGCACTAAAATCGGTGGTGCAGTGGAGAGCGAAGAAGGTTATCTAAGATAACAAAGGGTTTTTGACAAATTGGGCCAACGGGCTGAGGAGTAGCAGATGGAACTTAATTTGAATAAAAGCTAGTTATTGCATTTTGGTTAAAAGAAAAACAAAGGTAGGGCTTATACATTTAATTGTAGGGCCCTGGGTAGTGTTGTTGAACAGAGAGACCTTGGGTTCAGGTACATAGTTCTTTGAAAGTTTGCATCACAGGTAGACAGAGTTGTTAAGAAGGCATTTAGCACGCTCACCTTCATTGCTCAGATAATTGAGTATAAGTTGGGACATCATATTGAAGTTGTACAGGACATTGGTGAGGCCTCTTCTATGTTATTGTATACAGTTCTGTTTGCCCTGCTATAGGAAGGATATTATGAAGCTGGAGATGGTTTAGAAGAGATTTACCAGGATGTTGCTGAGACTGGAGGATTTGAGTTATAAAGAGAGATTTGATAAACCGGGACCTTTTTTCACTGGAGTTTAAGGGGGTCACCTTATAGAGGTTTATAAAATCATGATGGGCATAGATAAGTGAATAACAAAGTTCTTTTTCCCAGGGACGGGCAGTTCAAAACTATGGGCACATTTTTAAGGTCAGAAGAGAAAGATGTAAAAGGGACCTGATGGGCAACTTATTTATACAGAAGATGGTTTGTATGTGGAATGAATTTCCTGAAGAAGTGATAGATGCAGGTACAGTTACAGCATTTAAAAGACATTTGGATAGGTACATGAATAGGAAAGGTTTAGAGGGATATGAGCCAAATTGAGGCAAGTGGGACCAGTTTAGTTTGGGAAACGTGGTCAGCATGGATGAGTTAGACCGATGGACGTGTTTCCATGCTGCATGACTCTATGACCTCTATGACTCGATAAGGGAAGGTCCCATTTTATAAAAACCAAAAGAACTGCGGATGCTGTAAATCAGGAACAAAAACAAAGTTGCTGGAAAAGCTCAGCAGATCTGGCAGCATGTGTGGAGGAGAAAACAGAGTTAACATTTCGGGTCTGGTGGCCCTTCCTCAGAACATTGGACCTGAAATGTTAACTCTGTTTTCTCCTCCACAGCTGCAGCCAGACCTGCTGAGTTTTCCCAGCAACTTTGTTTTAGGTCCCATTTTATTCCTGAATGGCTTGAGTTTTGAGGTATTTCTTCACTTTCTATAAATATTTAACTAAGTGATAGGTGGAAAGGATTCACTGGTCCAGATAATCTGTCCTGCCCACTGCATTGTTATATCTACATTATATTAAAACTCATGTGACCTTCTGGGAGAGACAAAAAGGATTAAAAATGAAGACCAATTGGAGAAATAATCTTGAAAATTCTATGCTGACCTCTTAATCAATCAAAATGATTTCAGGGACCAGTCTGTTCATGATTGTTAGATTGCAGTCCCTACATCTTTTATGAGGTGATTTCCATCCCAGCCAAACAAGTTCACTCAAAAATGTGTAACTATTGGACTTGATTTGATTTGATTTATTCTTGTCACATTAATGTAAGTCCAGTGAAAAGTTTTGTTTTATGTGCAGTATAGGCCGATCACACCTTACAAAGTGTGTTAGGTCACAGAACAGAACGAAGAATGCAATGTTATGGCCACAGAGAAGGTGTGTGTTTTATAATGGCTCAGAAACAATAATTAAAGTCTTGGAGATGAAAGAGAGTTAAGCAGTGAATTTACCACTAACATATGGGCTTGAACTAAATCTATATCAAATCAAAGGGTTTTCGCTTTGATTTCTATCATGGTTCCTCAGTGAAATAAGTTTAGGCAGTCTTGACACAGCTCTCAGTGGACATAAATTGATAACATAACACTGTCTGTAATTTTGTACAACCTGACATTGACTTGGCTTCATCACTCAAGAAGGTCATAAGGATATATGGCAGGGGGAAGTAATGGAGTCACATGAGCGCATTAAAGAGTACCCTTCTGAGGACTGGTATTCCGACACATTACAAGGGTAATGTAAAGGGAGCACTACATCACATCTGGTCTATGTCACACATGATTTAAGAGTTGGAAAATATTCTACGCTCACATCACTGCTGTCATTTGAGTTCGTGTACGGATTTACAAACAAAAATGGGCAGTCAAATCATTTTTTAAAGAACGTGGAAGTAGTAAAACAATTATGCGTGTGGCTTATCACCAATTTTTAACATTTTAATCAAAAGAACATGTCATCTGTATTGCTAGACTATCAGCATATGCAAACAACAGTTTCACTTCACCTGCTGTTTGACCTTTCTGAGTTTAAATTAATGTGCAGTGTAGCTTGTGTTAGCGAACTGCCAGTTGTAGAAAGCTTGCCAACATTCTGAGGCACGGCACAATGCATCAGGCACTCCAGGGGAGGAAAGGTTACAGGTGCCTATGCACAACGACAGCAGGACTGTGCATAAAAAAGGACAGATTTGTGTGTGTGTTTGCCAGGAATCAGTGCCAAAAACCTGACATTACAGTAGGGTGTGCTGGCTCTTAGTAAGCACAGGGCCAGTGGTAAAATGCACACAGTGTTTCCCCTCACAATTTTGCAGAAACCGATTATCTTGTGAAATCTGCTTCATTTCTGGCTTTAACATTTTGCAATGATGGAAGTCAAGAGCACTGTTTCCGTTCTATTTGTAAACTATGCTCACACGAAACAACCCTATCTCCCTGAAAACATTCAGGTAAGTAAAATGAATGGCATGATAGTCTGGCTTGTCTTGTACAATAGGAAATGGTACTCTCCCAAAGGTATTTCCGAAGACCTGCTTATTGATCCAGTCAATTCAGCAGCAATTAACCAGAAACTGAGCTGGACCAGCCATATGAATACTGCGTTGCAAGGACAAGGTAAGACACTGAGGATTCTTCAGTGAGTCTTCCCAATGTCTGTCCACCACTCATAAAGAACAAGTCAGGAATGTGATGGATTTTTGCACATTTGCCTGGATGGGTGCAGCTCCAACAACAGTCAAGAAGTTTGACACCAAGCAGGACAAAGCAGCCTGCTTGACTAGCCACCACCCGAAACATTCACTCCTTTTCACCACCAATACACAATGGCAGCAATGTGTACCACCTACAAGATTCACAGCAGGAATTTACCAAGATTCCTTCGGCAGCATCTTCTAAACATGTGGTCTCTATTACTCAGAAGGTCAAGGGCAGTAGACACATGGCAACACCACTAACAACAAGCCTCCCTCCGTGTTTTCCTAGCTTGAAAGTAACATTTATATTCCTTTATTGCCACTGAGTCAAAATCCTTAACAGTGGTGTGGATGTCCCTCCAACCCAAAGACTACAGTGGCTCAAAAAAGCAGCTCAGCACCAGCTTCTCTAGGACCAGTAGGGATGGCCTACCAACAGTACCTTCATAAGAACATAACAAATAGGAGCAGGAGTGGATCACCTGGGCCTGTCATCTGTGCCATTCAATAAGCTCCAGATACTTAACCGCCCACTCACGATAGCCATTAATCCCTTTACTGATCAAAAATATATCTTTGTTTGCCTTAAAAAATTCAAAAAGGTAGCCTCAACTGCGTCACTGGGCAGGGAATTCCACAGATTCACAACCCTTTGGGTGAAGAAGTTCCTCCTCAACTCAGTCCTGAATCTGCTCCCCGTTATTTTGAGGCTATGCCCCTTAGTTCTAGTTTCATCTGCTAGTGGAAACAACCTCCCTGCTTCCATCTTATCTATTCCCTTCATAATTTCATACTTTTCTATCAGATCTCCCCCCATTCTTCTAAATTCTAGTGAGTATAGTCCCAGCCTACTCAAGCTCTCTTCATAAGACAACCCTCTCAACGCCAGAATTAACCTACTGAACCTCCTCTGTACCCTCTCCAGTGCCAGTATACTCCATGAATGAATTTCACAAACTTCCCAACCAACACCACAACCCCACCACCCCCACACCAACCCCCACACATATACAGACACACACACACGCACACGCACAGACACACACACACGCAAACACACACGCACAGACACACACAAACACACACACACAAACACACACATAGAGACACACACACATACTGACACACACACACATACAGACACACACACACAGACACACACGCACAGACACACACGCACAGACACACACAAACACACACACAAACACACACACACAAACACACACACACACACACACACATACAGACACACACACACAGACACAGACACACACGCAAACACACACACACTCCTGCTGAAAATAACTATAAGTTGATATGCTGTGTCAGCCGATTAAGTCACTGCTGTATGAAAGAGTCAAAAACACCTTCTTGTCTCTGTGTCATTAGAACATATTAAAAGGTTCAATATCTTACAGTTACACTGCAAACTTCCTGGCTTGCTTTATAAAACATTTCCTCAGCTCCTCAACTCGATCTCTCCTCCACTTGACTGCCTGGAGCAGCCATCACTTGCAATTTTTAATATATCGATACTTTTATAAAGGAAAGTCACGAGCAACTCTTTCCAACTTTACAGGCAGCATGAAAACAGGAGGCAAAGATATAAACAACCAGACAACAATTATTTAGCTGCATCTAATGCAGACTCCATGTGAGTAAGTGTAAATTTACAACGTGGCAAAGGAATCAAGTAGTGAGCTTCTCTTAAATCATTATGTTGATGAGGGAAGAAATTAAAAGATTATAGTGGATAATTCTGGAATGCTTCTCATTCCCTGCATTAACCAGAAACACCATTACCTTCAGAGCATCCCAGGTTAAATAAATGTCTTCATTTGTTTGCTCACTGTTCAAAATCTTGAGTACATTTTAGGAGCAGCATGGTAGGGAATATCTTTATCATATGAATTGCAACTATTCAAGAAGAATCACCACCAATTTCTTAAGGACAGCTAAGGGATGGCTAATCAATGATATAAGTAATAAATGGAAAGAAGTTTAAAGAACTAAAATGTAGCTTTAGTGGAGGGATGGAGTATAAAACAGAAGAAATTGGGTCATTGCTCTGAAGTGAATGTCACCACAAATCCAAGGAACCGTAGGCTATTCTCTCATTGGAAGCAACTGGTTTGACTAGAGAGTCACCAAATCTGAGGTGAAGGGCAAGGTGAGGCCTGTAGGGTGACTTTACAGGAAGTGAACCTGTGTTGTTCCTGTTACTCTAAGTGACCAACCAGCTGACGGCGCTGTAGTGGCTGTGCTCACACTGCTGTGTGCACTTGCTATTAAATAATAATCGAAAGGCTAAAGAGGCATGATGCCGATTTGAGGAACTTCAGTGACAAGGAAGGTCTAGGATATGTGTTCCATTCCCTTTATGAAACAGGGACACTTTCAGCTGAGCTCATTAAGCTCTTGACATGAAGAAAGGACATGTTAAAACTAATGGACTCGTGTTCAGTACAGTGAATTGGCAAACACCCAGTTGTAAAGCTGAATAATTCAAAAGGTGGCATTAAGAAGGACAAATGGGCAGAATTCTTTATATCCAAAAAGCTAAACCTGCTGCAATTTAAGGTCTCATATGAAACTGTTAATTAGACACCAAAGCTATTTTGATACCAAACTGAATAGAATCTCTCTTTGAGCATTTTGTGACCAGTATCAGTTGGCATCCTGGCCAAAGAGGAACTAACAGGAATGTTTCAGATTATTCACCAGGGCTGGGAGTCGTGACATGTTCCCCTGAAACGCAAATGGCTCCTGCCATTCCCTTATCCTCCATTTCTTCTGTTCTGCTGAACATCTTCTGTTCTAGTGGTAGGATTACAATGTCTTTAGGTACCCTCTCTGTCTCTGTGATAGCACTCTCATCACTGAGTCAGAAGCTTGGTAGTTGAAGTCCCACTTTGAAAGACTAGAGCTCAAAACCCAGACTAACATTTCTCAGCAACACTGAGAGAGTGCAACAGTGCTAAAAGTGCCAATGTTCAACTACAGTGTGAAACTGCACCCTTATCCACCTTTCCAGGTGGATGTGAAAGTTCCCATAACGTGGTTTGGAAGAAAAACAGGAAGTTCATCCACATTTTCTAATTATGTCTCTGTATCGTATATGATTATGTAAACCACTGTATCATTATGTAACACAGAAAACAAATTACCTTTCATTTTTAAAATTATTGTTTGCAGGACATTACATGTTTTTATTTGGCTGCACTCACATAAATGACAGTAGTACTTCACAACAATGTTCCAAATATAAAACCTCTGCTTAAGAGGGGAGAGAAAAGCGGAAAAACAGAAACCAATCAGTTTGACTTCTATGATGGGGAAGGTATCAGAACTGATCATTAAGGAAGTAATAGCAGAACACTCAAAAACACTCAAGGCATTTGTGAGGAGTTTGTGAAATAGAACATGTTTAATTAATTGACTAGAGTTCTTTCAAGGAGTAACATACACTGTGGATAAAGGAAAGCAGATAGATGTATTATATTTGGATTTCCTCAGGCATTTGTTAAGGTGTCACATTAAAAGTTGTTGTGTAAATTAGAAACAGAAGGTGTAAGGGGTAACATGGGAGCATTGACAGAGGATTGGCCAGCTGGCAGATGACAGAGACAATGTATAATGTGTCCTTTTCTGATTGGCAGAATGTAATAAAGAGTCGCACAGAAGTATGTGCTGGGATCTCTGCTTTTTAGCAACGTATATTAATAATTCAGGATGAGGGGAGTGAAGGAAGAGCAGCTTAATTTGCAGATGACACAAAGAAGGTTCAGATGATGTGAAGAGGACATAAGAAAGATGCAGACAGACATAGTTGGGTTGAGTAAGTAGGCAAAAACCAGACGGTAAGAGTATAATGTGGAAATTGTGAATTTGTTCACTTTGACAAGAAGAATCAAACAGCTGAGTATCATTTAAACAGGGAATGGCTGCAAAATTCTGAGATGCAAACTAATTTAGGCCTTTCAGTGCGTGAGTGATGAAAAGTTAGATTGCAAATGCATAAAGTGATTAAGATGACTAATGAGATGCTATCCTATATTTTCATAGGAATATAAAATAAGGGTGTAATGCTTCAGTTATGCAGGGCATATGCATCTTGAATACTGTGTGCAGGTTTGGTTTCCTCAGATAAGGAAGCATGTAAATTTGTTGGAGGTGGTTCAGAGGAGGTTTATTAGATTGATATCTGGAATTAATGGCTTATCTTATGAGAATAAGTTGAATAGATTGAAATGTTTGCTTCCACTGGAGTTTGAAAGAACGAGGGGTGACTTGTTTTGAAGCGTATAAGGTCCCAAACAGTCTTGATAAGGGAAACTTGGATTTTATTCTTTCTCCTCCAGGATGGAGAGAGTTCTGTGTAAATTGTAAGGGTCACCCTTTCAAAACAGAGATAAGGAGAATACTTTTCCCTCGACGGATTGCATGCAGTTATAAAGTCTTTACTTCATAAAATGCTGGAGTCAGGGTCATTGAGTATTTTTAAAATAGAGGTACATTGTTTTCCATGCATAGATAGAATCAAAGAATAGGTAGAAACAAAAACAGATCAACCATGTTCTTCCTGAATGGTTGAGCAGGCTCAAACTGTCGAATAGCTTACTTTTGCTCTTATTTTCATGTATTTTTATGTTTGCTCAATGACCATGGAGTGCTGTGAGACATCTAAAGGCATGAAACATACCACTCAAATGTGGGCTTTTTTTTGTGAGATAAATCTATAGCTTTGTGTCTGGCTATTATACAAGCTTTGCAAATATCCATTCTGGAAATCACATAAGTTTAATTTCCATTGATTCACATTCTGGAAGCATGTTAAAAATCTGTCCCATTATGAGGTGAGTGAGTGCTGTTAAAAAGCAGCTGGCCGATTTGGCGGAATGGCCTATTCTTCTCCCTAAGGATTTTTAGGTTTTTCTAAACCTGGTGAAATGTATAATGGTTCCTCATTTACCAATGTGTGCATGTAGAGTGCCTGTGATGGATTCAATGACCTATCACCAGTGTACTTACCGCACAAGGGTTTCTCAAAGCAAATATGGTGAGTAATAAAAATACAAAGTGCTCAATTATAACTTTTTTTTAAAAAATGGCTGTATCCTGTTCTTATTATAATCAAACTTATTATTCAGTTTCCGCAGTTCTGTTCCCAATTTTTGTGATGAATTTGACTTTTGATTTGATTTGATTTAATTTTGTCACATGTACCTAGGCCATAGAGTCATAGAGTCACAGAGCTGTACAGCACGGAAACAGCTCCTTCGGTCCAACTCATCCATGCCAATCAGATATCCTAAATTAATCTAGTCCCATTTGCCAACATTTGCCTTATATCCCTCTAAACCCTTCTTATTCACGTATCCATCCAGATGTCCTTTAAATGTTGTAATTGTACCAGCCTCCATCACTTCCTGTGGCAGGTCATTCCATACACACATTATCCTCTGTGTGAAAATGTTGCCCTTTAGGTCCTTCTCAAATCTTTACCCCTCACCTTAACCCTATGCCATTTTGTACTCTGCTACCTTTAGGAAAAGACCTTGGCTATTCACCCTATCTATGTCACTCCTCAGACTCTGATGCTCCGGGAAAAATATCTCCAGCCTATTCAGGATCTCCCATAGCTCAAACCCTCTAACCCTGGCAACATCCTTGTAAATCTTTCAAAACATCCTTCCTACAGCAGGGAGATGAGAATTGAACGCAGTGTTCCACAAGTAGTCTAACCAATGTCCTGTACAGCTGCAACATGACCTCTCAACTCCTCTACGCAATGCACTGACCAATAACGGCAAGCTTACCAAATACCTTCTTCGCCATCCTACCTACCTGCGACTCCACTTTCAAGGAACTATGAACTTGCACTGCAAGGTCTCTTTGTTCAGCAACACTCCCCAGGACCCTACTATTAAGGGTACAAGTCTTACCCTAATTTACCTTTCCAAAAGTGTGTAATTTGGGCAGATCATACCATACAAAGAGTATTAGGATAATAGAAAAGAGTGAGGAATATAATGTTATGGAAGCAGAGAAGGTGCACAAAGAGCGAGATCAACATTAAATTTAAAATTTGAGAGGTCTATTCAGAAGTCTAATAACAGTGGGGAAGAAGATATTCTTGAATCTGTTGGTACATTGTTTCAGCTTTTGTATCTTCTGCCCGATGGAAGAAATGATTATAACTGGGGTGGGAGGCATCTTTGATGATGTTGGCTGCCTTCCTAAGGCAGTGAGAAGTATAGATGGCAGGTTTGCCTGTGTGATGGACTGGGCTGTGTTCATAACCCTGTTGTTTACTATGGTCCCGGGCAGAGCAGTTGCCATATCAGGCTGTTATGCTCCAGATAGATGCTTTCTATGATGCATCTATAAATATTGGTAAGCGTCTTTACAGACATGCCAAATTTCCCTAGGCTCCTGAGAAAGTAAAGACTTTGTTGTACTTTCTTGACCTTCACATGAATGTGGGTGGACCAGGACAGATTGTTGCTTCCCACTGACATTTCAATTCACAGAGCGACATTTCAGGGCAAAAAAGTCAGGTAGCTAACCCCTACATTTTCAGAGTTACAGGTGCCCATTTGATCCATTATGGCACCCACTTGAACACATTTCTGACACCAGCAAAGTCAGCTGTTAATTAGCATGGGGCCTGGGAACTGAGGGGCTATGTTTCAATCCAAAGATTCTCACTAGAAAATATCCCAGATTTGGGTAAAAATGAAGGACCCTGTTTAAAATCATGGCTGTTCATTCCAAGACTGGAAAGGACGAAGATTTTCAAACTCTAAATTAAAACCAGTCCTACCAAAGGGAGGGACTGATGACCTAATCATCGGCTGCTATTGGTTAGGGTGACAATGACATCACCAATTGGTATAATCAAGGTAAAAACTGAGTCCATTGGGATCCCCCTCTCTATCACCTTTGGTGGTTTTCATTGCCTGTAATGAGTTTTGCACATAAATTATTCAATTGGAAACACGGGTGCTTTACTGGTGGTGCTTAATATTTGGAAAAAATACCATGGGCAATTTGGTGACAGGAACTGAAAGGTTCAGTTGTGTGTAAGAGCACTTCTAGATATAAAAAAAATGTCAGTCTGGAGGCAGTTCGCACATTGCATCATGTTCAAAATCAAGAGTTTCCATTGTCTCACAGCACCAGCTAGCCAAAGGGTGGAAAACAATTTATATTCATACAAAACTTTCTGTCCAGGGAACCACTCAAGGCAATTTCTGTTTGTTTTCACTGTCTGAGTAAAGCAGTCAGAAATGGTATAACTGAGTTGACCTCAGAAAGGAAAGGGTTGAACAGTGGAAGAAAGGAAAAAATACAGAGACAGCAATGAGATTGGGACATCAGGGCAGCTCCCACCATCTGTCTCTCTCTCTCCACAACCAGGAGTGAAACATTGTAAATAATACTGACCATTGTGCACTTATTACCAAGCATCCACACTTCTAATTTAATGATAATGTGTGAGCAGGAAGAGAGTGGGGGAGTAAGGTTATCAACGAAGCAGCTGCAGACAATTGGGCCTTGGACAGTATCAGGTGAGCCCCTGCATAGATATCCTGGAGCTGAAATGACCTATTCCCAAACATCTTACTTTGTGCTCAGTTTGACTTCAGCCAGTGGAGAGATTTGCCTGGTTCTCATTAGTCATGAGAAATTTTAGCAAAAGTTTTGCCTTATTGAGGTCCGTTGCATGGATTAAACATATTCTTATGAATCAAAAATCTATAACCTGTATCAACTACATTATTCAACATCCTCCAGTATGGTTCAAAAAGGTAAGCCCAGACCCTTGACCGTAAATGGGTAAGTTGGATTGTGACCAGGAAGACTCACACAATGCCCCTCACACAATCAGAAACACCTGGCTGATAGTACGTCAGTACAGAAAACAGGAAAATCATTAGGTCCATCGCTACATAATACCGACCTGAGCCAATGGCGCCGTTTTCAAGTTCATTGCTTCAGTTTATGCCCGATCTGACCTCACACCACTGAAAATGCATTCGGCAGCAGGAAGGGCCCCAGTAGCACTATTTTATTCATTTGTTTCTTGATATTTTTATTCATTAAGTTCAGTGGCAGGAGCTGCTGTAGCTAATTTCTGGTGCATTGTGGTGCTGGCTCTTCAATGTTGGTCCCCTCGTCTCTGGAACTTTGCTCCAACCCCTAGCTGCTGCTCTGTCCTCTCACTCTCTCTCTCCCCCCCACTCCCTCTAATCAGCAGAGCTGATTAAGCTATGAAAGCTAGAATATTTGAGTTCACCTTGGCGTCAGTGTTTCCTTCATTCATCACCAACTTGGCAAAATAATGTGGTGTTGGGTTGATCTCCATCGAGACAACCTTCTCAGCCCTTCCTCTGAACTTTTACTTACAATAAGACCCAGATTTCATAATGAGTCAGCACGTAGAGGTCTAGATTGGTCATAAGTTCAGACACAACTCAGCCTAGATACAGTTGTAACTTTTCCTTGAAGGCTAGGAAGAGGAGAACTTTAGTCCTGCAATGCATCAAGGAAGTTTTCATCTGCTCTGTCAAATGTAGACCTTCCCATTGCCTGTCAGTATCTCTCTGTTCTGTCTGCCTGTACCTGTTATCGAGTCATGCTGCATGAAAACAAACCCTTTGCTCCAATCAGTCCATCCCTAAAGTAATCTCAAACTAAATTGGTACCACCTGCCTGCTCCTGGCCCTTATCCCTCCAAACCTTTCCCATTCATGTAGAGACATCTTGCTATATTCTACTTGCCACTCTTCCACTAATTAACTGCAGCCCTCAACAAAATGTTTCAGAATGGCTACAACACAAGAGTTTAGCTGACAATGTGGATGATTGCCCAGGCATTTCCAATGAAGATCTAGGTATGTGTAAGACAAGCAGGACAAATTCAACCTGGTAAATCACCTATTGATTTATTTATAATCATTACTACAGTAACTGAAGTGGTCATTGACAGTTTTAGCAAGTGACATGTGCAAGGGAATAAACTGATTGCTGATGGTCAATTTGGATATGACCAGGACCACTTGGTGCTTGACCTCATGACAGCTTTGATCCAAACTTGGATAAAAGAGCTAAATTCCAGAGGTGAGGCGAACATTGCACAATGTTCAGACCCTCTGACAACTCCTCAGGTACTGAAGCAGCCCATTTCTCTTTGTAGCATGCCTTGACAATGTCCAGACTTGGGCTGATCAGAGGCAGGTAAGATTTGTGCCATGAACTCTCAAGCGGTAGAACTTCCAAGAAAAAAGAATCAAACTATTGTCCCTTAATATTGAATGGCACTACCGTCACCGAATCCTCAATCATAAAGAACATTGACCAGAAACTTCATTCAACTAGGCAGATAAATTCAGTGGCTACAAGAGCAGGTCAGAGGCTAGAAATCCTGTGACGAGTAACTACCTCCTGAATACCTAATATCTGTGAACTGTCAACAAGTCGAGAGTGTGATGGAATACTCACAATATGCCTGGATGAATGCCTCTCCAACAGCACTCAAGAGGTTTGACACCATCCAGAACTATCAACTCACTTGTTTGGCACAATATGTAACACCTTCAATACCTATTGTTTTCATCACTGACACACAGAGACAATATTGTGTGCTATTTACAAGATACACGACAGTAACAGATTGAGGCTCCTTCAAAGCCTATGTTCTCTGCTATTTAGATAATCAAGAATTTTGAGAATACCATCGCCTACAAGTTCTCAGCCATACACTATGCCACTTTGGAACTATATCTCTTTTCCTTCAAAATTAGTAGATCAACATTTTGGATTCCTTTCCTGACACCACTGTGGTCGTTTGCATGTTCCCAGGATCGGAGTAGTTCCAGAAGCTAAACTGTCAGGGATGAGACCAACCTAGCCTGTTGGCTTGCCCTGTAACAATTTAATGGTCAGCAGGTCATGAAGTGGCTTGAGATGAGCCTTTCACCTCACAGGAAATAATCAAGAAAACTATTGGAATGTTGGCCTTTATATCTAGAGGACTGGAGTACAAGGATGCAGAAGTTATGTTGCAGTTATACAAAGCCTGGTTCACTTGGAAACCTGTGAGCGGATCTGGACACCACATTTTAGGAAGGAGATACCGGTCTTGGAGTGGGTGCAACATAGGTTTACAAGAACAATGTCTGGACCTCAGGGGTAAGTTATGAGGTAACCTTAAGCAGATTAGAGATAAAAGGTACTGCAGATGCTGGAGAATCCGAGATAACAAGGTGTGGAGCTGGATGAACACAGCAGGCCAAGCAGCATCATAGGAGCAGGAAAGCTTGACGTTTCAGGCCTAGACCCTTCATCAGAAATCGGGGAGGGCAAAAGGATTCTGAAATAAATAGGGAGAGAGGGGGAGGCGGATAGAGAATGATAGAGGAGAGGATAGGTGGAGAGGAGGCAGACAAGTCAAAGAGGCGGGGATGGAGCCAGTAAAGGTGAGTGTAGGTGGGGAGGTAGGAAGGAGATAGGTCAGTCCAGGGAGGACGGACAGGTCAAGGGGGCGGGATGAGGTTAGTAGATAGGAGATGGGGGTGGGGCTTGAGGTGGGAGGAGGGGATAGGTGAGAGGAAGGACAAGTTAGGGAGGCGGGAATGAGCTGGCCCGAAACGTCAAGCTTTCCTGCTCCTATGATGCTGCTTGGCCTGCTGTGTTCATCCAGCTCCACACCTTGTTATCTCTTAAGCAGATTAGGCCTGTTTTCTCCAGAATTTAGAGGCTCAAGGAGTGATCTAATTGAAGTCTTCAAGATATTAACAGGAAAAACAGAGTAGATAAAGATAAGCTATTGCCACTGTTTGTGAATTCTAGAACTAGGGGCATTGTCTGAAAATTAGGGCCACACTGTTCAGGAGAGATCTTAGGAAGCACTTCTACACTCAAAGGGTGATAGATGTTTAGAACTCTCTTCCACAAATGGCACTGGATCCTGAATTAGTTTTTAATTTTAACTCTGAGACGAATAATATATTGTTGATCAAAAGTATTAAGATCAATTGCAGGTATAAGGAGTTCGGCCACACATTAGCCATGATCTCACTGAATGGCAAAATAATGTCAAGGGGCTAAATGGCTTGATCTTGTCCCTACATTTCCCTTTGGTCAGAAGGTCCATTCTCCAACAGCTGATGGGCGCTCTCTGATCCCAGCTGTACCACTGAGACTGGTAGCCACTATCTGTCCCCACAGGATATCATCACTGATGCCAGACAATGATGCAGTGAGATAGAGTATCTCAAAATCCAGGCCAGAAGGTCCCAATGAGCCAGAAAAGAGAACTGGGGTTATGGTGGACAGGACAGAGGGCTGGGGGCACATGAGGGTGTTTTTTTCAAGGGGAGCTGTCAACAAGGTATTCCTCCCTAGCCCATTAATAACCTGAGTCGTGAAAACTGCCAGGCTCCCAATTACATTTTCAAAAACAATTTATCATCTTTGATGTGTCGTGTGGCCGTTTGATGTTTTCTTTATAAGTATCAGCCCTTTAGTGTAGCATTTGCTCTTACATGTTGTGCAGCTCTCTGATCTGATTGTTCTTTCATATAATCTGTGGAATAGATTCTGTTCTTTGCCTGCTGCTAATTGCAGCCATGACTTAAAAACAGAATTCGCACTTATTTAGTGATGATCCAATCGTGATTTTCATATTCTATAAAGTGGAACATTTCTGACAGTGCTTTGGCCTTTCTAAATGCTTGTTTATTTTAAAATTCATGGAATTAATATTGATCATTCTTTAGAGAATGGAGTGGCTACATTCACTGACTGTCACTGACTTGAAATGTATAAAAATACAGTTCACATGGAGTTCAATGACAAGAAGCTTATTGGTTTCACTGGGATTTATTAATTTTCTGTGTCCTGCACCTATCATGGAGAATAATTGCCAAGGGATAGGTGAACGGCAGATATTTCCCACACGTACTTTGTTGTCTAGTAAATCTGCTGGTAGCAGAGCCTCAGAAAATCCAATTTCAGTACTGGACACTTGAATTTTTAAATGTACCCCAAAAACATGTTAGCTTATACTGAAGATGGTTGAGAATGGTAAAGGAAATAAATTGGTGTCAGTCTCTTGGAAATGATTCAAGCTTGTGTATATCTTTTAGGTGAGAAATGTTCTGCACCTTGTGCACTTGGTTTATTGCAGTGTATAAATTTGCTACATGCACTCAATATGAAAGAGAGATTATCTAGCTTCTCAAACTGTATTTTAAAAAGAGTGGTTACTTCCAAGAAGACAAAGCAAAAATCTAAGTTAGGTTTCAAAATTCAATCCATGTTGTATAGTCCTAATAATATTAAAGTCTTCGAAATGCCTTACACCAGGAACGCGCTCTATTGCTGCTTTTCCTGCAGCCTGTGAATATCTGACTTCCACTTGAAAAGAAGTTCCACTTGTCCCTGTGATGTCAACCTCTGAAAAATGGTACAAGGCATCAATATAAGTTCTTAGCCTATCTCCTCTGCCAAGATTGACTAGAGGTGGGTTTTTTTTGCTGTAAGCAGGTAAGATTAGACATCTCTATCACTTACAATGTTTCATATGAGATATTTCAAACTTTGGAAACTTGCAATATGCTGACCTACAGTCCCAATTCCCACATTATCAAACATGTGCATGGATGCCCTACTAAACCTGCTTCATCTCCTGTACATTTGAATTGAATTGGATTGAATTAAGTTTATTGTCACGTGTGCTCAAAAGAGTACTGTGAAAAATTTACAGTCACTGCATCACAGTGCCATCTTAGGTAACTGGGTACAGATACTTAAGATCAAATTCTTAGGAAACAGAGAAAAATTAGAAAATTTCGTAACAACTACATAATGAAATAAATTATGGCCTGCCCGGTGGCTCAGTGGTTAGCACTGCTGCCTCAGAGCACCAGGCACCAGGGTTTGATTCCAGCCTCAGGTAACTGTCTGTGTGGTGTTTGCACATTCTCCCTGTGTCTGCGTGGGTTTCCTCCGGGTTCTCCAGTTTCCTCCCACAGTCCAAAGATGTGCAGGCTAGGTGGATTGGCCATGCTAAATTGCCCCGTAGTGTTCAGGGATGTGTAGATTATATGGGTTCCGGGGTTAGGTCTGGGCAGGATGCTCCAAGTGTCGATGTGAACTTGTTGGGCCGAAGGGCCTGTTTCCACGCTGTAGGGATTCTATGATTCTATACTGATTCTAAAAAAGTCATAGGAATAAATTAAAAAAAAAGGAAGTATAATGTTCAGAATATCATTCTTTCCAGCCCAGTCCATGTTAGCACCTAGCCTAAACAGAGACACCCACTGTCTCACTGCCGCCTGTGCCAGACCCAGCAATGTAGGCGTCGCCCCACCTGAGGCACCATCTTTTCATCACTGTGCCCACTTTGCTGATGCTACTGATGCCACACTCACCTCACAAACAAGGGTGTCTGCTTCCACTCCCAGGCCAGGCTGCTATAGGCCACGGGCCCCATCCTAAGGCACTGTGAAAGATGGAAACATCGGTTGTGAAATATTGGATTTCTATTTTATTTTCTTCTCAGATTATAACGAAGGCATTCTTTTCTTCAAAGTCTCTCCAGCAACTTTTGTTAGATCAGGAAAATATCAATGAAAGTTTGGTGTTTAAATTGATTTTATTTTTGACAGGATTCTGAGCCATCAAGGTAGGCCTTTGAGAAGAAACACTCCAGTTTGAAAATATGTCATCCTGCAATTTCCTTGTATTATTCAACACACAAATTGAATAAGACTAATGTGTCTCATTATATATTGGCATTTTATCTGATAGAAGTGCACTTTCAATAAAATTGGTTTTGATTGGCTAAATTGAACAAAAATATGCCAGAATTGTTAACTAGCAGCCACTATATAATCTTATTTAGAATAAAATGATGGCTGTAACATTTGGTGCTCCTTGTCACATATTTTAAGCCATTGCTATCTTCCCCACCCCTCTGTCCTTTCAGCATTATTTATTCACACTGTTTAGTTTGCTTTACAGACTGTGGCAGTGCACACAGGGCAAGCCTATTGAACCACAGCAAAATAGATGTAATACATCAATATATTTGAACTGAACAGCTTTAATTAGGCCTTGCAGGTCATTTCATCAATTCAGTCGAGTACCTCTGGGACTTGGATAATACCTTGCCAGCTGTAGTGCATGTGAATTACAGCACTCAAGTGCAGCTCTGCTAGTTACAGTGCAAGGTTAGAAAATGAAATGCTAATTTATAGTTAAATGCACATTGTGATCCAAAGCTAAAGTTAGTGATTCAGATTGAAAATGACGTCATTAATTCTAAGTTTATGGCATCTCTGTTTCTTGTTCTTTCACTGAAATAATTTTGCACTTATCAAACAAATCTCCCGAACCACATTTGGGTACCCTAGTTTAATGCTATAATTTTGCAGCTGTGCCTGAATAAATTACTGTTACAAGAAAAAAAAAACATTTGGAAGCACCTTCTACTAAAAACAATAATTTGATTTCCGAAATGTATGACTGGTGACTATATCCATTGAAGTATAAATTCAGCAGATCTATGATAATGAAATGAATCTGCCACCTCTACTTGAATGTCATGTCAGATTTGTTCCAAACTTGGATGGGTAGAAATAGTTAGTATACTTTGTCCAATATTTTTTGGTGGCTCAACATACAGTTAGCTCAAGTGGATCAATGTTATATTGAATAAGTTGGAAAATAAACCAGGAACAGAACTGTTATTTGAAGAGTCACTGTTCTATCAAAATGTATGTGGATGGCTGAAGATCTTTCTTACAGAGTGAGATTATGATATTCATCTCATAATGGCTTGTTTTCATTAATATGACAATACGATAAAAGTTCCTAATGGGAAATGATGAGCATCCCATAACCTCTGCTGGAAGGTAGGCCTGTATGGATAACTTCACAGTCCACTCAGTAACTGTAGAATCTGATAGCTAAAGGTCCACTTGTGTCGCTGCAGTAATATCCCAACTTTGGGGCAGAAGACCTTAGTTCAACCCCAGCAGCTCCTGAGATTTGTAATAGCATCTCTGTGGTTGATTAGGAAAATATATCTAATCAAGCAGCTCCAAAATAGGCCATTCTGCATTTGTTTCAATGCTGGATATTTGAAATAATGATCCAATTAATTCCATTTCCCTGCTAAATAAGTGTAACCCTGCAAGCTTTCACTCCCCCTTTTCAAGTCTTTATTCAATTCTGTTTTCAAAATTATTATTGAACTTGCTTTCACCAACCTTCAGGTAGCATACTCCAAATCATAACAGTTTGTTAAGTATAAAAGCTCATCTGCCTAATGTTATTGTGCCAGGTTCTTAAACCCATAACCTCTAATGACCAAACCTTTTGTCAGTACAGTCTCTACTTATGTATTGCATCAAAATTCATAATTCTACACACTTTTGTTAACTCCCACCAAAACCTTCTCTGCTTTAGTCCGAACAAGACCCAAATCTTTCATCCATGTTTTCATTCCGATAAATTGCCTTCACATTCTCCCCACATTGTTGCCAATATACACATGTATAACAGAGTGAAGTAAAGGAAATGATTGTGTGCCAATGGTCAGAAGGCAAATTGTCAGGACAAACAGAATCACTTTGAGTTTTTAGGGCTTCAAAGCAGCATAAATTCCCACTGGTGGATAGGTGTTATTGAATAAAGCCACCCAGCAATTTTACTGGGATAGATTGTGTAAGGATTAGCCAGACAGGGAGGTTTCATTTATGACAAAGGTGTTACCATCGATCAGCCAGGTTTTTGTCAAGGATATGATATCAATGCAATCAGCCACAATGTGCACTAGAATGGTAAGGGCCTTGTTCACCAATGAAAAGGCATCCTGGAGGGAGGGATGTTGAAAACCTAATCCACTGGCCTCACTGTCAGCAGCAGGAATGGTGAGTTAGCTGAGAAATTTGCAAGTTTAGGAATCTTGGAGGACGTAGTTTTTGTCGAGAGGAGAAATTAAATGAGCCATGGCCGCAGAAGTGAGCCATTGGTACTGGGTCCTCTTTTGTTTGTCATTTATATAAATGATTTGTATGAGAATATAGAAGGTATGGTTAATAAGTTTGCAGATGGCACCGTAATTGGTGGCATTGTAGACATTAAAGAAGGTTTTCTAAGATTGCAAAGGTATCTTGATCAAATGGGTCAATGGGCTGAAAAATGGCGGTTGAAGTTCAATCTGGATGAATGTCAGGTATTGCATTTTGGTAAAACAAACAAGGGTAGGGCTTATACAACTAATGGTGGGGCCTTGTGTAGTGTTGTAGAACAGAGGGAGCTAAGGATGCAGGTACGTAATTCTTTGAAGTTTGCGTCACATATAGACAGGATGGTTAAAAAGGCATTTGGCACGCTTGCCTTCATTGCTCAGTCATTTGAGTATAGGAGTTGGGAAGTTATGTTTGGGTTATGCAGGATGTTAGTGAGGCTTCCATTGGAATACCGTGCCCAGTTCTGGTCGCCCAGTTGTAAGAAGGATATTATTATGCTGGAGAGGGTTCAGAAGAGATTTACCAGGATGTTTCTGGGTATAAATTGTTTCAGAGATAGTAGGAACTGCAGATGCTGGAGAATCTGAGTTAACAAGGTATAGAGCTGGATGAACACAGCAGGCCAAGCAGCATCAGAGGAGCAGGTTTCTGAAGAAGGGTCTAGGCCCAAAATGTCCCCGAAACGTCAAGCTTTCCTGCTCCTCTGATGCTGCTTGGCCTGCTGTGTTCATCCAGCCCTACACCTTGTTATCTCTGTTGCTGAGTATGGAAGGCTTGCGTTATAAAGGAAGGCTGGACAGGCTGGGACTTTTTTTTACTGGAGTGTAGGAGGTTGAGGGGTGACCTAATGGAAGTTTATAAAATAATGAGAGGTATAGGCAGAGTTATTGGTAGTTATCTTTTCCCTAAGATGAGGAATTTTAGACGAGCAGGCACATTTTTAAGGGATTTAAAAAAGACGTAAGACACAATTTTTTTACGTAGAGGGTGGTTCACGCATGGAATGAACTTCCTGATGAAGTGGTAGATGTGGGCACAATTACAATATTTAAAAACCATTTGGATGGATATATGAGTAGGAAAGGTTTGGACGGATATGGGCCAGCAGCAGGCAGCTGGGACTAGTTTAGTTTGAGATTATGTTCCGTGAGGACTGGTTGGACCGAAGTGTCTGTTTCTGTGTTGTATGACTCTATCACTCCAAGAGAATTAAAACCAAAGAAATAGAAACCTCATCATTGTTGCAATGCAGGAAACAAGATAACCAAATTGCACATAACAAAGCTTCACTAATACCTTGAGACAGCGTACAAAGCTAGTGTTATAACTGAGTCTGGAGATGTACACTGTTTTTATTTGTAGTCTCTCTCACTGGTCACAAAGTACTTTAAATGTAACCCGGTGGTAATATGGCCCATTTCCCCATTTGCCCCATTTCTGATGAAGGGTCTAGGCCTGAAACGTCAAGCTTTCCTGCTCCTATGATGCTGCTTGACCTGCTGTGTTCATCCAGCCCCACAGCTTGTTATCTCGGATTCTCCAGCATCTGCAATTCCTACTCTCTCTGGTGATATGGCCAGTTGGTTACATCTCAGACTGTGTCATGTTCAGTTTTCAGAACAAGTCAGCAAGGTTTCTTTAGTCAACAACAAATAATTGGTTTATTACTTAATAACAACATTAATTAAACACAAACGCAATGCTTATTGACAAACAGTTGAATTTGCACTTATAGAGTCATAGAATACATTTACTCTTAAAAAATACTAAAACATGTGCATACAATTCTGAGGAGAAACAGAGAAATGTAAACTCTGCAAAGTATTAGTCTTAAATTAATTAAGCCAATTAATAGATAAGCTTGTAAAATAAAATCACAGATCCTTTTAAATGCTGTTTTGATACCAAAGCTATAAACAAACTGCTGGCACTTCAATGTTTTTCTAGAGCTGTTTAGTCACCTAATTCTCTTTGCTTCAGATGATGGTGTATATTCCAAGAAAATCCTTTTCAGGAATTCTTCCCAAGCAGTAAGAATGACTTTAAGTGGGTTCTCAGTTCACAGACTTTTATGAGAACAGTAATAAAGAAAGAAAATGGGGCAATGGGCTTTTATTTTTCTGCAGGTCAGACTCTCTCTCGCTGAGTTCAAAAATGTGTTAGTTATACTGCTAAGAAACTGGGACATATGCCCTCTGAAAGTTTTCTAGAGCTCATAATTTTGGCAGTACTGGTAGCTTTTCGCTTGATCTGAAGCACCAATGGTGTTGCGAGGCAAGACATTGATGCTATAAGCCTGGGCTGGCACAGTGGCTCAGTGGTTAGCACTGCGACCTCACAGTGCTAAAGACACAGGTTCAATTCTAGCCTCGGGTGACTGTGTGCATAGAATTTGCACATTGTCCCCATACCAGTGTGGGTTTCCACTGGATTCTCTGGTTTCCACACACAGACCAGGGATGTGTAGGTTATGTGGATCAGTTGTGCTAAATTGCCCATGGTATCCAGGGATGTGCAGACTAGGTGAATTAGCTGTAGGAATTGCTATTATCAATTTACATCACTCACTTACACAAAGGATCGAAATGTGCGGTTGACAACATTACCGAACGGAATAAATACAGTTGTGAATGTAAGTTGTGAAGATGCTACAAGAAGATATAAATTGGTTAGGTGAGTAGGCAAAGACCTGTCAAATGTAATATAATGTGAGAAAATGTGAATTTCTCTTACTCTGGCAGTAAAAATAAAGAAGGAGTAAATGATCTAAATGGTGAAAGATGGCAGAGCTCTGAGTTACAGAGAGATCTGGGTTTCCCCGTGAGAGTTTGCAGAGCTCTGAGACACAGAGAGATCTGGGTTTCCCCGTGAGAGTTTGCAGAGCCCTGAGACACAGAGAGATCTGGGTTTCCCCGTGAGAGTTTGCAGAGCTCTGAGACACAGAGAGATCTGAGTTTCCCAGTGCATGTATCACAGAAAGTTTGAATATGGGTACAGCAAGTAATTAGGAAAGCTGATAGAATGTTACAATTTATCAGGCAAATGAAATGAGAATGTAGTTATGCCTCAGTTAAACAGGGCACTGGTAAGATTACATCTGGAGTATTGTGTATAGTATTTAAGAAGCCTTATTTAAGGAGGAAAGTAAATGCATTTATGACAGTTCAGAGGAAGCTTATCAGTCCATTACTGGAGTTTTGATTGAGACATGTAAGGTTTTGAAGGGTCGTAACAGGGTGAGCCTGAATTATAGAATCCCTAAAATGTGGAAGCAAGTGATTCGGCCCATCAAGTCCATACCAATCCTCCAAAGAGCATCCCACCCTATCCCTGTAACCCTGTGATTCCCATGGCCAATCCACCTAACCTGCACATCTTTGGACTGTAGGAGGAAATCAGAGCACTTGGAGGAAACCTGCACAGACATGGGGAGAACATGCAAACTCCACACAGACTGTCAGCCGAGGGTAGAATCAAACTCAGGTCCTGGCGCTGTGAGGCAGCAGTGCTAACCACTGAGCCATCGTGCCACCCCAGCATGGAGAGGATGTTTCTTCTTATGGGAGTATCTAGAGTCAGGGAATCCCTGTTCACAAACAAAGGGTCACCTATTTAATACAGAAATGAACAAAAAGTTTTTTATCTTTCTGCAAAATGTCATGAGTCTTCAGAACTGTCTTTCTTGAAAGGTGCTCAAAACAGTGAAAGTTTTAAAGTAGGGGTTGATAAAGTAATATCATGCCAAGGGAGGGTGGGAGGTGAAAGTCTACCAGAGTGAAGTGGAAATGTAGATTTGAGGTTACAATTTGATCATTCTTGATTTTTTCTGATGTTGGTGAGGGCATAAGGGATTGAATGTCCCTCCTACTCCTGCTCCTAATTTGTATGGTTGTTTGGATTTGCAGAGAGCTCGTGGTCATTCTGATTGCCAGGATGCTCAGTAGTCTGAGAGCAGCAGGTCTGAGCTGTGGCCACTGCTGGATCAGTAGACAATCCTGAAACAGAAGAGATTGTGTAGGCTGGATTGGGAGTTTCATTGAGGGGATTCAATGAAGACCTGATGAGAAGGTTTAGGAATGGGATGCCAACATGATTTGCGGTGGAGGGCGGAGAGGGGCGGCTGAAGCGAGGGTGATACAAACCTTAGGGAAGAAGTCTTCAGCGGGCCCAAAGGACATACTGAAAAGAGTCCCTACTTGACCAACTCTAGTCCATGCAGTGAAACCTGTCCAATCAGCCTGGGCATTTACCTGCCTTAGATAAAATAGTGGTGGAAGCAAAATGACCCTGTAATAACCATTTAATAGCCTCAATAGCCCCAAGGTCAGGTAGGCTGATTCCCTGCCCATCATAAAATTAGACACATGTTTCAGATAGGCAAGACCATGGTGAGAAGACTCAACACAGAACCTTACAAGACACCCACCATCATTGGGGGTGTAAAATATAATCCCAGGTGTTGCAGCTTGTTGAGCCAATTGTGCACTTATTTTCATATTGCTATTATTGGGTAGAAAGCTGACACACTGAATGTTTTATTTAAAGCAGCTTTAGAATACAGCTAGCTGCTTCTGTTACAGAGCGTGACACTGGTGGCTTCAACATGTAGACGTTATAATAACTAGGAAACTTTCTCAGGTCATTATCTTGATAATACGTAGAAAGCTCTGCTGGAATATATTTGACTAATACACCCACGTGGTGACAAAAGTGAACCGGACTTGTTCAATGAGGAGCAATCAAGATTTACTATCAGCCGTATGCATTAAAGGCAATTGTATTTCGAATGCAATATCATTCAGCATAAATGTATTCTGATAGAACTTCTAAATTTGTTCCAACAAGCAAGGAGATAAAAAGCAAAACATCGTGAAATTGAAGGACAAATATTTGGATTCCTCGTCATTGAAAACATATGTGACAGGCTCACAAGCTACGGCGATGTATCAGGAATGCTTTGCCTCAGTACTTCAATGCAACTCAAACCATGAACCATACTTTCTGCGTGCAAGGACTCAACTACAGAGGAACGTCCAGTTATTACACGCATTCAATTTGACGGGTTTCAGAGCAAAGTATGACATCGAATTTTTCAGGAGCGCTTTAATAAGGCTCAATTAGATATGACAAACTTTGACATAAGAGTATGTGAATTGTCAGTAAGCATGAACTGAAGCCTGGCATTGCAACACATGCACTGTTCTACAAATGTTGCAGTTATTGGCTAAAACCTGACTACAGATTGCACTAAGCCCTTTTTTTGCTCCCCATGCTGTAATTTTATTTATTTGTTTTTAAGGCAAGGCTAAATAAATTTTTGAACAGTAAAGGAATTAAGGGTTATGGTGAGTGGGCGGGTAAGTGGAGCTGAGTCTCAAAAAGATCAGCTGTGATCCTATTAAATGGCGGGGCAGGCTCGAGGGGCCAGATGGCCTACTCGTGCTCCTAGTTCTTATGTTCTAAAACCTAATCGCATAAGAAGGTCTGTTTAATTCTTTCAAACACTGAAATGCCACTTCTGTGTGCAGAATCTCAATTACAGAATATTTTTGAATTTGTGTTTCAAAACATTTAATATTTATTATCCTAACAAATGCTGAGCTAAACCGATTGACAATTAGATTTAGATAATTTTAGATTTTTTATCTCATAGCATCACAACTGTACAAGACAGAACGTTCTGTTTGAGCATACCTTCAAGAAACTGGAATTCCTTACTTTTTTATGCCAAACAATCTTCTCTCAACAGATTCTTAGGAAGCTTACGAAGCTAGAGTCGGTCAATCAGGGACTGTTTTTGGTACGTCCTTTGGGCCTGCTGAAGGCTTCTTCCCAAAAGTTTGTATCACCCTCCCTTCAGCGCACACCCCCCCCACCCCCTCCACTGCAGACCATACTGGCATCCCATTCCTAAACCTTCTCACCAGCTCTTCATTGAATACCCTCGATAAAACTCTCAGCCAGCCTCCATAACCTGCTGCCTCACAGCACCAGGGACCCGGGTTCAATCCCACTCTCAGACGGCTGGCTGTGTGGAGTTTGCACATTCTCCCCGTGTCTGCGTGGGTTTCCTCCGGGTGCCCCGATTTCCTTCCACAGTCCAAAGATGTGCAGGCTAGATGGATTGGCCATGCTAAATTGCCCATAGTATTCAGAGATGATTGATATAGGGGGTGGGTTCTGGGTGGGTGCTCTGAGGGTCGGTGTGGACTTGATGGGTTGAAGGGCCTGTTTCCACACTGTTGGGATTCTATGGTTCTTAACTTCTTCTGCTTCGGGACTGTCTGCCGATCCAGTGAGATTTCTATATCGCTCCATTTATGAGGGGCTTTTCTTTTCACACTTTTCTCAGAAACATGAGCAGATACAAGGATAGGCTGATATGAAGCGATCAACCAGCTCCATCCCTGACCTCTTTATTTTCCTTACATTGCAACCTGTCTTTCTCAAAGTCAGGGTCATCACTCCCCTGTACATTTCCTGTCCTAATCCTCCTCAGCTGCAGTTGCACACTGTCCCCTCCATACATCCTCACTGTGCAGAAATATAGTGCAGCATTTTGCATTTTGAAGTTAAAGTGTGATGTCAAGTCTGTTGGGTGTTGATATATTCGTCATTGTTCGAGTCGAATTAACTTATGCAATGACATACTTTTCAGTTCATTCCCTATGCATGCATGATGTGATACAAGTTACTGAGTGAATTGTGTGTTTATTGAGACAGATGTTCCTGCCACTAATGGGTCCGTTCTTGGCAAGAAGGAATTACGACCATATTTAAATGCCAGCTGGACCGCTCTTCAGACAGTACAAGCCAAGAACTTCCCCTCAACCTGTGCAGCTCAGTCCTAGAAGTTTAGGATTAACAAGGAATCTCTGACGGTGTCCTCACCCTCTACAAGCTTACTGACACAGCCATGCAGACGCTGCTGAACAGGGTCTCTGACAGAACCAACAGTGTCTAACCAGGCTATGGAACCTGAAAGCCATTCCATTCAACCCGTCCACCCTTGGCAGAGATTGCAGTGCGGTTCAGGGCCACTGGCTCCCACAAAAGGGATGACAGACAGTGCAGGGAAAGTTCAATGACTGTCCGCATTCCACAAGGGTAAATGGCACCAGCTTCTCGCTCTGTTAACTCACACACATACGGCCATCACTCTGTCTATCTCTCCCACTGCACATGCATAGCGCAAAAACACATGCAATCCTCAGCACACATGCATGGATTTTCTTTCAAAGGCTCACATCCAGCTCAACCTCGTCAATTACCAACCCAGTCCTTCCCTCTACACTTTACTTACTCACTGGGTGTACTTCACCACTTTGTATGCTCGCAAACTGTTCCTGCACACATGCCCATCATACTCGAGTCCTTTTTTTTATCTCAATGCAGGAGAAACTGGCCCCTGACCAAGATGAGAGGGCTAAGATTGACAGGCAGGCAGTTGGATAGAAGAAGCATACCAACTTTGGAGTAAAGAGTTGGCCTGGGAATCTCGGGAATGTTCCTGTGGTGATGGAGAGACACGAGTGGGCCAACAACCCATGAAGCTTGATTAAGCTCTGTTTTTCTCAGATGTGCAGGAAGATAAGCGCTTAGATCTGTACCTTCTCCTTCTCATTGTTTGCCTTCTTTTCCTCAGGCACTAGCGAAATGTAGATTTTCACATTGAAAAGCGACCCCAGCGAGAGCTCCTGCGTGCCAGCAAGTGAACCTGCGAACCCTCATTGACAGGATATTCCCCTGCACCCTCCATCAGCACACAGACAGACAGCAATCTCGACGGGTACCTTACTGGAGTAGACTGGGGGACACATTTCAGTGAGCACTTCATGGACACGCGCTGGAGATGAAACATTTGCTCGGGCCCTGAAGCATTATTGTTAAGCTGCAGTCTGAGGCAGGAGTGCCAGAAGCCCTCAGTAGGTGTCTGAAACATAAGGTGGAGATGTCTGTCCACATCCTCCCTTCAGTGGTGGCTCCAACATGTGGGCAGCTGGTATCCTCCTTGGAAAGGGAATAGCGGCCTTGGACACATAGATCCAGTAGAGCAATTGGACAGTGTTAGCTGTGTACTTACCACTGCACTCCATTGCTCTACATTTGGGTGGGCAGCATCAAAGGCAAGGAGAGAAGGGGGACGAGGTGCTAATACCACACTCCAGCTGATTCACCTTCTCCAGGAGACAGGGTGGTGCCTGTAGGCGCACAAACGGAGGAGCATCAAAAGACTGGCACCCTGGGAGGGTCATCTCAGGGCACTTCAAGGGGTATCCTGCCCCTGTGCCTCTCTCCCTCAGCCCATAGCCCCATTATCCCCAGCAGCTAAAACCAGGATGACTGAGCCAGCACCTGGAGACTCTCAGCAGGCCAGGCCCTTCACATGCAAAGGCTCCAGGGGATACCTACACCAGTCTTTGAGGTCACCAAGACTGCCACTCAGAAGGCTCTGTCCACCCATGCTGCAGAAGAAGACCCTGTATTCAGAGATGGTGAAAGGGAAAGCAGGAAGCATACTAGTCTGAACACAAATCTGTGATGTAGGTGTTTAACGAGAGTAAATAATCTGCACTTTTCCAAATGGGTTTAATTTATCTGAGGTGAACAATCAGAGCATCTTCAACCAGCAAAAACACACACTGCCCTGTAACTAGCTCACTTTGGTACCTCTGTCATAAACACCAAGGTAGGTGACAGAAGATAGCCTCATGTGTCAGTGAACAACACACTGATAAGTTGGACACTGAAGTCAAGCTGCTGCAGATTATCCTGGAGAGACTAAGAGTGACGCTAAGGTCTCAGGAAGGAACCAGCATTGATGGGTCACACTGCTGCCTAAGCCTGTGCATTAAAGCCCCACAGGTGAATTTGATGTAGTGCCATTGCCCAGTTGGGTGGGACAATAATCCACAGAAATACGATTGTTCATTAAGATGAAGCTGCCGATTGCAGCCGTCGTGGTTGCACCAAAAGAGAAGAGAAGGAACACTGTTGTGACAGCTCTGTAGTCATCAAGTCTGGAGACAGAGGGTCCAGCTGGACAGGTGCCACTTGGTTTATACAGTCAAGGTTTTGAAGCATTCAATGGGACAGAGTTTAATTGGGAAGTTCAAAGCAGGGTAATTAATGAGATGTAAATTTATGTATCTAGGCTCCTTGGTACCTGGTGGTGAGAATATGATCTTGCCTTTTAAGGAGAGAGGACTTTTTGCAGCAGTTTAACACTACAGAGAAAAGCTGATCTTTGAACTCTTGCCCAATTAAGTTATCACGCTCATCGTTGTTCTTAACACTGTAGTGAGGGGATAATGTTGCCATAGACTTGTCAGACTATCTCACACTTTCCCCCAGTGTATATTAGGTCTTCAATGCAAGGGGTGTCTTAGTAAATCCCCTGTCTCCCCTGCCTGTTATAATCTTCAGGGCTGTTTGGTGATATAAGTGAGGTGTGGAACAAAAGTTCTTTGCTCTTTAACACAAAAGGAGCTTTGACATGATATCTCAGGTCTTGCAATTTGCCTCCATAAGGTTCTTACATCATAGTCCCAGGTCCTGACTCTGCCAGGAATCCCAGGAGGCTCAAATTTGTTGAATGAGGCAAAGGAATGTAATGATACATCTAACTATTTAAAAGAGGCCCTGGACATAAAGGGACAAGGAACAAAGGAAGGAGAAAAAAGGGTACTTGAATAGGGGACAAAGTGAGAGTTGAAAAGATCACAAAAAGGTAGGGTTATTTCCATTGCTTTTGTCTGGCTTTCACGGGCTAGTAATGACTGCAAAATAGGGTTGGTATCTGTTTGGAAAAAAGGCAATGGTCCCTTAGAGTATTGACTGGCTGGCTGTGATCATTTGACCTCTACCTTTGCGATAAAGCCTTAATATGCAGTTTGTGGGAGCCAATAAACACAAAGATCACTTGTAACAGTATTTTTACAGTCTGGTTAATAATGCAACTGATTTCATTTCAAAACCATTTAAGGTTAATCACGACTGTTCAAAAACCTGGTGCCATATTTGAACCAGAGATAAACTTCTTACTGCATATTTAAACCGTCATTATGACCAGCTACTTGTAACTCTAACTTAACCCTGTTTAACTGTATCTGCTGCTGCTCAAATACATATTCAAACCTTGGTTTTGCCTCTCAGCTTGACCACATCAGCATATTTCTGTCCAGCCTCCCACATTGTAATCACTTTATACTTCAGGTCATTCAAAATTCTGCTGCCAATATCCTAACTCACACCATGTCCTGTTTACTCATCACTTTTGTGCTCAATGATTTACATTAGCTCCAGTTAAACAATGTCTCAATTCTAGAATTTCCATCCTTCTTTTCAAATGGCTCACTTGTTTCAAACCCCACCCTTGTAATCAGCTAGTGCCCTACAACCCTCTGAGTCAGAGTCATTGAGGCCTTACATCACACAATACCAGTTTATAGTCCAACAATCCTAAAACTGGCTGCCTCTTGTTCAATCTTTAATCAGTTAGGCAGGAGACTACTGACTAAAATGCAAAATCCAGGTTCTTTCCAAGTCATTGTCCCGAGATAATGAAATGCATACAAGAGGTGACATCTGAGGTCAGACAATGCACTTTAGGTGTGAGGTCTTGCTTAGAACCTGCCTATGTTTTAAACTGGGGTCAGGTTTTATTTGAGCACCACAGAATGCATTTGCAACTACACAAACAACTTGGATGAAATAATTCGCGCGTGTGTGTGTGTGTGTGTGTGTGTCTGCACCTGCGTGTGTGTGCACATGTGTGTCGGAGTATACAGTGTGGTGGGGTCACCTGTAGTGCAACATGAACCCAAGATCACGATTGAGGCTGTCCTCAAAGGTGCCAAATTGTCTATTAGCCTCTGTTCAGCAATTTTACACTGTTATGTATCTCAAAGTCCACCTTGGAGGACACTAACCCGAAGATCAGAGGCTGAATGCCCATGACCTCTGAAGTTTTTCCTGACTGGGAGGGAACACCCATGCCCAGTGATTGTTAGATGGTCTCCATTCATCCATTGTCATAGCATCTGCATGATCTCACCAATATACCATGCCTTGGGGCATCCTTGCCTGCTTCATATGAGATAGACAACATTGTCCGAATCACATGAGTATCTGCTGTGTGCGTGGTGGGTGGTGTTCCCATGTGTGATGGTAGTGTCCATGGCAATGATCTGACATGTCTTGTAGAGATTGCCATGGCAGTGTTGTGTGGTGTTGTGCTCAATGTTGTCCTGAAGGCTGGGGAGTTTGCTGAGAACATTGGACTGTTCAAGGTGTGTGTGTGAGTGTTGTTTGAAGGTGAGAAGTGGAGGTGTAGGGAAGATGGTGGTGAGGTGCTCATCATCGTCCGTAATGTGTTGACTTAATGGGCATCACCTAACAATCACGGGACAGGGGTGCTCCCTCCCAGGGATGGACACATTGAGATATACAACAATGCAAAATTGCTGAACAGAGGCTAATAGCCAAGTTCGGTAACCATGAGAACGGCCTCAATTGTGATCTTGCGTTCATATGCAGGTGACCCCACCACACTATACACTCACACACACACGCACACACACACGGACACAGACATGCACACGCACAAGCGCAGACACGCACATAAATTATTTCATCCAAGTTGTTTGTGTAGTTGCAGATACATTCTGTTTTGCTCAAAAAAACAAACCTGACCCCAATTTAAAATATAGACAGATATAAGACTTCACACCTAAAATGCATTGTCTGACCTGAGATATCACCTCTTGTAAACATTGATAAAACCTTTAATTATTTTGAGGCAATGACTTGAAAAGAATCTGGATTTTGGGTTTTAATTAATAGATTCCTTCCAAACTGAATAAAGATTCAGCAAGAGGCAGCCAGTTTTAGGGGTGTTACCTTTCTGCTAATAAATTCTCTGTCTTATACTCTCTCTCACGCCATGCCTGAGGAAGGAGCTGAGCTTTGAAAGCTTGCATTTTCAAATAAACCTGTTGGACTATAACTGGTATGGTGTGATTTTTGACCTTGTCCAACCCAATCCAACACCGGCATCTCCACATCATTGAGGTCTCACACACAGAAGAAAGTATTGAGTCTGTGCTTGTGAAAAACAGCCATCTAATTATTCTAGTCTCTACATGTCTATTAATCTCCACTTGAGAGAGCGTGGCAGTAATGGAAACATGGTGGCTCATTGGTTAGCGCTGATGCCTTACTGCACAAGGGACTTGAGTTTGAATCCACCCTTGGGTGACTGTCTGTATGGAATTTGCACGTTCTCTCTGTGTCTACCTGGGTTTCCTCTCACAGTCCAAAGATGTGCAGGTTAGGTGGGTTGGCCATGCTAAATTGTCCATAGTGTACAAGGATGTGGTGGCTAGGTGTATTAGCCATGGGAAATGGGTCTGGGAGGGACCCTCTTTGGAAGGTTGGTTTGGACTTAGTGGGCTGAATGGCCTCCTTCCACACTGTAAGGATTCCAAATCTGAGATCCCTTGATCCTGGCCTCATGATCAAACCTTATTTTAAACACTCCACCTCCAGTTGTAGCTAAGGCCTAAAACTCTGAAATTCTTTCCTTAAACCTTTGTCTCTATACTGAAAAAAAAATGGTTGTTAAAATCTATCTCTTTTTTCATGCTTTTGGTTTTCAGTGTTAATAGCTCAACATCATATTTCCTTTATGAGGAATCACACTGTCTCTCTGACATTTGAGGAGATCTCCCAGTGGGACAACCTGCATAAGCCTGGACTCTAACATTCCCATTTTGATTGGGTCAAGTACAGAGCTGCTATTTTCTGCAGTGGTTTCGAGCCCAGGGGATGTAGATAGGGCTTTTCATGGGAATTGAGAATGGTTTTGTTGGGTTTGTGGAGGAGCAGAATCAGTGCAGTAATCCTGAAGCAGAAGGTTACTAAGTTCTCAACTGTTCAGGTGTCTTCCATTCTTAAAATGTTCTCACCAGTGAAATAAAGAGTCACTGGAACCTTCAAGCATTCAGTGTATTTTCTTCTGCTAAACATCTTGTTTCAAACTGCCTCTGTTAAACACCTTGGATAGTTTACTCTATTAAAGCTGTCATATAACTACAAATGTCGATGTTGTTATCCAAAGCACTGATCTATATTAACTGTAAGGTTCTCCTAACTGTGGAAGTTTGAGTAAGCAGGACCCTGATTGTCATTTCTGTCAGGACTGATCAAAGCCGGCATTATAAACTCTGATCAATTCCACAGGCTCTGGATCTGAGGCAGACCAGCTCTTGTAATTCTTAAAGACGTTCTGTTGGTGCTAGAGTGTGTCTCAGGACTCTTAGGAATAATGTGAATCTCCACCTTCTACCATTGTCCCAACTCCATCAACCTATTTTACTTGATAGTCACCTCAGTCCAATTTCGGGTCCTCGATCCAGCACACTGCACCAGTGTGCTTGTTTAGTGGCTGTGAGCTCACTGGTGAGATTGATCCTGGGGTCCTCTCTGCTGCTGGAAAGTTTAAAATCAGTAATGCATGCTTTCTGTGATAAAACACGGAGGAGGAAGGCACTTTTGAAGCAAACAACAAAAACAGTAAATATGGAACTGTACCGGTGATTTGGGAGTAGGTGAGACCAAGCACCTAAGACTGGGCACGTAAATTTGTGGCTCCCTATACACTCTGCCATTATAAAAAGAAAGCCCTTTCACTAACAAAACCAACTGAGGGTGGATCCAAAACTGGCTTAGTGCAAGCAAACGGAGGGCAGTGGTGGAAGGCTGTTTGTGTGACTGGAGGCCAGTGTCCAGTTCCACACCAAGGATCAGTGCTGAGTCCCTTATTGTTTGAGACATAAGCAAATAATATAGGAGAAAGAAATGTGAGTGGACGGAATGATAATAAAGTTTGTGGATGACATGAAGATTGGTGGGGGCGCATTGATGGTGAGGAAGGAGGGTTAGCTTCAGAAGGATATAAACAGATTGGTCAGAACGGCTGATCAGTCACAGATGGAATAAAATGCTGGTAAGTGAGACTTGTTGCACTTTGGAAAAAATAACAAGACAAGTGAGTATTCAATGAATGGCAGGACACTAGGAAGCTCAGAGGAACAAAGGATTCTTGGGGTGGTCTCCACAGACCCTAAAGGTGACAGGACAGGTTTATAGGGTAGTCAAGAAAGAACATGGGACATTTGCCTTTATCATTCATGGTTTAGATTATAAGAGCAGGAAGGTTATGTTGGAGTTGTACAGGATTTTGGTTATGCCACAGCTGGGGTGTGACTACACTATAGGACGAATGTGATTGAACTGGAGGAGATTCGCCAGGATGTTGTCTGGGATGGAGCAGTTTAACTATGAAAAGAGGCTGGATAAGCTCAAATTGTTTTCTTTAGATTGGAGAAGGCTGGAGTGGGACCTGACAGAGATGTGTAAGGTCATGAGGGGCGTGGCAGGGTGGATAGAAAGCAGCTGCTTCCCTTAGTGAAAGGGTTAATAATAAAGGGGTATAATTTTATGACGAAAGGGATTAGAGGAAAGCAAGTTTCACCTGGAGGGTAGTGGGAATCTGGAATACGCAGCCTGGGACGGTATTTGAGGTGGGCAATCTGGCCACTTTTAAACAGTACTTAGAGGAACACTTGAAATGTCATAATGTTCAAGGCTATGGCCCAAGGTCTAGAAAGTGGGGCGAACGTAGATTCAGAGTATGTTTTTTTTCGTCAGTGAACACTTGATGGGCTAAAGGGCCTCTTCAGTTCCGTATGATTCTATGATTTAAATGCAACAGCAGCAATATGCAAAATCTGATTCATATCAGGGAAACACAGACCGAACTACATGCCAAACCTATTCCTGCATAACCCAATGGAGTGTCACAAAGAGCAAGCAATTTTCAGATGCAGTAACTCTGTCACCCAGGTCAGAATAATTTTCTCTCCTATGCATTCAAGCGTTGCTGTTTTTTGGAAATCTTTGCTTTCATGACAAAGTTCACATGCACCCATTAACATCAAGAGTTAATCAGGAAGCTCTGTCACTGTAATGTGTTTGCAAGTCAGCTGAATACCAGGGAATTGTAAGAAACAGCGTCACATCCACATCTTGCATCTTGAGAATACCTCCAGCTGTTCGGATTTGGCAAACACATTGCCCTCACTCATTGTAGTATTCATTGATACCTTTCCTTGCTACAGTAGGCTAAGCTCATTGTAACCACAGGAAGTGGTGAAGAATTGGCCAGGGACAGGTAATGACTGCTTATTCTCAGCCACTCAGAGGAATCTGCATTCTCAACGCAAACAACACAGAGACCGTTATCATCACTGAAACCTGCCAGGATGAAAGTGTGTTCCAGACTCATGAATTATTTGAAATCTCCCTTTACTGTTGGCCTGACAATACACACACACACATGCACAAACACGTGCACATTCACACACATACCACAAAACCTTCCTGCAAACTAACCTTCCTTTATGCATTCAAAGCAATAAATGCTGGAGATCACAGGGGTCAGGCAGTATCCATGGAAAGAGAGCAAGCTAATGTTTTGAGTTTCAATGACTCTTCCTCAGAGCATTTTTGCATTTATGCCCTAAGGGATGAAAGAATTGTTGCCTAGCTAACTAACGGTGCCTTAGGATTAAAACCCAGAGCAAGAGAAGATGTCTAAGGTAGAACACTATCATTTGACCTGACATCCACAGTCATTATTTTCGATGTTGGTGCTGTATTTACCTGGGATCAGCATGTGGTGTACGACTGCAGTGACCTGTGCAAACGCCAAAGAAAAGGCATGTGTATGTCACTGCTCCATCAAGGATGTGATTTCAGACTAGTTCTGCTGTTGAGGATTTGCTTGAGAATTTTGATGGGGCAGTGTGCAGGAGTGTGCACAGAAGTGCTTAGAACATTGGCAGGCTTGTCATATAACCAGTTGTCACTCTCAATAAGTGTAGAAGTCTTCTACAAACCAGGCAAAGACTGGTGTCCTTTAATTCCTGCAACAAGACTTGTGGTACAAATCAAGCTTTCAACATGACTCTGTTTTCTACTTCCAAGTAGAAACTATCAGAATGTTGCTGTAGAGGTTCAGTCTGAAGCCATGAGAGCTCCACCTGCCATCATACAGCACACCTTCCAGCCAATGTAGCTACAGAAACATGCCCCCAGAGTGACTTGTCAGGTATCATCACAGTTCAGTAATCTGTTCTCCAGCAGTACCCTAGATGTTGCTAAAATACTAGCCCAGGAGATTGACAATGGTTCCATTCTGCATGAACTTCTGATCCTCTCAGAGACCAACTGTTTGCTGCACTGCACCAGACTTCAGGCTGCAAGCATTGACTGTTATGAACCATACCAAGCTAAGGCAGCTTGAAACTGGAGCTTTAAGGTCCAGAACTGCATCAGGCCATTTACTGTGTCTGCCATTGGGAATCAGGATTCTTCCATGAGCCATTCTGTCACTATTGGAGCAAGTCTATGCAGAAACATTGGGCAAGGCACAAGCACACATAAGACAGATTTTAAACAATAAGAACAGCTTTGTACCAAATATTATCGCAGGTATTGTTTATGCACTGAAAGAAATGTGCATTTAGGGACTGTGCACTGTTTGGAAGGTTAATTGTGGGTGGTAATGATCATTTGTTAACATGAGAATGAAAAATTGGAGTGATCAACAGTTCCCAAAGTTAAGGAAATGACATTTAAAAGTATGCCTTAGTTACAATTACTCAGAGGATCATTTGACTGAAGGAGATTATGAAGGTATGGAAGGATTTGAATACAAGGATGAGAATATTAAAGTTGAGGCATTGTTTAGTTGTCAGGCAATGTAGACCAGTAAGGACAAGGATGATGAATTTATTGGGACTTGGCACAAGTAAAGACACAGGCAGCTAAGTTTTGAATGAGTAGTTTACAGAAGCAGACTATCAGATCAATCAGAAGTAGGTTACAAAAGCATGTCCAGAGCTACCAAAAGTGAGTTTACAAGGCAAACCTAGGCAGAACCAAAGCTGGACAGTGCTTTTGAGGTGAAAATAGCTGGGACTTAGTGATATCAAGGATATGTGGTTCAAGATTCATTTCAGGATCAATATGAAATCTGGTTTGCAACCCATCTTGTTCAACATCAAACAGTTGTCAGGGACTTGGATGAAATCACTAGCTATTGGTTGACATTTTCACAATGATAATAGTTTCAATCTTCCCAATTTTTAACTAGAGAAAACTTCTGCTCATACAACACTGAATGTCAGGTAGCAACTTTGCAAGTTACCAAAGCCGATGCAGGCAATAGCGAAGGTGGTGAGGTCGAGCTGGGTTGTCATTGGCATACATGTAAAAATTAATTAATTAGTGTTTTCAGATGATTCTATAGAGCAGCTACATCCAAATGTGAATTGAGAAGGATCCAAAGATAGATTCTTGGGCATATTAGAGAGAATTGTACTAACCTGCACGAGGTGGGAATAAGATTGGGGAAGGGGTATTAAAATCAGGAGGATCCAAGGCAGACCAAGTCCTTACCATTAGAGAATCTTACATCTCATGTGCATCCTACCAAATTCACTGCTCTTCAATTTTTCAATACGTACTTGGCTTGGACAAGATTCCATAATAAAGGAACATATTTAAAAAATCAGTGCTTTATTGAAACAACAAACATTGTCTTCAAATTCATCCCCTTTTCCTTCATTATTAATAGAATCGTGTTGAGTGTTTCCTTCTCAATAGTCTCCAACTTCTGGTTTTTATCTGCTATCTCCAATCTTTCACTGTTTCTGTTGCTTTTTGTGTCTGTGGCTGCTCCTACATTCTCTGTTACAACCCTTTTCTAGCCCATTAGCTAGCCCCTCATCTGCACAAATAATGTAACCGATTCTTTTTATTTTATCAGAATTTATTTCCCCCGGCTGAAGTTCAAATAACTGATTATGGTGAACGAAAAGTTAATTTAGCTGAGTTCAAAAGAAGTGCTACATTTGACACAGTAAGTAACTTTCAATACATTATCCTGCCCTGGGCTGAAAGCACTGGCACGATTGAAAAACACCAGCCCAGAATTATCACCATTGATTCTTTTTTTTAAAGAAAAAAGGACAAATATCAAGGTTTGGGTATTGCACAATCTTCTGGTCTCTTCAGGGTCTGCAGTTGCTTTTATAAAAATAAATTTGCGTTTTGTTGATTAGTGACGTCTCTATATACACTGACACATTTTTCCAAATGATTGTAAAATTCAAAGTTGCATTTGAGGTGATTTCAATAATTGACACTCTTTCCTATGACCTGTGGCTGTAAATTCTGGTATCAGTACATAATTCTGGTCTTCGTCTGCAACTGACTACCACAGTGCAATTGACAAGCCACATTTATACCAGTAAAATACAGATTTGGATTACGTGACTGACTGAAGTACATTTGAGCAGATGGAAAGTCATGGGCTGTCATTTACTCCAACCGCTCCCTTTGTGAGTTCTGTTCTTCCCTGCTGTGCCAGACTGTAATCAGCCCTATTGAGCCAGATCTTGCATTAGGAATAGCAGTGATGTTCTCAGTACTCATCATTATTAAGGAGAAAATTGGTTTGCAAATTCTGGGTATCACATGCACACAGTTAAATCCAGAAATCAGGAGGTCACTATTCAGTTACTCTGTTCCTCCACATGATACCAATACATTGCCAAATGACTTAACATTTAAACATGAGTGCTATGAAGTTGCTGTACTCGCCAACCGGATAGCCACTGTAGACCCCAGAAAGAGCTTGTTCATTCCATAATTATTATTCATGTTAAATAGTGCCAAGCGAGTTCTTAGACCTGGAAAATTAACTTCTACTCAGCTGGAATCTTCATGCATCAGATTTTATTATTGTTGAAAACTTTTTTTAAAAAGTTTGCTTCACTTATTTTGTCTCACTCCATCCTATCTCTCTTTCTCTCTTTCTGTCTTTTTATTTTGATTTTTGTACAGGACTTTGCATTGAACTAAAATCTCTGGTAGATGTTCCCAAGGTGATGAACATGTGAATGATAAAAGATGCCTTCAAGTCTAAGAATACAGTTACAGGTGGTATGTGCACACATAGTCTCCTTCATCAAGAGACAATGTGTGTCGCCTGGGAAAACCAATCTGAAAGGACAGTCTGCGGATGCTGCAGTTCTGAACTCTCTGCTGTAGTGGCACATGAAGCAGCTGACTTCTGCTCCCGGGCACTCCTCTCAGGGCACCTCTGAACTGGGCAGCATCTCCTCAGCCAATCCGTCTGTGACATCATCCCATAAAAATCCGCAAGCACAGAAGAGGATCTTGGACCTGGGCAGGACCCCCTGAGCATGTTAGGACCCTCCATTGGCCTCAGGGGATAGCCGACAAGGTTTTCGCAAGTCATCAGGAAGCATGAAAGTGCATGAAAGATTATTGGAATCTTTCTGACCAGGGAAAAAGTATTGCAGGAAATGGCTATATACTTGACTATCTTGAACCACCCTTGTGTGCCAATATCACAGGGCTTTGCCGTTTGTCCAAGCAATCCCTGTACTTGCATTCTGAAGATCCCAGTTGATCCCTGAATTACCTTACCCTGTTCTGTAAGATAATCTAATTCTAAAGGCAGTTTATTATCAAACTTTACAACACAGGTTAAACCTATTCCACTTTTTTAGTGTTGAATATACACTTCTTCATTAAATTATTTCCATATTTTTGTCTTAATTGAATACCTCAGTTTGGTGCTCTCAAATGTTGTGATGCAAATTCAAGAAAGTTGTCATAGATTATAACGAGATTTCCACATTTATACATGTAAATTTTCACCTAATATCAGAGGGGCCAAGGTCACTTGGTCTTTTTACTGCATTCCCGATGCAATTCTGACTGGAATGTAGTGGAAAGATCCAAAATTGGCTGAGACCTGAATACATCAAATCTGACATTAGAATTTCTTCACAGCTTCATAAAGGTTCAAACCTTCCCCTCTGTCTTTTTGATGTTAGTGGTTTAGAATCCCTACAGTGTGGAAACAGGCCCTTTGGCCCAACATGTCCACACTGAACCTCAGAGCATCCCATCCAGACTCATCCCCCTAGGCAATGTAGCATGGCCAATTCACCTACACTGCACATCTTTGCACTGTTGGAGGAAACCAGGGCACCCAGAGGAAACCCACACGGACATGGGGAGAATGTGCAAATTCCACACAGACAGTTGCCCAAGGGTGGAATCAAACCCAGGTCCCCGGCGTTGTAATGCAGTAATGCTAACCACTGAGCAATTGTTTGGTGGGAATGAAGCCAGGTTAAAATTTTCCAGGGCACCTGTTTTAATGGCTCAAGATCCTTTACAGTCTCAATGTAAGATCTAGTAAGATGGGGCATATTGGTTTCCAAAATGTGGTACAGGGAGTTACCTTGTGTGGAGATGACTTGTTGATCAGGCCAAAGAATCTTCCTGCACTATGAATGAAGATTATTTTTCTTTCTATGTGTTATAAACTTCTATATAGTTATTGTGGTTGAGGAAGAAGGGACTGTGTGGGATTTCTGCTAGGTGTAAGCCTGGGTGTCCTTCTTCCCCTAGCTGCTAAGAGTTACTGTTTGGTCCAGGTCTACAGTGTGCCTGCTGACTTAATCCAAATAAGATACCCTCTCTGTGATCCCGCTAAATCCAGACGATCTACACTGGGCATTATCTTAGAGTAACTGCTAAAATTATTTGCAGTGCTTTTTTCTGCCACATTAATCATATTTTATGAGGATATTTCTCAACTACCTCATCGATATGAGGCATTTGCTGTTCTCTTGTCTTCATTCCAAAAATAACATTAAAAGATAAAGTACATGAATACTTTGAGAGATACCATGTGGTAAGTACACCAATCCTGGGAGGAACAAGTAACTTTTAACTTTTGGTTAACAGGGTGTTTCCTGCATCATCCTTGTAGACTAATTGGTAGCGACTGGTTGCCTTGAATAGTCAACAGTTGCATTAACATTGGAATGTGAAATTGTAGGGGGTCTTGTGGGGCAATGGCAGTATTCCTACTTCTCAACCAGGAGACCTGAGTTCAAGCGCACCTCACCCCCTCCCCGCCTCTAGAAATGTGTAATAACATGCCTGGACAGGTTGATCTGAAAATATCTGTAATGTTGTACTGGGGGATAAAAGAAGGTGAATGAGATGGACACGGGTACTCCTCAATAATTCCAACACTGTGGAGGTCAGAGGATGAAAATGTCAGCACCTGTTGCTTTTGAGAAGGATCTGCCTTTATGTCACCATCTGGTTACCAAAGTCACTCATCCATGTCTGAAAATGGATTGATTTGGGAAGCACTTCCAGAACTGGGACCTTTCTTGCAATTAGACCCTGAAATTCGTATCGTGACAGGAAGAGCTTTGCTTGTACATTGGTTGTGTTTCTCTCAGCAAAAGCAGAAGATATCCATCACATCTCGCAGTTGTAGTCTTTACTTATTTCCTGCAGTTCACAGAACCTTTTAAAAGCAGATTGTAGGCAGTGAGGTTCCTGGGGTCAATCACTCCCAGGTTATATTGTGCAGATAAGATGATGGCAAATGCACTTATTAGTCCAGATTTCCAGGCCCAAGCTTTTAGTTTCAGTGCCTGACCCTCATCCATGTGTCATCAGTCAACTGCCATCCCGATATTAGTGAAAGCAAATGTACCAGGCAAGTGGGATTGGACATTCACTAGATCAGAGTGTCAAACAGCATTGAAGGCTTAGTTGTATGTTTCTTCCTCTTTCTTGGGAAACTTCAGCTTCAAGAATAAAGATATAGTTAAGAAAAGTCTGTCATCTCTAATTATTCTGTTCAGGTGCTATTATTTAGTTAATGGTGCACTTTTCTACCATTCAGTTCAGGGTACCTAAGACTTTTTCACTAAATTGTGTAACTCCATTTCTAGCCATTCTTCAAGAACTTTTGGCATAACTGAGTTAAAATGAGCCATTGGTTTTCTGATCTGCTGGTGCTTGAAGTTCTGTGATGGGAGCATTTGCTAAATCCCAAAAATGCAAAAAAAGAAGTTGCATATTGATTGTAGGGCCTTGAGTAGTGCTGTAGAACATAGGGACCTAGGGGTGTAGGTACATAATCCTTTGAAGTTTGCATCACAAATGGACAGAGTGGTTTAAAAGGCATTTGGCATGCTTGCCTTCCTTGCTCAGTCTTTTGAGTATGGGGGTGGAAAGTCATGTTGAGGTTGTACAGGACATTGGTGAGGCTTCTTCTGGATTACTGCTTGCAGTTCTGGTTGCCCAGTTATAGGAAGGACATTATCAAACTAGAGAGGGTTCTGAAGAGATTTACGGGGATTTTGCCAGGTATGGAAGGTTTGAGTTATAAAGAAAGGCTGGATAGGCTGGACTTTTTTCACTGGAGCGTAGGACGTTGAGAGGTGACCTTATAGATGTTCATAAAATAATGAGGGGTATAGACAGAGTTAATGGAAGTTGTCTTTTCCCTAAGATGGGGACTTCAAGACGAGGGGGCACATTTTTCAGGTGAGAGGACAGAAATTTAAACAAAAAGACATGAGGGGAAATTCTTTTTCCACAGAGGTTTGTTCACATGTGGAATGAACTTCCTGAGAAAGTGGTGGGTGTGACTACAATTACAACATTTAAAAGACATTTGGATAAGAACATGAATAGGAAGGGTTTGGAGAGATATAGGCCAGGAACACGTAGGTGGGACTAGTTTAACTTAGGATTATGTTCAGCATGGACTGGTTGGACCGAAGGGTCTGTGTGACTTTATGATATAAGTTGATCTTGCAGGAGTTATTTTTTATGATTCACTTGTGGGACATGAGTATTGTTGGCTGGTCAGCATTTAGTGCCCGTTCCTAGCTGCCCTTGAACTGAGTGGCTTGCTAGGCCATTTCGGAGCATAGTTAAGCGTCAACCACATTGCTGTGGATCTGGAGTCACATGTAGACTGGACCAGGTGTGGATGGTAGATTTCCTTCCCTGAAGGATATTAGTGAGCCAGATGGCCTTTTCCAACAATCAGCAATGATTTCATGGTCATCAGTAGATTCCTAATTCCAGATTTTTTTTTAAAAAAAAATCCAAATTCCACCATCTGTCATGGCAAGATTCGAACCCAGGTTCCCAGAACATTAGCTGAGTTTCTGGATTAATAGTCTAGCAATAATACCGTTCGGTTATATTTCCCCTCCTAAGGGGACCTTACACAGGCACCACATTTTTTACCCCTTATTCCTCCTGGATGTGGGAATTATTATTCTGTGACTGCTATTTATCTGTTCATTTTTTTCCAATGTAGCTACAATGATGTTTAAAATAATCAGGTTAGTGCTACTGTGTACATGAGATAAAGAGAATTAGACCACCAATTATTCCCTTAATAGGGCCTTTTAACAGGTATTTGATGACTAATTTGCATCTTTAAAGAGATCTGATTGAGGTACCTATCATAAATGCCTAAAACTAAGGACATCAAACACGTCTGCAAATTTTGCACAATTTGAACCTTTTTTTGGCATTTTAATCTTCAAGCATGGGTGTGAGAAATATTGAATTTCACCAGTCTGCTGATTTCACCAATCATGACTCCTTTCCTTTTGAAAAGGAAGGTAACTCATTAATAGTTTTGCTGCAATATTTAGCCAGTGCTACTTGTCATTTTATTCTATAACGATCATCTATGAAATAGGATTTTGCCTAAGTTGAAGAGTGATCTTGCTTTAATACACGCGGTGCATGCCAAATAAGGCCAGCAGCAGAACTGTGAAAAGTTCCTCCAACTGATTTATTAGGAAAAAACTTGCTTTGGCCAGCTCCATGTTGTAGAATTTAAATTTGCATTTTTTGGTGACTGCTTCCTACAGTCACTTTGCTGGTTTGCTCACTTGGCATCTTAGAAAGTGACACAACTGATACTGTAGCCAATGGCAAATGAAATTATGCAAAGTGGCCCAAAAAGGTGACGAGCTCTCCTTTTCTACAAGATCATGATGCTAAGTTTGCGCAGCTATTCGGCCTGTCTGGGCTCACAAATACAGATAAGTGTTTAAATATCAATTTCTACGATCGTTACTTTCTCCAATCAGAGTTCTTTCATTTTAAGCTCGCCTAAATATGTAACACACAGCTTACAATGATTACAATGGTCGCATAATGAAAATACTGTCTGTGTTTGTGATGTAAAATGTCAATATTTATCTAGATCAACTGATGCTAAATCAATTTAAAAATGTTTGTATGTAACATTAATATGTCAATTATAGTATTCTGCTAGTAAGATTTTCCCAAGCAGAATGTATCCAATAACTTTTTTAAAAAGTATATATTTTACAGATTTGGATTTATGCAATTCTTTTCTGCCAATAATTCCTGTTCAATATTATCGGAATGCAAGTTTTACTGTATTCGTTAAAGATCTTGATAAGGATAAGGAATGATGAAAACTGAAAGATTTAGTCAGGCGCCCATGAGTTGTCACAAGACTACAGGGACAAATTTTTAAAATATGCAAATCTTAAACTTTGTAAATTCCATGAACATAAATAAAAGACTTCACAGTAATTTCTTATCATAGTTTGTATCTATAAAGGTAACAGCTGGCAGTGTGCTCATTTATTCACCTTTAGGGACTTCAGCTGAAAGCCCAGCAACACTTTGACAAGTTATGCTGTGGCACAACATTGCCACAAATTATATTTCTGCCGCTCTCAGACTAAGTTTAAACTTTGTTACATCTTTTGGGAAATCCAGGTTATTTGATATACGCAACAGAAGCGCTAAATAACAGTAAACAAACAGGTATACTTGTCAATTAAAAGAAAGCTCTGAAGATGGTTTTGCCAAAATTGCTGAAATTTCAACAAAGATTTATGGGTTACTCTTGTCTTCATCCCTGAGGATCTTAATGCAGCAACGTCCATTGAACAGTGAGCTGTCTGTTCTTAGTGTTTTTGTTTCATGTGGTGCTTGAGATTTTTTCTGCTTGTGTACCATTTATCACTATTATAACCATTGGGTCAGAAGTGCCTGAAGGTTTTCATGGCTGTTGTCTTGATGTTTCACGTCGATTTATTTGAGTTTGGTGTTGGGTTTAATGTTGGGATCTGCCTCTGCTTATTCTCCATGCTCAGAAGTGAAAAATTGATAACAGAATTAAATCAAGTGTACAGAATGAATGAAACAAAAACAGAAGTTGCTGGAAAGGCTCAGCAGGTCGGGCAGCATCTGTGAAGGAAAAAACAGAGTTAACGTTTCGGGTCCAGTGACCCTTCCTCAGAACTGGTGGTGGCTGGGAAAAGGTCACTTTATGTGCAGAAAACAGGGAGGTGGGTGGGGTAGGGAGTAAACTGTAAGATAGAGCCTAAAGAGGGAGAAAGGCAGTTGGACAGACAAAGAAGTTGTATAGAATGAAGATAACAAGGTGTAGAGCTGGATGAACACAGCAGGCCAAGCAGCATCAGAGGAGCAGGAAAGCTGACGTTTCAGGACTGGACCCTTCTTCAGAAA
>JAHRHZ010000009.1:5045799-5128363 GCA_024137785.1 Ginglymostoma cirratum
TTTTTTTTTAATAACCTGCAGAGAGCTCAACATTTTTTGTCTCCCGTCACCAAATCACCCATGGTGTCCCAATGGTCTTAGGAACAATGTCTAACTGGCTGATGTAACTACCACTTAATTATTGACATGCAAAGTTGACACCTCACTAAGACAACCACCTCTTGTTAAGATTCCTAATGGTAGCTCCTGTACAATGTAAACCAAATATTCAGACCAAAGGAAATGGTAAAGAAAGCAATATCCATCTACCCACAAAAACAACAGCATTTACCTATTGGCTAGCTGCTCAGAAACCATTTCACAATTTCACATGATCTTTCAGTATGTAATGTGCACACTATCTTGGATGTTGAACTGATTTAAGCCTGGTCTTGAGAACTCAAACATATCTTATTGTGAGCTTTCCTGCTCCTGTGATGCTGCTTGGCCTGCTGTGTTCATCCAGCTCTACACCTTGTTATCTCAGATTCCCCAGCATCTGCAGTTCCTACTGTCTCTGCATAGAATGAATGTTGTTTTCATACGTCCTTTGATGTTGCATTCAGGATTTGATAAGTTGTAGAGTGCCCACTCAAAATGTAATCAACTTTCTGTGGAACATGGAGCATTGTTCTTGCAGAGTATGAGAAGTTCAGTTACCAGAGATCTGCTGTAGGACTGCAAGAAGTTTAATGACCTCCCACAGGTCAATGAATGCATCCTCACATGTGTAACCTGCTACCCAACTGTCTGGCCTGCCGCTGGAACCTCATCGGGAAAGGCAATTGCATCAATGAACCTCTGAGGCAGAAACATCAAACACAGAATGTAGAACATACACCAGCAGAGCACAGGAACAGGCCCTTTGGCCCATCAAGTCTGTACCAACCATGATATCAGTCTAAACTAAGCTTGTTCACCTACACACGGTCCATGTCCCTCTATATCCTGTCTGTTCATGTGTCTGTCTAAATGCCTCTTTAGTGTTGTGATTGTGTCTGTTTTTGTCACTTTCCTCCAACAGCATGTTCCAGGCACCTACCTCCCTCTGTATAAAAAATTTACCTTGCACATTTCCTTAAACTTTCCCCCCTCACCTTAAACTTATGTCCCACGCTGGGAAAGAGACTGTCCACCCTATCCATGCCTCTTATAATTTTATATATTTCTATCAGGTCACCCGTCAGCCTCCGACACCCTAGTGAAAACAATTCGAGTTTGTCCAACCTCTCCCTATAGCTAATACACTCCAATCCAGGCAACATCCTGATGAAAAAAGGAACAAAAACAGAAGTTGTTGGAAAAGTTCAGTGGGTCTGACAGCATCTGTGAAGAAAAAAGTCCTAGTTAACGTTTCAGGTCCAGTGACCTTTCCTCAGAACTGATGGTGGCTGGGAAAACTTCAGTTTATATGTGGAAAATAGAGAGGTGGGTAAGATAGGGAGTAAATGATAAGATAGAGCCCGAAGAGAGAGAAGAGCAGTTGGAAAGACAAAGGAGTTGTCAACGATCAGGCTGGGAGGGTGAATAGTTGTTAATTGGGACTGTTAGCAACGAACAACAGGTAGTGTGTAATGGCAGGCTATGTGGTAACAAGGCCTGGTGTGTGGGGTGGGGGACTGGGACATAGGAGAGTTTAGGTCCCAAAATTATTGAACTCGATATTGAGACCGGAGGGCTGCAGGGTGCTCAAGCAGAAAATGAGATGTTGTTCTTCCAGCTTGCGCTGAGCTTCGCTGGAACACTGCACCAAGGCAGAGACAGAGATGTGGGCCAGGGAGCAGGGTGGTGCATTGAAGTGGCAGGCAACAGGTAGTTCAGTGTCTTTTTTGCGAGTGGAATATAGATGTTCTGCGAAGTGGTTACCCAGTCTATGCTTTGTTTCTCCAATGTAGAGGAGTCCACATTGTGAGCAGAGAATGCAGTAGACTAGATTCTGGGAAGTTCAGGTGAAATGTTGCTTTACCTGAAAGGTATGTTTGGGCCCTTGGATTCTGGGGAGGGAGGAGGTAAATGGTCAGGTGTTGCACCTTTCTGGTTATAGGGGAAGGTGTCGTAGGGCTGTGGATAGGTGTTGGGAGCGAAGGAAGTGTGGACCAGGGTGTCCGGAGGGAAAGGTCCCTGTGGAAGGCGGACAAGGGAGGGGAGGGGAATATGTGTCTGGTGGTGGCATCTTGCTGGAAGTGGCGGAAATGGTGGCTAATGATCCTCTGGATGTGGATGCTCGTGGGATGATAGGTAAGGACAAGGGGAACCCTATCACTGCTGTGGGAGGGAAAAGAGGGGTTGACGGCGGAAGTGCGGGAGATGGGTCGGACCTGGTTGAGGGCCCTGTCAACAACAGTGCTGGGGAATCCTCGATTGAGGAAGAAGGTGAACATTTCGGAGGCTCCCTTGTCAAAGTTGGTCTCATCTGATCATATGCAACAGAGACGGAGGAACTGAGAGAATGGGATGGAGCCTTTACAGGAAGCAGGGTGTGAGGATGGATAGTCCAGGTAGCTGTGGGAGTCAGTGGATTTATAGTGGATATTGGTGGCCAGTCTATTCCCAGAAATGGAAACAGTGATATTGAGGAAGTGAAGGAAGGAGTCAGAAATAGACCAGGTGAAAGTGAGGGCAGGGTGGAAATGGGAAACGAAATTGATGAAGTTTTCCAATTCTGGACGAGAGAGGGAAGCAGCACCGATGATATCATCGATGTATCGGAGAAAAAGTTGTGGGTGGGGCCCGGAATAGGACTGGAACAAGGAATGTATCACGTCCCCATGAAGAGACAGGCATAACTGGGGCCCATGTACCCATTAACTCTGATTTTTTTTCTTTACCGATGCTGCCAGGCCTGCTGAGCTTTTCCAGCGACTTTTGTTTTTGTTCCTGATTTACAGCAATCGCAGTTCTTTTGGTTTTTATTTAACATCCTGATAAACCTCTTCCACACTCTCTCCAAAGCCTCCACATCCTTCCTACAGTGTGGCAACCAGAACTGCACACACTCTTGAGGAAACAGTTTCTCTCTCTTCAACTCCTTCCTGTTATTTTTCTATCCTTGAGGGACCGTTCTGTGCAACCTGGTGTCATTAATTGATCATTTTATTCCTGAATTGCTCTGGTGAATTTGCTCTGCTCCTTCTACAAGGAACTTCTCACCTTCCTGATGGTGCAGTCTTCTGAACTTGAATCATCGAGTCATAGAGTCCTACAGCATGGAGACAGGCCCTTCGGCCCGAACGGGTCCATACCAACCAAAATGTCCATCCACGCTAACCCCATTTCCCTGCACTTGGCCCATATCATTCTAAACCTTTCCTATCCATGTATTCATGCAAATGCCTTTTAAATGTTGTAAATGTACCTGCCTCAACCACTTCCACTGGTAGCTCATTCCGTGTGCGTACCACCCTCTGTGTAAAAATGTTTCTCCTCAGGTTCCCAAGCATTCTTTCCCCTCTTACCTTAAACTGACATCGTCTAGTTCCCGATTCCCAAGCTCTGGGAAAAAGACTGAGTGCATTCACCCTATCCATGCCAATGATGATCTTATACACTTCTGTACAATCCCCCCTCAGTCTCTTACTTTCTAAAGAAAAAGTCCTAGCCGATCCAACCTCTCCCCATAACTCAGTCCCTTGAGCCCTGGCAACATCCTTGCAAATTTCTACTGCACTCTTTCCAGTTTAATAACATCCTTCCTATAACAAGGTGACCAAAACTGAACACCATAGTCCAAGTACGGCCTCACTAACGACCTGTACAACTGCAACATAACTTCCCAACTTCCATACTCAGTGCCCTGACTGATGAAGGCCAGTGTACCAAACACCTTCTTCACTGCCCTGGCACTCCACTTTCAGAGAACTGTGCACCAGAACTCCAAGGTCCCTCTGTTCCACTACACTCCTTAAGGCCCTACCATTCACCATGAAACTACTACCTGGATTTGACTTTCCAAAATTCAACACCTCACACTGATCTAAATTAAACTCCATTTGCCATTTCTCGGCCCACTTCCCCACATGATCAAGATCCTGCTGCAATTTCTGATAATCTTCCTCGCTGCCCACAATACCACCTGTTTTAGTGTCATCTGCAAACTTTCCAAACATACCTTGTACATTCTCATCCAAATAATTGACAACAAACAGCAATGGGCCCAGCTTGACTCCTGAGGCACACCACTAGTCACAGGCCTCCAGTCCAACAAGCATCCTTCCATTATTACTCTCTGCTTCCTACCATCAAGCCAATTGTGTATCCAATTTTCCACCGCTCCTTGCAGTCCATGTGATCTAACCTTCCAGACCAGTCTACCATGTCAAAGGCCTTACTGAGATCCATATAGACTACATCTACTGCCCTGCCCTCATCAACCTTCCTGGTCACTTCGTCAAAGAAATCCAACAAATTTGTGAGGCATGACCTCCCATACACAAAACCTTGCTGACTACTCCTAATCAAACCCTGTCTTTTCAAATGCATGTATACCTTATCCCTCAGAATCTTCTCAATAACTTACCTACCACAGATGTTGGGTTTACTGGTCTATAATACCCAGGTTTTTCTTTGCAGCCCTTCTTGAATAAGGGCACAACATTTACCCTCCAGTCTTCCGGGACTTCATCCGTGGCTAACGATGATGCAAGTATGTCAGCCAGGGCCACCACAATTTCTTCCCTAGCATCTCGCAGGATTTTTGGATATATCTAGTCAGGACCAGGAGATTTATCTACCTTCGTACATTCTAACACTTCCAACACCTCCTCTACTGTGATATGGCCTGTTCCTAAGGTATCGCCACTAACTGCCCCAAGTTCCCAAGTCTTCATGTCTTTCTCCACAACAAACACAGACGAGAAATATTCATTGAGGACCTCATCCATCTAATGCAGTTCCACACGTACATGTCCATTTTTGTCTTTGAGCAGCCTTATTCTCTCTTTAGCTTTTCTTTTTCCTTTAACATAATTAAAGAATCTCTTTGGATTCACCCAAATCTTCTCAGCTAAAGGTGTCTCATGTCCCCTTTTTCACCCTCCTGACATTCTTCTTCAGTAAACTCCTTTATCCCCTATATAACTCCAGGGATTCCCTTGATTCCAGCTGCCTATACCTGAGCCAAGCCTCCTTTATTCTGGTCAAAGCCTCAATATCTCTTGTCCTACTCCTGTTAACCTTGCCCTTCATCCTCACGGGAACATATTGAGGCAGCACAGTGGCTCAGTGGTTAACACTGCTGCCTCACAGCGCCAGGGACCTGGATTCAATTCTACCCTCAGGCGACTGTGTGGAATTTGCACATTCTATCTGTGTCTGTGTGGGTTTTCTCCAGGTGCTCAGTTTCTTCCCACACTCCGAAGATGTTCAGGTTAGGTTGATTGGCCATGCTAAATTAGTCTTAGGGCATTTGAGATGGTAGTCAGGGCAGTGGCATGCTCCTCCTACAAGATGTGGGAGCTGAGAGAGACTTCCATCATCCCTGATGGCTGCACCCGTGGGAAGTGCAGTCAGCTCCAGCTCCCGGGAGACCATGTTAGGGAGCTGGATCTGGAACTGGATGCACTCAGGACCATCCAAGATGCTGAGCGCATCGTAAGTAAGAGTTTCAGTGAGGTGGTCACACCTAAGGTGCAGGTAGAGAGTAGTTGGGTGACCACCAGGAAAGGCAAAGGGGTGTAAGCAGAGAGTGCAGGAATCCCCTGAGGCCATTCCCCTCAAAAACAAGCACACTGTTTTGGATACCATTGGAGGGGATCACTGATCAGGGCAAAGCAGCAGTGCCCAGGTCCATGGCAGTACGACTGCCTCTGGGGCACAGTGGGAAAGGGTAAAGGTAAACAGGACCTTAGTGATAGGAGACTCGATAGTTAGGGGGTCAGACAGGAGATTCTGTGGCCGCAAATGGGAATCTAGGATGGTGTGTTACTTCCCGGGTGCCAGGGTGCAGGATGGCTCCAGAATGTTCTCAAGGGAGAGGGTGAGCAGCCAGGAGCCATTGTGCACATTGTTACAAATGATATAGATAGAAATAGGGATGAGGTCCTGAAGAGCGATTACAGAGTGCTAGGTAAAAAGTTAAAAACCAGGACCTCGAAGGTGGTTATCTCCGGATTACTTCCAGTGTCATGTGCCAGTGAGGGTAAGAACAGAAGGATATGGCAGATGAATGCGTGGCTAACAAATTGGTACAAGGAGCAGGGATTCAGATTCCTAGATCATTGGGATCTGCTCTGGGGCAGAGGTGACTTGTTCAAGAGGGACCTGAAGTGGAGGGGATCCAATATCCTGGTGGGCAGATTTGCTAGTCTTACAAGGGAGAGTTTGAACTCAGTTGGCAGGGGGGTTGGGATCCTCAACAGCAGGGAGGTCGGTGCGAGGCTGGATGGAGACACAGTAATCAGAAATAGTAAGTTGAAGAGACAGGTCAGGCTGGAACACATCAGGGAGTGAGAAATGCCTGTTGGATTGAATTACATCTACTTCAATGCAAGAGGGCTGACAGGTGAGGCTGATGAACTCAGGGCGTGGATAGGTACATGGGACTGGGATATTATAGCCATTACAGAAACATGGCTAAGGGAAGGACAGGACTGGCAGCTTATTGTGCCCGGATACAGGTGCTTTAGGCGGGAGAGACGTGGAGAAAAGAGGGGAGGGGGAGTTGCATTTTTGATTAAGGGGAGTATCACAGCAGTAGTCAGAGATGAAATAACTGAGAGATCATCCAAAGAGGCTTCGTGGGTGGAGCTAAGAATCCAGTCACCCTCGATAGGGTCTGTCCAGAGCTCTATAGCAATGGAAATATCACTTTCACTTGTTTGTCGTCTAGCCGTCTTGTGATAAAGACCGGCGAGTCAAATTTATGCAAGTCAAAATTACAGTGTGCCATGGACCTGCTGTCTGAGGAGAATTCTTGTCATTCATTCACGGGATGTGGACATCGCTGGCCAGGCCAGCATTTATTGCCCATCCCTAATTGCCCAGGGTACAATTAAGAGTTAATCACATTGTTGTGGGTCTGGAGTCACATGTAGGCCCTGATCAGGTAAGGATTGCAGTTTCCTTCCCTAAAGGACATTAGGTGAGATTTATTTAAAAACTATTTAAAATTGAGCTTCTATTTATCCAAAAAGATAGAAGGCTGAGGGATGATTTGATTGAGGTTCTCAGTATTTTGTGACGCATTGATAGGGTCAAGAAACCTTTTCCATTTGCGCTCCAATCAAAGACAATTGGACAAAATCTTAAAATCAGGAGCCAGTTCAAAAACATTTAGTCACATAATGGACAGCAAAACCGTGGACTTCCATCCCACAAAGAGAAACATCAATTAATCATTTTAAATTGGAGCTGGATAGATTTTTGCCGAAAGGATTGAGGAATATAGAGTCAATTCTTGTGGATGGAGTTGGGAAAGATCTCAGCCAAGATCTCATTGAAAACATAGCACAATCCCAAGGGGCTGAAGGGCCTCCTCCACTTCTTGTATGGTTGATTAACTGGTCACACATTATTACAAAGTGTTCCCTTTGAATGACAATGACTTTGTTGTGACTTCTACCTATCATTCAGCCAACATGGTTTATTATTTCTGGGATCTTGCTATATGCATATTGGCTGCCCTGATCTTTTACTCACTCATGGGACATGGGTGCCACTGGCTGAGTCAGCATGTATTGCCCGTCCCTGGGTGCCGTTGAGAAGGTGGTGCTGAGCTGCTGTTTTGAAGCTCCGCAGTCCATGTGTTGTAGATTTCCTGGTGTTACAACAGTTCCTGCACTTCAAAACTGCTTAATTGCGCAGAAGGTGCTTTGGGACACCTTGAGGTGATGAAAGGGGCTATAGAAATGGAAGTCTTTCTGTCTTCAGCTTCTAAATGCACTGTGTTGTGTTCTGTACCAGCAGTCAGGTAAAACCTGATCGCTGTGTGAAGGTGCCTCATCAAATTTGGGAGCCCTCTTTCCTTTCCAACCACCTCCTCTGATCCAGATTGTCCACACCACTCCTTCCCAATACAGCCGGCAACACAGCTTCAATCCACTTCTAAAACCACTCTTCAAACTGCTTTCTTTGCTTGAAGTTTCCATCAGTGGAATTGGAGCCATTTTTGTCGATGTAAATGATAACCTTCAACATGTGAACCTATGATAATGTCCAAGTCTGAGTGAAAATCTGTAGGAGAATACTTCCAGGGATGAGGAACTTCAGTTCATGTGGGGAGAGACTATACAACCTGAGATTGTTCTCCATAGATCAGACAAGGTTAAGGGGAGAGCTATTCAGAGTGCTGAGAGATTTACATAGCAGAAAATAAGAAAAGCTGTTTCCTAAGTCAGCGAACGTTTGATGGACTGGATAGACAGCCTCAAGTGCAGTGGAACAGAGCTGTATATATCAGAAGAGTAGGTCAATGATGGGTTTAATTGGGAGAATTATTGGAGAACTTTCTGGTGAATGGGAAGGTTCTGTTAGAGGGTCTACCTGGTAAGTGGAGCTGTAAGATACCACATTAGACAAGCTGAAGTTCTGAATTCAAACTTACAAGTTAGGGACAGGAGTTGGCCATTCAGCCCTTTTGAGCCTGCTTTACTGTTCAATAAGATCAAGGATGATCTGGTTGTGGTAATATCTCCTCATTCCTACCTGGTGCTGATAACCTTTGACTTACCTGTCAGTCAAGAATCTATCCACCGCTGACTTAAAAGTAACTCGGAATAAATAAAACAAATAGTTCGACAGTAAGTCTATGCTTAGAGTCCACACTGGGACTAAGAATGCTGGGTCTGTGGAGAAAATGTGTTCTTTTTTGTTCCCAGTTTATTCTAAAATGTCTGTGGGCATTGAAATATCCAAACTGAGTTGAAGCCTGCAGAGTAATCGCAGTGTGAATGCTGTAAAACTATATCCTGTCATGTGTTACCAGTGAGAAAATGGTTTTGCTTTTTCTCTGAGCGTTCAGTAACGAGGAATGTTTGTGAGAGCAGATGCTGTGCAAGTCTCAATCTGTGAGTGCCCAGCTTGACGGTGGCTTATATGTAGCCCTCGTTGGAAAACTTCTGCTTACTGTGTATATAAATATAAGTTAGGGAGACATTGTGTGTACAGATCTGATCAGTCAGCCCACAAAATGAGGACGACCAGGAAGGGAGAGGAGGTATGCCTGGAAACAGGTCAATGCTAACCATCCTTCAGTATTTTGCGTCACCAAGGTGATACTCACTGTAGAACAGGTGCAATGCAGATTCCCCAGAGTGACAATAAGGTTTTCATTAGCAGGTTTACACAGATTCAAGTGTAGAAGATCAGGGGATGGTCTAATCAAGGTGCCGAGGATTACCAAAGAGTTTGAAAGGCTCAATAAAGTATTCTTTCTAGTGAGGGCAATGCTGGTGAGAGTTTGGAACAAGGGAAACATACCTTGTAATTCTAGGCAGGCTCATTTAGGGTTCATATCAGAAAACACTTGCTGCCTCAAATTCTTTCTCCTCACCCTCCAAAGAAAAGCTGTTTAGACTGGGGAGAAACTGAAACGTCTAGACTAAGGTTGATATATTTTTATTGGGCACGGTGGTTAAAAGTTGCAGACACGAGGTGGTCAGATCAAGTTGGTCTACTGATCTAACTGAAGATTGTAACAGGCTCAAGGGTCTGAGTGGCCTCCTCCTATCCCGATCAAGGCTGTCTGTCTGAAATATTGACCCATCCATAGTCTATCAAAGTGTTAGTGTTTCTGCATCTATTTTGCTTGGTTGTGCAGCATCTGTGTCTAAACTATTGTTGATTCGGCCATGCACGGGGTTTCAAACTCTCTGAGCCGGGGCCATGCGACAGCTCAACGTGACAAACTGCATTTTGAAACCTGGTGCTATGATTTGTGTCCACCCAGATCAACCTTGCACAGATCAATCCATCATCCCTGCCTTTGTCGCCCTCAAACATTACCATTCTCGTGCTCTCCTGAACATCCTTCCTTCATTCAGTCAGATCATGGCCAACATGTATCTTAAATGGTAGCCGGTGGGGTTTAAATTCACTTCATAAATCTTAAATGGGAAGCCAGTCTAAGCGACAGAGGCCATGACAACTATCACTGTTGTAAAAGCACTTTGCAGATGAGAGAAATTGAGACGTTATGCACAGTCGACCCTATTTGCTATATCAGGGCAGGTCAGCGATGAAGTATTGCAGTGCTATTGGATGGGTCTCCCTGTAGGTGAGACAGTGAACCAAAGCCCCATTTTCCCCCTCTGGTTGTAGGAAATATTGAGTCTGGTTCACTCATGTCAAGAAAGGAAATCTGCCATCCAAATCTGGGTTGTTCAACATGTGACTCCAGACCCAGCGCAATGCAGTTGACTCCTAAGTGCCCTCTGAGCAAGCCCCTCAGCTCAAGAGATGGGCAGCATGCTGGTACAACCTGTGGCACTCATATATCATGAACGAATGAAGGAGAAATCCCATCAATAACTTTCCAACAACAAAAACAGAAGTTGCTGGAAAAGCTCAGCAGGTCAGGCAGCATCTGTAAAGAAGAAAGTCAGACGTTAACTCAAAAGTAGAGGAAGGGTCACCGGACCCAAAACGTTAACTCTGATTTTTTCTTCACAGATGCTGCCAGACCTGCTGAGCTTTTCCAGCAACTTTGTTTTTGTTCCTGATTTTACAGCATCTGCAGTTCTTTTGGTTTTTATTTAGTAATAACTTTCCAATCTTGGCTTGAAATGTTAAGCTTTTTTGGCTGGAGACGGTTCCAGGTTTCCACTCCTCCTTCTGTGAAAAATGTTTCCTGACATCACCTCTGCGTGGTCTGCTTCCAATTTTAAGGCTCAGTCCCTTGTTCTGGATATCAAACTGCCTGGGATGGAAAATTGAAGTTATGAGGAATGGTTGGAGAGGTTTAGAGTAGAGAAGAGTTAGGGGTGATTTAATTGAAGCGTACACAATGATGAAAGGCTTGGATAGCATGGATAAGAAGCATCAAACCTATCAAAGCTGCTCATAATTGTAAAGACCATGAAATGCAGAAGTGAAAGAGGCCATTCAGCCCATTGTGTGTGCTCTGCCATCCAGTGAGATCATGACTGGTCTGATAATCATCAACTTCATTTTACTGCCTTTTCCCCATAACCCTTAGTCCCTTACTGATTAAAAATCTGTCTATCCAAGCCTTGAACATACTTTAATGACCCAGCCTCAACCCACCAGTAGCTGCTTTCTTATGCAGCCAATTGAGTCAATAGTGATATGTTGTGAGTCACTAATCAAGGGTGGGATTCAGTTGCATCAGGGGGTGAGTACTATTTCCTGGGAGGTGCAGTTAATCTCTGATTCAGTGCAGGGATACAGCTGAAAATCCAAATATGGCAGTCTGCAGATCGAAGCTAAGGAGCACTTACCCTAAGGCACATGGTGCATTGGCTGATTGTTGGACAGTCTGGTGTCACTGTCAATGAGCATGAGAGAGTCCAGCTTCAACTTGGCATAATGCGTCATACAGAACTATCCCTGCCAGCAAAAAAAGCAGCAGGCTGATCCACAGCAACAAATCCGAATCTCTCCAAAAGCGGCTTCTTAATCACTGTGATCCCAGCCTCCACTGCTACAAAGGTTGAAGTCACCCAGTGTCTCAGTGCTGAAGCTAAAGCTCTGACTGAGGTTATCAGATACATGCATGCTTTCGTGTTAGTACAGACAGCTCCCGTGGATGTGTATCTCTGTCCTTTAATGGGACATTCAGACTCTCTCGGCAGTTCAGCAATCTGCCTTTCTGCAGATTTGTTGGAGTGATAAGCAAGTTAGATGAAGCAGAGAAGAGAAATCCAATAATCAAGATGTCAGGCTGATAATAAGAGTGAGAACAAGGCTGAATGTAGAATGTTCAGGGAAGAATGTAGAATCATACAGGATTTGTATTCACTGCATCCCTCCTAACTGGTTTGAAGGCATAAATGTAGGATATACCCGGTAGGGGACATCCCTGTTGCCTGTCTACATACCTCTGCCACCACTACAATGTACTGCAACAGGGATAGCACTGGTCAGCCCAGCTGCCAATGGAGGAGAGAACTCACGTAAAAGAGCGAACACAGGGAGCCCAGGATCTCTCTGTGGATTAATGATGGATTGTGCTCCTCCTTCACTGACTCCATGGGTCCCCAACTTGTAATATACCCACATTACCGTCCCCAACCCCCAGACACCTTGTCAATATCCACTGCTGACCACTAATCACTTCCCGAGTTCTGATCGTTTGTACCTGGATGCCTTATTGCCTGATCTGTGCTGACAGTAACTACAAATCCCATTGGGCCCATTGGTATATCAACCAATCTCTGTTTAGCAGTCCATTCTCAATCTTTTAAATAGCTACACCCGGGATTAACATGGAGAAGGGAACTAAATGTGCTGCAATCGGACCATAGAATCAAAACGGAGGCCATTCAGCACATCTTATGCATGCTTGTTCTTTAGAAGAGTAACTCACCTTGCTATTTTTAGGTGTCTTCTCCCCATAGACCTGCAAATATTTCCCCTCTAGATAATTATCCAGTTTTTATTGAATCTGTCATTACCGCCATCTTAGTAAAGCATTTCAGATCTTAATCACCACTGAGTGAGAAAGCTTTTCTTCATGCTTCTGTATCTTTACGCCAATTTTTTAAAATTTACTCATTAATTAGCGGGATGAGGATGTCGCTGGCCAGACAGCATTTATTACCTATCCTTAATTGCCCAGAGGGCAGCTCAGACTCAACCACATTGTTGTAGGTCTGGAGGCTAGACCAGGTAAGGATGGCTGTTTCCTTCCTTAAAGGACGTTAGTGAACCAGGTGTGTTAATGCTATGCAATGACCTGCATGTACTGCTCACAAAACAAAGCTTTTCACTGTATTTAGGTACATGTGACGCCAATAAATCACAATAATTAGTTCAAATCAGCCACCTATGAGAATAATTTCTCTCCATCTACACTGTCCAGTCTCTTCGTGGTTGAGAAACCCTCCATTAAATCTTTTCTTATTCTCCTATTCGCTAAGGAGTACAGCCACAGCTTTTCCAATTTGCCTAGGTAACTGAGGTTCCTCATCACTGGGACCATTCTGGTGAATCTTTGCCTCAATGTCTTTAATGCCTTCACATCTTTCCTAAAGTTTGAGGCCCATAGCCCCAGTTAGTAATGCATTAGTGTATTCTAAACATCCATCATAACTTCCTTGCTTTTCTCCCCTCCCCCTATATGTAATGCACAGGATCCTGTACACTTTAATAACTGCTCTCTCAACTTGGTCTGATCATTTAAATGTCCACATACACTCCTACTTTTGTCTGCTTGTGCATCCCCTTTACAATCATTCTTTATTTTATATTGCCTCTTCCTGTGCTTCTTCCCAAATGAAGAGAGTCAAATCTTATCTGTCTATTGTCCACTGGTTCCTCCAGCCTTGAACTGAAAGTCTTGTTAAACCATTCTAGAAGGCACTTAAGACTTAATTTCAGCAGGTTCGGAGTCACGTATAAGCCAGACCATGTAAGGACAGCAGATTTCCTTCCTTAAGGAATATTAGTAAACTAGATTTTTTTTTAAATGCACCAATCAGTGAACATTATTGCAAGAGGCTAGCCTTTACTGCCAGGCTTATTAATCAGTTTCAGCAGCTGCAGTGATGGCATTTGAACCCATATCCCCCATACGTAAGCTTTGGTCATTGGATTACTAGATCTTGCCATTTCCATTGTGGCAACTGTTCTCCTCTAAACCAACTCCTGGCCTCTAAAGAGCAGATAAACCATCAAAATGAAATGGAATTTGTTTAAGGCCAGTAAAACCATTAGAAATAGGAACAAGTGTAGGCCACTCAGCCCCTCAATTCTACTCCACCATTCAATAGGGTTATGGCTGATCTGACATTCCTTGTGTCCTGTGTTTTCCGCATAAACCTTGATTTCCAGGTGGAAATTGTAGAGGTGTTTGTTATAATCCTCCAGCCCCCCACTTAGCTGAGTTGGTGGTGTAATCAGGCTGCAGAATTGGAAAATGTTATACTTGGTTCAAAACTGGTGCAAGGATAAGCCCAGCAAATATAGGCTGATCAGTTTATCTATGTGTGGAAAAGCTTGCAGAAACAATAATCCAGGGCGAACATCACAATAATTCAAACTCTTGTAGATTCATTACTGAAAGCCAGCTTAGATTTACTTAACTTCATTTAGTGGCGTTCCCCAGAGTCTGGTACGATGATCACAATTTCACTTGACATGTACTAATTTCTTAATCTTAGGTGTACAAGGAAAAATTTCAAATTTACAGATGACACACAGAACTGGATGCATAATAAATTTGACAAGGAAAGCAATAGGCCTCAAGAAAATATAGACAGATGTGTGGAATGGCGAAGAAAAATTAATGCAGTGAAGTGTGAAGTGATTCATTTTGGTAGGAAGAATGAAGATATTAATACAAACCAAATGATTCAATTCTAAAGAGGTTCCATAAACAGAGAGAGACCTAGGGGTATATGTGCACGGATCATTGAATGTGATGGAGCTGATTGAGAAACCATTTAAAAAGTCATAAGTTATCCTGTGCTTTTTAAACAGAGGGAGACACTTCCATAAGAAAAGGAAGGTATGATGTACCTTTATAATGCACAAGTTCAATCTCAACAGGAATGCAGTGGCCAATTGTGGGCATTATGTTTTAAGAGGGGCGTGACGGTGTTAGAGCAGTGCAGTGCTTAACAAACTTTGTTTCAGATGTGACCCTATTTTCATGCCTCAGACTTTGTGAGGCCTGTGGAGAAATTTGGAGGATCCAATACATATTGTGTTGGTCTAGGGGACAGAATATCGTTGCTGAGCAGAGTGCAAGGAGAGGGGAGAAGGCTTCTGTTGTAGCAGTGGCGTTGAATGGAGTCAATCATGTTCCCATGTCCCCCTCCTTAACCATATACTCTCATCTCTGACTCTCTTCACCAGCCCCATCATCTCCCACTCCCTTTACAAGCCCCACCATCTTTAGGCGGCACAGTGGTTAGCATGGTTGCCTCATCATGCCAGGGACCCAGGTTCAATTCTACCCTCAAGCAACTGTCTATGTGTAGTTTGCACATTCTCCTCATGTCTGTGTGGGTTCCTTCCGGGTGCTCTGGTTTCCTCCCACAGTCCAAAGATGTGTAAAGTAAGTTGATTAGCCATGGGAAATGCAGGGTTACAGGTGTAGGTAGGGAGTTTGTTGTGGGTGGGCTGCTCTTCTGAGGGTTGGCGCGGGTTCGATGGGCTGAGTGGAGTTCTCCCACACTCTAGGGATTCTATGATTTGATGATTCTATGACCTTGATAAGGGCCAAATGTGGGACAAATGGGATGTGTTCAGTTTGGGAAACTTGGTTAGCATGGATGATTTGGACTGAAGGGTCTGTTTCAGTTCTGAATGGTTTTATGACTCTATCTCCCTCCTGCCTTCACAAACTTCCACCAACTCCCCCATCCTTTCATCAATCCCATCATTTCCACCCTTCCTGCCACATAAGACGACTTTAAGATGCCCGAAAAATTGGAGATATTATAATTATTATCTGAATCAGTGAAGTATATTGTGACTAGTTGGTATCCAAGCACTGATCCTTGTGGTGCCAGACTGGTCACTTCCTGACACTCAGAAAAAGACCTATTAATTCTTGTTCTTTGTTTCCTGTCTGCCAAACAACCCTCGATTCATGTCAGTGCACTAACCCCACCTTTGTATCCTAATCTCTTATATGTGACCATATTCAAACCTTTCTGAAAGACCAAATAAAAGGTATCCACTGCCTCTTCCTTATCAACTCTACCAGTTATATCTTCTCAAAATTCCAGGAGACTTGCCAAGCATGATTTCCCTTTCACAATTTATTTTTATTCACTCGTGGGACATGGACATCTCCAGCTAGGCCAGCCTTTATTGCCCTTCCCTAGTTGACTTTGAGAAGGTGGTGGTGAGCTGCTTTCTTGAACCATTGCAGATAAATTGACCCACAATGCCATTAGGAAGGGAATTCCAGGATCTAGATCCAATGACATTTTGACTCTGTCACTGCTTTCCAAATACTCTGCTTTTAAGTCTTTCACAACGAACTCTAGCATCTTCCACATTACTGTTGTCAAACATAACTGGTCTATAATTCCCTATTTTCTCTCTAGCTTCATTTTTTTGAATTAGTTGGGGTATATTAACTACTCTCCATTCCATTGGAACTGTTCCAGGCTCTGAAGAATCTTGCAAGATATCCACAATGCATCCATTATTTCTAGGTTTTCTTTAAGTATTATGGGAAGTAGATAATCAGGAAGTAGGAATTTATCAGCCTTTGATCCCATCAATTTTCCTGATATCATTTCCTGATGAATATTGATTTCCTTCAGTTTCTCCCTCTCACTAGCCTCTGACTTCCCAAACATTCCCCAACACTTTTGGGACAGTATTTGTGTCCTCCTTTGTGAAGATAGAGGCAAAATATGTATGCATTTAATTGGTCATCATCATTTTGTTCACATTATAACTTCCCCTGCTTCTGACTGTAAAGGATATATGTATGTCTTCTGCAATCTTTATCTTTCTTGTTACGTAGCTATAGAGGCTTTAACAATCATTCTGTTTCTTCCCTGTAAGCTTACTCTCACTCTTTATTTTACATCTCCTAATAAATCCCATTATCATCCTTTGCTGTCACTGATACATTGTCCAGGCCTCACTGCTCTAAAAGACCATGATGATGACACCTGTTTGGTACATTAGTTGCCTTGCCAAAGCTATTGTTGTCAAATATTTGCTGCCATAGTTTGAAGAAAGCTGAGCTGGTACAATTAGTCCAGTGTTGGATTTTCTTGTCATCGACGGTGCATTCAGGATGAAGAACTTCACAATTCCTGCTTCTTGGATTTTCCTCCTCCTCCAAACCTTCTTGAAGGGCTCTCTCAATCCCTGATGACAAGGGCCCACCCTCATGATAGCAAGTTTGAAGAGGACGTAGGAGATCAACAAGTAATTGGAGATCACTCTGATGAGGCATCCTCCCCCAGTCTTTGGGTAGCAGAACCATTGCTTCTGAAGGCCATTGGTTTGTACCATGAGTCGTTAGTGGCTCCATGCCTTTTATTATAAGTGGGCCTCACATAACCAGGTGATGAAGAGAATCTTTCTGCAGGTATATCAAAGAATAGGCCCTGTCAATTTTGGTTCATTGTAGTGAAAAGACAGAGGATGAATGGCACATGGCTGCTGCCAGGATAGTGGACACACTTTAGAATCATGCTTTGTGTTACCCCTGGCACCCCAACATTTTGTTTTTCAGTTCATTCATGGGATGAGGGCATCGCTGGCTAAGAAAGGATTTATTACCTATCCCTGACTGGCCAAAGGGAAGTTAAGGGTTAACCAAATTTCCGTTGGTCTGAAGTCATGTGTAGGCCAGAGTGGGCAAGGATGGCTAAGGGCTAATAGTGAATCAAGTAGGTTATGGGGAGGGGTCACTCCAAATTTCTATTGATTTCAAATATTACCACTTGCCTCAGTAGGATTCAAACACATGTTACTGAGTACTAAATGTGATTACTAACCCCGTGACAATGCCACTACACTACCACTTCCCCTTCACTTGGCCTGTTGATGCAGGAGTAACCTTTTTGGTCTCAGTTATATATCTTGATTACATCTGGGGCCTGAAAGGGCCATGCAGGGGCAGCCAATGACGCCCTGTGCTATTAGTAATTGATAAACTATGGCACAACCACATACACAAACCTAGTGGCTTTGTCCGGTAATAGAGAAGATGATGAAGTCCCTTCTCCTGATGTGTGGGGCTAAAGCAGAGACGGAGAGTGCACTGGGACATGTTGCCTGTTCCTTTCTGGAAGAATACAATTCTGCAGAGTTTGAGGGAGACAGCTGCAGTGGCCTTGGTCACCCTTAGCAACAGTATCCTCACACTGTTAGTGACTCTCTGTCCCAGTGAAAGATGGAGTACATTTCAGTGACCACTTCCTTGTTGACTCATTAATACCTGAAACAGTGTTCCTGGCAGAGGTAGAAAATGTGCTTCCTGAAAACTATTAATGGATTAAACAAAAATGTATAAGACCAAAACTAAGTCCTAAGTCCTTCATTAAAAAGTCAGTACATTGGGAGATGATGTTAACTTGACCTGCATGGTCTAAATAGACAGGACATCTGTCTAATAGATGTTAGGGGCTGCTGGTGTTACAGTGGTCCTGCATTCCCCTCATTCATGTATCGCATGATCATTGCCAATAACCTGACAATCAGCGTACGTCAGATGGCCACAACGTCTCGATCATAAGTTTATTCAAGACTGAGATTGGCAGATTTCTAAACAGTAAGGGAAACAAGAATTATGGGGAAATGGCAGGGAAGTGAGGCTTTGGATTATCAATCAGCTGTGATCTCGAATGGTGAAGCAGACTCAATGGGTCAAGTAGCTCTTACATCTTTTGTGTACATGACCAGAAGCTGTGGAAGCTTTCAAATTTGCCAACTCTGTAACTTTGGCCCGATGGCATTACAAGGTCTGCAAGCATGAGCAAGGAAACACTTGATTCTTTGTAGTGTTTTATTGATTAAGCAGGAGGTTTGTGTGTGAACTGTTTGCCAAGGCCAGTAATGGTCAGTTGCAGAAACAGGAAAGAAGTTAACCATCTAATGCTGATATTCTTCAATATTCCCAAAGCTGAAAGGCCCACGATTAACATTGTGAGAGTTATTATTGACTAGAAGCTGAACTGGACTAGGCATATTTGTGCCATGGCTCCAACAACAGCTCACAGATTGCAAATTCAGAAGTTAGTAACTCATCTTCTGACTTCACAATGTTTGTCCACCATCTCAGGCAGACATCAGTAATGTGAATTTTTTTAATTGCAAAAATATAGTTTATTGATAAAAAAAATTCTTTATCAACATTCAGAGACACTAAAGCATCTTGCTCCAGACTCCCTTTGCAAAGGAATATTCCAGCAGGAGGTGAGTGACAGTCTCTACCACTTACTGCACGCCGCCCCCACCCAGCCCCCACCCCAAACCAGCATTCAGAGAGTCTGGGCATATTTGAAGCATCTAACAGATAGTGCCCTTCTCACCACCAGTCAAGCAATGTCTTGGTGCTTGTTGGGAAGTTCTGGTGATGCGTCATTCTGCCAAATAATTTTGACCATCTGTTCGGGGAACAACCAACAAGATCCAGCCTCTCTTTTTCCCACAGGGTCTCAAGGACACTATGTGCTGACCACCTCCTGATGGACTTCTGGTCAAAGGTGTTTATCTTTCCAAATTTTTCCTTGAAGGACAGGTGATACGGAGCAGTCCAACTACTTGGACAGTTCCACAGCACCGAGGCCAGACCCATTCTTCGTAACAAGAGGGACAAGTAGAATCTCAGTACATAGTTACACTTGGTGCTTCTGTATCGAGGGTCTATGCACAGCTTGATGCAGCCATACGTAAAGGTAACCATCAAGATTGCTGAAATACTCTCCACTTGCCTGGAGTGGCTCAACTCCAATAATACTCCAGGAGCTCAACATCACCCAGGACAAAGCAGCTCCCTTTTTGTCACTTCCTTCACCACATTAAACAGTCAGTCTCCCCTACATTGATGCACAATGGCAGCAGTGCGTTGCACCAACAAGATGTACCGCTGCAACTCACTCAGCTTCCAATGACTGTTTCTTCCAAACCCATTGCATCTTCTGTACAGAAGACCACGTACAGCAGGCAAAAGAGAACAGCATCACTTGCAAATTCCCTTCCAAGCTGTACACTACCTTGCATTGGAGTTATATTACTTTTTCTTTGCTATTACTGAGTCAATGTCCTGGAATTCATTCTTGCGAACAACAATGGTCTGAAGTGGTTCAAGAAAGCAGCTTCCTGCCATATTCTCAAGGGCAGTTGTAAATAGGCTACAAATACTGGCCTTGACAGTGATGCTCTCAGCCAATGAATAAGCTTTCTTTTAAAAAGAAGAGCTCTAACGTATATTGATTTGATTAACAGCTGGTATATTGTCTGAAAGAAAATAATGTGTGCTAACTCTGTTGAAATGTCAAGGGCAAAGTCTGATCATTCAACAAAGTTTACCTGTATGACATTGTTCAGTGATCAACGTCACATCAACTGACTCATTCACAACAGTTCTGTCAAAAGCAACTGATGAAACTTGACTGGCTTAAGGATCTAAAAGTGTGGAAGAAATAACATTTAACAATCAGCACAGTAGGAACACTCTGTTGAGTGATGGTTACATTGCTGGTGGCATGCTGTTAATTCGTTTTTTTTTGCTGATTGCTGGGACTGCAGCTGAACAATGATCCCAATAGTAGAGGAATCTGAAAAAAAAGTCTAGTGAAGTCTACCAGTTCCAGAAGTTCTGGTTCCAGTGATCACAGAGACCTGGTTATTCTTTACTGTTGAAAATAAGATTCTAATCTTCATACTCTCTCAGTCCACAGATCTAATTCAAGGCTAGCAGTTAAAAAAGTGATGGGGATTTTGATACTAATAATGAGTGCCTGCAAAGCAACATCCCACATAACTTTCAAAGATGTCGTTTGGTGCAACAAATGGGGGTAGGACTTATCCAGTCAATGATAGAGCCTGGGAAGTGTTGTAGAACAGAGGGACCTAGGGGGTCAGGTACATAATTCTTTGAAGCTTGAACTTTGCCCTTGACATTTCAGCAAAGTTAACACTTGTTATTTTCTTTCAGGCAATATAGTGTCTGCTAATCAAATCAATGTGTGTTAGAGCTCTGTTCTTTTTAAAGAAAGCTCATTCATTGGCTGAGAGCATCACTGGCAAGGCCAGTATTTGTAGCCTATTCACAACTGCCCTTGAGAATATGGCAGGAAGCTGCTTTCTTGAACAACTTCAGACCACTGGCAGTGGGTACATTCATTGTTGTTCTCAATAATGAATTCCAGGACATTGACTCAGTAATAGCAAAGAAAAAGTAATATAACCCCAATGCAAATTAGTGTACAGCTTGGAAGGGAACTTGCAGGTGATGCTGTTCTCTTTTGCCTGCTGCGCATGATCTTCTGTACGGTAGATGCAATGGGTTTGGAAGAAACAGTCAATGGAAGCTGAGTGAATTGCTGCAGTGCATCTTGGTGCAATGCACTGCTGCAGTTGTGCATCAGTGTAGGAGAGACTGGTTAGAAAAGTGTTTGGCACGCTTGCCTTCATTGCTCAGGCCTTTGAGTATAGGAGTTGGCACATCATATTGAAGTTGTACAGGACATTGTTGAGGCTGCTTCTGGAATACTGTGTCCAGTTTACCTCGCTCAGTTATAGGAAAGCTATTATTAAACTGGAGAGGGTTCAGAAGAGATTTACCAAGATGTTCCCAGGTGTGGAAGGTTTGAGTTATAAAAGAAAGCTGAATAGGCTGGGACATTTTTGCTGGAAAGTGGAGGTTGAGAGGTGACCTTATAAAAGTATATAAAATTTCGAGAGGTATAGATAGAGTTAATGGTACTTTTCTTTTCCCTAGGATGGGGAGTTTCAAGACTGGCTGCACATTTTTAAAGGTGAGAGGAGACAGGTTTGAAAAAGATCTGGGGGCAATTTTTTACACAATGGGTGTTTTGTGTATGGAATGACCTTCCAGAGGAAGTGGTGAATGTGGGGACAATTATAACATTTAAAAGGCATTTGGATAATAAATAGTATTATTCAAATAAATTGAATCGTAACGGTTTGGAGGGATGTGGGCCAGGAGCAGGCAGTTGGGACTAGTTCAGTTTGGGATTATCTTTGGCATGGACTAGTTGGATCGAAGGATCTGTTTCCATGCTGCATGACACTATGACTCCATGTCTCGTCTTTAGAGATGTTTCAAATAATATTCTCTGCATTATAATAATATGTTGATAAAAAATCCTGTCACTTTACATGCAAAACTTGACCTAAAATGCCTTAAGCATATGAATAAGCTTCTCCACATATGCATAGTAATCTACTTCAAGATGTCAAAAATTAAAAACAGATTTCAAGACGAAGGAGGGAATCTGAAAAATATCCCAGAAGTTGTGCCCCAGGTAGATACAATTTAAATTTCAAGAACTTCAAGAAATGGAAAATAGACCACCTTCTCCCTGTTTGGGCTCTCCCATATCAGCCGAGAAATGGAAAATATACCACCTTCTCCCTGCTTGGGCTCTCCCATATCAGCCGAGAAATGGAAAATAGACCACCTTCTCCCTGCTTGGGCTCTCCCATATCAGCCGAGAAATGGCAGAATAAGTCTTAACTGACCATTCATTCGAAAACGCTGTACCTCTGAGAATGCAGCACTTACTCAGCACAGCACTGAAGCATAAGCCTAGTTTATAAATCTTTAATATGGGATTTAAACATCCAACAGTCTCAACGACAGACCCGATGCTGTCTCTGAGCCAAGACTGACATGCTACAGACCTGTAAAATAAAACCAAGAACTGCAGATGCTGGAAATCTGAAACAAAAACAGAAATTGTTGGTGAAACTGAGCAGGTCCAGCAGCATCTATGGAGACAGAGTAGAGTCAATGTTTCAGGTCCATAGGCCCTTCATCAGAACTGGAAAAAGATGGGATATATGCTGAAGACAGGGGATGGGGTGAGCGTAAATGAGTGAGAGGGTAGGTGGAAATAGAGCTCAGAGGGAGGGAAAGACAGACAGACAGGTGTTGCGGTGGCGGGGGGGAGCGGAATAATGGTATGAGAGAGAAGGTTACACAGCCAACCCCTTTTCACCCATTTGTGGTCCCTATTATCAGCTTTCCTCCTGCCCTTACATACCAATAACCATCCCTTTGAATGCCTTAATGGGGGAATGGGAACAGTCTTCTCAGTCGGAGGATGAGGACATTGAGGAGAAGAAAGCTCTCCTTGAACATGATAGGATTGAGCTGCATTAGGTGCAATAAAGCAGACAGAACATAATTAGCACTCACTTCAAGCAGAAGAATAGCTATTGGCAGCAGACCATCATGGACAGTACAATAGTCATTTGTTACCATGGAGGCATTTGGTTGGCATTGTGGAAACATAATGCAGCTTCTATTGGTTTCATTTGTGTTTGTTTTTGCTGACTGTAAATAAAAGCACATGTTTGGAATTGTCTGGAGCTGGAGGAGCACAGCAGGCCAGGTAGCATCAGAGGAGCAGGAAATTTGACTTTTCGAGTCTTCTTCAGAAGAAGGGTCCTGACTCGAAAAGTCAACTTTCCTGCTCCTCTGATGCTTCCTGGCCTGCTGTGCTCCTCCAGCTCCAGACTATGCTACCTCTGACTCCATCTTTCAATCAAAGATCTATCTTTGGAGTTGTCTGATTTTTTAAAATTGTCTGCTTGCGAAGCTCCCCTACTGGATGATGACAGATGGCAGCCTCCAGTGGACATTTGGGGGCAGGGTAATGGTGATTTAGAGAGGGTGTTTAAATGGAATGTAACACTCAACAAGTAAACTATGTGGCATGGTGGTTAGTGCGTGCAACAGCTGTAAGCAGCATAGCATTGTGGTGGCTGTACCAGAGGGGCAATGCCAGGATGCCAATGTTTCTCTGGGTGCACAAAGGCCTTTCAAATATAGCACTGGTGCAAGGAATACCAGTCATTTTAGGGCAGCAGGTAGTTAAAAAAGCAAATGGAATAGTGTGCTTCATTGCTAGAGGGATGGAATTTACAAACAGGAAGGTTATGCTGCAGCTATATAGGGTGCTGGTGAGGCCACACCTGGCGTACTATGTTCAGTTTTGGTCTCCTTACTTGAGAAAGGATGCATTAGCGCTGGAAGGCGTACAGAAGAGGTTCACTAGGTTGGTCCCAGAGTTGAGAAGGTTGCCTTATGAGGAGAGATTGAGTAGACTGGGACTGTACTCACTGGAATTTAGAAGAATGAGGGGGGATCTCATAGAAACATATAAAATTATGAAGGCCATACATAGGATAGAAGCAGGGAGGTTGTTTCCAACGGCCGGTGAAACTCGAACTAGGGGGCATAACCTCAAAATAAGGGGGAACAGGTTTAGGACAGAGTTGAGGAGGAACATTTTCACCCAAGGGGTTTTGAATCTATGGAATTCCCTGCCCAGTGAAGTAGTTGAGGCTTTCTCATTGAATATTTTTAAAGCAAAGATGGATTTTTGATAGTAAAAGAATTAAAGGTAATGATGAGAGGGTGGGTAAGTAGAACTGAGTCCATGAAAAGATCAGCCATGAACTTATTGAATGGAGAAGCAGACTCCATGGGCCAGATGGCTACTCCTGCTCCTGGTTCTTATGTTCTTATGTTCTTAAATTGGTTGAATGGCACATTGATCTGGGAATGGCATGTGGTAAAATGGGGCTGGAATCCGATGAGAAGGATGCCATAAACATGGTACAGGTGGTTAATGAGGCAGCTTTTGAAAGATACAGCAGGAAATCCTGATATGTGTCGTGGTGAAAAGCCCTTAAAAATCTCAACGTAATTGATATTTCATAAAAATAGTAAGACTCGGCCCAATGTCTTTTACCTAGTGTCAACGTAGTTAACTAATTTAACCTGTTACCTTACAATTTATTCTAAATTAGTTATTTTATTCAAGTATGTGCCTCTTCGGTATTTGGTTAATTCTTCACCACTTTATGTAAAGAAGGCCCCAAACTAGCATAAGAAGAAGAAGAGCTGCTGATGGTAAATATACCCAAAGAAGATCCTATTGCAGGCAGGCATCTCTTACAACATTCATTATCCTCAGAGTGAAGAACTCTGTCCTCATCTCAGTCCAAAATAACCTAGCTCTTACTGAGACTTTGTCGCTGGTTATAGACCCAGCCCCTCACCAGCCAAGGAAAACCCTTGCAGTCAAGCCCTGTAAGAATATTGCACTGCTCAAACTAAATTTTAAACAATTTTTTTTCCTAATGAGTAACAAGTCCAATCAGGAATGCCACATCATTATATTGGGTGAGTGAAATAAGCTTAAAAATTAGGGATCTATTGGTTAGAAAGGAGATGAAGAGTTTTTTTTCTCTCTCTCTGTGCATCGCTGATCTCTGGAATTCCCCTCCACTGAGGGCAGTGGAATCAGCACCATTGAATATCTTTTAAGGCTGAGTTACACTGACACCCCTGTCAATCAAGAATCTCAGGTCCAAAGGTGCAGAGAGGTCACAGAAAGGTCAATCACGTTCTTTTCAAATGGCAAAACAGGCTAAATGTCCTACGATGCTCCTAATTTGCACATTATGTTTGTATTGCTGTACACCATGTATTTATTGCATTTTTAATCTTTACTTTTCATGCTCATTGAGGTGAGGGTTATTAATGTAAGAAATGGGACATTTCAATCTTTTGCACAGATCATGTGCTCACAGTTTTAGTACAACAGCAATAACGTTGAGTCCCTGCTGACAGCACAGAGCCTCATTAGTGGTGAGCATGAAGAAGCAGAACAGCTAAAGCATTAGCACGTTGATTCTTTGAGATGCACTAGCCGTTAGAGAAACTCTCAGCTGCCAGAGAAGCATTGCAAATTTGCCACTCACACGCTAGCTGTGCAATAAATTGTGAGGCAAATTTGTAATCCTCACGAGATAACTGTCGCTTGGCAAGCTTTCCGACAGTCTATTCTTGTGCGAGTTACACCATTTTATACAGCCTCACGCTGACCACGGTTATAATCTAACTGAGAGACTTTGTCAAAAGAGTGTGTCACCCAATAAGAAATAAGAGTCACAGAGTCATAGAGATGTATCACACAGAAAAAGACCCTTCGATCCAACTCATCCATGTCGACCAGATATCCTCAATTAATGTCGTTCCATTTGCCAGCATTTGGCCCATATCCGTCTAAACCCTTCCTATTCATACACCCATCCAGGTCTCTTTTAAATGGTGTAATTGTACCAGCCTCCCCCATTTCCTCTGGCAACTGATTCCATACATGCACCACCCTCTGCGTGAAAATGTTGTCCCTTACGTCCCTTTTAAATCTTTCCACTCTCAGCTTAAACTTATGTCCTCTAGTTTTGAACTCCGCATCCCGGGGAAAACGACCTTGGCTATTCACCCTATCCATGCCTCTCATGATTTTATAAAGTCACCCCTCAGCCTCCGACACTCCAGGGAAAATAACCCCAGCTTATTCAAACTCTCCCTCTCATTCAAACCTTCCAACCCTGGCAAAATCCTTTTAAATCTTTTCTGAACCCTTCCAAGTTTAACAGCATAGTTCGTAGAACAAGGAGACCAGAACTGAATGCTGTATTCCAAAAATAGCCTAACTAATGTTGACTGGAATCAGTTTAAATAATGGCTTGGCTATTTTTGATTTGGACTAGAAGACAAGTGCTAAGATTTATTCAATCCCAGCAATATGCAATGACACAATAACGTAATTCCTAACAGGAGGGAAGCATTAATCCAATAGGTCAATCCCACAGTTCCTGATGACAGATAATCATCCCAAGAAAATTTCAATTTACCAATCAGTTTCTAAAAAGTCAACCACGTGCGTGGGCTTGACAGGGCAGACGTAGAGAGGTTGTTACCCCTTGAGGGAATGTCTAGGACCTCTGAACATAATCTCAGAGTAATGGTTCACCCACGTTAGATTGATGAGAAGCAATTTGTTCTCTGAGGGAGGTGAATCTATGGAATTCTTTACCATAGAGAGGAGTAGAGGCTGTGTCACTAAGTATATCCGATGCTGGGATAGGCAGATTTTTAATCAGTAAGGGGATTGAGGGTTATGGAGAAAAGGCAGGAAAGTGGAGTTGAGGGTTATCAGATTAGCCATGATTTCAATGAATGGCAGAGCAGACTTGATGGGATGAATGGCCTACTTCTGCTCCTACATCTTAAGGTCTTATGCATTAAGGGTGAAGGCATCAAAAGAAAAACATAGAATGAACAATTTTCTCTTTGGGCCAGTCAAAAAAAAAGTGCATTGCTGTGAACATGCAGTAGAAATGAGGAAGGCCTGATTTCTGTTCGCATGTGTTCTTGCATAGGCCAAGCATCCAAATAGAGTGAACTGAAACAAAAATCATAGAAAAAAGTGATACTTCAAGCGCTTAATTAAAGACAGACTGAAATTAAAGATTCATAGCAACATAAAATGTTATCAGTCTCTAGCCTCCCAAGACCATTAACAGTGGTTGCGTTGTTGCCAATAGGCTAGCAATTTTTACTCCAGATTTTTACTGAGCTCAAATTTCTTCATCTGCTCTGGTGCGATTTGAATCCATGTTCCAAGCTATTTCTCTCTTCACAAATGCTGCCAGACCTGCTGAATTTGTTTGACTCTTTCTGTGTTTGTCCTGAAACATTAACCTGGAGTTCTGGATTACTAGGCCAGTGGCATTACCGCTACATCATCACCTTCCCCACTATACCCCAATGTGCCATGTTACAAACCTGAGCGGTAATTCTGAATTGGTTATCAGCACAATTCTTCGCAGACTTGAGACTATTTGCAGCTGCTGTCTAATTGTTGAATCACATCTAATGTTAGACATTGGAAGTTCTGTACATTAACACCTCGGGCCCTTTACATCTCTGTCAGAAAGAACATGAATGCATCCTTGTTTCAACCCAACAAAATAAGTGATAACCATTCTCTGGCTAATTTCTCAGGCCTTGACTATTTGGATTCAATTTTCCTGACCTAAAATTTAAACAGAGTCTGGGGACTTAGCTGACAGTCATATACTTTATAATGATTCATCCAGGAAAATCAATAAAGAAAAACTGTGCAGTGTAGCGCAATGAAAATTGCCGGCATTCGGTGAGCAATTAAGATGTATTCTAAAAGCCATTTCTGCCTTTAAACAAATAAACAAGTTCACCTGTTGGTTAGGAAAGCTGCTCATTCTAAAATACAGACGGAAATGCTCGAAAAGCTTAAACTTTGCAATAATAAAAACGAAACAATTACAAATTAAACTGAACTGCACCTATTTCTCAGGCCGGAAATGGTACCTAAGTTTGTTCTCAGTCATAGACTGAAGAGCAAAGTGAGAAATTGATAGCACCAGGTGTTCCTGTGAGAGTCAAGTGCACTGTTTCTGGAGCCAATTGACTGACAACCAGTTCCACAAGTCTGCAGATATCAGAAAGTTCACTTTTCAGACAAAAACCATGCACAATTACCACTAGGGATATAATAACCATGGGGCCTGTTTAAATGAGAATGTTGGAGTACTTTTCTCTACATTTAAACAGAAAAAAATGACAGCCTCTGTGAGGGCGGTACTGAGCTAAGGGTTGCCTAATTATATTTTGCTATTATTCTCTAAAGCCATAGTTGTTCAGTATTGAATGTGCCTGGTATTGGACATTTCACAAACTCAATCATTGTCATTATATATGCAATGTAATGCAATAATATGTAAGATAGGTTTTACAAACTGTGTTTCACTTCCTTGAAGTGTGGCTTGTTTTCTTTGGCTTAAACCTTTTAAATATTTGTTCAGACTCTGGTACATATAGGCCTTCCAATTGTATGCAAACCATGTCTACAAACATCCCTCCTCCCATCCAAAGATGATATAGCTTCAATTTTCTGTATACATGTGTGTGGACCATTGTGTTCCAAATTGATGAAGAAGGCTTTGTAACATTAAGGAATTGACGTAACTGAGAAAGCAAAGGAAATTAAGACATCCAACATCTTGAGCACAGGTCCTTGAAAGTACAGTCAGATGGGAAGAAGCAATCTCTTAAACGGAGACATATTCCACAGAGACAGCTTTACATGATGGAACACATCAAACAGAAGATACATTTGCTGTCCTTTCCCCTTCTTTTCAACATTTCAGAGCGCGTGGGGAAAGAAAAAAAGCTTAGCTCCTGAGGTTGAAAGGTCAAAATAATTAAACAAAACACATAAAACAAAAAATTGTTGCATCAGCATCTGTAGAGGTGATGTGTAAGTTTCAAACGCAACCTTTTGTCAGATTTAATGCAAATTATTAACCTGCCTGTTGTCTCTACAAATGCTGTCTGATCTGGTGCATGTTCCCAACATTGTCTGTTGTTTAAAGTTTCCAGCATTGACAGACTTTGTTTATTTTTTTGCTCACAAAAGATCACTTTTTTGTTCATTTGATATGTTATTGCCCTTCCAAAGATTACTTTCTTAAATTACTGTAATCCAAATGGAGTAGTTATACCCATACGCTTTTTGAAAGGAGTTCCAAGTTTTTGACCCAAAGACAATGAAAGAACTGCAATAGAAACATCAAAATTAGGTGTAGGGCTAGGCTATTGAGGCCTTCGAGCCTGCTCTGCCAATCACAGCTGATTATTCAGTTTAATACCCTCTTCCCGCATTCTCCCCAATTCCTTGAATCCCTTTACACCTAAGAACTATATCTAACTCCTTCCTGAAAACATTCAATATTTTGGCGTCAACCACCTTCTGTGGCAGAGAATTCCATAGGCTCACCACTCTCTCCTTCTCTCAGTTCTCAATGGCCTATCCCATATCCACAGCCTCTGACTTCTGGTTCTGTACTTCCTTGTAATTGGGAACATCCCTTTCTGTATTTACCTTGTCTAGTTCTGTTAGAACTTCATAGGTTTCTGTGAGAGCGCCACCCCACCCCACCACACCCCCCTCCCTTTTGTTTTAAACCCCAGTGAATGTAGTCCTAACCAATTCAGTCTCTCTCTGCAGTACCTCAGTCCTGCCATTGCAATTCAAAGCCAGGATGGTGTGTGAATTAGTGAAGGACTTTTGGTACTGGTGATCCACGTATCTGCTGCCCATTTGTACTGGGTGTCGGAAGCTTGCAGTGTGAAAAAGGAGCTTGCTGCCAAAGGAGAATTGAGTATCTGTAGTGCACTCCGAATAGATAACACTGTCGTGGATAGTGGGGGAATGGAGGTGAAAAAATTGGGATTGCTTAACCCCTCTTAAGCCTGACATGGCAAGGTATTCTTTCATGTGATATAACAAGGTGTAGAGCTGGATGAACCCTTCCCATTTCTGAAGAAGGGTCCAGACCCGAAACATCAGCTTTCCTGCTCCTCTGATGCTGCTTGGCCTGCTGTGTTCCTCCAGCTCTACACCTTGTTATCTCAGATTCTCCAGCATCTGCAGATCCTACTATCTCTGTATTCTTTCATGTGTTCCTTCTCTTTATTATCCCTATCCCTTGCTGAGGTAGGCTGAAGGCTGTTTCCCAAACCCTGGTTTTTAGATTCTAACTTCTTAAATAAACACATCGCAAAAACTCTTCAGATGAAATTAAAGATACAGTTTAGTGGCAAAACATTCAAAAGACAGGAGGATCGCTTAACGACTCCATTCACATGCATGTACGCTCAAGAAATTAAGGAAGACAGGACAGGAAGAAAGAAAGGGCATAAATCACAAGCTTTTGTAAAGCCAGAGAGAATAAAATTCAGTTCACGTAAGAACATAAGCAGGATCGAGGTAGGCCGTTCAGCCTATCAAGTCTGTGCACCAATTTATAAATTCATGCTAATCTGCTCCAGACCTGATCTCTCTTACAGCCATCTCCTCCTAGCCCTCAACTCCTAAATATTTAAAAAATCTTAATTCAATATTTGAAAACTCCATTATCCTCTGTTTTGAATAGTTTTGTAATCTCGCATCTACAACTCTCTCGGGTACAGAATTTCAGACATTTGCTGTCCTCTGGGAGAAGAAATGTCTTAGCATCTCAGTTTTAAATGACTATCCCTTTATTCTATAAGTATATTTGAGGGCCCCACGACTAATGGTAACAGCTTCTCAACATCTTCCCTGCCAAACTCCCTCTGAATCTTGTATATTTCAATAAGACCACCTCTCATAAATTCTAATGAATAAAAAGTTAAACTGTTCAGTCATTCTTGATAAGTCAACCATGTCATCCTAGGAATCGGCCCATTGAATCTCTTCTGAATTGCCTCCAATGCTGATGCATCCTTTCCTAAATATAGGGCCAGAACTATAGATAGTGCTCGAGGTTTACGACCTCAGCAACATCCTGTACTGTTGTGAAAAGAATACCCTATTTTTAAAGTCCAAACTTCCTGCAATAAAAGATTGCTTTATAGGATAAAAAGATAATTATTTACTACACTTATGTATTAACTTGCTTTTTTTTAAATTGCTTGTCAATTATTTTCACTTTTTCTTAGCTTTTTAAGCGTCTGTTGTTTGTTCCTAAACAAAAGTTCCCAATCCTCTCGCTTACCATTTTCTTGTCGCTATGTATGCCTTAGTTTTTGATCCTTGATCACCTTTGTTAACGATGGGTCGGTCATCTTTCTCATCAAATCCTTCTTTATGACCCAGATATCTTTTTGAAGAGCATTATGCCACTGCTCATCTCCTGACATTTCCCTAAGTCTACTTTCCCAGATTGTTTTTGACAGCTCTTTCTTTATGCCTCTGAGATTGCCCTTATTTAAGTTCAGGACATTGGTTTGGGATTGAGTTTCAATCACTCAAATTAAATTTGAAATTGTATCATTCAATTATCACTGCTCATGAGAGGAGCCTTAATTACTTGATTTCTTATTAATCATACATCATTGCACATCCACTAGATCTAAAATAGTCTGGTTCCAGGTAAGTTGTTCAATGTACTGGCAAGAAATATTCCCTGCTGCACTCTACAAATTTGTCTTTAATGTTACTCTTGCCCATTTTATTTCTCCAGTCAAAGTACAGATTAAAATTACCCATGACAATTGTAGTGCCATTCTTATATGCCTCCATTATTTCCTGATTTGTAGTTTGGCCTACAATAAGGCAACTCTTCAGGAGCCAATAGATAACTCCCATTCGTGAGGTTTTTATCTTGGATTTCCTTATTTCCACCCAAACAGAATTCTCATCACAATCAATTGCACCTATAACATTACTGACCACTGCACTGAAACCCTCCTTTATGAACAGTGCTACCACCGCCTACTTTTCCCTTTGCCTAATATTCTATAATGTCGAATACTCTTGAATATTAGATTCCCAGTCCTGGTTATCCTGCAACCGCTATTCTTTAATAGCTAACAAGTCATATTAATTTATTTCTATTTATGCTGTCAAATTGTCTTGTTGCCAAAGCTGAAAGAGCCTTAAGCCTTGACTTTTTACCATTATGCTTATTCTGGTTCCAATTTCTGCTACACTTTTCTGCTTATATTTTTTGCTTCTTCCTGTGACACTTTGTACATATTTATCTCTTCGCTACCCGAGACTTCTGCTCTTTCTTTTAGTATGGACTTTTTAAAAAGAAATCCCTTCAATCGACACCCCCAGCAACATAATCCCACTAATTAGTTAAAGGCTATACCTGCAAATCTGGACATACAGCTCACCAGGTCTCTGGTCATAGCATAGTTCAAATGAAGCTTTTCCCAGTTGAACAGGTCTCTGTTATGGACCAGACCAGACACTCTCAACATAAATTAAGAAAGTAGCCTAGACCCTAATTTTATTTTTAAATGGGTAAATGGGAGGTGTTGTGTTCCAGATGCAATTTGATTGTTCAAGCTCCTTGATGCTAAGCAAAACACAATTCATTCAAACGCTATGGTTAAAATACAGCGAAAGAAGGAAGGAATTGGAGTAACATCTCTATCGGAAAACTTAACAACACAATAGATACAGTAATTATTACGAATTAACCGGAGTTCCAATATACTAACATCTTGTAAGCTCGTCCTTGGAGAAAGGCAAATTCAGAAAACAGATTGCCTTACATGCAGTTCTCCAACTTAGCAGGAAAGGACATCAAAAGACAATTCAGACAGAGACAGTACTCCAGCTTTCAGCTGTAGCAAAAAAGAGATGTGGTAGCTTTTCACAACCCCAGTAGCTTCTGCTGAAAGCTAACTGAAAGATCCTGGTTCTGTTGGGAGTTTGATCACACCCACTCAGGCTGCTTTTATTGTTCCAGCTTTAAAAAAACTCCAAGGCTTCATAAGCCATTTATCTTCTCATAGACTGCTTGTCACCTCTCCAAAAGAAACCAGGACCAATCACACCTCTTAAAGTTACAGTATTATCATACCCTGAACTGGTGGCAATATTATATGAATTATAACTATTTCTCTCACGTCAATCCTTGAGCAATGCATTTAACTCACTAATCTTATTTACCCTGTGTCAATTTGCACATGGCTCAGGTTGTAATCCTGAGATTGTTACCTTTGTTATTCCATTTTTAACGTAGCCCCATGCAGCTCACCATCCTTCAATAGAACTTCTTGTTTAGCTCTGCCTATGTTGATGGCAGCTATGTTGATCACAGCAAATGGATCCTCACCATCTCGCTTTGAGTTCTTCAGGCCAGAGAGTCAAAAACTAGAGAACATTATTTGACAGGGATTGACTGAAGCATCAGAGGTGATGTGGGGAGAATCTTATGTAGGGAGTGATTAACATCCAGAATATAAGCTTGAGATTGTGGCGGAGACAGGGTCAATTGTAGCTTTCCAAAGATAATTGAATAATTACATAAAGTGAAATGATGGATCTGAAGGGCAACATTTTCATGCAGAAGGTGGAGCGTGTATGGAATGAGCTGCCAGAGGAAGTGGTGGAGGGTGGTACAATAACAACATTTAAAAGACATCTGGATGGGTACATGAATAGGAAGGGTTTAGAGGGTTAAGGGCCAAATGCTGGCAAATGGTCCCAGGCTAATTTAGGATACCTGGTCAGCATTGATGAGTTGGACCGAAGGGTCTGTTTCTGTGCTGTACAGCTCCAGGACTCTATGTGCAGAGCTGTGGGAAACAGCGGGGAGTGGGATTGGCTGAGTTGTACTCACAGAGCTGGCATGGGCATGATGGGTAAATTGTCTCCTTCTGAACTGTGACCAATCTCTGATTCATTGAAGGCAGTGGTAGGATTGGAGGTGCTCTCACTGAGGAGGTTGGGATATCAATAACAGGGGTGCTGATGAGCATAGATAATGGGAATAAGAAGTCAATGGCACACATTTTTGCAATCAGCCCTTCTAGTTCTTCTTTCATCTGCCACAATTATCGTGTCTCAAAATACCTCGTTACTATGGGATAAAAATATTTTGATAAAGATAAACTTTTTCCACTGTTTGGGGATTCTCGAGTCGAGAACAGTTTAAGAAATAGGACCAGACAGTTCAGGAGAGATGTTAGGAACCACTTCTACACACAAAGCATGGTTGATGTTTACAACTCCCTTCCACAAATAACAGTGGATGCTGGATCAGTTATTAATTTTAAAACTGAGATAGATAAATTTTTGTTAAGCAAAGGTATTCTGGGATATGGGCCAAAGGTAGGTATATGAAGTTAGGTCACAGATCAGCCATGATCTCATTGAATTTTGGTCCAGCCTTGAGGGGCTGAATGGCCTCCTCCTGTTCCTATATAAAAGCCTTCTAAATTTACTTCAATGATCAGCCTTTGTCTGAGAGCAGGCTGTTAAACAAGTCCTCATCCTGCTTTGATGAAAATGGGGGCTGAGCATATTCAAGAGGGGATGGGTTCCTGGTACAGACCTTTCACATTTTTATTTTCAGTCTGACCTGTGCCTCCACATTTTGGGGTTTAAAATCACCAACCTGTGTCTCTGTTTACTTTTGAAATCTCCACTACTAAAACAAAGAGAAGTTCGACAAATTCCTGACAGCTTTTCTTTTTCCTTTGAGAATGAGACAATTTTAGCAGGTATGAAATGAGGTCAAGGTTTTTGAAGCCGGGCAAATATCAGTAGAAAGTGCAGGTAGTCAATGTAAACTATACAGATGCAGTAAAACGGAAGACCCAGGCTATAGAGAAAAGGTCAGGCCTGTGCGCAGGAAAGCTGTTGCTGTTACTGTAAATATAAAATAGCTGGAGCTACTTTAACAAGCGTTATGGAATGAATATTAATGTGCCGGGAGGTGGGGTGCAGCTGTCATTGAATGTATATGAAAAAAACCACCAAAAAAACCCTCACACCACAGAGAATCTAGCAGATTAAACATTGGCATGCAATTAACCAACATGGGAAATGTCTGGAGGATCGCTGGGGCAGAAACTGAAGTAGATTAAAAGCCAATTGACTGAAGATATAACACTGAATTCTGGCTTTAACTGTCGACACAAGGGTCTCTTGGGTTGTGTGAAATGCACTAGGGTCAACAACGAAGTGAGTGCTCCGTGGACATTGATGCAACTGTGAAGTTGACAAACTGGAAAAACCTTTAAATATTGATCTAAAGCAAGTGCTTCTTTGCCTGACTAGAAAGCGATTGCTCTCAGGACTTGTTCTGAGAGTCTGTTTTCATTACTTTGGAAGTGATTTCCAACACTATCGAGACCATTTCCACCACCTTGGAATTTTTAACGATGATTTGAACTTTGTGTCTACTATTCTCAGCAGCATGCTCAGCTCTGTCACTGATAAATAACATGAAGAGCAGCAGCAGGAGGAGATGCAGTTATTTTGGCACAGGAGATGGTCACAGAGGTAGCTCACGGAAGGTGGAATCTCTTAGCTCAGAATTAATCAACAAGGGATCCATTTTTGTCACATGTCTAAGCACAAGGTCCTCTGGCATTTTCACAAAGGTGTTGCTGATATCTGCAATCTCCTGGAACAAGACCTCCTTCCCAGTGGCAGTAAAAATCACTACAGCCGTGAATTTCTCTCCCACTAACTGTCGCCACCTGGGATCCACTGGTGAGATCTGCAGAATTTCACAATCTGCCGCACAGAGCTGACTCTCCAAAGTGACCAATGCTTTCCTTGTCAGGGCTGCCACTTATGTCCACGTTACTGCTCAGGCAATGCCTCTCCAATTTACGTGTCAAATCCAAACTGCAGTTGCCCCAGCAACGTGGTGAGGGTGGGAGGCTGAGAAGTGGAACCTTGGAGTGATATCACCTTGGCAAAGACGGGGAGGAAACGCGAATGAGTCCACAGGGCCCTGTAAGGATGCTCCGAACCACCATCAGGCTGTGCAGCTAAATATTTTGGCCTTGCCAGTTGAAATGGACTCTTCTGGCTGCCAATTACATCTCAATGGCAGTGGGATAAAAACATGGATATTAATTGCACACATAAGGGCCGCAATTAACTGACTGATGGATAAACTTCCCAGCATCGCTGCACTGCTAGAAACATTGCACTGGAGCAGATGGGGAATAGGAAGTATGCAGCAGGCTGTCGTCTGGTTTTTGTGAGTCCTCCACTTTCAAACCTGACAGCAAGGCTGCATTAAATGCAGTCCATGACTCTGTGAATCTCATTTGATCAATATGTTAGTTCTTTGGGGGATGTAAGAAGTTGGGGTTATATATGCGAACCAGTAGATTTGTGTATTTGGGCTTCTCCATTTCCTCCCAAAGCCACACTATATAGTAGAATTGAATATGCAAAAGGTGGTGTTGGAACAGCAGGAGGCAGTGGCCTCGTGGTTGCTAGAATAATTAATCCACAGAGTCAGGTCATGTTCTGGGTTCAAATCCCACCATGGTAGATCGTGAAAATTGAATTCAATTAAAATCTGTAATCAAATATCAAACAACAACCATGAAACTGTTACAACTGTTGGGGTAAAAAGGTGTCTGGTTCAATAATGTCCTTCACAGAAGGAAATCTGCTGTCCTTATGTGGCCTGGGCTACGTGCAATTCTAAGCCTGCAACATTGTAGTTGACTCTTAACTTCCCTCTGAGCAATTAGAAATGGACAATAAATGCTGGCCCAGGCGGTAACACCCTCAAAAAGAAAGTACTATTATGGTAATTTCACATCAGCAATACAGATGAGAAGATCAGACTGGATGGAAATAGAGAGATCTTGGACAATACACCAGAGAGAGGTATTCAGTACCTGTAAACACTTAAATGTAAAAAGAGTGTTACAATACTGAAGGCAGTAAGAGAACTTTATTTTAGGATCTGACAACCTAGAGATATTGGTCATTAATAAGTGTGGTAATCTTGTAAGAGAGAGCAATTTCAAAGTGTGCATGCAGATACTCAAAGCCCAGAAACACTATGGAGAAGCATCAAAGAATGCTAGCAGCAGTGTCCATGTAAGGCACAGTGTAAAGGATACAATAAGGTGCCATATAAAAAGTTACTGAAAAAAGGCAAGACCGCATGGCTTCTATTAGCGCAGAATGAAAATTGACTGACAGAAAACAGGGAGTCAGGGTAAATGGGTCAATTACTGAAACTAGTGGAGTCCTCACCTTGTTTTCCCACTACTATGGATCAGACTAAACCCCTTCAGAATATATTACAAAGATAGTCTAGACCCCAACATTTTCTTATTTTTAAAGGCAAATGTAAGACGTTGTGTTCCGGATACAATTCAATTGGTCAAACTACCAGGCTTGAAGAAAAGCATAATTTATTCTTCCACATCCCATAGACACACACTTGGCAAAGGCAAATTCAGTAAAATGGATGGTCTCACATGTAATTTTCCAGTGCAGGAAGAAATAATATCAACAGAAAACTCTGAGAGAGAGAGACAGTAAGAACTCAAGTGTTTTGTTGTAGCAGGGAGAGATGACTAGCTGCTTCCAAACCCTGACAGCTACTGAAAGCTAAACTAAAATCCTGGTTCTGTGGGAGCCTGACCGCACCCCTTCTCTTGTTTCAACTTTGAAATAAAACTCCAAGGTTTCACAAGTTATTTACTTTATTGAGTGAGAGCAGACCTCTCATCACATCTGTCTCAACTTCTCCTCATAAAATAACAGGACAAAATGCACTTGTTAAGGCCATTGTAGCATCATACCACATACCTTTGTATTACCTGCAAGTCTGTCTACAATTCGTTCAAATGTTTCATCGATATCACTGACATGGATTGTAAATAATTGAGGCCCCAGCACTAAGCCAGTTACCCTGTACCTGTACAGGAATGTGGGTCTGTAATAATATTCTTTTTGCCCAACTCCTGCCAAAGTATTCCCATTCTTAACAATCTTTTCACTTCATTGACACTTAGATGCTCACCGTTGACTCCTGTCATACTGGGTGATAGCATTAAGATAGCCACTTGTCAGAAAAAGGCAACAATGGAGATGATGATACAATGGATATTTGAACTTAAATGTCCAATAAAGTGGACATAATATGACATTTTCAGATACCCAATATATTTTCCTTGTACAAATACAAATCCTGTATCTTCTTTGTTCACTTATTTATAGCTGGTGTTACTCATAGCGGGGGCTTTAGCAGGGCTACATGGTCACTTGCTCTGATGAATCACATCCCATGGTGCATATGGTCTGATTGGGGCCCACTACATACTGTTCCACCTGAAGGAATACACTTGGTCCTCATGACACTGGAGTTAGAAGATGGGGCTGACTGAGGCATTAGCACAGATATGGACATCGGTAGGGAGCTCATGTTTACCCATCTTTCCTTTTACGTTCCAGCTGCATTACCCAGCCAGGCTATGGGTTCGGAAACACATTGTTCGACTTAAAAAAGGTGCCAAGTTGCTACGGTGAGTTTTTCTTCCATCCTGTTCAAAATGAGAAATAAAATAGGCAGGACATCAATGAAGGCCTCCATGGACTTGATCATTTTCCATGATGACCATTTTTTTCAAAGGTTGTGGACATTGACACAAAGGCATGACAACACGCCAATCTTTCTCCTTGACCTGTAGAAATTCTGTTCGAGCCTCACACATTTTTCTTTCACTCAATGACTCCCAAGAATCCGTATCTGCATTCAGCTGAGCGGAGTTTGTAATGTGCTGTGTCTCTCATTAGGGTTTCCTTATTGCTGTTGTATTCATTACCAAGTGATAACGTAGCTATGTCCCTTAGAGCCCGCAGTGAGCTGTGCACATTTTAATTGGTGAGGGGTACTTGCAGGCTGCAATGGTGCTTCCTCAGAGTGAGTGACCATCCCTAAGGAGAGCATTCCTTGACCTTCTCCTGCACCACTTCTTGTGTCATGCTTGAAGGAACTGTGGGAAATGAACAACATGAATTAGAACTGAAAAGGAGAAATGGTTCAATCATCATGGTGATAATGATCATATTTCATTTCCAGGTGACAGCTTTCCAACATGAAAGTTCGTTGTATACTGAAAGACTGAGTAAGATCTAATCTACCAACAAATATCTTGGGGACTTTCTTCTTTCCATTTCCAACAGACATGCTCTTCCAACTCAGATAATTTTCAATATATCCTCCAGTCAGTATAGCAGATAGCAGTCAGTATGATTACGATGTAAGGTCAATGTCTACCAGTTTTCTGTCTCTCTCTCTATTATTCTGCACTCTTTTCTCATGAGAGGAGAGAAGACAGAGAGTTATGAATTTGAGGAATGCAGTGCATTGAGGGTCTGGAAGGAAATTGTTTTTAGAAGTAGGCTTTGATGGATGGCATGTAATATTAATAAGATGAGGCTGAGTGTGAGTTTTCGCTGTTCGGATGGGGATGTAAGGAGATGCCGTAAAGTAGACAAACGACTGAATCTACAAAGTGTGGTGGCCTGTGGAATGCTGCAGCCAGACAGCGTTGGCGATGTCAGGGAAAAGAGGTTGGCAATTGATGGCATGGCATCTACCTTTCCTGTACTGATGAGGCCTCTTTCTGTTTTGTATCTGGTTACATAGGACTCTGCTGCTCTCCTCCCAAGTAAGTTGAAGCTATTCCTCTTTATTTAAAAACGCTGGGCATTCTCTCTCACCCAGTGGGAACAACACATTCCGCTGAACACTTTATTATTTGCAGAATTATTTCTATGTGTAATCAAGAAGCTCAGGGAAGGGTTGCAAAGTTTCCATTTTGTTATCCATTATCAATGCTTTCACTGTTGCCCTGACACTTGGCAAATGAATAAATTACAATACCTATTGGTGCGCATTTAAATAGATATCCTTTGACAGTATTAACATGCTTACCCTTCCCACTTGCTCTGACTGAAGATAAAACTCAGATGTGAGATGCTAACACTGCGGCTGAGTTAAAAATGCATTCTATTCTGCGATCATTTGATTCCTGACCTGTTTCATACCTGCATCCATCACCTTCACTGAGCAACTGGAGTATCTGCACTCCCCATGAGTCAGTCTACATTTCCACCTTTATGGTTTATTTGAGAATTCTTTCATTGTTATATGCTTATGTGGAAAATTTATTGTATAGGAGTATATCATCAGTGGTTCAGGGATTGATATCTCCCACAGGAAAAAAGGTTTTGTTTGTTTGTCAGTTATTTATTTGTAATTTTCCACCTTCATAGTCTCAGGTGAGTCAGTGGGAGAGAATTTCAGTGAGAATTCCCTGATTGCTCACATTCCTTTTGGCAAAAGTACAACAAGATAAAAATAGAAGAAAGGTGTAAGAAAACCAATAGAAACTACATCAATGGGTTTGTTTATTTTTCTCCAAGGCTGCTGCAAAGCAGAAGAGGGAGATCAGGAGAACTGTACCAGCATTGCGGACAAAATTAATGTTAACCTCTACTTTTTTTACAGTTGTGGTGCTTCACCCTCTCTGAATGTAACATCTTTTTGGCTGCCGTACATTTTTTGAGGAACATAATATATAACTCCACAGATCCTAAGTATTTTTCTTACTTGATGAGAAGGTCAGATTTCAAAAAGAATCTCTCAATAAAAATCAAAAATTTGATCATGTGCTTGTCACATTGTTGTAAATTTCACCTGCATCATCAGTGTACTTTAGGAAATGCTCAGTCTGCTCCGTCACTCCATTACACCGGTCCCACGCTAGTGGACACAAAACAGAAGTTGCTGGAAAAGCTCAGCAGGTCTGGCAGCATCTGTGAAGGAAAAAACAGAGTTAACATTTCAGGTCCGGTGACCCTTCCTCAGAACTGACACACTAGTGGAATTGATTTTAAGCAGTCTATCAAGACACACAGTTATGTCAAACTCAAGAAAGAAATCAAATGCCACTCTCTGAGGGAAACTAAGGGCACACTAAGCTGAAGTGATATGCTGTTGGATACGGCCCATCACATTTTTAGGATACACAGCCTAGCATCATCCCAGCACTGAACCTCATAAACCATATTGCTCACTTGTGTGATAAGCAGAGCATTTTGCAACTTGATGGCAGCATGTAGTTTCACTTATCACTCAAACATTTGAGAGAGTCGACTCTTTGAGGCTAATCTGCGGTAGACTGTGTACTTCCTGGCACTGGGAGTGACAGCTTTAGGCCCGTTTATGTTTAGCCGTGATATACAGTAAGCAAGTCATATACAGGGATAGGGGATGGCCAAATGATATTATCGCTAGACTGTTAATCCAGAGACCTGGATAATATTCTGGGGGCCCGGGTTCAAATCCCACCAGGGCAGAGGGTGGACTTTGAATTCAATAAAATATCTGGAATTAAGAGTCTAATGCTGCCCATGAATCCATTGTCGATTGTTGGAAAAACCCATCTGGTTCACTAATGCCCTTGAGGGGAGGAAACTGCCATCCTTACCTGGTCTGGCCTACATGTGACTCCAGACCCAAGGCAATGTGGTTGACTCTGAATTGCCCTCTGGGCAATTAGAGATGGACAATAAATGCTGCCTAGCCTGTGAATGAATAATAAAAAAAAATCTGGCTAGGGTGGCTTTGAGGCACCGTTTTTGGCAAGAAGGTTGCATGGTGGACAAATGGTTCAAGCTGTATTTAAAAGGTTACCAATATGGTCACTCTTGTAGCATGTGCACTGTAGGAATAATCCCAATGTTTTGCACAGCGAAAGTAGGCATATGGTAGATATTTCTCAATGAGTACTGATGTGATGCTAAATCCATGGGCTGTGCTTCACAAAGCTGGAAGACCATATCAGACAGAGTACTCCATTGGGTTTACACACCCCTTTGGCTATTTACAACAGGCAAGATATCTACCATACAAAACTACACATACGTACAATACTCAAGTTAGCGTGTCCTACTCTAGATGTGATTCCACAATTGGACTGCAATTGGTAAATAATCTGATATGTGCGATGAATTATGCTGGCAAATGATTTGCAGTATGATGCGCTTTTGTGAACAGGAAGCTACATACATAATACACATTCAGATACAAATGAAATACTCACTCATTACCTCATGCAACTGATTAAAATAGGTAACAGCAATTTCCTGGTCCATTCTTCAGGGCAATGCCTAGATCCATCACAAATAGTCTGATAGCTTCTATCCAAATAAAGCTTGGCACTTTTAGAATAGAGTAGCCCTTATTGCCATGTGTACTCGAATGAGTGCAGTGAAAAGTTTATAATGTTGCCTTGTGATGCTATCTTAGGTACTGGGTACCTAGGTACAGATACTTTAAGTGTTGTCACAGAACGGAAATGACAAAAAAAAAGCGAGTAACATGGGAATACAGAGTTTAAAAGTCCAGAATGAGAATAAATAGTGTATTTAAAGTACTCACATGTTAGCACTTTTCCAACATGAGTCTGTGCCTGCCTGGGCTTCAGAACATGAGACCACGCTGTCTTCATGCGTTGGCCTCTGTCTGGCACTCGTTTTGCTCCCATTCTGGTCGCGACTGACTCTGCACCCCACACCTCCCCCCCCGACCCTCGCTTTGGGACTCCGGCCACCCTGCTCCCCACTGCAGGACTCATCCTGAAACTCAGGCTGCTCTGCTTCCACTCTGGGCTCTGGCCTGCGCCTCATCTACCTTCTTCTTGCCTTCATTCTCCAGGTAGGGTAGGGTAGTTTAGGAAGTTAAAAGATTGCAGGGGTTTGGTGGGGTTGGGGAGTGGGGTAGTGAAAAGCTGCTGAAAAGAGGGAATAAAGGAAAGAAAAAAGAAAAGGAATTAGTGAGGAGAGGAGCTCTGACTGGAACCTCTCACTCTTGTCCAATAGTTGATATGAAACTATCAGTCATCGCAGACCTAAAACATTCTGCATGCAATTACTGCTAAAGATTGGAATCCATTTTCCAACCAACCAGCATGCTTTTCTTGCACAGTACATAACTTCTTTCTCACTCTTGTGAATTGCAAGTTGAAATTCTTCAACAGAATGGATGGAATAATAAAGATCTGAGCGACATGGGCTGTGGGAAGAGTGTGGCAGAATTGGAAGAGAGATTGATGTCAGGAGCATCTCATGCATCTCCTACACTTTTCCTGAGTGACCAGGCAAGTGTCTCACTATGCAGTGGTGAGTTGCCAGTTCAGGGGGAATAATGAAGCCTGTTAAATGCCTTAGGTTAACACCGTAATTTGCTTTGTTAATATTCAACTTGCTATCTCACAAAATGTGCCAAACAAGCTATACAACACGTACTCTGGACATGGTAGACAGCATGGATACTTAAGGACATCAGCTCACTGCTGGCTGTGAATGGCCTCCATGTTGGTCACCACCAAACAGCATCTCAGGACATGAGCCACAAGAGTCAGGAACCCCTTGCCAACAGACAACTTTTTTTAAAAAAATATGCTTTTGTTGGTCATAGGTGTCACTGGTTGGGCTAACAATTATTCCCCATTGTTAGGTGCTCATGAGAAGGTGATGATGAGCTGCCATTTTGAAGCACTGCAATCCCACCATGCAATTAGGGTGGACAACAGTCAATTATCAAGGAGAACAACTGAAGGTGAGCTTCAGTGTGCTGGGTTTCCCCTGGGAGGGATCGATGGAAATGGGCTGTCAAGGGAGAGTGAGGTAAAAGCGCATAGAGACTCTGGGGAGAACGTACAACCAGATGGATCCAGAAGCTGATGGTGTCCACCCTGAGCTGCATTCCTCGCCATTCTGTGGAAAATGGCTGAGACAATGCTCAGGATGAGTGCAGTCAGCATCAGATTGATGGGTGAAAGCACAGGATCGACATCTTCCGGAGATAGGACACTGAGGGGCAGATAGCAAACAAAGCAAATGTTTGCAAACTCCAACTCCATTTCATCATCCATTTGCCATCTATGCCCAGTAAACATGTTTAAGTGTCAAATGTTGATCAAAAGCAATTTGCACCGTGTCATTGGGCCTTGTAAATTAAACATTGGCATCTCAGTGATGCTGGGGTTAAAAAAAGGCCATTGCTGGCCACAAGTGAACCATCATTCATGCAAATTCCAAAATGCCTTGGGAGGTGTAGACCGTCATTTCATCATCTGTTGTGTAAGTTTATCGATGTTCTCACGTGAATACAGTGAAGTGTTGACTGGTTGATGTCAGTCTGGGATGGGAAGGGAAACGGGTTGGAGTGAAGGAAGTATTCTTCATTGATATAAGATGCTGGTCACTCAGCTGGCATGGGGCACTTCCATCAAATTGTTGCACATGTTGAGACTGAAGCTGAATGAGTAATAGAGACATTTCCGTTGTAGGCAGGGTGCTGCATATCTCAGGGTACTTAGGACTGTGTTCAGCCCTCATTCCTGGGGCACACTGCCAGCTACTTTTCAGGGCTTAAGAACCCCTGTCACTCCTTGTATTCCCAACATTTCCAACAAGAACATTGCACCTTATTGTCGTTGGGATGTTGGTCATGGGAGCTGGCTTCCTAGGAAGGTGAGGGTGAAGACAGGAGGACCAGGGCTATTGGCAAGCCTAGGAATAGCAGCAGTTTGCTGTGGATGCTGAGAAACACACAGCTCAGGGAGATATTGCAAGCAGAGGGCCTCTCAGGATGCGTGCAGTTCTTCTCCCCCATCGGCCAGGGTTTAAAGGCTCACAGTACATCTATCCCTGGCACTTTTCCCTGCAACCGCACAAAGTGCTACACCTGCCCCTACACATCCCCCCCTCACCCCTATCCCAGGCCCCAACAAAATCTTCCACATTAAACGGATGTTCACCTGCATATCTGCTAACGTGGTATATTGTAATCCCTGTTCCTAATGTGGCCTCCTCTACATCAGGGAAGTCAAGCAGAGGCTTAGAGACCACTTTGTGGAACACCTACGCACGGTTCGTGACAAACGACTGCACCTTCCAGTCATAAACCACTTCAACTCACCCTCCCACTCCTTGGACGCCATGTCCATCCTGGGCCTCCTCCAGCGCCACAACGATGCCACCCGAAGGTTGCAGGAACAGCACCTCATATTTCACTTGGGAACCCTGCAGCCCAACGGTCTCAATGTGGACTTCACAGGCTTCAAAATCTCCCCACCCCCGACAACATCCCAAAACCAGCTCAGCTCATCCCTGCCTCCTTGAGCTGTCCATCTTTTCTCCCACTTATCCGCTGCTCCCACCTCACTTACCAACCCCCACCCCCACCTCCTACCTACCAGCCTCAACCCCACCTCCTTGACCTGTCTGTCTTCCCTTGACTGACCAACACCCATCTTCACTCCCCACCTACACTCACCTTTACTGGCTCCATCCCCGCCTCCTTGATCTGTCCATCTTCTCTCCACCTATCTGCTCCTTTATCCATCTTCCATCATTGCCTCCCCCTCTCTCCCTATTTATTTCAGAATCCCCTTCCCCTCCCCCATTTCTGAAGAAGGGTCCAGACTCGAAACGCCAGCTTTCCTGCTCCTCTAATGCTGCTTGGCCTGCTGTGTTCATCCAGCTCTACACCTTGTTATCTCTATCTCACTATGCTTTCAGCACAGACACTTTCAGCCAGGCAGCTTGTCATGTTTGCTGGCAGTTGTCACTCAAGGATGTGGGCATGTTGCTAGGAGGTGGCAAGACCTGTAGATGCTGGGGTCAGCGTCAATACAGTGTGGAGCTGCAGGAACACAGTGGGACAGGCAGCATCAGAGGAGCAGGAAAATCGATGTTTCGGGTTTGGGTCCTGATGAAGGGTGAAAACCCAAAACATTGATTTTCCTGCTCCTCTGATGCTGCCTGAACTGCTGCATTCCTCCAGCTCCACACTATCTTTACCGTGGGCATTTTGCTGTATGTCACTGTGCTGTGCCAATCCCACATCTGCACCATGTACCAGCTTCTTACACTGCAAGGCAATGTGCTTTAACCAAACGGCCATGTCTCACTGTCTAAAGGTAAATCTCCTCAGTAAGACAAATAGTGACAGCCTCCAGTTGGGGGTCACTGGACAGCAAGTCAAGGGCATCCTCTAATTCTAGTCCAAGGGCTTGGACATAGTCAGCCTGCCACTCAAGATAGCTAGGGTCAGGTAGTCTACGGCAGTGGCCATGGTCTGTCTCTCAGATCCAGTGCAACTAGCCCAGAGAGTGATAGGGAAAAACACAGAGATGAGCCAGGGTTTCAGGCCTTGGTCAGTCCTACATACAGAATGTTTGTTCTCCTGCTGTATTTGTACAATGTGACTTGTGCTCCATTCATCAGAATAAGGTTCCTGCGTCAAGGTTGCAAGCCAAGGCATTCTATGGCACTCCTTTGCAGACTCTTCCATGCCCCACTGTATTGAGGACTTGGCTAAGCTGCCATTTGTAAGTGATGATGTGAATGCTGACTGCTCATATTCCTAAGGACCTGTTCTGTTTCTTACATTCTCCACATAGAGTCATTGGAACTGTGACCAACAGTCCCAGCCACAGACGAGGTTATTGTCACTATTGCTGGGATGCGACAAATGCACAGAGAAACTCAGTAACTATCCCCAGCAGCTGCTGAAACAGCTTCCATGTGAAGATGTCCCCTCAGCACATACGGAAGTTAAAGAAAGTCTGGAGTCTATCACCCTCAATGCCATTTCCTTCAGAAAATCATGGTGCAGAATCACCAGCATGGGAGGATATCTCAAGGCACTGTCACAGAAATAGCTGGCTGCAGTGATCACTCATTGACTGTAAATCTGTTCCTGCTCCAAAGACAAGCAGTCCCTCTTTGTTCCCAGCAGCAAATAATCCTTTCGTTGTCTGTTTATTCTTTGAGTTTGCTGTTGTTAAATAAAATAATTTTCAATAAATATGGTGTTGGAAATGCACAGCTGGTCACAGAGCATCTGCGGAGCAGGAAAGTCAATGATCCGGAGTTTTAGTGTATGAAGGAACCACATCGAACACTGAGAAGATGTTACACAAACATTGGGGAAAATGTAACTCTCCCTTAGACATGCCTCGAAGATAGGATGAGGCTAAGGATGGGTAATCTGTGTAGCTTGTCTCTTGATTCACACTACATTATGAATATGCACCTGTATCTGCAATGAAGTGTCATCCATGCCATGCATCTGCGTGGGAACCAATTATTATTGGTTCTCCTTCCACTTGGTGTACAATGAAGGGCAGCTCCTTGCTGACAGTAGATAACAAGGTGTAGAACTGGATGAACACAGCAGGCCAAGCAGCATCAGGGGAGCAGGAAGGCTGACGTCCAGACCCGAAATGTCAGCTTTCCTGCTCCTCTGATCCTGCATGGCCTGCTGTATTCATCCAGCTCTACACCTTGTTATGTCAGATTTTCCAGCATCTGCAGTTCCTACTATCTCCTGGCTGACAGTGTATGAGTGACCTGATGCACAGCTGGACTTCAAAAAAGATGCAGGCACCTGGACTTCTGATTGTGATTACCTCTGCTTCTGGGGTTGGAAGAGATAATGGGACACCACAGATGTGTGGTTTCATAGATAATGATGGGAGTTTTAGAGAAAAGCATAAGAAATCTTACTGGAGAAAGCATAAGAGAAAAGCATAAAGAAAGGAAAACAAGACAATAAAACTGAAAGTGTAAGAAACCTCCATGAAACTTGCCAAATTGCCACTGTTGATCATACAGTACAGTTCAGCTCAATGTCCTGTTAAATTTGCATATGGTTGAATGTCACACCAATTTTCATTGGTATTCCTGCCAGCCAGTGTTTACATGCTAATGTTTTCAAATATCAATTTCTACGGCGCTTCCTAGATATTTTAAGTCTGCACCTGGTATTGTAAACATCGCACCTGCTGCAGTTTCATCTGATCCAATTTTGTCCCCATCACATGTGGCAGTGATTTTGAGTTCAGAGATGGGAACTAAAGCAAAGTGCAGAACTTCGAATTTGAGAAAGTTTGTGCAGCTCTTCAAAGTGAATATTGTCAACAAGAACACCAGGTTAATAGTTCAAAGTCAGTGATTAAAAAAAGTACAAAGCCCAGATGGGGATATAAAAAAAATGTAACAAGCTATTGGCCTTGAACATGATGTAAAACTCCTAAAAGCAGAGAGAGTGCCAGATAATAAGTGCAGCAAGATAGGCTTACAAGTGAATAAAATGGATGAGCTAATAAAGGGTAGAAAGATAGCCACATGGGGACCAAAAATAGATGAAGGCAAGAGGATAAAGAAAGAAATTAGCTACAGAAATCTTAGTTTCATGATAAATGAACTCTCAAACACTGCTGCTGGGATTTGCAACTTACTCACACATCCTCACATATAGTGCACATGCTCTGATATGTCTTGCATTTTTATTAAATTCCCTGATTACAGGTTACTTACGATTGTTGATAGTCTTTCTCCGACTGTTTGATTTAATGAGTGGCACACATTGCTCACCAGCTGAAAGAATCTGAAGAGGAGCCTTGTTCTTAATCCTCTACCATTGCTACTCCACCAGGAAGTATTTGCAACAGCATCTCTCCCTGATTTTCAGTTTGTTCATTCAGTCATCGCCAACACTCCACCTCCTGTGGACTTGCCGAGAGTTCATAGAATCCCTACAGTGTGGAAGCAGGCTAGTCAGCCTATCAAGTCCATACTGACCCAACAAAAGGCAACACACCCTGACCCACCTCATCTCTGTAACCCTACTTTTCCCATGGATAGCCCACCTAGCCTGTAAATCCTTAGATACTGTGGACAATTTCCCATGGCCAATCCACCTAAACTGAACATCTTTGGACTGTGGGATGAAACCAGAGTACCCAGAGGAAACTCACGCAGACACTGGGAGAATGTGCAAACTCCACACAGACAGTCGCCCGAGGCCAGAATTGAGCCTGGGGCCCTGGCGCTGTGAGGCAGCTTTGCAAACGACTGAGCGTACATTGTAGCACTTCGTCGTGATCACATTATAGTGCAAAAGATATATTATTTAGTTACTGTTATTGGATCAGTTCTAGCGATGAAAAATTATGGCAGACAGCAATCAGATGATACAAGGGACACAAGGTCAGGCATAACATTGCCACATTCTGAATTTCCTGATCGTAAACATTTCCAGATTTTAAAGGCTGCACTGAGGACGTATTGCGATCTAACAGCTAATTTGATAAAATTCTACTAAAATAGCATCTTCCATAAATGCAATAAATTGACGTGTCTCATCACTTGTTGCTTCTTGATATAAATACCTTACCTAAACTCTGTAAGCTGATACATGAACATTCTTAACAATCGAGACCAATAAATCTGTTGTAATTTGGTTTGATTGAGCTGTTCTTTTTCTTTTAATACTGCAGGGATCTTATTGTTGTTTTTAACTTGCTTCCGGCTGTTGCTTGCTGCTTGCTGCTGTCGTTTTTTTCTTTACTCAAGCTAAATTCAAACAAGCCAGTGGCCAGAGCGTCGTTGATTGCAAGAGCTCCAGACATTGGTTCTCATCACGATGCTCAGTACACACTTTTTGATGATTGTTACGGATTGGAAAAGAGACAAGTTCAGCCACCTGGCCATCATTCAGACCCCTGTCAGGTATCATTGTATTCAGTCCCAGATGTCTACTTGCATATATTCAGCAGGTCAGGTAAACTGCTCTGTCAAAATGTCTTCGACCAAAAATGATTTAAAATGAGATGAGCTCACTGCCTGAGCTCCTGAATGTTTCCAGCGTTTACTGTTTCAGATTTTCAGATTCTGCAATATGCTGTGCTACCTGTTTGGAAATGCCGCTTAAATATAACTCCAGTGGCTGCAAGCAATACAGTCGCACTGCAATGATGTTATTCTGATCAGGCAAGATGTCAATTATAATGGCCAGCCTGTTGTGGTGAAGGTCACACAGCATTGGATTTTTACATTATTAATTTGGAAAATGCTGCTATGGTAATCAGACTTTTAATCCCTGCATCAAACTGGTGATAGAAACCTTCCTCTCCAGATTAACTTGACAACCTTCTGATGGTCTGATAAGTGGCCCACAGTGGCAGTCCCAATAGTGGCTTATTAGCTGACCACTAGGTAAAGGACACTGGGCTGGGTCTCGCTTTCTCTCTTGTTAGTTGGACAAACTTGCCTTTTAATAAAGTTCTGACCTTTGAATTTCAGCAGCCCCTGCTCTCATGAGATCAAGCAATGTCTCAAAAAGCTACGTCACCAACCCCGAGACCAAAATTAACTGTGTACATTGATTTCTCTGCAGCAACGTGTCGCTTGTAGGATGTACTTCAGGCCTAGGCACATCACACAACAACTGCAATCATCTGTCATCGTCGGAAAGTGCCATTCTTTAAAATGTAGGTACGCCAAAATCTGGTCCTTGTGTGTCTTCAATAAGGAGCTAAATAAAGCTGTTGTAGCCAAAGGGATGAAGGGTGGGTGGGATAAGGGTATTGAGTTCGATGATCATATTGAATGCTGGAGCAGGCTTGAGAGGCCTGGCCTACTCCAGCTCCTATTATCAGTGTTTCAGTGTTTCTTTAGTTTCTTAGGAGGCTTATTTACCCAACACATGTCTGATACATCTGCCCTGCAGCATGATGCTAGACTGGCCTTTCCAAGATATGCCAAACCTTTACATACACACCCCATGCTACATGTGCTTTCTTCCTCCTATTCACCAATAGGGTGCCCAAAAAAAAAATCAGGTCACTGCACATCTGTAACCTCACATCCTGTGAGCATGACCTCCAACTTTTAGCCTGCTACTGGCAGCATCAACGATTCACCTTATGACTGCATTGGATAATTCCAGTGATGACTCAGCAATGCATCGAGATTGGGTCATCTCCTGCTCTCGAATAGCAGGAATATTCCCTAGAATGTCAGATGGAAGGAGCATTGATTGCAGCCGGAGCTCTCCTGGTCCTTGACCAAACCCAGCTCCATAAGAATGTGTTGCTTGCTGTAACTACTATTGTCCACTATTTGCCTCTCAGCCTACAACTGCTGAGAGGGGCATTATGAATATTCTTCCTCAGTAGTTCACCCAACTTCAGTTTAATTGGCACCCGCGTTTCTATGGAGCAGATAAAACATTAGATTCTGTAGTTCTTTTGAGATGGCAGATTATGCTGCAAGAGGATTCAGCACTTTGTTTTCTCTCTAACACTATCAGTAATGGTAGGGTCATTTAGGTATTGCTTTAACAACAAGACTCAGCATTGCTGCTTTCCCTCAACTGAGGGCTTGTCAGTTTCAGACCTCAATGACATCCCACTGTGCTCACGTCTCCTCTCAGTTAATGAGTTCTAGGCACCACATGGATCTCATGTGCCTCTGGTAAAGTATCATTACCTTGGGAAAATGGCTTGTAATTGCCTCATTAACAAGTTCAATTGGCTTTCTCCTGCTGCCGGGCAAGTTGCTAGCAGCACACATAAACCACCTTTGGAAAATGTGGGAGAAGGCAGGAAAGGGTCAGGAAACCAGCTTTCTATCTCTCCATGAGATTTTCCTGAATCTTGATCTTCAAACTCATCGGCCTTGGAAAATCCACATCTTAAATTTATCATTGATACGTTAGGACAAGCTTTCACTGTGCATATTAAAACAAAACTACTCTTCCAACAGCTCTGTTGATATTGCAAGAGAGTTGAGTTTTCATTTCATTTTCCAGACTTCATTTTTGCCGCACTCTCTTGGATGCATCTTTCCAGTTTGTGATTCCATAGATGTCGCCCACAGCCTCATCTGGTTTTGTTGTTGTTTTGTTGTCAACCATCGTTAGTGACTTTAACACTGCATTAGGCTTACATAGTCACGATGCTGTTCAGTGAACTTATCGTCATGATCCGTAGGACTGATTTGACAATAGATGTTGTAAATGATTAATGCACAGGGTTGAACTTTTCTGGTTAACATTCAACATAGAACTCATACTCTTGTGGTTTGAAATTCTAATATTTGAGTGGGTGGTCTGCTGTGTGTATTGATGACGGAACTGACAAGTGGTTTGTGACTGATGATTATTTTCAAGTCACTTGAGTGAGTCCTAAGACTTCATCACAAACTTTCTCAATGATGTTAACTAGTCACTAAGGGTCATTTTTTGGCTGCTTTCTAACATGAAATGGTATATATCGCCATGCATGAATGACAGAAAGCATATTCGTGTTCACATTCAACTTGTATGGAACATCTTTCAGTTTATTGGTACCACTGAAGTGCTCAGCCAGCATGGTAGTGGGTTGTCGTAGATACTCACTTACAATTTGACAATATGTTATTTGGTAGCGTGGGAATTGCAAATGTAATAGAAATCATATGGTGATCTATTACTTTGTAGATACTGGTGAGGATGTGACATTTTCTAGCTATGACATGGAATACAGCTGTCATTCTCATGTCTTTGAATGAGATTATTGTTTCCAAAGTCCCAAGAACTTTCTGTGGTTTGTCACTGTTGTAAAGATTTTTTTGTATTCACTGCTTTGCAAAGCTGAGATTTGTGAAATTTTGTCCGATGTGGATTGACACTTCCATGATGGAAACATTGGATAAGTCATAATTCTGCTGAGGGTCTATTAATCGCTTTGTTTGGACAGATGAACAATGAACAGTATCCACAAAAGTTGAACTTGGAGTATGGTAGATGTTTACCACCCTTGACTCAAGTAGCTTTGGACTCTGGAAGCAATAATAATTTGCTAACAGCTATAAGAACATCTCGAGTGCTTGTTGGCATTGTTGAGTAGGCAGACCAACCTTTAACTATTCGTGTTTTGTGTTTTGATTTTCTGTTCAATAACAATATAGTCAGATTCCATTGCTTGTTGCTCCCATCATGTGCAACCACAGAATTGTTACAATGCAGGAGCTGGCCATTCAACCCAATAGTGAATGTATTGCCAAGTTTGTGCTCTGCACAAAAATAAATGAGAAAGTGTATGTGATGTATTCGGGCTTTCAAAAGGATTTTCAGAAAGATTAAAATCCTGCATGGGAAGTTAGTAAATAAACTTGGAGCACACGAGATTAAGGATGATTTATTGGCTTTGTATTGAGAAGTAGTTAATGGAAGAGTTTAGGAATATATGGATCATTCTCAGGAAAGCAGGCTGTTACAAGTGGGATATTGCAAGGGTCAGTTGCAGTCCACAACTGTTCACAATCTATATAAATGATTTGGACCAATTGTAATATTTCCACATTTGCTAATGACATTGAAGTGGATGTGAGGGTAAGTTGTGAAGAGGATGCAAAGAGGTTTCAGGAGGACCTGAACAGGCTAAATAAATGGGCTGGAGCATCACTGGTGGAATACAATGCAAATATGTGTGCTATTATTCACTTTGATGGCAAAAACAGAATATTTCTTAAATAGTCAAAGCTTGGGAAGTATGGGTGTTCAAAAGGTTCTATGCACCTTTGTCCACTAAAGGTTAGTATGCAGAGTAGATCAATGTGGATCCTATAACCTGAACAGATGGACTCAAAAATAATGATGCGACATTCCCCTGGCATTTCTTGCTGTTGAAGAAAAATCCTTCATGATGACCTGCCATCATCAATGAGCTCTGGTCGTGTTGTCCTTTGATTTTGCCCATCACTGCAACAGTATCTGTAATACAGTCACATCCAGGAATATTTTCTATAATTCTGTCCATATTCCGCAGGAACACATTTTGACTGACAGATGAAAATAGTTTCGAGAAGCTGCACCTTCCAAATGGTGTTCTGAAAGCTGTGATGTCCTGAGGTTCCTCTGCCAAGTGAACCAACCAGCATCTGTGTTTGCTGTCCAACTTGAAGAAGAAATTAGCTCCTGTGAATTTGAAATTCAACTCCTTCGAATGTTCTCTAAAGAGGAAGATTTAGACTTTTTGAATTATTAGATAACCAAATTGTGTCATCTTTCTTTGACATGTACATGAAAGAGTTGCACGAATCCATGTGCTGATATACGCAACAGGTTACACAATTACTTTCCGCATTTTTCAGTTAGTACTTAAGTATCGTTTGTATGTTAACATTGCACTTTCTAGGAGGATTGATGAACAAACCTGCATTTTCTGTTAGGAGCAATATAGCATCACCTTTGAAATTTCCTATTTAGTCAAATCTGTCTGGGTATATTTGTTGTACATGCAAAACTGGTTCAATGCAAGTGTTCTTAAACTTGGTTTGTTGTGATTGGTATTATGGTGATTGTATGAGATGTCACAACATTGAGTCCTGATTTTCTTCCATCTGCATATTCAATTAACCTCAAGTACACTTGGTTACACCTGGGCAGGGCCAGGATTGATGTCCTTTCGGGGTTTGGGGTGTGTAACTTGGTAGAATGGTTGGGGAGGGTTTAAACTAGTGTGGGAGTTGGAAGGAAGCCAGAGGAGTAGGGCAGTAGATACAGAAATTGAGAGAGAGGTAAAAACCAGGGCAAACATGACTAAGAACAGGGAAGGAAACACTGTTGAAAAGAGCAGGGATGTGGTCTGAAATGCACGTGTTTCAATGCGAGAAGGATAATAGACAAGATAGATGAACTCAGAGTATTGGTTAGTACTTGGAACTATGAAATTATAACAATTACGGAGACTTGGCTGAAAGGGGCACTGGACTGACAGCAGAATGTTCCAGCATTTATATGTTTCAAGTGTGATAGAAAGGGAGGGAACGAGGTGGTGAGAACTGCATTACTGGTAAAGGAGTATCTCACAGCTGTACTGAGGGAGGATACATCGGAGGACTTGTGCAGTAAAGCAATATGGGTAGAAGTCAGGAATAGGAAAGGTGAAACCACAACGCTGGGGGTACACTACAGGCCTCCCAATAGCCAGCAGGAGATAGAGGAGAGAATATGTAGATTTTGGGAAGATGTAAAAACAGCAGGGTTGTGGTGGGAGATTTTAACTTCCCCTATGTTGACTGAGACTCACTATGTGCTAGGGGCTTGGGTGGGGCAGAATTTGTAAGGACCATTTAGGAGGGTTTCTTGGCACAGTATGTAAACCGTCCAACCAGGGAAGGGGTTATACTGGACCTGGTTTTGGGAAATGAGCCCAGATAGGAGAGTGAAGTTTCAGTTGGGGAGCATTTCGGGAGTAGTGACCATAATACTGATAGTTTTATGTTACTTATGGTTAGGGATAACAGCAGTCCTGGGGTGAAGGTGTTAACAGGGGAGAAAGCAAACTACAACAATATTAGACAAGAACTGGAGAATGTTGATTGGAGGCAGCTGTTTGAGGGTAAATCTACATTGGACATGTGGGAGTATTTCAAACAGCAGTTGATAGGAGTTCAGGAATGGCACATTCATGCGAGAGTGAAGGAGTGGTATGGGAAGTTATGTGAACCTTGGATGATCAGGGATGTTATGACCTTGGTCAAAAAGAAAGGGAAAGCATACGTAAGGTCTAGGAGGACGGGAACTGACAAAGCCCTTGAAGTATATAACGAAAGCAAGAAAGAACTTAAGCAAGAAATTAGAAGGGCTAAAAGGGGGTCATGAAAAGTCATTAGCAAACAGGATGAAGGAGAATCCCAAGGCTTAAAAGCAAGAGGTAAACCAGGGAAAGTGTTGGGTCTCTCAAGGGCAAAGGAGGGAATGTATGTGTGAGACCAGAAGAGGTAGGTGAGGTCTTAAATACTTTGTATCTGTATTCACCAAAGAGAAGGAATTGGTGGAGGATGACGTCAGGGAAGGAGAGTCGATTCTCTGAACTAAGTTGCTATTAAAAAGGACGAGGTTCTTTTCGTCTTAAAATATATTAAGATAGTTAAGTCCCCAGGTCCTGAGGGGATCTATCCCAGAATATTGAGAGAGGCAAGAGAACAAATTGCTGGAACACTGACGGTATTTTTTCTATCCTCTTTAGCTACGGGTGAGGTCCCAGAGAACTGGAGAATAGCCAATGTTGTCCCATTGTTTAAAAAGGCTAACATGAATAATCCAGGAAATTACAGGCCTGTAAGCCTCATGTCAGTGGTAAGGAGATTATTGGAAAAGATTCTCAGGGACAATATCTATAAGCATTTAAAAATAAATGCACTGTTTCATGATAAACAGCATGGTTTTGTGCAGGGGAGTCTGTGCCTCACTAACTTGACTGAGTGTTTTGAGGCAGTGGCAAAGATGACAGATGAGGGAAAAGTGGTTGATGTTATTTACATGGACTTTAGTAAAGCCTTTGACAAGGTCCCTCATGGCAGACTGGTACAAAAGGTGGTATCGGGGTGAGCTGGCAAGATGCATACAGAACCGGCTTAGTCTTAGCAGACAGAGGGTAGCGGTGGAAGGATGTTTTTTGGAATGGAGGATTGTGACTAGTAATGTTCCACAGGGATCAGTGCTGGGACCTCCGTTGTTCATGATCTACATAAAGGATTTGGAGGAAAATGTAACTGGTCTAATTAGTAAGTTTGTGGATAATGCAGAGATTGGTAGAGTTATGAATAGTGAGAAGGATTGTCAGAGGATACAGCAGAATATAGATCAATTGTAGGCATGGGCAGAAAAAAATGGCAGATGGAGATTAATCTGAACAAAATATGAGGTGATGCATTTTGGAAGGCCAAGTACAGATGGAAATTATATAGTGGATGGTAGAACCCTTGGGAGTATTGATATGCAGAGGGATTTGGGTGTGCAAGTCCGCAGATCATTGAAAGTGGCAGCGCAGGGAGGTAAGGTAGTAAAAAAGGCCTATGGTATGCTTGCCTTCATTGTAAAGGACATTGAGGACAAGGATAGGCAAGCTATGCTGCAGCTTTATAGAATTTTAGTTAGCCACACTTGGAATATTGTGTGCAGTTCTAGTCACCACAACATCAGAAGGGTGTGATGATCCGGACAGTGTATAGAAAAAGGTTTATCATGATATTGCCTGGTATGGGGGAGTTTAGCAATGAAGGAAGGTTGGGTAGACTGGCTTTGTTTTCACTGGAACGCAGGAGGTTGTGGGTGACCTGATAGAAGTTTATAGGATTGGGAATGGTGTAGATAGAGTGGAACGTATGAGGCTTTTTTCCAGGGTGGAGGGGTCAATTAGCAGAGGACACAGGGTCAAGGTGTGAGGGGAGAAGTTTAAAAGAGATGTGCAAGGCATGTTTTTCACACAAAAGGGTGGTGAGTGCCTGGACTGTGTTGCCAGGGGAGATGGTGGAAGCAGACACAATAGCAGTATTTAAGAAGCACCTGGACAAATACATGAATAGGCTGGAAATAGAGGGATCAGATCCCGTCAGTGAAGGCAGTTTTAGTATGGAAGGACAAAATTTGTGGCACAGGCTTGGAGGGCCGAAGGGGCTGTTCCTGTGCTGTATCATTCTCTGTTCCTTGTTCTTTGTACATTTGTGCACTTATGCCAGTCTCTAGTGCACTCCCTTACTGTTGCTGTCAGTATGCTGTTTTTCGTTCGGCTTCAACCTATTTGCAAAGGCTTGCAAAGATCTTGCTGTGCAGGACAGCAGTGGGGTTAATTGACCCCATTTCCCACATGACTTGCTTAATTATTTATCCATTCTATTGTGCCATTACTGGTTACTCTATCTAATGTTTGCAATTTGTTGTCTGACTTCATATTTCCTATCAACTTCAAGCAGTGTGTCAATTTTTTCCTCCTAACAGTCTTGGTGGATTCTGCGTAGCCTTCATTTCTGATGGATCTTTTATTTTTTTCTGCTTTTGTATCCAGTTCTGCAATGGCAAAATCGAAAAAGCATCCTCCCATTCTCTGTTTGGAAAGCATAAATTTCAATAGGAAATCTGTAACCTTCTTCATTGAGCAATGTTCTGATGTTTCCTGCATTTTGCAAAAGTTATTGGTGTGTGAGGGATTTAGAATAGCAAAGTTATCAGGCTACTCCATGTGAAAATACGGCAATGCTTCTTTGTTGTTTAAAAATTCTTCCCTATACTGTTTTCCGTTGTATCTCAGGCTTGTTTTCTAAAAAAAAAAATTCTGTCCTTTTCCTTTTTGCTGGAACGGCACCAAACATTGTCTCAACAGTGTTGGAGATTCTACGGCCAACATAGAAAGGACTCGTCACCTACAAGGGCAACAGATATGGCCAGCTTACAAGTGAAGTATTCCCTGTTTAGCCAATGCTGCTTGTATAGGTGTCTTTTTTTGCCCTAGTATCCTGGTATAACTATGTGCCTCGATACTATTTCAAACCTCGTCTGAGAGTTCTGCTAATCTTTGAAATGTTGCTTTAGCTCTTCTGATGTAATCAGCGGCTTAATATTAATCTAGACATTTAGGTGCCTGTGAATGTAATTTTTTACCAGATGTAATAGACATCTGTTAGATCTTTCAATACCATATTACCTTGCCTAATTTCTTATGTAACAAGGAGTAACATGAGCATTAACTCTGGAATTAAGAGTCTAATAATGACCATGAATCCATTGCCAATTGTCAGGAAAAACCCACCTGGTTCATTATTGTCCTTTAGGGAAGGAAACTGCCATCCTTACCTGGTCTGGCCTACATGTGACTCCAGACCCACAACAATGTGATTGACTCCTAACTTCCCTCTTATCAATTAGGGATGGGCAATAAATAATGGCCTAGCCAGTGACACACACATTCATGAATGAATAAAAATAAAACAGTTGCTGTATCTAGCAATAGATCCTGCTAAAGGGAAGAAAAACAAATGACATGGGGCCAGCCAGGTTGTTGCCTGTGCCATTTCTTGATAAGCTTTTTTCAATATGTCTCCCACTCAGACTTCTCTATGGTTGAGTCAAGTTCATTTCGTGTGGGTTGTCCAGCATAGCACCAGCACTGCAGTGGTATGACTTCACTAACACTGGTTTGCAGTAAGGCAGCCAGCAATGTTACTTCATTCTTCTTTGCTGGTAAATTATCCGGATTACCTTTTCAGACGTTCATAGCTTGCCAGATCAATGATAACTAGGGCCAATATTGCATGTGCCTCAGGCCTCAACGTTTAAGTGCATAATTGGGTGCACTCAAATTTCATGTGTATTTCAATCAGCATAGTTATGGTCTGCTTTCATACTTTCAGGGCATTTCTCAACTGTAATTAACATTAATAATTCAACTTTTATTCCCAATTTGCAGCTACTATGAAGCATTCAGTGGGTCAGTACTAACTCTCAGTTGATACAGCATTACAACCTTTCTGGTCTTATGCCATATTAACCACCACATAGCCTGATCGAGTGGAACTTTGATTGTGATGAGTGACATTGGCTTTGGTTCAGCGCAGACTGAAGTGTTCTTGCTATCAGGCTGTGGTGGAGAAGGTGTCGTGCAGCTGGTAGATCTGATACAGCTGTGCTTCTTTATTTCCTTTTAACCAAAGAGCCTAGTTTTATCTCACTTAGTTCAGGCTCAGCTCTTTCACTGAAAAGAAAGAGGAATGTTTGTGGAGTTATACTTATGAATTGACAATACAGTTCAGATTTCAAAAAGAATTTGCAGAAGTGGCATCCTAAGTGACTTCGATTGTTAGAAGAAGCGATGAATAGAACTTCTGAATATCTATTCTTCAATCCTGTCTGCAATAAAAATCAGTTGAAATTTGACTTGGACAGTGATGCAGGATGTCAGTCCCTTTGACTAGCTCCTTTGTTTTCCTTCCTTATGCCATCACTGACCTGAAATTTTGAGCACAAATTGTTGGCGAGTCCCTTCATGGTCACAATTCACTTTTGTAATCCCTCAAAATGAAATAATGTTCTGCTGGTTATGTGATCTCTTCCACAGAACGTCAAAAGAGCACTCACAATTTGTGAATATTTTAGCCCAAAAGCAGCTCTTGAGTTCCTCTTTTCTTAGACAATCCTGTCCTATGATAAGATTGATAATTCTTTAAGGCTGACAGGGTTATTTAGCATTGAGGATACAATAAAAAAAAAGGCTCAATTGTTTTCTTCCTCTGTCTTTCAAATCTGATGCCTAGGAATTGGTTTCAGTGACCCATTCTCAGGATTGAATGTGAAAGCTGCCTAAAAAAACAAAGAAAGAAATTTAGATAACAAGGTGTAGAGCTGGATGAACACAACAGGCCAAGCAGCATCAGAGGAGCAGGAAAGCTGACGTTTCGGGCCTAGACCCTTCTTCAGAAAGCCTTCCTGCTCCTCTGATACTGCTTGGCCTGCTGTGTTCATCCAGCTCTACACCTTGCTGTCTCAGATTCTCCAGCATCTGCAGTTCTTACTATCTCTGAAGAAATTTAGATACTCGTTTTTCTCCAGATGCTCAATGGAAACCAAAGTGGGCTGCACAATTTTACCAGATTGCTGGACACTTCTGATGGTAGTCATCAGGTAGTTACATGAACAACATGATCTATACATTCATTCAGATGCTGCTGGTCAATGATTATCACTCATTACTTAATGCAGGCAAATGGCACCTTTTCAGGCAATGAGTCATGCTTTTGTTTGAAGGATCAATATTTGAAGATGAACAAAGTCTACAAGGATAGCTCCTCAAAGTGAAAGGCTAATGGTGACTATAAAACCATTGTTCTAAATATCTGTCCAGTTCTTTAGGGAAGGAAATTTGCCACCCCTACCTGGTCTGGTCTACATGTGACCCTCGGCCAACAGCAATATGCTTGACTATTAACTGCCCTCTGGGAAATTAGGGATGAGCGATTAAAGCTGGCCTCACCAGTGATGCCCACATTCTGTGAATGAGTTAAAAAGATCAAAAGGAAATTCTAATGCAAAATTCAAATACAGTGTTGCAAATTTATTCACATACCTTCTTGTATGGATGAATGACAGTAACATTTTTCTTTCCAATCTGTATTTTTAGCGTGGGCACGTCATACTTGACTTCTGATGTTGCCCTTGTGCCGAGTGATTCCACTGTGTGAATCACAGTTGGACGCTGGCCACTGGTCATCAGGAAAACCTTATTCAGCTGTGTCCTTTGTGCTGATTCCTGAGAGTCATTCTAATTTGTTCTCTTGGGGAACTCAACTTGTAGCTCCATTTCGCAAAGACTAACCTCACCTTTCCCTAGGTATCAGGAGAGTGATGAGCAGACAATGTTGACGCTATTTGACAGAGGGTGGCACAGATAATACTTATCACAACAGACAGTGCCACAGGATAAGGAAGACCCAGACACAAACACACAAAAGCACATTAAGAAGCTGCATAGTGTGCACAAACACACACACACATGCACATATATAAACAAAAGCATGCACGCACAGGCACAGAGACATACCCACACAAACACACAGATAGACACACACACGTGCACATACACAATGACACACACGCATATACATGCGCACACGCTGTCTCTCTCTCACACACACGCAAACATGTTCACATGTGATCACACACGCACTGTAATATGAACAATCAAGTTAAGTGTGATTGTCTGACAAAGCCAAGATTGGTTGCAAAATGGTCACATTACACCTGATCTTTCAGTCAGCTTTTCACATAGAGGCATAGTTCACAAAAGCCATAAAGCTTTACTGAATCTATATGAAACACCTCCACCCCACTGTGACTATTGCCCTTAATTCTGGGTAAATAAAGATGGTGAAGGGTTGTGGGAGGGGAGGTGATAAAACATCCACCAACAGGAGAAGCATCAGACCCCAGTATTTCTCTCCTTGGCACTGCCATTCCCATGGCAGTGTTAATTGTGGTAAATGTATATAAAATGTACTGAGAGAGTGGGGACAACAAGTGCTACTTCTGGACTGTCTTTTACAAGCCTGATGCTTTTCAAAACACTCTTGTCCGTTTTATAGAGCACACCAAGTCTGAATCGCATATGACATGACCTGACCGATATCCTTGCTGGCCTGCATTCCTCCTGGTTAAGCAACTTGTGGGTTTTAACATTCTCGTCATTGTTTTCAAATCTTTTCATTGCCTCACTCCTCCCTATTCCATTACTTTTTCCAAGCCCACAACCCTCTGAGATAACTGCACTTCTATTTTTTGACCTCTTAAACAGCCCTGATCTTAATTTTAACATTGATTCCTGTGCCAATACTGGCCCGAAGCTCTACATTATGCTACACGTAGCTCTGAATCTCTCAGCCACTCTTTCATCTTTTAAAGTGTCATTTAAAAAAGAGCTTTCTGGTTGAGATATTGGCCACCTGCTCCAACAGTTCCTTATTTGTTGGTACCTGATTTTATTTTAAAATGCTCCTGTGAAGTACCTGAGATCATTTATTTAAAGAACCACATGAATGGAATTTGTTCTTCCCTGCCCAATTGAAGACATGTGAAATAGACTAACAGGCTGGTATCCTGTCACCAGGTCACCCTTTATTTACATGTGCAGAGTCCTTAACATTGATCGAGCTCCCTCATCGTCAGGTCACAGTGTGAACAGAGCCTCTGACATTCCTGTTTCTATCAGTCAGCCAGGGCTCCCTGATTGGTTAGTGAGCCCCAATCAGGGAACTCATATAATATGAGGTTCACCTGGCTGACCTTGTTACGCTCTCTACAAGACCTTGAGGTGCGTGCTAGCATGAATTTTATATTAGCCTGGCCAGCTAAAACCGGTTGGGTGGAGATAAAGTTAACCTATTGATGGATCCACCTGGATGATGCTGTCTTCAATTTTAACCTGCTTTTCGGAGATGTCAGCAAGAATATTGTCTGCAGATGATGAGGTCCTTATTTTAATGACTGACTTTCTCCAGTATTCTCTATGTTTGTTTCAAATTTCCAGCAAACAGTATACTGCTTTTATACTGCCTTCTACCTGCTTTAAGTAAGCAGGGTGGAAACAAATATTGCACTTTTTAACCCCCTCAAGTTTTTCGTAGAACCCCTAATCATGTGGAAAGAGGCCATTCAGCCCATCAAGTCCGCATGGCCTTCAGAATAGCACCCCACCAAGACCAAGCCCCACCCCATGGCACTGTGAGGCAGCTGCACTAAGCACTGAGCCATTGTGCCACCTCACCCCCTTGCCGGGCTATTAAAATTCAATCTTGTAATGACTTGATATTATCTTGTAATTTGCCTTATTTTCTCTGTACTGTTATGTCCAATTCTATAAGTTTGATCCTTTACATTGGTTCACTAATCAGAGTTAAAATGTGAGGTTTTCTCGTTTTTGACCATGTCATAATCATAGTTGAGGCTGAATAATCTATGAATTCATGTTATCCCCATTAAACTGAATTATATCCTCACTCAGTCTTGTCAACTCTAGGGGACTACACAGTTCTATTCATTTTTATAATTGGAGACAAGAGGACCAAACTTTCACCAGGACTTTTATGTCCATCTAAGATGTGATCTTGATGTAATATCTGAGAGACGATGCAACTTATTTTATTAATTACAGTAAAGTTAACAGGCTTTTGTGAGGTAAATTTTGAGATTAATATTTAAACATAAATACATTTTGAGACAATGGCTGCTGAATATATGCAAACAAAATGTACAAAGTATGTGATATGAAAATGCAGGAAGATAATCATGAATTTAAAAAACAATGCCATGACCTGAAAGCGAATTGGATATTAGCAGCTATTTATTTAAGGAAAAACATCTGCCAGTTAATACAGAAACTGGTAACTGCAGTGAAATTTTGAAAAATTGCATGGGCCAGATCAGTAATGATTAAAACAATAAATTTCATAGTTAGATTAAAAATGGATCCAACTCATCCTCCTCCGACACTTCCGCCATCTGCAATCAGACCCCACCACCAAAGACATTTTCCCCTCCCCACCCTTGTCTGCTTTCTGGAGGAACCACTCCCTCCGCAACTCCCTTGTCCGCTCCACACTCCCCTCCAGCCCCACCACACCCGGCACTTTTCCCTGCAACCGCAGGAAGTGCTACACCTGCCCCCACACCTCCTCCCTCACCCCCATCCCAGGCCCCAAGAAGACTTTCCACATCAGGCAGATGTTCACCTGCACATCTGCCAATGTGGTATACTGCATCCGCTGTACCCGTTGTGGCTTCTTCTACATCGGGGAAACCAAGCGGAGGCTTGGGGACCGCTTTGCAGAACACCTGCACTCAGTTCGCAACAAACAACTGCACCTCCCAGTCGCGAACCATTTCAACTTCCCCTCCCATTCCTCAGATGACATGTCCATCCTGGGCATCCTGCAAAGCCATAGTGATGCCACCCGAAGGCTGCAGGAACAGCAAATCATATTCAGCCTGGGAACCCTACAGCCCAATGGTATCAATGTGGATTTCACAAGCTTCAAAATCTCCCCTCCCCCAACCGCATCCCAAAACCAGCCCAGCTCATCTCCACCTCCCTAACCTGTTTTTCCTCTCACCTCAAGCCACACCCCCATCTCCTATCTACTAACATCATCCCGCCCCCTTGACCTGTCCGTCCTCCCTGGTCTGACCTATCTCCTCCCTACCCCCCTACCTACACTCACCTTTACTGGCTCCATCCCCGCCTCTTCAACTTGTCTGCCTCCTCTCCACCTATCCTCTCCTCTATCCATCCTCTATCCGCCTCCCCCTCTCTCCCTATTTATTTCAGAACCCTCTTCCCCTCCCCCATTTCTGATGAAGGGTCTAGGCCCGAAACGTCAAGTTTTCCTGCTCTTATGATGCTGCTTGACCTGCTGTGTTCATTCAGCCCCACACTTGTTATCTCGGCCACAATCATGTGGTGTTTTGCCAGTCTTCAGATCTTGTGTTATTTGCTTCATTTATTAGTTGAGTTTATACTTGAGTTTGTTTTATTCAGCTATCCATTTAAGTGATTCTTTGTGTAATCTATGTCCTTTTCGTGCAAATTTAATTGCGCCTAAATGTAAGGAAGTTATGCAGAAATGCAAAATGCATTCCTAATTATGATTAAATGCCAAACAATCTTTACTGTAGCCTGTGGACAATTTGGTAACGCTAGATTATCGTGTTCGCTACAGCTGAGCAATACAGAGATCCTGGACATTTGAGGCTATAATTTTAATTCTGCAGTTCAATAAATTTACTCGCTTTTCAAAGCCCCTTGGCTCAGATAGGTCAGAGTTCAAAAAGATTCTGAATTGCTTGAATGGTTGTAAAGCTTCCATCTCAAAGGTATTGATTGAAGTCAAATAAGACAAAAAATGAATTGCTTAGAAATAAAAGGACAATGTATTTTATTGTATACGTCATGAAAGAGAGGAGATTTAAATTGGATTATTTTATTGTTCTTCCTTTCTGTCCATAAACTGAGATTTTTTTAAAAAAAGAATTGTTTTAAATCATCACCTGAAACTCTCTTTAGGGTTAAAAGAAAAGTGTTGATTATTCATGCATTCACCTACAGGGGATAAATGTTACAACACGCATGCACACAGATACATCGAAGAGAAAAGGAGTAGAAAAGATTATAGTTGTGAAAAATTTAAAGCTCAAAGATATACGCAATAATTCAAGTGATTTTTGACTGGAAAGCCTGTAGCCAAAGAAGGGTCCTTTTCATAGGCATTCATGTTCTGGTTGGTTTAGAATCATCATAGAATCATAGAACTCTACAGTGTGGAAACAGGCCCTTCGGCCCAACAAGTCCACATCAACTCACAGAGATCCCACCTAGACTCATCCCCTTATAACCCACCTAATCGACACATCCCTGAACACTACGGGCAATTTAGCATGGCCAACCCACCCAGCCTGCACATCTTTGGACTGTGAGAGGAAACCAGAGTACCGGAGGAAACCCATGCAGACACGAGGAGAATGTGCAAACTCCACACAGACAGTCGCCCAAGGGTTTAGTTGGCTAAAATTGCAGAATTCCTTGTAAAGTTGATGATGGCACAGTGAGATAAATCAGGAGATAGTGAGGGCGTGTGACAAAAACAATACATTAATCATGAGTAACTGTCTTGGATCACAGGGTGTATCCAAGCGGCTCTTTTAGATTCAGTTAAATATAATTAAGAGAAGACTTGGCAACAGCAATTTGCTTAAATGCGGATGTTTATTAAGTAATAAATAATGATAATAATAAGAGTAAAAAAATGGATAAGAAAGGAAATAAAAGTTAGTCTCATGTGCTTCTGCCTGTCAGGGACCCATCGATCAATGGCTGTTCTGGAGGCTTATGTATGTTCCTAGCACCGTTAAAGATCCTGGTTTGAGGCGAAGTCCAAGTTGGAATGAAACTCTCTGTCTTACACACTGTACCAAACCAACAAGATGGTACATACTACAATGGTAGATTTTTAAGAAACAATGGAAGAAACTAGAATAGATATTTAAGAAAATAGTTCATGGCTCACAGCAAAGATAGATCCCAGTGATGAAGTCAGATTCTTGGAAGGGCATAAGCCAAACATAATTAATCAGGGAAGTTAAGGATACAATCAAATTGAATGAAAAGCATACAATATGGCAAATATTAGTGGTAAGCCCAAGGACTAAAAAAGTTTTAAAAACAAATGAATGACTACCAAAAAAAAAGGGAGAAATAAACTTTGTGGATAAGCTTGTAAGTAATATTGAGGTGAACAACAAGAGCTTTTTAAAAATTTATTAAAAGGAAGAGAGATGCCAAAGTGAACACAGGCCTTTAAAGAACGACTATGAGGAAATAATAACAGGGAATCAGAAAATGGCAACGGATTTGAATAAATTTCTTGCATCAGTCTTTACAGTACAAGACACTAATAGCAGTCCAAAAATGTGAAATTATCAAGGGACAAAAGGAGGAGAGATAATAAACATAATAAATATCACTAGAGAAACAGTCCTAGAGAAACAAATGGGGCTAAAGAGCAAAATGTCCCCTAGACATGATGGGATGCTTCCGAGAATATTAAAGGAAGTGATCGATGCACCGGTAGTAATCTTCCAGGGATCCTAAGCTTCTGGAAAAGACCCAGACGTTTGGGAAATTGCTTGTGTAATGGCTTTACTTAAGATGAGAGGGAGACAAGAACAAGTAACTGCAGGCCAGTTAGTTTGACATCTATTATTGGCAACATGTTAGATTCTTCTATAAAGATGGAATAGCAGAGCATTTGGCAACACATAACATGATCAAGCAGAGTCAACATGACTTCATGAAGTGGCAACCATGTCTGATAAATTTACGGGAATTATTTTGTCAGTGATGGCTGTGAACAGATTGAGCCGTTTATCTAAGGGAATGTATCCTGGCATTGAGTCGAGAGGAGGTTCATTAGGCAAGTACCAAGTAGTGGAGGGACTGTCTCACGAGAAGTGACTGAGTACGTTGGGCCTGTGCTCATGAAATTCAGAACAGTAAGGGGCAATCTTTTTGAAACTTGCAAGGTTCATAGAGCACTTGACAGGGTAGACTTGGAAATGTTGTTCTCACTTGAGAGACAGTCTTTGACAAAAAGGCATAACCTCAAGACATTGGTTTGCAACTTTAAGACAGATATGAGAATGAAACTCTTCTCTCTTAGGGTTATGAATCTGCGGAATTCTTTACCACAGAAGACTGTTGAGGCTGAGATATTAAATATATTCAAGCCTGAGATGGACAGATTTTTAATCAGTAAGGGAGTGAAGTGTAAAGGGGAAAAGGCAGAAAAGTGAAGTTGAGGATTGTCAAATCAACCACGATCTAGTGAGTGCCAGGGTAAACTCGATGGATGGGCTGAATGGTCTATTTCTGCTCCTACATCTTAGGATTTTATAACATTGATGTCCATTTTTCCAGCAGATACAATGTTTCATCTAGAACCATGTTTCAAAGGAAATTTAGATGAGAGGCAAGCTTAGTTAAACCTTTTGTCTGACTGTGGTATCATGAGTTACCATGTTAGCAGCTTCATATCAAAGCAGTCCGAATCTTAAAATTAGCATTTTTTAATTCCAAAGATGAAGATCAACTTAATAAGGTAGTTTCTATGTAACATACAGTTTATATCCTTTTGGCCAGGACCATGGTTTGTTGTATGGGACCATTGATGAGCCATTGGAGCCACTTCAGGTATAATTAGTTTCAAAGGCTCCACTTGGTTTGGGGAGGTATCTTTATTCGTGCTTGTGGACTGCAAAAGCCACAAAATGCAGATGTGTGACATGTGGGAAAATGATGTCCAAATTCCTCCCTGCTAACTGCTGATCAGAATTCTTCCACAAATTATGGTTAATTTGCATTATGTGACTGGCAACAGCCATGTTTTAGTCCAGTATATTTCATTTTTAAAGTTAATCAAGAAAGTATTGAGGTTGAAACAACTTACCTCCCTTAATGTCTCATGGACATGATATATATGTTGCAAAGCTCTTTGAAATATGTTCCAAACTTGCAACTAAACATCTTTACTTGACACGAGTAAAGAATAAATTGCTGGAGAAACCCAGCAGGTCTGGCAGCATCTGGGCCTCCTCGGAACTGGGACACAGGACGTGAAATGTTAACTCAGTTTCTCTCTCCACAGATGCTTCCAGCAATTTCTGTTTTAATATGTTTCAGATCTCCAGCACCTGCAACTCTTTGTCTTATCTTAACTTGCATTGTTTTTGAGTAGCAGTCAATGAGAGGATTTATAGATCTGAAAAGCATCCAAAGTTAAAGTATTGTCCTTTTCCTTGATTTCTGGATTAGTCACCAGTCATTTTTGTGCCCTTGTAAGTCTTACCAGATGCTGTAAATATAACAAAACCTGAAGGGTGTGTGAGTGATATGTAAGTTGCTTCAGTGGAAAAGATTCTTATGTTCTATATAAAAACTACTTACCTCCCCCCCACAGTGGTCGAGAACGCCCTCGACCGTGTCTCCCGCATTTCCCGGAACACACCCCTCATGCCCCATCCCCGCAACAATAACCAAAAAAGAATCCCCCTCGTCCTCACATACCACCCCACCAACCTCCGGATCCAACGCATCATCCTCCGACACTTCCGCCATCTGCAATCAGACCCCACCACCACAGACATTTTTCCCTCCCCACCCTTATCTGCTTTCCGGAGGGACCACTCCCTCCGCGACTCCCTTGTCCGCTCCACACTCCCCTCCAGCCCCACCACACCTGGCACTTTTCCTTGTAACCGCAGGAAATGCTACACCTGCCCCCACACCTCCTCCCTCACCCCAATCCCAGGCCCCAAGAAGACTTTCCACATCAGGCAGAGGTTCACCTGCACATCTGCCAATGTGGTATACTGCATCCGCTGTACCTGTTGTGGCTTTCTCTACATCGGGGAAACCAAGCGGAGGCTTGGGGACCGCTTTGCAGAACACCTGCGCTCAGTTCGCAACAAACAACTGCACCTCCCAGTCGCGAACCATTTCAACTCCCCCTCCCATTCCTCAGATGACATGACCATCCTTGGCCTCCTGCAATGCCACAGTGATGCCACCCGAAGGCTGCAGGAACAGCAAATCATATTCAGCCTGGGAACCCTGCAGCCCAATGGCATCAATGTGGATTTCACAAGCTTCAAAATCTCCCCTCCCCCAACCGCATCCCAAAACCAGCCCAGCTCATCTCCACCTCCCTAACCTGTTTTTCCTCTCACCTCAAGCCACACCCCCATCTCCTATCTACTAACATCATCCTGCCCCCTTGACCTGTCCGTCCTCCCTGGACTGACCTATCTCCTCCCTACCCCCCTACCTACAACCACCTTTACTGGCTCCATCCCCGCCTCTTCAACTTGTCTGCCTCCTCTCCACCTATCCTCTCCTCTATCCATCCTCTATCCACCTCCCCCTCTCTCCCTATTTATTTCAGAAGCCTCTTCCCCTCCCCCATTTCTGATGAAGGGTTTAGGCCCGAAACGTCAAGTTTTCCTGCTCCTGTGATGCTGCTTGGCCTGCTGTGTTCATCCAGCCCCATGCTTGTTACCTGTATTAAATGTTATTTGAATATTGTGTGCAGTCTTTGTCCGAAGGTATCAGGCACTGGGAGAGTGCAGATTGAAAGAAACGTCTCAGAAAACATCCCAGTTCATTATTGGCCCTAAACAGGACAGAAAAAAGGGAAGTACATATGTTGCCTGTAATGTTAACTCTGATTTCTCTCCACAGATGCTACCAGATCTGCTGAGTTTCTCCAGGACAAGGAAACATGTCTTATTTTTAATTATTTAACCTAATTTTTTCTAATCAACCTGTCCAGAGATGTTAAGTAAAAACCAAAAGAGCAGCAGATGCTGGAAATCAGAAACAAAAACCGAAATTGCTGGAAAACCTCAGCAGGTCTGGCAGCACCTGTGGAGAGAAATCAGAGTTAACATTTCAAGCCCAGTGACCCTTCCTCAGAACTGTTCTGATGCATTGATATTATTTGAATTAACCACTCCCTGTCATAGCAAGTTCCATATGCTCATCACTCTTTGAGTTAAAAATTTATTCTGAATTCCCTATTGGATTTTTGGTGACTATTTTATATTGATTGCACCCAGTTATGCTGTTCAATACAAGCGAAAATATTTTGTCTGTGTCCACTCTATCAAAATCTTTCATTATTTCGTTGGTCACATTTCTCTTTTAGATAATCTTTCAGCCATTTTTCCTAAAGAAATCAGGCCTAGATTGTCCGTTCTCGCTCTATGTACATCCTTATCTTTCTGATATCATCCTTTGGAAATCTCTTGATTGTATACTGAGACAGCCATGTTTCTCTCTAATCTACTTAGATACATGTTTTTCAAATAATAGGTGACTGCCCTTTCCTACTTAAATGTACCACCTCAAAACAACCTTCACGTGTCACCATAGGCAAAACCTCAGCCTGGCAGTGAAACCCACACCCAACCCAATATTCCTAAAGACAGTAACAGAAGTGGCAACATGAAAAACCTGTAAAAAATACATCTGCAGGCTGTAGGGGGTGGCACAAGTGGACCCTGGAGTTGGTCTAAGGGAGCAGGTTAATGAAAGAATTCACTACCAATCAGAGAAGGCCAAACAATAGATAAAAGCTGGAAGCAATACAACTTTCACTGTTAAACATACAAAATCTGTGACTGAATCAGGACATTTAAATCAAATTGAAATAATAAAAAGTATTATATATTTTCCTAATTCGAGTGTTACCTGAAAGCCAGCCACAGAAACAACTGCTTGCATTGGGCAAAAATGCACAGCTTTTATTAGGACACTGCACTAATAAATTTTCGAGTCCTGATTCTCAAGCTAATGTTTGCGAAGGATGTGGCAGACCTGCCACTTTTGCATATCTGTATGTGTTAGAACAGACATTGTAGTAAATGCACTACACATAATTATCTGTGTGTGAATTTCATTCAGTACAACTAATAAAATGCATAATTTAGTTCATGAGAAATTGTTGCAGTATATAATCGTACATTAGCTCCCTTTCCTGCAGCAGAATAGATGATTTTTTCTCCTGAAAGCCTAGGAGCATTTGTGCCTGTCCTTAATATGATCATCTATAAAATACATAAGAGTTGAGAGGAGGCAGGAGGTTGAGAGAGTTGCGGAGAGTTGATTGAAGGTTGGAGATTTGGAAGATGGTGGGGAAAGTTGAATATTTGAAAAGCTTTGGAGAAGTTAGTGCAGGTGGGTAGGCGGGGAGGTCTGCACTTAGGAAGGCTGCAATAGGGATGCTGATGACTGGTAATTTGTGAAAACGGCTTGTCAAAGATGATGATGAGTGGGCTGAGGAGTGCTGAAAGGAAGGAATGCTTATGACAGAGAGCCTGCAGTTCCTACCTGTAATCAGTTCTAGGGAATCCTACAGTTCCAACATATCTCTCAATTACTATTACCTCATCAAGCTAATGCATTTGTAACAGTGTCACTTTAAAACTGAAGGGGTGCGAATAGCCTCAGTTGCTTCTAACAGCCTGTCCAAACTATTGGTCCTTACTTTACACATCTTCTGGAAGTGACCGATTGCTTTACAGGTAGAGCATACTCTCTTCACAGCTGGGTATGGCTTGTGCCCCTGTGGTTTGTCAGACAGCATTGATACTGACCCTTGCTGTCTGCCCCGCAGTTTGTAATAGCTGGACATATGTCTCTTTACAGTTTTTGTACATTAGAACCGAAAAGATTCTGTGAATCACCTGTGATAACGTCGATCCCTTCCACTTCGGGCAAATCTGTGTAGCAAGCGAAATTTAGCTGCATGCACAATCTGAATGATCTGATACTGACCACTTCTCCCCATCCCCTCACCTTCTCACCCCCACCCTACCTCACCACCTACCTCACCCTGCCACCTGGCAGTAAGATGCCATCATATTGGGCAGTGCAGTGTGCACACTTCAGCATTAACTCTTTCATTGCCTAACACCTTATGTGACAATGTGCCAAAGGATTATATAAACATCATTCTTTTCTATATTTCACATATGTGCGAATGTTTCTTCTATTTTAGTGTTATCGCAGGATTCAAAATGTCAGTAGGAATCTCTTAGGTGCTTTCTGCTTTCTGATTTCACACTAGCGATTCCTAATGACAGATTTAGTTTTCTGTTTCCAGCCATGCTTTTAATTGCTACTGTTAGCTATTAAAAGGGTTCCTTGAGGAGAGTACCATTAAACAAAGTATTGATTACCAACTGGCTCAGAAATATTTTGTACTTACACTGAGCTTTGTAAGTCAATGTTAACTGCGAAACTTACTCGATTGAGATTTATTGTGCAAACAAAAAGTAATAAAAATTCCGCTGAAAAACAAAACTATTATGAACTCCAGAATTCATCTCTTTAGAGCTGAATATGTCCCAGGAGTCTCCAAACTTTTAATTTTTGTGAGTTATTTAGTTATGCAGCAAGGAGCCTGCGGAACTATACATATCCACCAGCAATGTCATATAGAAATGATTGGATGCCAGAATCCAGATGAAAAACTACTTTTGTTAAACAATGTAGCTAAATGCAAGATATAACGCATGACACTGCTCACAGGCTCAGATGTCTGATTCACTCCAGTTATCAGGGCTGTGCTTCACTGCTGATATAGTTCAATCCTCAGATCTGAATCCTTGACCTACATTAAGGTTAGTATCCACATTTATTAAAATGCAAATTTCTCCTTCACTTTAATGCAGAATCTTTCTGTTTAATTTTCAACCAAAAACCTAACTGAGGCAGCCCCAGGTCCTTAAAATCAAAATGCAAAACAAGCAGAACAACAAGATGCACTACAAAATGATAGATTATTTAATGTATCTTGCGACTTACTGGATATGTGTGTGTGTGTGTGAGAGAGACAGAGTGAGAGTGGTGATGTGCTGGCCTGGTTTTTCATTTTTTGGAAGGATTTGCTCTTCTTAACACGGTAACTGTACTATCATTGAGGGTTAACAATCAAGGATCTTCTATTGAAAGGCAGCCATTTCCGAGATTCAATTGGACTCTTAATCCTCATGGATCATTTTGACATTCAGAAGTTTCCTACTAAATGCCAACATTTCCGAGTGTAACAGGGGATTTAAACACTCAGACAGGTAATAGCTCAAAAAGCAGGGATTATTTATACCACTAACATTAGGTTTTCATAACCATGAAAGAAAGCTAGGTTTACACTGGAGAAACAGAGTATTTGCTCAGAATTAAGCTTGGACTTCATATCTTGTTGAGGAAATCCTTTGTCTATTTCTCCCTTCTCCGTAAGGCCACTTTTTCACACAGACAAGGTCAAACTTTCCTCTAGAGACAGTCTGTGTGTCTGCTCAAGTTTGCCTATCCGTAGTCACCAGCTGCTAGCAGCCCCTGTTACACATTACCCTGCTTGGAACTTGTCATCTCAACAATAACACACAGGAACCATTTATTGAGCAGCTAGGCTTGTTTGTGTCAGAATGGCTAGAATGTTTGTGTTCAGGCTAGTGGCCACATTCTCTAGCATCACCAATCTGTGCAAGTGGTAAATGTTGGGCTGATATTCAACAGTCCCCTCATTTATTCTGTTGCTTGACCCTGACCTATTCTGGACACTGCAAACAAGGATGAGTTACTTCACCATGAACCAGCCAATAGTGGACCCTGCCCTCCACCCTGACTATTTTCCAGCACCTCAGCAGTTTCTGTGCCTGGTTGAAACCCACTCACCAGCTGGTTCCATTTCTCTGGCTTGTTTAGCCCCCTTTTCATCTTCTAACTTATAAATAATGAGTTGCAAAGCTTTATACTCAAGAAAATTAAAGCTTACTTTAATGCATGACCATCGCTGAAAGTTACAAAGTAAAAATACAGTAGTTACTTAATAAAATACAGACAAAAAGATTAAAAGAATATATGAATACAAAATTCTTATAAAGTTGAAAGTATGATCGGTCTCAGTGTCGATGTATTTCTTGCTTGTTACTCTCTTTGAAGCAAGGCGTTTTGAACATGAAATTCAGCAGTTGTGATGGCTTCTGTAGTTAAGTAGGTGGAAGGTTCTGCCACAGGGGGATTCAATGGAATAGGCTCAGGGAAAAAGTGTAATATCCTTGAGTTCGGTTTTACAGTGCTGCAGCGTTGATGGTATGGTTTCGTACCACAGTGTTTAGCTTGTTTGCCTTTCTGCTCCCCTCTCTATTGAGAAGCCATTTCTGATATTGATTTTTGAACTGTTCTTGATGTTTGCTGAGCACAGTGTCTCATTTTCCATTTAATGCAGATTAAACTTAGGATGGCTAGAATGTTAAATTTTGATGAATCACTATTCCATCATATAAACTTATCATGTGAGATTTTGTTCAAAACAATCCCCAGTATGAGTAAAGGCTAAAACAGGTTTGGACTCTACTCACTGGACTTTGGTAGAATGATAGGTGATCTTACTGAAACATATTGGGTTCTTAAGGAGTTTAATAGGATAAATGCTGAGAGGATGTTGACCCTCATAGGAGAGTCTAGGACTAGAGGGCATAACCTCCGAATGAAAAGGCACCAATTAAAGACTGAGATGAGAAGGAATTTATTCTCTTAGAGGGATGTGTCCCTTTAGAACTTCTTGCCACAGAGAGACGTGGGACAAAGTCCTTGTGTATATTTAAGGTTAAGATCAATAGACTCTTGATCAGTCAGGGAATCAAGGGTTATTGAAAAGGACAGGAAAGTGGATGCGAGGAATGTCAGATCAGCCATGATCCTACTGAAGGGCAGAGCAGGCTCGAGGGGCCAATTGGCGTACTCTTGTTACTACCTGTTATGGTCTTATGGCCATGATAGGAGAGGGGTCCTTCCAGCCTCCCATTTTTCTTCAACATTTTAAATTCAGGTGTAGCCACATCCACCACTTCCTCCAGCAGTTTATTCCACACATGAACCATGCTCTGTATAAAAAAAGTTGCTCCGCATGTCTATACTGTAGAACTATACCGCGAACTACACTGTAAACGGAAGAGCCTTGGGAAAAGTTGATGAGCAGAGAGATCTGGGAGTTCAGGTCCATTGTACCCTGAAGGTGGCTGCACAGGTGGATAGAGTGGTCAAGAAGGCATATGGTATGCTTGCCTTCATCGGACGGGGTATTGAGTATAAGAGCTGGCAGGTCATGTTAAAATTGTACAAGACTTTGGTTCGGCCGCATTTAGAATACTGTGTACAGTTCTGGTCGCCACATTACCAAAAGGATGTGGAAGCTTTGGAGAGGGTACAGAGAAGGTTTACGAGGATGTTGCCTGGTATGGAAGGTGCTAGCTATGAACAGAGGTTGAGTAGGTTAGGATTGATTTCATTAGAAAAAAGGAGATTGAGGGGGGACCTGATTGAGGTCTTCAAAATCATGAAGGGTATAGACAGGGTTAATAGAGATAAGCTTTTTCCCAGGGTGAGGGATTCAATAACGAGGGGTCATGCGTTCAAGGTGAGAGGAGAAAAGTTTAAGGGGGATACACGGGGAAAGTACTTTACACAGAGGGTGGTAGGTGCCTGGAACATGTTGCCAGCAGAGGTAGTAGAGGCAGGCACGGTAGATTCATTTAAGGTGCATCTGGACAGATGCATGAGTAGGTGGGGAGCAGAGGGATACAGATCCTTAGGAATTGGGCGATAGGTTTAGACAGTGGATTTGGATCGGCACAGGCTTGGAGGGCCAAAGGGCCTGTTCCTGGGCTGTAAGTTTTCTTTGTTCTTTGTATGTCCTTTTTAAATAATTCTCCTCTCACCTTAAAAATATGCCCCCAAGTCTTGTACTCTGCTATGTGTTTTCACTACCATCTGCAAGGGTTTTTCTGTTTTGCACCACAAACTCGGTCAGTTCCTCAGCACCATTGAGCTTCACTTCGGATAGTCTCCCCACTTCTGGTTTTGGATCATTAAGCCAGCCTTGTGCTTTATCTTCACTGGTCTTCATTTCATGATCTAATAGCCCATTCTCATTTTTGTGGGTGTTAGTCAAAATATTGTCATGTTAGATCAACAATTTATGAGTGAAAAACAACAGGTTTTATGGGACATAACTGTTGAGTTCCAGGAAGGGCCAGAAGCCCAAAAAGTTAAAAAGCAGGAGCTTTTATTAGGGAGACATTTATTCAACAGGAAGCAAGGCATTTCCGACCCAAAATGGCCAAGGATATCATCATTGCATTACATGATTGGACGGTTAAAGTGACAGTCCACCATAATTGCCCTATTATACTACAGTAACGATGTGCAAAGGATGGTAAAATAGGACCTCCTACTTGGATCCCTACACATCCAGGCCTCCATTCTTTCGGAATGATAACATTATGAAATGAATCATTTTGCATATGCTCAGTGGTAAAACACAGACCAAATAATCATTCCCCTTTACATGGACAGTGTGGCGGCCCCGTGGTTAGCACTACTGCCTCCCAGTGCCAGGGGCCAAAGTTCAATTCCAGTTTCAGGTGACGGCCTCTGTGGAGTTTGTACATTCTCCCCGTGTCTGCATGAGTTTGCTCTGGTTTCCTCCCACAGTCCAAAGATGTATCAGTTAGATGGGTTAGCCACAATAAATTTAGGGATAAGATGGGGGTCTGGGTGGGATGCTGTTTGGAGGGTTGGTTTAGGCTGAATGGCCTCTTTCTGCAGTGTAGGTACTCTATGATTCCTAACATCCTGAACCTATTGATGATAAATGAAGTATCCCTGAAGAATGGAGCTCATTCTTTTGACTCTGCATTTGGCATTCTGAGCTTACACAGATTCTCAGTTTTTATTTCACTGCACTGCCTTCTTTAGGTCATCCAGCTAAAGTATAAAACAAACTTTTCCCAGATTCTCCTCTCCCCATCTCATCATCTCTCTCCCATCTTTGCTGCTTTCAAGGAAGTGACCAGTTTACCTGAGACTTTGTTTTCGCTCTTCCTTTTCTTTTGCAGTTATATTTGTTACATGTTTGGGTGCCCGCATTTGAATGCTATGAGCCTCCTGTTTTGGGAAGATATGTTCTTATTGCTGTTCCGTTATTTAATGTATAATCCTAAAAATTCGATGGGAGACATTGGCACTGGCCTGCAGGACATTAAGGTAAACTGGGCTGGATAGGCAGCAATTCTGTATCACATCTGTTCTGCATGCAGTAGTTTAGACACATTAGGAATATTTAAAATAGAATTAACTTTATTTTCCAACTCAATATGAGACTGCAGAATAAAGCAAACATTTATTGTTTTTCTAATCTTGAGGGATTCTGATACTATGTAAAACCTCTCAGCACATTATGCTACTTTCAGAATGAGCATTCATCTTTCTTAACTATCTCTTTGTCGACAGTAAGATGTACATACTGCTAGTTGTGTTTTGAATTTTTTTTGCCTAAATTGACAGATTTTTGCAAGCTGTGGCATCAAGCATGAAACAGAACCATTAACGTCTAATGTTGTCAGTTTTGTGAGCCACCTATTGGTTAGAATTGCAATTTCCCTTGTTAACTGACTTCAGTTCACTGTCAACATATGAAATCCTTGTGTCTAATTTAATGAGCTGATCTACAATTGATTTGTATAAGTTTTATTAATTTATCAATATTTTGATAAGCAGTTCCAATACTCACCTTAACAACACAAATTACAGAGAAATAACATTGGGTAAACAGAATGAAAAGCTGACAGTAGCAGCAATGAACGAATAGAAATTCAGAAACAATAAAAATAAAACAATAAAATAAAAAGCAAGAAATATTTTTTAAAAAATCCTAAACAGCACTGTGCTTTCCCCACGTAGTAAGTTATAGCCTGCATTGAGAAAATAATATGTATGAATCCACTGCTGAGGGTCCTGAAGGTCTCTTTTGCTTGGAAAGAAGACTGACTAAATATGTTTATTCATAGGTGACCTTTTTAAAATAATCCTTATACCACTCCTGCAGTAACAGTGCTGGCATGCTGAATACTTCTCTGCTCCTTCATTATCCAGTCGTGGCACTTGCTTATCTGCTTTAGATGCCGAACATGAATTTAATAGTTCTTCTTTGCTCCACACTCCCTCCCACTGAATGTCCTTTGTTACCCGAGCCATGAGGATAGGTCTGCTGAATACACATAGCAAATGTATGGTTACTTAGTTGTAACTAGAATACTCAACTGCTTCTTCAGTTAAGTCAGGTAGAGACTTATCTACTGAGTGCTCCCATCGATGTTAATGTCATACGCCACTCGACAATCAAACAACAGGAGGATAAATTTGTATTTGAAATGGTAGTTTAAATTAATTTCACATATAAAATCTAACCGTCTAGATTTGCTTCTATTAACTTGCTGCATAGTTGTGGTTTGAATTCTAGTAATTTTGTTACAGCCAGGAAAATGTTTGAGAGGCTATTTTTTCATACTGTCTGTATTCGTGAGGAAGCCACATGTCAGAGATCCTGGTTTGTTTCATTTTCACAGTGAACATTAAATTTAACAGATCGTCAATATGGTGTTACAGTGTGTACGCAAAGATAATGAGCACGATTGCCTGGAATCCAGTTAGGTATGAGCTAAAGGTGAAGTGTTTCGTTGCAAGAATCACTGCCAAAAATATCTCTATCTCAATGTCCCCAAATGAGGTATTTGTGCATTCATGTGTCTTCCTTCTTAGTGGGTCGGTTTGATCCATGTCAGCTTTGTTATAAACACTACCTGTGTCACAAAATAAGTATGCAGCTATTGTAAGTCCCCTCCAACCAACTTCCAGTTACTTTGCTCCCATGCCCTTGATCTCTGATGTATAATCATTAGCATTGTTAAAGACCTAAAACATATCAAAACCTTCTGTCCTCATAGACTTTCTACCTACATTTTTCAATTATGAAATTGTATATCCACATTTATCAAGGAAACTGCTAACATAAACTTGTCATGTTGTGATTATGCGCTCCTACCAGTAAAGATCCTGTATGCATTTATAATGGTATTTTAGAGTCATAGAGCTGTACAGTGTGGAAACAGACCCTTCAGTCCAATTCGTCCATACTGACCAGATATTCTAAATTAATCTAGTCCCATCTGCCAGAATTTGGCATATATCCCACAAGCTCCTTCCTATTCATATATCCATCCAGATGCCTTTTAAATGTCATAATTGTACTAGCCTCCACCACTTCCTCTGGCAGCTCGTTCCAGACATGTACCACTCTCTGTGCGAAAAAGTTGCTATTTAGGTCCCTTTTAAATCTTTCCCCGCTTAGTTTAAACCTACGCCCTCTAGTTTTGGACTCCCCTACCCTGGGCAATAGACCTTGACTATTCACCCTATCCATGCCCCTCATGATTTTAGAAATATCTATAAGGTCACCCCTCAGCCTCCATTGCTTCAGGGAAAATAGGCCCAGCCTATTCAGCCTCTTCCTATAGCTCAAACCGTCCAACCCTGGCAACATCTAAAAATGAAAATTGAATGTCTGATTTTTTTAAAAAAAAGACTGAATCGTGTTTTCAGAAGATCATTGAAGAAACATGGAACGAATATAACACAGAAAGAGGCCACTCGCTCTCTGGTATTTCTGTAGGCTGTCTGCAACAGCAACTCATCTCATCCCAATTGGACACCTTTTCACATTTACAAATCCTATGCCTTCATATAATGATCCAACTCTCTTTTGAAGGATGTGACTGAACCTGCATCCACCATACTGTCAGGTTGGTGCATGCTAGATCCTAACCAACCCAATGTGTACATAAGCTTTTTCTTATGGCAACCACTTGCTTTGGCAATCATGTTAAATTAATGCTCTCTGGTTTTGGAGGAGTCTACTAATGGGAGCAATCCCTCTATATATTCCATCCATGATTTTTTAACGTCTCCATCAAATTTTCTCTCAACCTTTCTCTTCTCCAATGGACAGTAGTCCCAACTTCTCCAATCTGCCTATGCAGGTAAAGTTCCTCATCTTTGGGAACACCCTTGTAATTTTCATCTGCACCTTGTCTAATCCCTTCATGTTCTTTCTAAAGAGTCCTTCGCAGAACTAATCATATTGAAGCCAAGCTAGTGCTTCATGCAGTTTTATCATAATTCACTTGCATTTGCTCTCTATGTCCTTACTTTTACAGACCACTCCATTCTCAATCTACGCTACCACCTTCAACAATATTTGCACATATAACTCAATGTCTTTCTGATCCTCACCATTTTTAGGTCTTCCCTCTTTCAAGATGCAAATGGTGATGTCGGTACCCTAGGTAGTGTTCAGGCTCCTGGGCCTGTCTGCTTCAGGCCAATTGCATCCTTCTCTTGTTCTCCTTTTTTATCTGTTCCTTTCTCTCTCTTCTTTCCTTCATTTCCTAATGTTGTGGCTGGAGTGGTGTCAGTGGGACGTTGGCTGCAGCAGTGACAGTGCCCGAAGCAGGGGCTCCTGGATGTGGTAGGCCCGGAGTGTGGACTCGTGGATTCGGTGGGTCTTCACTGCGACGGTGGCTTTTCCTGGAGACGGGACTCCTGGCTGCGGTAAGCCCGGAGCGTGGACTGTTGGGATTTTTTGTTGCTGTTTCTGGAGCTCCTTGAGGCCCAGGACACCTTGCAGAGACCACGCAGAAGACCTGGAGCTTTGTTTGAAGACTCCTTGTAGGAAGATGAATTCTATTTTTGCAATTTCCTTTTATTCTTTTTGTACCTCACAATGGCACCGCATTGTGGCAACAAAACACTTTTTACTGTATCTTTCCAGATATGTGCGGCAATTATGTTGCCACACCTGTTCTTTCTGCTCTCCTCTACATTAAATTTCAGCTGCCACTTAGCTGCCCATTCCATCTGTCTGTGTCCTTTTGAAGTTTAACTTTGTTCCCTTCGCAGGTCACAACAATGACCCCTGAGATCCCCATTATAAACTTTCCCACAGTCTGAAAGAAAACTGTTTACATCTACTTTGTTTCCTACCTTTCAGCCAATTTTGTATCCATGCTGATATTGTCCTTTTTATTCGAGGAACTGTAATTTTTTTTCACAATCCTATATTTGGTTGTTTATCAATTGCCTTTTCAAAGCCCCATCTTCTATATCCACTGCATTGTCATCAATAACCCTTTCTGTTACATGGCAAAGACAGATGCATCGAACTCATTTCCAAATTCAACAACGATTCCATGCATAAAATTCTCTTTTGGATCCATAATTTACTCATTATTTTTACTATTTGTGTTGATAGAAAACTTCTAAGTTCCCCTCAATGGTATTTGCAAGACACTTCCCATACTTCTCCTGCTTGTTTTGTCACTTCCCCACTGAATAATCTGTACTGAAATTGGCTCTTAATTTTATTATCTACCTGTTGTATGTTCTTATTTTTGCAGCTCTACATCAACCATCCCTCAACATACTGTGGTTCACCTGAAGGCTTCATCTGGTCTTGATGTTCCGTACAGAACATTACTCGTAGAAATATCTGAATGTGTAAAGTTACCAACCTCCAACCAGCACACTGAGCCACATGTTACACAACTCTCCCACTTTTCGTCTCTTTAAATCAATATTGCCTGTTTCGAACTGTCACCAAATTTATAAATTTCCTTCATGCGTGTGCACTGCATTGTGGTGATCTGAAACAATTTTAAAAAGGTGGGATTTAAGTTGAAAAAGAGGTCCAGATGAGTAAATACCTGAATTTAGTAAAATCAATGTCTAATCCAATGCCTGGATCACCAATCAGATTAGCAGATTGCCACACCCTGATTCACAGTAGCCAGTTTCACTACAAAATTTTACCATTTACTCTTTAGGCTTTCTGAGATTGTTCAAACTATTTGGCTATATTTCTAATGCATATGATAAGGTCTGATTCAGTGTTGCGATGTTTATGAATGGTGTTAACCTGAAAATGGTGTTACAAAGTTTGTTTCACATGCTTGTCTCTACTACAAAAACTCCTGCACTCATGGGAGAAGCAATAGATCTGATTGACTTTAATCAGGTCTCAATTACCAAGATATAATTTCACAGACTGACATGGATTTGTTAGTCGTATTCAGTTTTTAATTCAATCACAGGATTTAGATTTGGGTCAGCTAGCATTTATTGTCCATCCTTACTTGCCTTTGAAAAGATCATGGTAGAGATGCACTCTTGAAACACTGCAATCTATTTGCAGTGGGTACTCTCACAACATCATTAGGGAGAGAATTCCAGGATTTTGACCCAGCAAAGGGTTTGTGGAGGTAAAAAAAGAGATGGTACACAAACTAGAGATAACAGAGTGTGGAGCTGGAGCAACACAGCAGGCCAGGCAGCATCAAAGGAGCAGGAACGCTGACGCTTAGAGTTGAGACCCTTCTTCTGAAGAAGGGTACCGACCCAAAACGTCAGCTTTCCTGCTCCTCTGATGCTGCCTGGCCT
>JAHRHZ010000009.1:5128763-5192514 GCA_024137785.1 Ginglymostoma cirratum
TTTCTGATGAAGGGTCTAGGCCCGAAACGTCAAGCTTTCCTGCTCCTATGATGCTGCTTGGCCTGCTGTGTTCATCCAGCTCCACACCTTGTTATCTCGGATTCTCCAGCATCTGCAGTTCCTATTATCTCTGATGCAGAGAACCAGCTTTGATAGTACTTAGAGTCATAGAGTGATACAGCATGAATACAGACCCTTTGGTCCAACTTGTCCACACTGACCAGGTATCCTGAAGTAGTGCCATTTGCCTGTGTTTGGCCCACGTCCATCTAAATCTTTCCTGTTCATGTGCCTGCCCAAATGTCTGTTGAATGTTGTAATTGTACCTGCCTCTACCACTTCCTCTGGCAGCTTATTCCACACATACACCACATTCTGTGTAAAAAAGTTACCCCTCAGGTCTCTTTTAAATCAGCCCCCTCTCATCTTAAAGCTGTGCTCTCTAGTTTTGGACTCATCTACCCTTGCAAAAAGACCTCAGCAATTCACCCTATCCATGCCCCTTATGGTTTTATAAACCTCTGTTAGGTCACCCCTCAGCCTCCGATGCTCCAGTGAAACAAGCGCAAGCTAATCCAACATCTCTTTGTAACTCAAACCCACCAGTCCTGGCAACATCCTTGTAAATCTTACTGCACTCTCATAAGTTTAACAACACCCATCTTAAAGCAGGGTGACCAGAATTGGGTGCAGTATTCTTATTAACGAGTGACATCTCCGATGTTTTGCAGTCATAATGTCGCATCCCAACTCTTGTACTCATTGCTTGCCTCAAGGTTCTTGAAGTGGTGTCTGTACATTGTTTGATTATAGGACCCGCATAGAGGAATCCGAATGGTGACAAGGATCTTGAGACCAAAATGGATGTACAGTTGTCGAAAACTTTCATCATTAGGTGTGCAATGGTAGGGCTCCCAGATTGAATGCGACTTTGAGTTTCCACAACAATGTCAGCCTTAAATAAAAGACTGCTCCCCAGGTAGGGAAAATGATCCACATTTGGGAAAATTTTGCCTTTGATCTCAATGGAGGGATGGACTGGAATCCGACCTGGGAGTGTTGGTAAAGAATTTGAGCCTTCTTGAGGTTGGGGCTGAGACCAATTCTTCGGTATGTTTCAGCGAAGGCTCTAAGTGAGCAAAGGTGACCTTATCACCCACATACTGAAGATCCACAAGTGAGGTCAGCGTCGCTTTGTGGAGCACCTACACTCAGTTTGCCACAAATGACTGCACCTCCCAGTCGCGAACCACTTCAACTCCCCCTCCCACTCCCTGGACAACATGTCCATCCTGGGCCTCCTCCAGGGTCACAATGATGCCATCCAAAAACTGGAGAAGCAGCACCTCATATTCCACCTGGTAACCCTACAACCCAATGGTCTCAATGTGGACTTTACAAGCTTCAAAATCTCCCCGCCCCCGATCTCATCCCAAGACCAGCCCCTCTCGTCCCCGCTTCCTTGATCTGTCCATCTTCCCTCCCACCTATCGGCTCCTCCCATCACTGACCAACTCACACCCCCACTTCCGACCTACATTCACCTACCAGCCTCATCCCACCTTTTTGACCTGTCCGCCTTCTCTCCACCTATCTGCTCCTCTATCCACCTTCCATCACCGCCTCCCCCCTCTCTAATTATTTCAGAGCTCCCTTCCCCTCCCCCGTTTCTGAAGAAGGGACCAGACCCGAAACGTCAGCTTTCCTGCTCCTCTGATGCTGCCTGACCTGCTGTGTACCTCCAGCTCTACACTGTGTTACCTCAGACTCCAGCATCTGCAGTTCCTACTATCTCTGAGGTCAGTGTCATTTTCTTCTTGGATTTTAACCAGTTCGGGTTGAAACGTTTTCTGACAATCTGGTACACAATGTCCATACCACAGGAAAGCTGAACTAATGAGATGAAACTTGGGGACAGTAAAGTCGAGAAAAGGTGGGGATGACAACACACCCATGCTTACCTCTTGCCTTGACCACTGACCACTGCTGATATATATTTTTAAGAGATATTCAAAGGAGGTCCATTGTAACTGTCGAGTAGAGAAGATTGTACTGTTAGAGATATTTATTGTTGCCACCCAGGTTGATAGGGTTATAAGACCATAAGAGTGGAAGTAAGGCCATTCGGCCCATCGAGTCCACTCCGCCATTTAATCATGGCTGATGGGCATTTCAACTCCACTTACCCGCACTCTCCCCGTAGCCCTTGATTCCTTGTGAGATCAAGAATTTATCAATCTCTGCCTTGAAGACATTCAACGTCCCGGCCTCCACTGCGCTCCGTGGCAATGAATTCCACAGGCCCGCCACTCTCTGGATGAAGAAATGTCTCCTCATTTCTGTTCTAAATTGACCCCCTTTAATTCTAAGGCTGTGCCCATGGGTCCTAGTATCCCCACCTAACGGAAACAACTTCCCAGCGTCCACCCTTTCTAAGCCATGCATTATCTTGTAAGTTTCTATTAGATCTCCCCTCAACCTTCTAAACTCTAATGAATATAATCCCAGGATCCTCAGCCATTCATCGTATGTTAGGCCTACCATTCCAGGGATCATCCGTGTGAATCTCCGCTGGACACGCTCCAGTGCCAGTATGTCCTTCCTGAGGTGTGGGGCTCAAAATTGGACACAGTATTCTAAATGGGGCCTAACTAGAGCTTTATAAAGTCTCAGAAGCACATCGCTGCTTTTGTATTCCAACCCTCTTGAGATAAATGACAACATTCCATTCGCTTTCTTAATCACAGACTCAACCTGCAAGTTAACCTTTAGAGAATCCTGTACTAGCACTCCCAGATCCCTTTGTACTTCAGCTTTATGAATTTTCTCACCGTTCAGAAAATAGTCCATGCCTGTATTCTTTTTTCCAAGGTGCAAGACCTCACATTTGCTCACGTTGAATTTCAGCAGCCATTTCCTGGACCACTCTCCTAAACTGTCTAAATCATTCTGCAGCCTCCCCACCTCCTCCATACTACCTGCCTGTCCACCCAACTTCGTATCATCAGCAAACTTCACCAGAATGCCCCCAGTCCCTTCATCCAGATGATTAATATATAAAGTGAACAGCTGCGGCCCCAACACTGAACCCTGCGGGACACCACTTGTCACCGGTTGCCATTCCGAAAAAGAGCCTTTTATCCCAAATCTCTGCCTTCTGTCAGACAGCCAATCCTCAATCCATGCCAGTAACTCACATTGAACGCCATGGGCCCTCACCTTACTCAGCAGCCTCCCGTGAGGCACCTTATCAAAGGCCTTTTGGAAGTCTAGATAGATAACATCCACTGGGTTTCCCTGGTCTAACCTACTTGTTACCTCTTCAAAGAATTCGAACAGGTTTATCAGGCACGACCTCCCCTTACTAAATCCATGCTGACTTGATCTAATCCAACCCTGCACTTCCAAGAATTTAGAAATCTCATCCTTAACAATGGATTCTAGAATTTTACCAACAACCAAGGTTAGGCTAATCGGCCTAAATTTTCCCTCTTTTGTCTTGATCCTTTCTTAAACAAGGGGGTTACAACAGCGATTTTCCAATCACCTGACTCCAGTGACTTTTGAAAGATCACAACCAACGCCTCCGCTTTTTCCTCAGCCACCTCCCTCAGAACTCTTGGATGCAGACCATCGGGGCCAGGAAATTTATCAATTTTTAGACCTTTTAGCACTTTCTCTTTTGTAATGCCTACCATACTCAACTCTGCCCCCTGACTCGCCTAATTGTTGGGATATTACTCATGTCTTCCACTGTGAAGACTGATGCAAAATACTTATTAAGTTCTTCAGCTATTTCCTTATCTCCCTTCACTAACCTTCCAGCATCAGTTTGGAGCGGCCCAATGTCTACTTTTGCCTCTCGTTTGTTTCTTATGTATTGAAAGAAACTTTTACTATCATTTCTAATATTACTGGCTAGCCTACCTTCGTATTTGATCCTCTCCTTCCTTATTTCTCTCTTTGTTATCCTCTGTTTGTTCTTGTACCCTTCCCAATCTTCTGATTTCCCAGTGCTCTTGGCCACTATATAGGCTGTCTCTTTTTCTTTGATACATTTCTTGACTTCCTTCATCAGCCATGGCTGTCTAATCCTCCCCTGGATAATCTTTCTTTTCTTTGGGATGAACCTCTGTATTGTGTCCTCAATTACACCCAGAAACTCCTGCCATTGTTGCTCTACTGTCTTCCCCGCGAGGCTCTGCTTCCAGTTGATTTTCGTCAGTTCCTCTCTCATGCCCCTGTAATTACCTTTATTTAACTGTAACACCATTACATCCGATTTTGCCTTCTCTCTTTCAAACCGCAGACTGAACTCTACCATGTTATAATCGCTGCCTCCTAAGTGTTCCCTTACTGTGAGGTCTTTTATAAAGTCTGGCTCATTACATGGCACTAAGTCCAGAATAGCCTGCTCCCTTGTGGGCTCCATCACAAGCTGTTCCAAAAAGCCATCCTGTAGGCATTCCATGAATTCCCTTTCTTTGGATCCACCGGCAATATTATTCACCCAGTCCGCCTGCATATTGAAGTCCCCCATGATCACCATGACCTTGCCTTTCTGACATGCCCTATCTATTTCCCGGTGCATCTTGCACCCCTGGTCCTGACCACTGTTAGGGGGTCTGTACATAACTCCCATTATGGTTTTTTTGCCTTTGTGGTTCCTCAACTCCACCCACACAGACTCCACATCATCTGACCCTATGTCATTCAGTGCTATTGATTTGATTTCATGCTTAACTAACAAGGCAAATCCACCCCCTCTGCCCACCTCCCTGTCTTTTCGATAAGTTGTAAATCCTTGGATGTTTAACTGCCAGTCCTGAACCCCCTGCAACCACGTCTCTGCGATGTCTACCACATCATAATCATTCAAGATGATTTGTGCCATTAATTCATCTACTTTGTTACGAATACTACGAGCATTTAGGTAAAGTGCCTTAATGCTAACTTTCTTATCATTATGAGAGATATTGGAAATCATAAGATGTCCTAAGTTATACTTCCTTTTGGCTGCATTCCTAGTCTGCCTCGAGCTTAAACCCACCTGCTCACATGCTATCCTGCTGTTTATCTTTCCATTTAACTCCATACACCCTGTTGCTTTCCCTTCCCCCCCAACTCAGAAGTTTAAAGTCCTACTGACCACCCTATTTATTCTTTTTGCTAGAACACTGGTTCCAGATCGGTTCAGGTGGAGACTGTCCCAACGGTACAGATCCCCCCCGTTCCAAAACTGATGCCAATGCCCCATGAAATGGAATCCCTCATTCCCACACCAATCCCTTAGCCACGTGTTTACTTCCCTAACTTTCTTATCCCTATGCCAATTGGCACGTGGCTCAGGCAGTAATCCGCAGATTATGACCCTTGAGGACCTGTACTTCAATTTCTTTCCTAGTGCTTGATAATCCCTGATCAGGTCCTCTACCCTAGCTTTGCCTATGTTGTTAGTCCCAACGTGGACCACAACAACTGGATCCTCCCCCTCCCACTCCAATATCCTTTCAAGCCGATCGGAGATGTCCTGCACCCTGGCACCGGGCAGGCAACACAGCATGCGGGACTCCCGATCCGGCCTGCATAGGATACTATCTGTCCCCCTAATTATAGAATCCCCTATAACAACTACTTGTCTTTTTGCTCCCCCCTCTTGAATGGCCTTCTGCACCATGGTGCCGTGGTCAGCTGGCTCATCCTGTCCACAGCCCTTTCCCTCATCCGTACAGGGAGCAAGAATCTCATACCTGTTGGACAAGGTCATGGGCTGCGGCTCCTGCACTCCTGAACTCAGAATCCCCCTACCTGCCTCACTTACAGTCACACCCTGTTGTCCCTGAATACTTATTGAATTTGAATTACTTAATCTACGGGGTGTGACTGTCTCCTGAAACAAAGTGTCCAGGTAACTCTCCCCCTCCCGGATGTGCCGCAGAGTTTGAAGCTCAGATTCCAGATCATTAATTCTGATCCGGAGTTCTTCTAGCAACCAACACTTGCTGCAGATGTGGTCACTGCCATTCACAATGGGATCAGCCAGCTCCCACATCATACATCTACAGCTCATCACCAGCCATAACTATTTATTTAATTAACTTTTACAATTTTCGTATTAAATAATTCCTAGTACTTCTCTGCTACGGTCTTATTCAATTAACCATTTAAACTTCTAATCAATCACACAATACACAAGAAATATAAATTGAAAAGCCTTACCTTAACAACAGACGAGAGTCCTTCTTGGTTAGAGCTCCCGCTCTTCCTGCTGCTGGAACAGAAATGGAGGGTTCTGCCAGTCGAGGTAAGTTTTTTAAAATCTTAAGGTGGTGACTCACCCTCCCTGTAGGCCCCTGATTGACGCTCCCGCTCTTCCTGCTGCAAGTCTGTGGACTCCTTATTAGGTTAGACGAGGATGGTGGGAGGGAGGCCCTACTGTGTAGGACATGGGGCTTAGAACACACCTACTTCAAAAGGACCACTGGCTTCAAGGTAAGTGCTTAAATAGCAAACACTTACCTTCCCAACAGCCTCTCTGCTCCGACCTCGCTTCCGCCCAACTCCCACCGCTCTCTGCTGTAAAAAGCGAGGTTGTTAAGAAGGCGTACGGTGTGTTAGGTTTTATTGGTAGAGGGATTGAGTTTCAGAGCCATGAGGTCATGTGGCAGCTGTACAAAACTCTGGTGCGGCCGCACTTGGAATATTGCGTGCAGTTCTGGTCACCGCATTATAGGAAGGATGTGGAAGCATTGGAAAGGGTGCAGAGGAGATTTACCAGGATGTTGCCTGGTATGGAGGGAAGGTCTTATGAGGAAAGACTGAGGGACTTGAGGCTGTTTTCATTAGAGAGAAGAAGGTTAAGAGGTGACTTAATAGAGACATACAAGATGATAAGAGGATTGAATAGGGTGGACAGTGAGAGCCTTTTTCCTTAGATGGTGACGGCTAGCACGAGGGGACATAGCTTTAAATTGAGGGGTGATAGATATAGGACGGATGTCAGAGGTAGATTCTTTACTCAGAGAGTAGTAACGGCGTGGAATGCCTTGCCTGCAGCAGTTGTAGACTCGCCAACTTTAAGGGCATTCAAATGGTCGTTGGATAAACATATGGATGAGAATGGAATAGTATAGGTTAGATGGGCTTTCAGATTGGTTTCACAGGTTGGCGCAACATCGAGGGCCGAAGGGCCTGTACTGCGCTGTTATGTTCTATGATCTAGAAATCTTAATTTGACTTTCTAGAAAGGTGGGAAGCAGAGCAATGAACGTTTAATTACTCACTTGTTTCCATGCAAATACACAGGGTTTTATGATGTTTTACAATTTCAAGTGCTTAAATGTCTGTATTTGGGAGATGATTTTTTTGTAGATATTGCACATTGTCAATCCTTTGGAAAGTTATTGCTACAATTTAGGACGATCTGACATAACCTTCAATTTTGTAGAGCTCAACATGTTTATTGATTGGAAATTATGTATTACATGGTACATGCCAAATACATAAATAGAATTTGAACCTTTTATCAATAATATCTGACACTTCCTATTACTATCAATGACAGGCTCTTTAAACCTTAAGTGTCATCAGGTTCCTTTCTTTAGGTCCTGGATTTTACAGCTAACAGTTGGACATAATGTCGCCTTGTCACCTTTCTCAAATCCAGACCTCTTCTTGACATTTTGTAATAATCTGCTTATTTGTGGAGATGATGCTCAACTCCTGTTTTCTTCCAGTTCTATCCTCCACCTCCTTAGTTATTCATTCAGCATGACGGCCATATTTTATGCTACAACTGTGAATAATCTCTGCCCTGCCTTCATTGCTCTTAGAAACTCAGGTTCTCAGGTTTAATTTGATCACCTATTGTTGTCTCCATGCTCGATTGCTTATCCTGTTCCATCTTGTTGATATTGAGATTCGTCAGGTTGATCATTGCTGATATCCACCCTTTGGCTGATTAAGTTTTCTACCATCAGTTTAAAATCCTTTCAGTCAAGATTCATGTACACCGTCCTTATGTTCACTGTGTGGAATCTTGAGTCCTCTCCCGTGGTGAGATGTGATGATGCTGTGGCTTTAAGAGGTGTATCTTGTCCTGAGATGGTAAGAACTGCAGATGCTGGCGTCAGAGGTAACACAGTGTGGAGCTGGATGAACACAACAGGCCAGGCAGCATCAGAGGAGCAGGAAAGCTGACGTTTCGGGTCTGGACCCTTCTTCAGAAAAATCTTGTCCTGGTTTATTTTACGAGAGAGATTGAATGAAAGGGGGCCAGCTGTCTGTGGTAACGTAAACAGCTTGTGAGGTCTTGGATTTTTTTAAAGATGGAACAAAAGAAGTAGGCTGGATGGAAGTGACCAGCTCTCGCAAGCAAGAATTTCTGTTTTCTCTTTCAGCTTTTAGATTGAGCAGAAGCTGCTGGAGTCTTGAAGAAGTATAAGCTATTTTCTTCCCACTCTTGGTAATAGCTAAAAGCTGGGGTTTCTCCTCCTACTGCAGCCGTTGCATGTGAAAACATCTCTTTCATTGTATTTTAACTGTAGTGTTTTGTTTGGCTTAATGTTGAGCATTTTGACAGTCGAGTTGTATCTGGAACTTTACGTTTGCCTTTAAGATAAGTAAAAGTTTGGGTCTAGGCTACCTTCTTAAAATATTTCGAGGGGATCTGGTCTGGTCCATAACAGTGAATTTGACTACTTAACTGGCGAGTTGGGTAGTTGAGACCCTAACTATTTCTCACCTCTACCTTAATTCATCCTTTGAAGGAAGGTGTAAGGATAACCTTCTCCCCCAGCCTCCAGTTAAGAGGTACTTAAGGAGACAATTATTGCCCACTTTCAGGCCTCGTCTCATGGTTTGGTATTAACACAGTGGTGGGTAGGGGACTTGGCATGCAGGGAGCACAACCTGTGTTGGACTGCTTTCAGTCTCTCAAGGATGTCTCTTGTCAAAAAAAAAGCTGCCAAGTAGCCTGTTGAGAAGGAAGAGTCCTGCTGAGAGCCAATGACGTGTCATGCAGCTTGCTGTACCTCTCCATCATAGCACCCGCTCTGTGACCCGGTTGATCACCTGTGGCCTGGACTCTAGTGACAATCCTAGGCCTCACTGGAATGTCATTCTGACAATAGCCACTGTCACTTCAGTGGGACTCTGTTTTAACTGGCCTTTGACTGGCTAGGCAACTCTGGACAGGTGGATATCCCTCCTCAGCATCATTGATAATGTGGAAGGAACTGTCTGAATGGAACAAGATGTATTATGCCTTCCTGACAACTGATAAAGTAGAGCTTCTACAAAAGGAGGCCTGGTCATTTCCCAAATTGAGCCACCTACCATCCAGTTAGCTAGCACTAGCTAAAAGTGATGCCTTTTCGAGATCAAGTGGTAATCGGTGTTTCTAACTGATCATGTGCTGATATGTACTGACAATTGGAAGGACCAATTGAAACAATTGGAGGCACTACTTTTAAAAAAAATACAACCAGCTGATTTGGTAATACACCTTGCCAAAAGTGAGTCTGCGAAAGCATGGATAGCCTTCCTAGACATATCAAGGATAAGAGACATCAAACATAGCAAATGGACACGCTTTGGTGGAATTCTGAGCTTTCTGGAGTACATGGTTTCTTTCACACATTTGTACCAAACCTTAGCACTTTATACAATTCATATAAACACAGTAAGCTAAAAAGACTTTTGATACACATTCTGAAAGTTGTGGCTCCTCAACAACTCAGAATCTGGATTCTCCTAAATCAGTTTGCTCCATAAATATTTCTTCTACAGAGCGATATAAACCCTTTTATCTTCCTCCTCTTCCTTTCAAGAAAACTTACATGAAAGCTGAGACTGGATCCCATTGGAAAGAAAAACATGATACCAAATTCCCTTTCAGGTTCACTTTTTCTGAGAGTCATTGATGACGTACTACTTCACCATGTAATCTGAGAATTTATGACTCAGTCGCCCTGAAAAATATCAGTAAAGTGGGTGTAATTAACTTGTAAAAAGAGAACAGAACTCTGTTACGCCCATTCTTATTTGATTTTGGCAACAAATACCATAACAGCATCACGATTCCTTAAAATCTTAAAATAATTTAACTAAATCTTACGCTGCTTTGGCTACCTCTCTGCATGAAGTGGGTGCCACATTTGCTCAGAAATATGCTACTTAAGGAAGTAAATTTTAAATATGACATTTATTGGAGAATTTTGACCTGTACGTGGGGATTATATCTTCTGCTGTTGTTTATTTCTGAATGGATATTTCAATTACTCCAGGGAGTCGCTGGAGCATTTCTGACTGGTGTCGGACATTGTGACCCTGCAGGACCCCAGGTGCCACACTCTGTGCGAATTACACAGGAAATTAAAGACTCTGGAGGGCAATTCCCCCACCCTCTGAAAAATCCCCTTCATGTTGGAAAACTCAGTGAGTTCTGCTCCTGTTAGCATTTACCCAGGAAATATTAAATAATTAAAAACTTTGTCTAATTCCTGGATAATTACAAAATTGAGATCTCCCCACCCCACTGTCGACTACACCTCCACTGATCACTGAGCCCTGAAAACCACCTGCCACATCTGAATACACCCAGCACTGTGTGATTTCATCAACCCCTGTCCAAACCTGCCACTCCCTGCCCCTCACATCCTACCATGACCCCAATATCCCCACACCTCCACCAACTCCTACACACCCCTGACATGCCCTTTCCCCACTGGCCCAAACACCTCTCTGCCAAACCTGTCCCGACAATCCCCTCATCTGCTGACCCCAAACTCCCCTGAGCCACCAACCTCGATAGCCCCCTCACCCAACGGTCCTGACACACCCTTTATCTAGGTGATGGCCCAGTGGTATTATGGCTGGACTGTTAATCCAGAGACCCAAGTAATGATCTGGGGACCTGGGTTTGATTCCTGCTACAGTAGATGGTGGAATTTGAATTCAATAAATATCTGGAATTAAGGGTCTAATGATAACCATGAATCCCTTGTCAATTGTTGGAAAACCCATCCAGTTCACTAACGTCCTTTAGGGAAGGAAAGCTGCCATCCTTACCTGGTCTGGCGTACATGTAACTCCAGACCCACAGCAATGTGGTTGACTCTGAACTGCGCTCTGGGCAATTAGAGATGGGCAACATATGCTGCCTGGCCAGTGATGTCCTCATTCTGTGAATGAATAAAGGAATAAAATTAAGATCTCCCATTAACCCCTTGCCTACTAGCCCCATTGATTGCCAGAACTGCACTATTCAACATTTGCAATATGCACTGCCAAATATAAGTGAGGGAATGGGGGTGTGGGGGTGGGGGTGAATGGTGAGGTTAGCTCATTTTGCTAGACAATTAATATGTAATTCAGTTTAATGGTAATACCGCTGTTCCATAGTAAAACCATGGCATAGGCTTAGCTAGGCCTTTTCACATAACTGAGGAGGAAAAGAATTCAGAGGAGAAATTGAAAGGGATTTCTCTTTCCTGAAGGTGACAGTTTGCTTGTCTCTGTTAAACTAGTGAATAAAAAACATCTCAACCAAGGGAACAGCTCCTTTACAAGGAGCATGATCAAAGTGGTTTTCAGTCTCATGGAACAGTTATAATTTCTCCTGGCATTTCAAACTCATCCTTAACCAAAAGAGATGATATCCTACAGAGGTGTATGCAATCATAAGAACATAGATCATAAGAACCAGGAGCAGGAGTAGGCCATCTGGCACTTCGAGCTTGCTCCGCCACTCAATAAGTTCATGGCTGATCATTCCGTGGCCTCCGTTCCACTTACTCACCCTCTCACTAGGACCCTTAATTCCTTTCCTGTTCAAAGATATTATCTACTTTAGTTTTAAAAATATTCAATGAGGAAGGCTCAACTATTTCAATGGGCAGGGAATTCCACAGATTCACAACCCTTTGGGTGAAGAAGTTCCTTCTCAATTCAGTACTAAATCTGCTCCCCCTTATTTTGAGGCTATCCCTTCTTGTTCTAGTTTCTCCCACCAGTGGAAACAACCTCCCTGCTTCTATCTTATCTATTCCCTTCATACTTTATATGTTTCTATAAGATCCCCTATCATTCTATAAATTCCAATGAATTTAATCCCAGTCTATTTAGCCTGTCCTCATAAGCCAACCTTCTCATCTCAGAAATCAACCTAGTGAACCTCCTCTGCACCCCCTCCAGTGCCAGTACACTTTTTCTCAAGTAATGAGATCAAAACTGCACACAATGCTCCAGGTGTGGCCTCACCAGCACCCGATACAGCTCCAGCATAGCCTCCCTGCTTTTAAACTCAATCCCTTTAGCAATGAAGGACAATGTTCCATTTACCTTCTTAATTACCTGTTGTACCTGCAAACCAACCTTCTGCAATTCATGCACAAGGACACCCAGGTCCCGTTGCACAGCAGCATGCTGCAATTTTTTACCATTTAAGTAATAGTCCCTTTTACTGTTATTCCTACCAAAATGTATGACTTCACATTTATCAACATTTAATTCCATCTGCCAGACCTTTGCCACTCACTTAAACTATCTATACCCCTCTGCGAACTTTCAGAGTTCTCTGCACACTTTGCTCTACCACTCATCTTAGAGTCATTCACAAACACTACGCGTGGTCCCCAACTCCAAATCATCTATGTAACTTAGAAACAATTGTGGTCCCAGCTGTGATCCCTGAGGCACACCACTAGTCACTGTCCGCCAACCAGACAAGCACTCATTTATCCCCACTCTTTGCTTCCTGATAGTTAAGCAGTCCTCTATCCATGCCAATATATTGCCCGTAATGGCGTGCACCTTTATCTTATGCAGCAGCCTTTTGTGTGGCGCCTTAGCAAATTCCTTTCGGATATCCAGATACACCACATCTACTGGGTCCCCATTGTCCACTGCACTCAATGTCTTCGTAGAATTCCAGCAAATTAGTCAAACATGATCTGCCTTTCATTCAAGCATGACATGCCTTTCATCAATGTTGCTTTATTAAATGTGAACAGAAGATAGATGGCCAATTGCTTATGATAGAGTCATAGAATCCCTACAATGTGGAAGTGGGCCATTTGGCCTGTCAAGTCCACACCATTCCTCCAAAAAGCATCCCTCCCAAACCAACATAACCTTTAACTCTGCATTTCCCATGGCTATTCCTCCTATTCTACACACCCCAGACACTATGGGCAATTTAGCATGGCTAATCCACCTAACTTGCACGTCTTTGGACTGTGGTGGGTAACCAGAGTCACCAGAGGAAACCCACACAGACACGAGGAGAATGTGCAAACTCCACACAGACAATCACCTGAGGCTGGAACTGAACCTGATTCCCTGGCACCACAATACATCGTGCCATCCCGATTCTTTGCTTCCTTTAATCATTAAGCTTTTAAAATTCAATTTTTTAATGACGTAATATTATCTTGTGACTTGCCTTATTTTCTCTTGCAGCAAGGAATGATATCATTTGACCTGTTGCCCATTGCCACGCTGGGTCTTTTTTTTGATCTTTTGTTCCTTCACACTTTCCCCTTCACCCCGTAAGTGTTCTATTCTACTGTTTGATTATATAAGTCTGTTCACTATTGATGATCTATGCCTGGATGTGCACTGAAGTAAACAAACCTGCAGAAAAAGTAGGAAGGTGAAGCTACAGCATGGAGTAGGCATTTTAATGCAAATAAAATTCTCATTTCATACATAGAAACTGGTGTGATCTTTGCATTTGTTTTCATACATGTAAAAATGTCACATTTTATGCATAAGAGAAAATGTACTTTCAGTGTTTTAATTTGTCTCATCCATGCTGACATAATCAAATAGAGAATAATTGAACATTGCAATCCCATAATTCTTGCCTTTTCAAGAATACATCTAACAGAGTCACCAATCAGCTAGGATTTTTCCTGAACTGTCCCATATTTGAGTCAGAGGTCCCAAGTATTAGACTATTCGCAGCCAAGCCATCTTTTGTACCATACTTTCAATCTTTGATTTGACACTGAGATTCAATGGCATCTTCCACTTTATACTCTGCACACTCAGGTACAGTCTGAACATTACTCCCCACCCCCTCTCTTGCTCCTACAAGAAGGATGATCCCCATCAGTGCCAAGGTGACCTTTGTGTTATATCCCAGATCTTACCCAAACCCTTTGATACCCTATTTAAAAATTACTATTGAAATTGCCTTGACTAACCCAGGTACCAGATTCCAAACATATCATTGCTGCATAAAAAGGAATTGCCTTCACCTTCCTCAATTTCTTGGAAATTATCTTAAATCCTTGTCATTGCATTACTGAACCTCTAGATAACAGTGACAATGTCTCCTTATTACACAGTCAAACTCCTTCATGATTTTAAATGCCTCAGTCAAATCTTCCCTTAAGCCTGTATGCTCTGAGGAGAACAATCACAGCTTCTTTACTTTCAGCACATGTTCTAGTTCCTTTCTAGCAAATCTCCACCGCTCTCTCAAGGCCTTGGTATTCTTCCTAAATTGTGGCATCGATGGCAATGGAAATTAAAATTGGGAAGGGTGCACAACAGGTATCTGAATCGATATCAGCTATTTGGCATTTGAAGCCCAAGACAAATTATTTGTAACAGCTGCTTGTTCCTGAACATCAGCAAAGAATCCATTTTCATTTCATCAGTTTGAGCAGGCTGCTGGCTAGCTTCTTTAACCGTGTAATTACCTTACATTTTGGAAATACGCAGTTATTTTTGGCAAGACTCCTCATGAGCACTGTTTTTTATCCAGTTGGCTTATGGTCTGCCTGGGTCACTGATCCCAAATTATTAATCATCACGAGGAATCCATAATAGCCTAAGGCTTAGGAGAGATCTCCAAGGATATACACATATTCATTAAGGCTGTGGACTGCAAGCATAAAATGTTCAGCATATGATTGATGTGTGGATTTCATTACAAGTATCCTCACACAACTGCTTCTGGTGGCAACTGTAATTTTCTTAAAGATGATGCTGCATTTCCTAAGTTCAGCTTCATTTCCTTCTACAATTTCTAGAATCTTGCAGCTCCTTCAACACCATGTTGTCACAGCCTCTAAGCAGTAAATTTCAGTATGAATGTTATTAACGCTTCCTTGTGTGTTCATGTCAGAACAAAAGAAAGAGAAGGAAGAACTTGCATTAATAGAGAGCCTTTCATGACTGCAAAATACACGAGAGTGCTCCACAGTCAATGAAATGCTTTTGGACTGAGTCACTTCACTGTAGCAAACACAGCAAGCAACTTGTGCACTGTAGGATCCCACAAACAAAAGTGGGATAACAATTAGATGATCTGTTTTAATAATGCTGGTTGAAGCATAAACATTTGTCAGAGCAATGGCAAAACGTACCCAGGATAACAAGCATGGGGCTGGATGAACACAGCAGGTCAAGCAGCATCATAGGAGCAGGAAAACTTGACGTTTCGGGCCTAAACCCTTCATCAGAAAAAACGTACCCATTTTTCTTTGAATAGCTCCATGATATCTTTTCATCCCACTTCCGTGGCAAATAAGGTGTTGTTTTCAATGTCCTGTCCAAAAACATCTCTCTCCTACCCTCTCCCCTACCCCCTCCCCCACACAATATTGTGTGAAAAATCTACAGTCACCATCATGTTGTTCTGTTGTACTGACCCTTCATCATGGTTGCAAGCAAATTAGTCACTTTTTGCTTCAATGGGGATTGATGCACAACAACACGAAGGTTAATAGACTGACGGCCAGACTGTCATTATTCCAGTGTAGATGTGAGTGTGCACATGGAACCGATAGAACCCCCTTTGTAACTCCCTCCATAGGAATTCCCTGAGAAATTGAAGATTCAGTTGGACAATTGCCCCACACCCAGAAATTTCTGAAAGTTTCCATTTAAAACTGAGACCTCAGACAATTCCAAAGAAATTAAGGAATAATTACTTAGGAAAAGTTAAGCTATTAAATGTGAAATCTAACTTCTGACTATTCAACAGATCCCATACCTGCCTCCCATTACATTGTGACAAACCTCCCCCAGATCTCTTCCATCACCCAGATCCTAATCTGACAACCCCTTCTCCGCCCCATTACCCATTCCCGACCTCCCCAAGAGCTGACACCTTCTCCCCACTATGGACCCGACACCGTCCCATCCATTTCTCTAGACCTGCTCCCCTCCATTCCTTCCTTATCCCTGCGCCACCCTTCCCCTGCTCTGGACCATATCACAGTCCTCGCCTTACACCTGGTCCTTACTAGCTGTGTTTCCGACCTGACCCATCTTTCCCTGGTCCGCGCCTAATAGCCACTGCTCCTCTTCTTTCCCCCTTATTGGAACAGGAGCTCTCCCCTCATCCTCTCTGGAACTGATACTTCCCAGGATCTGACCTCCTTTCATCCCTGCTGGGCTGACCTCCATTCTCTACTCCTGACCACTCCTCGTATATCCCCTGAGCCCCCCAATCCTGTGACCCAGCCCACACTGCCCTCAATCTGCCTCCAGCAACAACACCATCCTGCCTCCCACCTTGTTCTCCCCTTTACCCTCCCAATACTGAATTGGCCCCAAACTGCTACCTGGCACCACATCCTCCCACAATTCTGGCCTCTTGGGAAATCCCTAATTCCCATCACTTTTTCCCAGGCAGCTGTGTCTTCATCTGCCTAACCTTGAGAACTGCTCTGCTGTCCAACCTCTTTGCCCCTATTTCTTCCTAAGGCATTCCTTAGCACCCATCTCTCTTTGATCAAACCCTCATTCATTAATGTTTTCTTGTGTGGTGTAGTATAATTCAATTTGTTTGAAAAGCCTGCTGAAGCCCCTTGGTGCTTTTACAATTTTATAAATCCAAGTTGTTGTATTGTGATTCTCCAATTAAACATTGATCAGTTTGCCCTGAGATAAAAGGTACTGCAGATGCTGGAGAATCCGAGATAATAAGGTGTGGGGCTGGATGAACACAGCAGGCCAAGCAGCATCATAGGAGCAGGAAAGCTTGATGTTTCGGGCCTAGACCCTTCATCAGAAATCGGGGAGGGGAAGAGGGTTCTGAAATAAATAGGGAGAGAGGGGAAGGTGGATAGAAGATGGATCGAGGAGAGGATAGGTGGAGAGGAGGCAGACAAGTCGAAGAGGCAGGGATGGAGCCAGTAAAGGTGAGTGTGGGGGGGGGCGGGGGGGGGGGGGTAGGGAGGAGATAGGTCAGTCCAGGGAGGACGGACAGGTCAAGGGGGCAGGATGAGCCTGCTGAAGCCCCTTGGTGCTTTTTACAATTAAATCCAAGTTGTTGTATTGTGATGCTCCAATTAAACATTGACCCTGGATCTGTCCGTCCTCCCTGGACTGACCTATCTCCTCCCTACCCCCCAACCTATACTCACCTTTACTGGCTCCATCCCCGCCTCTTCGACTTGTCTGCCTCCTCTCCACCTATCCTCTCCTCTATCCATCTTCTATCCACCTCCCCCTCTCTCCCTATTTATTTCAGAACCCTCTTCCCCTCCCCCATTTCTGATGAAGAGTCTAGGCCTGAAACGTCAAGCTTTCCTGCTCCAATGATGCTGCTTGATCAGTTTGCTCTATTGGGTTTTCAGAACACATTTTAAGTTTATTTCTCATCTCCTGAGGAAATGGTGTTGTTGTTGTAATGTCAATAGGCTAGTATTCCAGAACAATCGGCTAATGTTCTGTGGATAAAAAAAACGAAGCTCTGGTTCAGGGAGCTCAAGTTGTCCTTTTAGGGGCGGCATGGTGGCTCAGTGGTTAGCGCTGCTGCCTCAAAACGCCAGGAACCCGGGTTTAATTCCACCCTCGGGCAACTGTCTGTGTGGAGTTTGCATATTCTCCCCGTGTCTGTGTGGGCTTCCTCCAGGTGCTCCAGTTTCCTCCCTCAGTCCAAAGATGCGCCGGCTAAGTTGATTGGCCATGCTAAATTGCCCATAGTGCTGAGGGATATGTAGGTTAGGTGGGTTATAGGGGGAATGGGTCTGGGTGGGATGCTCTGAGGGTCAGGGTGGACTTGTTGGGCCAAAGGACCTATTTCCACACTGTAGGGATTCTATGATTCTATGAAGTTGCTGGAAAAGTGCAGCAGGTCTGGCTGCTGTGAAGAGAAATCAGAGTTATTGTTTCGGGACCGGTGACTCTTCCTCAGAACCTTCCTTGACTTTGATTTCTCTTCACAGATGCTGCCAGACCTGCTGAACTTTTCCAGCCACTTCTGTTTTTGTTTCTGATTCACATCATCCTCTGTTCTTTCGGTTTTTATTAATGTTATGGGGATGTCAGCTCAATTCCCCACATGGCTGCTTGTGATGGAAACCTCGTCTAATATTAACCATAAAAAAGCCCACTTCCTTCACTAATGTCCTTTTGGGAAAGAAAATGTTTTAAGGAAGGAAATCTCCCATCCTTACCTGGCCTACATGTGACTCCAGACCCAGAACTAAGTGTTTAACTCTTCATTGATCTCCAGCCAGTCAGGGATGGGCAATAAAGACTGACCAATCTAGTGGCACTTACATCATATGAAGAAAATTCTCCAATGATTTTAAGAAACAACATCTGTCAGTGAGACAGCGTGCGCTTTGGGGTTTACTCAGTGCCTCCCACACTTAACAGTAACCATCTGAGCAGTACTGGAGAACTGCAAGCTCCTTTCCTGTACTTTTATTTCCAGGGATGTCTTGGTGGCTCAGTGGTTAGCACTGCTGCCTCACAGCACCAGGGAGCCGGGTTCAATTCTACCGTCAGGCGACTGTCTATGTGGTGTGTGCACATTCTCCCCATGTCTGCTAGGGTTTCCTCCCACAGTCCAAAGATGTGCAGGCTAGGTGGATTGGCCATGTTAAATTGTCCCATAGTGTTCAGGGATGTGCAGGCTGGGTGGGTAAACCATGGGAAATACAGGGATAGGGAAGGTACCTGCTTCTTGGATGGGATGCTTTTTGTAGGGTCGGTGTGGTTGATGGGCCGAATGGCTTCTTTCTGCACTGCAGGGATTCTATGCATTCCTATCGACATCTCCATCATGTGACCCTTCCAGTGTGGAAGGAGGCCATTTGGCCCATTAAGTCCACTCCGACCTTCTGAAGAGCATCACACCCTGATCTACCCCTTATCCTTTCACTGCATTTTCCACCCTAGACACTATGGGCAATTTAGCATGGCCAATCCACCTCACCTGCACTGCGGGAGGAAACTGAAGGACCGAGAGAAAACCCACGCAGACATAGGGAGAACGTGCAAACTCCACACAGACAGTCGCCCGAGAGTGGAATTGAACCTGGTTCCCTGGTGTTGTGAGGCCACAGTGCTAACGATTGAGCCACCATGCTGCCCATAGGTATAAGTCAGCCTTTGAAGCTGTGAAAACTCCAGAAATATTTGTTGACTAATGCACAGATGCAATGGATTGGGTGTGGGTAGTTACCATCTCTGCCATTCACCATCCACGGCCTGCTTTGTGTGGGCATGTCTTAATCTCTTCCTAACACAGTGTTTATTGCCTGCTTGATCCAGTTAGTGTGTACCAGTGAGCAAATCATGCATTTGCAGGAACATAAAATTGAGACTGACAACTAATACAGCTGCAGAATATCGTGACTGTAAATAAACCGAGGGCTGGGGGAAAGGTGGACTTATATGCTGAATGTGTGAAAATAGATGATTCTCTGATCCAAACAAATGAGGTTTCAATTTTTGAGCCACGATCAAGCCCCTGGCACTGAAATGCAGCCTTTCTGACAAAGACAGTAGTTGTTTCTCAGCCAAAGAAACAGTATAATGATGAAAAGCACATTGTGGCACATTCTCAACATATTTTAAAAAGGTGGAAAAGTTATTTTAAAAATGATTATTCATGCATTGCTAATTGCAACAATGTCATTGAGTATTTGTGGAACCTCCACATCTAGTTTTTTAAATTTCAAAACCATAATTTATTCATCAAAAATATTATGTACTTACATAGTCACCAGAGCAGTTTGATTCTGTACATCTTTACGTATGGAGAGCAACAAACACCCAAGACATTTCATACTCTTGCAAGAAAGTATTTGCACATACCTGAGGCACCGGGAGAGTCCAATAGCTGCATGGACCCCCATTTAAATTTGGCAGAAAGACCTTAGATGGCAGTCTGCGCCTTGGGGACAGCTACTCTAAGCTTTAGTATGTCCCTCAGCACGTAGTCCTGGACCTTGGAATACGCCAGTCTGCAACACTCAGCTGATTGCAACAATCAATCAAAGGTACCTTGTTGGTATTTCAGTGTTATTTGCAATTGTCTCAGATAGAAGACCTGACTCACCTTCCTTAATCATTTTCATTTATGTTGGGTTGATAGAGCCAAAAAGTAGAATTTGAATTGCAGCTAACTGTGATTTAAAGTAGTCAAAATTCAACTTTCAATTAATTCTAGTCAGCTTGCGTTGCTTTTCTTCCTAATGGTATAATGGTAAATTACCATTTAAATAGAGATAAATTCAAATGTGGATCTTCGTTGTGCTTTGTTAAAGCTGCACCAGGATACATGGAGTGAATCACTGATTAAACAATGCTCTACTGATGAAGTACAAAGGGTGACATTGCAAACATCAGTCCGTTTTGTGACTTTGGTAAATTTTGGCTGTTTAGCATATTGTACAATGCTTTCTTTTCTTTTAAAAGGAAGAGCTAATTCAAAAATTCCAAGACATTTTTCAGGCATTATTGAAGATCGCTGAGGGCAAAGTGAAGTAGCTTAGATGATGAGATAAGGGTTTAGGCCCGAAACGTCAAGTTTTCCTGCTCCTATGATGCTGCTTGACCTGCTGTGTTCATCCAGCCCCATGCTTGGTATCTTAGCTTAGATGATGGACTTTAATACTGGCATCCAGACAGATCACAAGACTGCAGTCTAATCAACAAACTTACTGGTTTTCTTTGAGCAGTCATAAACGGGAGGCGCTGGATTAGCTGTCTTTGATTCATTACTCCTGATTGAGTAAATGGAAATGAAAATTGGGAGAGAAAACAATTGTCTGATATCATTGCATCTACACTACTATCCAATGCTAAATTAACTCTCGTTGAGTTGGATTTGCCATGGGGGACTAATTTTTCTGAAGTTCCAGTATTTGAATATGCATGCCCTACAAATCATTTCAGACACCGCTGTACAAGATGTGTTATTAAATAATGTTTTCCCTTCACTTCATATTATTACAGTCATGCCTTATATTTAATTTTGCTCAGGGGATTTAGGTTTTGGAAGATTGGGCACCAATTCTCATCTGAAATCATGAAACTTCATCCTTCTATGATATTAGCTTTATACGAACATTTTCTCCAACTTGCAGAAACTGGAAAGACTCCTCGAGGTATGCCCAGATCCTTGGTATTCCTTAAGCCATCTAAAGGCATCTGTTATCATCATCCATTCCTTTCTACATGAATGATCCATGCTCCCAATCAGACGACAAAGATTCTTTTTGACAAAAGAGTCTAGATTGGTCTGTCTTGCGTTCAAACAAATCACACCATGGTCCCCTGCTATCGGATCTTGAGCCTTATTTGCCTAATGGACATCTGAGGCTACTCTCTGGTGAATACCTGTTTAATTTTGTGCCATTGCATCACTGACGATGATAGCTGGGTAAACCAAGGGAGAGGGGTTTTGTCCACAGGTAAATAATCTGAGAGAGATGAGCAATTGGAGAGAAAATGACAATTAAGAAAGGAGCAAACAAGGTCTTAAAGATGTTTGTTGACAAACTATCTCACCTGGAAGAACACTCCTACTCCATCTGACTCCATATTCAAGTAAGTATATTCAAAAAATACATTTGGGTGTTGAAATACCCCCACAGAAACTGGTATCCAGTCAATGAGTCAGCCCTTATTTACATGTGTATCGTACTTGTCGCTGGTCTGGCTTCCTCAGAGCCAGCTCTCAGAGTGGACAGAACCTCTCACACTCCTGCTTGTATCTGTTAGCCAGGGCTCCCTGATTGGAAAAGATTAACAGTCCCAGTCAAGAGATTCATATTCCATGAGGTCCAGCTGGCTGACCTCATTACTATCACTACAGGTGGTCATCTGCAGTGGTCATATTAAGAATTAGACTGCATGTTTGAATGGGTTCCTTCAACCACAAATGCTTTTGCATGAACAGGGTAGACAACCCCTGCTCTAACTGGAAGATATTTGATGACTAAACAATATTTTATTTCAGTTTATTTTATCCCTGCAACAATTTACAGGTGACTGGAATATGACCTACAATGGCACAATCAGGGTGGAAGGGTGAGCTGTGAGGAGGATGTAATGATGTTGAAGTGTGATTTGGACAGGCGGAATGAATGGGGAAGTGCATGGCAGATATGGTATGATGTGACAAGTGTGAGGTCATCCAGTTTGGTCGCAAAAAATAGGAAGGCAGGTTATTACTAGTTGAATGGCTGTAAATTGAGAGAGGCAATACTAAATGGGAACTGGCGTCCTCGTGCACTATTCGCTGAAAATAAGTATGCAGGTGCAGCAGGTAGTAAAGAAGGCAAACTGTACTTTGGCTTTCAAAGTGAGAGGGTTCGAGTACAGCAACAAGGGTGTCTTGCTGCAGCTATACAGGGCATTGGTGAGGACACACCTAGAGGATTGAGAGAAGTTTTGGTCTCTTTATCGGAAGAAGAATGTTCTTGCCGTAGAGAGAGTACAGTGTAGATTTACCAAACTGACTCCTGGGATGGCAGGAATGATACATGAGGAGAGATTGAGTCAGTTAGGATTGTATCCATTGGACTTTAGAAGGATGAGGCAGGATCCCATACAAAAACCTATAAAATTCTAACAAGTCTGGATAGAGTAGATGCAGGAAGGATGGTTCTGATGGCGGGGACATCCAGAACCAGGGGTAATAGCTTAAGGATAAGGGTAAACCTTTTAGAAATGAGGACAAATGTCTTCGCCATGAGAATGGTGAACCTGTGGAGTTCACTACCACAGAAAGTGATTGAGGCCAAAGCATTATGTTTTCAAGAAAAAGATAGATATAGCTCTTGATGCTGAAGGAATCAAAGGATTATGGAGAGAGTGCAGGATTAGGGTATGGAGCTTGATGATCAGCCAAGATCATATTGAATGGCAGAGCAGGCTCAAGGGATTAAATATTCTACTCCTGCTCCTAACTTCTTTGTCTTTGTTTCTTTTAATGCAGAGACTGTTGGGCGCACATTAACCTTAGGTCTGTCTTCTACCAGCTCCTTCCTTTCTCCAAACAGGTCATGCACATCATTTTCTGAAAAAGGGTCTAGGCCTGAAACGTCAGCCTTCCTGCTCCTCTGATGCTGCTTGGCCTGCTGTGTTCATCCAGCTCTACACCTTGTCATCTGCATATCATTACAGTGTTTTCTGGTTACTGCACACATTCAAGTGTGAACACTTTCAGACCCATAAACCAGATACACTGTTATCTAACTGATCGCAACCAGCTGTATACAATAGTTGTTGTGGGGTCAGTTTGGTAAAAGCTGCAATCTATTGCAGAATCACAGAATCAGTATAGCATAGAAAGAGGCCATTTGGTTGAAACATGGACAGAAACTTAGCAGTTTTTTAGCTAAGTACCAGTCACATCCCAGTTTCTCTTAAGGCCAAGACAGCTTTCTTGCTGAAGCTTCTCAGACTTACTGCACTAATTTCGATTTTGTCTCAATGGCAAGTACCAGGCTGATTTCTACACCATTGTACCTTACATGGTTCCTGACAAAACTCACCTCTCACTGGATAACAAGGATTCCCAGAGACTGGCATAGACAAGGGCTATATATGGCTGGCACCTATTGACAGTACCCTGTGGTGCTGGTACCTGATGTCCAACATGAGGCAGTCTGGAACAAGTGGTATGCTGAATTGATCAAGTATCCTGTTGGTTTCCATGTTGAGTATTCCCAATAGCCAGTTTGATTGGTGAGTTTGGTAAGAATTGGAATATTAATATAATGAGTTAGGCTGTTAATAAGGCATTTAACAAGCACCAATGACAGTCAATTGGGAACTCACCACTGCCAAGAGAGAGTCTCACAACATTATTTGAGTAAATTGTAACAGGTGCAGCCAGATGATCTCACTGATCGTGTCACATCATTCCCTCCTCAGGTCTTGCCATAGCCCATTGTGTTTGTGACTGGCCTCCACATGACCAATTTACTTAATGCCATATCCCTGCTTTCTGCCCACAATACATAGTCTTCCTTTTCAGAAAATAATCCAATTCTCTCTTGAGTGCATTGCTTGAACCTATTTCCACCACACTCCCTGGCAGTACGTTCCACATTTGAATCACTATTTGCAAAATATCATTTTTACTTACATCACCCTTGTTTCTTTTGTCCATGGCCTCAACAATATAGGTGGTATTTGATATGTACATCATTGGGAACACTTGTATTCCTTGTCTACTCTGTCCAGACCCCTCATGATTTGGAATACTTCTATCAATGTGCTGTTAACTTCTCCATAGGAACATCAGAACAGCAATAGGCAATTCAACCCCTGCAGTCTGTTCCATCACTTAATGAGGTCATGGATGATCTGTGGCCTCACTCCATTTATCTGCCTTTTGTCCATTTCCTTTAACACTTTAACTTTAAATTTCATTTATCTCAGGTTTAAAATTAACAGCTGATTCAACAACGACTATCATTTGTGGAAGAGAGTTCTAAACATCTACCACCCTCTATGTGTAGAAGTGCTTCCTAACATTTCTCTTCTTTCTGACCTTAATTCTCAGAGTACTTCCCTAGTTTGTGAATCCCCAATCATTGGGAATAGTTTATCTTTAATTTATATGTAAATTTACAACACTTATACTTTTCATCCCTAGGAACTACCTGTAAACCTTTTCTGTACTCTCTCCCTCTTGCCTTCATACATTTTCTAAAATGCAGCTCTGATATGATAGTGCTAAAATAGACTATGAACTTTTGACTTCCATCATGTGATATTTAATACAAGGGAGTTTTCATTGGGTAAAATGTTTTTTAACGTACAAAGAATCACTGAGACAGCTATAGTGATCAGCTGGCCACAGGTTGGGTCAACTCATGAAACTATCAATAAACAAGAACCTGCCTGAGCTAACATTAATATCATTATCATAAGGGATTAAAACTCAAATCTGTACCTCCTGCTTGATTTACATCTTTGTTGATGTTTTTTACATATTGAGATGAAAGTTTTGCCTGCAATTTGTCCATCTTGGAAAAACAATGAAGCTATTAAACTGAATACACTAAAATATACATTTGAACACACAAATGAACTGTTTTTCAAGCAATTGCTTTTGGACAAAGCAGACAGAGAGAAGGTTGTGGATTTGTAAGAGCAGAACTTAGAGTTTCTCTCTGTTCAGATTTCTCTCTGCCTTGAAGGATTGCAATGAAGCAAATTGGGGAACTCTCCATTCACTCAAAGATATCAATGATTATCTTAACTACTGTGGACACAAGACATCAATTAAATGATCATAGTCTCAGGTTAAAATCTAACAATTTTTCAAGGACTCTAATAACTTTTTGTTACCTCCCATTCTGTGTTTGGCATGCTCACCATTTTATATCCTCAAGGTTAGTAATAAAATTCCTCTTTCTTTCTCTCAAGAGAACATAGCATTTACCTGCTTAATTTTGAACTAGCAAACTGTTCAATTTGGAGTTCGATATAGCTGGAAGCTAAAAAGAATTAAAAGTATTTGTCATAAAGAAGGACATTTAAAAGAGAAAGCCATTTCACCTGCCCTATCAAGGACTCAGAACTGCCTGAAATATGCCAGTTGAGGCCATGACAAAGTCCTATACGAGTTCAGCATCACTGCCTGACTTTTATTCTCTGTGGCCCCAAGATGTTGCACACTTATGAAGCACACTTTCAACCCTGTCCTGCACTATCAATGCTTTATGCACAAATAGACTCAAGACCCTCTGCAGCTGTTTCCACTTTGGAATTGTGCATTAAGAATAAAGTTGAGTCTTTTTTATACACAACGTGCCTAATATTTCTCCTAGGTTTGGCCTTTTGTTGCCTACACTAATTTGACAAGCAAAGCACTTTGTATTTAAAATGCCTGCCGTATCCAGTTGCTCATGTGTCTGTTAAATTTTTGCAAATTTCTAAATCTTGATAGAAGCACACCCAGCCAACCGCAAACTTTGAACATAATCCAAAAGAACTTTTGTGAACTCATGCGTTTAGCATTCTTACAACTTATGATAGGGAAAAATTGGCTGGCTGTCACATGAGAATATTAACATCTTGTGTCTTCAACATTTAGATGCAGATTACTTATTGTAATGTCACATCCATTCCAAGGTTAATTTTAGGCCTTAATCATGAGGAGGTTACTACATTTACAGATCAGTAGGTAGTGACTATTTGGATGGTTTCCTGTCAGTTTCTGTATAACGTTTCCTTAGGTGTTTTGTACTCCTCCTTATAACACTACCTAAATAGTAGAATGTACAATACAAGTACTGTAGCGAGCTATAAGAAGTCTCATTGTTTGTATACATTTACTTTGAAAATGCATGTACAATGAGAGATTGCGATAGGAAAGCTGCAAAAGTGCTAAAGAAGATAAATGCTTCTATTGAAATTCTATAATTATTATCAGCAATTACCGTCGTTGTAACAGAATTGAAAATTGTTTTAAAAATGTTATCGGGTAGATTCAAATCATTGGACAGAGAGGCCAAAGGACAGTCTACCTGTACGCAGCACATCTGGCATTGTGAGGTTGGGCAGTTCAATATCCACCCTCATACCCCAGCAATTTTGGCAGAGTTGGGCTCCATCAGAAAGAAAACCTGTTTGCTTTCCCATGGAAGAGCTGTGATCCATTGGAGAAGCCTGACCCATTCAGGAGCCAAAACAAAATGGTCACTTGCTCCGAGAATTTCTCGTCCCAAAAAAAGTTCAGATCAGCTGATATAGCTCATCTGTTCCCATGTCAACAGAGGTGAATGTCCTACTCTGTCAGCAACAAAGTCTTGCTTGCCTCTGTTAGCACCTACGGCCTCCCTGCAGAGGTGGTGGGCCTGGCTTTATCCTGTGCCCATGTCCCTAATGTGAAATATGGCAGGAGCCCGTTGAAAGGAGATACTGAACAAGGTTGGGAAGCTTTCTGACTCAATCTGCCACCATCATCCATGAACGCCCATAGACAGGGATCCCGTTTCACTTTCAATTTCAGTCATTGCTTGATAATTCAAAGAATCCCTTTTCCATCAGAAACTATTGTAAAATTAGAAAACTTCATAGCATCTGCATTTTTTATTCTCTGAGACATTGAACACACGTTTTTCAGAATGTATTTCCCAAAGCAAATTTGAAATTTGAAAAATAAAGACCAACCTTAAGATCACTTGTGGTAACCAGTGTGAGATGAATGATCAATTTCCATAGCTGCAGATCGATAAAGTATATCTAGAAAGTATTATTAATATAAACCTTGCTTTTGCTTGTGGAGCATAATTGAAACTAACTCATTCTTAGCTGGAAAATTGTAACTGCAACTAAGAAATCCCGAAAGATAGTCTCAAGGAAAGGAAATTCATTGGTTAAATTGACTTTTGTTTGAAAATGGTGCAGCTTCAATGCCCTAAAGTAAAAAAAAAACTTCATGGACTAAACTAGTTAGAAGTATGTTTTTGTTCAATTAACTAAAACGAAGGATGAAAATTCAATCAGAATATCTCTACATTGTGCGTTCTACATTTTTGTATTCAGCAGCTCACATCCTCTCTTGGATGGCATCCCCCAAAACGGCATCCCTTTTCTTTAGTTTGGGCACCAGTTGGGAATGCCTTCTTGAAAAGCCTGAGAAAATCTGGTTAAATTTTTGAAATTTAAACTTTTCTCTCTTCAGGCTGTGATTTTTGGTTTTGTTTACTTGTTATAGAATTTGAGCAACACATACTGGGGCTGGCTAGCAAATTGAACTTGCTATATCCCTGTCTGGCATTCTGTCAATATTATATCGTGCACCTCTCTCCATCCTACCAGTCCCAGCTGTACTAAAGTGAGATTTATAGTTCAGTATTACATAGTGACTGGCACAAGGTTGTCAAGGATGAAGATGAAAGAAAAAGGAGCAGAGAGAAAATACTCAGAGTCAAAATTAATTTTGAGGAAGCAGAGTTAGTAGGACAAATGGTGACAAATGCTTACACAAACTGAACTCAAAGATTATTGAACAAAAACAGAAGCTACTGGAAAAGCTCAGCAGGTCTGGCAACACCTGTGAAGAGAAAATCAAAGTTAACATTTTAGGTCCAGTAACCCTTCCTCATAACTGATGGCAGATAGTAAAATGTCAGTTTATATGCTGAAGATAGAGTGGGGGGAGGGGGTAAGGAATAACAATAGGTGGGGATTAAGCCCAAAGAGAGACAACAACAGTGGGACAGACAAAGGGACTGTTTCCTCCGGGACACCGTGGTCCACTCTTCCTTCACTTCCAGCACCGCTCCACACACAACCCCATGGCGTCCTCCTCTGCCACCCGTGAAAATGTAACACCTGTCCATTTACATCCTCTGTTCCCAGTGTCCAAGGGCCCAAAGATACCTTCCAGGTGAAACAGCACTTCACCTACACTTCCCACAATCTAATCTACTGCATTTGCTGCTCACAACATGGTCTCCTCTACACTGGGGAAATGAAGCATAGACTGGGTGACCATCTACATTCTGCTCACAAAAAAGACCCTGAGATTCCAGTTGCCTGCCACATTAATGCATCACCCTGTTCCCTGGCCTTCATCTCTGTCTCAGCCTTGCTGTAGTGTTCCAGCAAAGCTCAGCGCAATTTGAAAGGACACCTCATTTTCCAGTTGGGGACCCTGCAGCTCTGCAGACTCCATATCGAGTTCAATAATTTTAGGGTCGAAACTCTTCCATGTCCCAGCCCCCTGCCCCACATACCAGGCCTTGTTATCATATAGCTGCCATTACACACTATCTATTGTTAGTCACCAACAGTCCCCATTAACAGCTATTCACTCTCCTAGCCAGATTGTTATCAATTCCTTTGCCTGTCCAACCACTCTTCTCTCTGTTTGGCTCTATCCGCAGCTATTATTTACTCCTGCCCCCTCCCCCCACCATAACTTCTGCATATAAACTGTCATTTTCCTAGCATCAGTTCTGAAGAAGGGTCACTGGAACTGAAACATTAACTGTAATTTTTCTTCACAGATGTCACCAGACCTGCTGAAGTTTTCCAGCAATTTCTGTTTTTGTTCCTGATTTACAGCATCTGCATTTCTTTTGGCTTTTATCAAAGACTGTTGAATTCAATATCTTGATTACACCATCATTGCTTGTCAGAAGGAAGATCATGTCGACAAATCAGAAAATCCCGTGTGTTTATTTTCCATCGACAAGTCAAACTAACACCCCACCACTTGTTAATACTGCCTTTCTTGCCTCCAATGTTATTTAATTCTTTTTCATTCAGCCCTTTTGTGAACTCTTTTCAATCAGTCATTGTTTTTTTTTCACCTTGATGGTATTTATTTTCCATAATCATTACTGTAGAGATACAAATGTGCCATTGCTGAGCACTTTGATTACTAAAAGAATGAACTGAAAGACGATCCTGATGAATCAAATACGTCAATTCTTACTACCATCCACTGCATTGTTTAATCTTTGTACTTTTTAACTTCGCCTGATCTTGAAAATGAACCTCCTTCTGATGAAAGGTCAGAGACTTAAAATATCCACTCTGTTTCGACTCTCAACAATCCTGGCAGATCTACGGAATCTTTCCAGAATTTAAAGTTTCTGATGTTCAAGTATTTTGGTTATGAAACTAGACTAGTCCAGTTGCAGCAGACGCATAATTATGAAACCTGGGGATGAAGAATTAAACTGGGGCAAGCACATTAGTACAAAAGCGATGCTATCTTAGTTCAGAAATTCTTCTTTAGATTTTTGAAGAAATAACTATCAAAAGACAACTTAAAAGAGTACAAGCGGGTAAAAACGCTCATATTGAATTGAAAAAAGTGTGAGAAACCATGTTTTACGAAAGCATACTGAACTCGCCTTTGGTTTGGACCATTGAGGAAGAGAAATATTGATGAGAATTGAATACTTAAATTAGAAACCTTTAAAATATATATCTTGATTTTTGGCTGTCTGAATTAATATTTTAGCAATATGAACAGTTCAATTTAGATGCAGGATTGATGCAAATTTGTGCCAGTTACTAGCATTCACAGGTGAAATCACATTAAGCAGTTTCAATCCAGTTCCTGATTTACAGAGTAAAGTTCCCTATTATTCAACACTAAATGGACCAGACTGACAACTTGACCCCGGGGGTCACAAGAATTGGTGCAATGTAAAACAAAATCATTGAGACTGCTACAGCAACAGTCTTGTGATATTTGTGTTAAAACATAAAGGGTCTGATGATTTAGTCACATGCAGAATTGATAGCATACTGGTGTCAAATGTCTGGAACCTAAATCACGTCTGAAGTAGGTCTTGGGCCTCATCAGCGTTAGAATATAGAAAAGAATAAATCTATATTTAGGGTAGCCACCAATATGATACTGGAAACATTTCAAATGTTCTTGTTCCCTGAAATGATCTACTTGTACGACTATTATAAACATGTATGAACCAGACTAAACCCCCCCAAAATATATTAAGAAGATAGCCCAGACATTAACTTTTTCTTATTTTTACAGACAACTGCACAGCATTGTGTTCTGGATGCAATTTGATTGGTCAAACTACTTGGCTTGAAGTAAAACATACTTTATTCTTACACTTTGTTAAAATATAAACAAAAGAAGAAGAATTAGAATAACTTAACTCAACTGGAAAACCTAACAGAATAATTGATTATTTAACCACGAAACAGCAACTGTTCCAACATGGTAATGTTGCATAAACACACCCTTGCCAAAGGCAAGAGATAACCAGGTGTGGAGCTGGATGTACACAGCAGACCAAGCAGCATCGTAGGAGCAGGAAGGCTGACGTTTTGGGCCTAGACCCTTCATCAGAAAAATCTGATGAAGGGTCTAGGCCCGAAACGTCAAGCTTTCCTGCTCCTGTGATGCTGCTTGGCCTGCTGTGTTCATCCAGCTCCACACCTTGTTATCTCGGATTCTCCAGCATCTGCAGTTCCTATTATCTCTTGGCAAAGGCAAATTCAGCAAGATAAATTTTCTCACAGGCAATTCTCCAATCCAGGTGGAAGGATCATCAAACGAAAGTGCTGAGAGAAAGAGAAAACTCAAGCATTTCCAGTAGCAGGGAGAAGTGCATGGCATTTTTCAAGCCCCAAAAGAACTGAAAATTAAATTAAAATTCTAGTTCTGTGGGAGTTTGATCCCACTTCTTCACGCTGCTTTTATTGTTCCAGCTTTAAAAAAATCCCAAGGCCTCACAATCTGCTCACTTTATTGACTTGGAACAGACCAAGTTCGGCACCTTCGTCTTAACCTCTCTTCACAAAAAAAGACAAGGACGAAATGCACCTTTCAAAGCCATAGTGTCATCATACGGAAAGGCAATGGAAAATGCTTCACTTTTCAAGCTGTAACATTTGGTTTTAATACTCTGACATTGAACTTCTTCATGCTGATGTTGTCTAAAAGTGTAAAGAAGTCAGAAATATAAAAGCAGGAATCAATCATATAGCCCCGTGAGACTGCTATGCCTTTCAATCAGATCTTGATTAATCTGCACCTCAAATCCATTTATTTGCCTTGGGTCCATATTTCTTGATATTCTTACTGAGTGAAAATCTATGTAGGTTTTGAAAATTCCAACTGACTCAGTATTCATTACTTTCTGAAGGTGAGTTCCAGATTTTACATTACAATATTTTAGTTTCCACCAGCTACACTAGTTGCCAAAACTAAAACAAATCTGTCGGAGGGTTATAGCTCCTGCTTTGCATGTTGGTCGATGTTTTTGGCATTATTTAGCTGAATGAAGCAGTAATGCAAAATTGGGTCTATGATATGCTATCAATCCTGAGTGTGCCCTGTCCCATCACTAGTACCGACCCGAAAGAGATGGCAGCGCAATGGCATGCAGTCAAAAAGAGTGACTCTGCAAGTCTTTGACATTATCTCCAGGCCCCAAGAAGTCTCATGGCATTGAGTTAAAGTCAAATCGAGGCAAGAAAATGACCCGCTGATTACTGCATGCTTTCCTCCATCAGCTGATAAGTCTCTACCACGGTGAATATGATTTACAAGGAGTACTGAGAGTAGCAAGGGGCTCTGCCATATTTTCTGGGTGAGGTATTTTAATGCTGATCATCAAGACTGACTCAGTAGCATCTTTACTGGCTGAGTCCTGAAGCACATAGCACCTGGGAATAGGCCTGTGACAATTAATAAGAGAACCAACTCCAGGAAAACGTGCTTTAACTCATCAAGATTGCATCAATCCATGATGTTGTTAGCGGGAACTGTCAGAGCACAGTCCTTGTAGAGATGAAGTTCTGTGTTCATACTGAGAATGCCCTCCCTCCCCCAATTATGTTGGATGATATGATGACAATGATGAATTGGATAGATTCAGAAAAAATCTAGCAGCTCAAAGCTGTGCGCTCAGCAGCAAGTTGTAGGATGGAATCTCACCAGGCCCTGAACAATGTGAGCATCGGTGAGAAAGCCATGAGAGTTCAGCGGCCAGGAGCTTCCTGCCGTTAAGAGCAAACTGTCCTATTTTCCAAACAAGTGTTGAATGGCAAGGTAAAATTCTTGAGGGAGGAACAAGAGGCCTATTTGCATGCATCAGCATGTATTAACATCCTCATTATCATGCCATCTCGCCTCATTGCTCTGCAGTTTCCCATCCTCCCACTCTCCAGTTACAAATTGGATAGCATCAGTAACCAACACAGAAGTCGGAGTAGTAACCTGATAACTCCAGCTCACCGCTTGGCACTCCAGACCTCCATTAGTTAACAAACTCTCAGGCAATGTTCGATGGACAGTGACTGCACAAACCTTTAAATTCCTAGCAGGCACGACAGGGTAAATGCAGAGAGGTTGTTTCCCCTTTTAGGAGAGTCCAGGGCATAATCTGAAAATAAGAGATTACACATTTAAGATAGAGATGAGAAGAAATTTCTTTCCTCAGAGCATAGAACCGTGTAATTCTGTAGAGCAGAGAGTTGTCATTAAGTGTATGCGAGGATGAGGTAGACAGTTTGTTAATCAGCAAGAGAATCAAAGGCTATCGAGAAAATGGTGTAAAGGATTATCAAATTAGCCACCAGATCTCAGTGAATGGTGCAGCAGACCAGATGGACCAAATGGCCCATTTCTGTTCCTCCATCTTGTGGTCTTATGGCAAACCTTTCATTCAACAGGGCCACCAGATCCCTGTGGACAATGCAGGATGTCAATTACCCTTACTCAGACAAGTCTGGGGTGAACAAATTGAACATGTGGGGCACCTGCAGACTGCCATAGTGCAACTGGGTGCATAGCTAAGGTGTAACAATGGCACTGGTGCCAAGGATCCCATGAGGCCCCAGCAGTGGTCAACAATTCCACCTACATTGAGTTGGAGATTATGATGAGTGGAGTGCCACAGAAGTGTAGTTGCATACTTAATGACAACCTTACTATAACTATGAACAAATGAGATGAATACCAGATGAGAAGCTGAGAATGACTGCATTTAACATAACAGCAGCATTCAAACAAGTGTGACAATAAGAAGCTTGCAGAGAATTTAGGTTTATAGAAACCATGGAAAATCCTGCCATGGCAAGAAATCATACAGGCACCAAGAAAGATGTTTGTGGTTTTTGGAGGTCATCACAAGAGGAATTCACCACAGCAATGCTCTCAGCCAAAACATTCCAACTGTTTCATCTCTGTCCTTCATCCTACAAGGAAGTGAGAATCATGGACATTCCTTGGTGTTTACACACAATGCAGTTTCATTCACTCATAAATATTGAGATTCAAAACCCAGTTGGAGGCTCGATACTCTAATATGAGTAACTTACTTACCAGTTCCCCAAAGCCTTGTATATTCTTAGAGGTGCAATCTCCAGGCAAGTACAGAGTATTCCTTCATACATTTGACTTGCTCCCTACTATTAGTAAGAATTTTAGTGAATCATGGATCGTAAGTTCTTGCCCAAATGAAAAAAAGACCTTTGATTATTTTTCTTGACATATTCATGGAATGTGAGCAACACCGACTGAGCCAAGCTTTATTGTCCATTCCCAACTGCCCTTGAGAAGGCAAAGGTGAACTGTCCCCTTGGATTGATGATATCTATTTGATGTATGTATAGCTACAATGCTTTTAGCAAGAGAGTTCCAGGCTTTTGACCCAGCCACACTGAAAGAATGGAGATTATATTTCCATGCCAGGATTGTGAGTGTCTTGAAGGAGAACTTGCAGGTAATGGTATTCTCATGTATCTGCTACCCTTGTCCTTCTAGACAGTTATGGACATGGGTTTGAAAGGTGTTGTCTAAGGAACATTGGTGAAATTCTGGAATGTGTCTTGTAGATTGTACAGGGAGAGTGTGGATGTTTGTGGATGTGGTGCCAGTAAAGTGGGCTGTTTTGTCCTGGATGGTGTCAATTTTCTTGAATGTTATTGGAGACATGACGGGAGTGCTCTATCACACTCCTGACTTGTACCTTGTAGGTGGTGGACAGGTTTTTGGGGAGTCAGGAGGTGAATTACTGTCTGCAGTATTCGTAGACACTGACATGTTCTTGCAGTCATTGTTTTTATTGTCCAGTTCAGTCTTTCCTCAAAGGTAACCCCTCATGCTCTTGATAGTGGGAGATTCAGTGATGATAATGCTATTGAGTGGTGAGAGGCAATAGATAGATTATCTCTTGTTGGAGATGGTCATTGCCTGGCACTTGTAGAGTGTGAATGCTATTTGCCACTTGTCAGACCAAACCCAGAAGGTGTCCATGCCTTCCTGCAGTTGTACTGTTTCAGTGTGTATGGATTCCAACCAGTGGAGTCTTCTTCCAGGTTCCTATTTACAGCTGTTTTGCTGGGGCTGTTTGATGCCACAGTTGGTCAAGTCACACTCATTTCACCTCTGGAATTCAACTCTCTTGTCCATTTTTATAAAAAGGTTAAATGAGGTCAGGAACTGAGTGAATCTGGCAAAACACAAACTGGGCAACAGTGAGCAGGTTATTGCTAAACACCATCCATCACTTTACTGATAATCAAGGATTGACTGATGTGGCAGCAAATGGCCAGGTTGGATTTGTCTGACATTTTGTGTCTGCAAAATACCTGGACAATTTACTACATTATTGAGTAGATGTCAATCTTGTAGCTGTGCTGGAACAGCTTGGATAGGGGTGTAGCAAATACTGGAACTGAAATCTTCAGGACTATTGCCAGAATGTTGTCAGAGCCCATAGTCTGGGAAGTTCACAGTCACTTCAGCCATTTCTTGATACACATTGAGTGCATTAAATTGGCTGAAGACTGGCATCTGTGATGCCGGAGATCTTTCTTGCAATCCAACTGCATATTCTGAAATATCCCATTAAATGTGTGCTGCTGCATTTCTATTGGCTTGTTCTTTTGACTTAATTTGCTAATTCAGTTTAGCTAGCTCTGTCCTCATAATTGCTCATATTTAACTTATTTGGTCTTGCAATCACTCTTCTCTCCTGTATGCTGGTGGTGGTACATGGAACTGTATGAGAGGTCAATGGGGCATGTGAAGATGCATTCACTGACCTTGACCAGCCACATGAGTGCATTAGTATGGAACAAAGAACTGCAGATGCTGGAAACCTGAAGAAGCATCTCTGGACCTGTTCCTTGACGGATTTTTGGCCACACCATGGAAGTATATTGTGTCAGCCCCTGTCCATATTATCCACTGGGACTTTCAGGATCATGATATTGGTGTTGCCCTGATGCTCTAATAGCTGAGCTCAGATTTGCAAGACCCATCAACAGTTTCTTGTCATTCAATAAAGCATCCTTTAGGAGAGACTTACTTTCATTAGTTACTGCTGACATGAAAATGAAGAGGCTGTACCTAATTTTCATGCTCCTACTTCCATCAGAATTGGTGCAAGCAGATTGTGAATTGTCTCCCAGCTAATGGTGTTAACTTATGCTTAGACCCGCACTTTTGAAAGATGTTGCTGTTTTAATAAGAAACAGGAGAGGGGATGTGTAGATCATTGAAATATTCCATTAGACGGCAAGATCATAGAATCTGTCCAGTGTGGAAGCAGGCCTTTTGGCCCATCAACTCCACATTGACATTCCAAAGAATATCCCACCCAGACCCACCCCATACCCCTGCATTTCCCATGGCTAATCCACCCAATCTTAGACACTATGAGCAATTTAACATGGGCAATTCATCAAGCCTCTATATCTTTGGACTGTGGGAGGAAAAGCAGAGCACCTAGAGGAAACCCACACGGAGAGCATCCGGCTTCCACACAGCCCATTGCTCAAGGATAGAACTGAACCTAGGTCGCTGGCGCTGTACGGCAGCAGTGCTAATCACTGAACCACCATTCCACCTTAAGTTATCATTGTAGATTATGTTCTGGTTTTAAATTGATAGATTCAAGTAGCAGGTGAAGACCTATTTAACAGGGATATTGAGGATTTCAAGGATAGGAATGATGAAAACTGGTCATCGACCTCACACAACAGACACAGGTTATATCTCCTGTTGCAAAGCTAGTGGTGTCTGAAAACACCCTTTAAAATTGCTTTCACTTCCATCTCCAATTATATCAATTTTTTTTAATCTAAGATATACTGAGTTGGGCAAACAAAATAGTTTAGAATTCTTTCTGCAGCCTGTTTTGCAGTATTTATTTTATTTTAACTTGTTTTGTTTGCTTGTCATATCCTAGAACAACGGGCTGGCTGACAAGCAGGACTTACTACATCACTCTTTGACACTGTTAATATTAAATAGTGCTTCTCACGCTGCCTCCTGCCTGTCCCAATTGCATGAGATTGCAATTTATTGCTCAGTATTTCTTGTTGAATGGCACAGGCAATGAATAGTTTGTCAAGGGTGAAGATAAGAGAATATGGGAAAAAAGAGAGCATTGGAATCAGAATTAATTTTGTGGACCAAGGTTACTAGGGCCAATGATGACTCGTCATTACTAGCCCTGAACTAAATTGTTGATTTAGATACCTCAGCCAGAACATTATTGCTTGTTGGAATGAAGGTCACCTTGGCAACAGATCACATTGCTCTGTTTGTTTATTGTGCAAGGGCAACTTATACTCATGTTCCGTACATCTTTGTTTTATCCCTTCAATTCTATTACTTTATTGATTAACTGGTTTGTTTTCTCCTTCTGGATGTAGGGATGCATTGTTTACAATGTTCAATGGCATCGAACCCAATCAACTGGAGTCTTTATGCTAAAGGTATTAATACCAACATTTCGACTACTAGTCTTTTCAGATGAAGGAGATCAAAATTCTTAAGACTTGTTGATTTTATATGCAAAACATTTTTTAAAAAATATCCAGAACATTGTGTCCTTCCAAGTCTGAATGGTAAATTAATATTTATGAAGCATTTGGATCAGTTCATAAATAAGAAACGTTTGGAGGGATGTAGTCCAACAAGTTTATTTGAAATCACAAGTTTTTGGAGCACTGCTTCTTTGTCTCTTCACTTGGTGTTGTGTGACGTCTGATGTTGTCCACCCTAGTCCAACACTGGCACCTCCATGTCACAGACGGATATGGGCCAAGCACAGGCATATGGGACTAATTTGGTTTGGGATTATGGTTGGCGTGGACTGCTTGGACTGTAAGGTATGTTTCTGTACTGTATGACTCTATGACTATACTAGACCCATTGTATCTTTGGATCACCCATTCTATACGTATGCATATCCTTCAGAATCTCAGTCAAGATGTACACTGCCTAAATTTGTGATCTTCTCTATGATTCATGCACCACAATTATCACACTTGATCCCAATACCCAAGAAGAGCTTCCTAGATGGGAATGGGAGTCATAACAAAATATGGAGCAAGTTGAAATTATATTTCTCACTGCGAGGGTTTAGATTTGAACTACAACACCTGCTTGACACATAAAACCTTTGCTCTTCATGGCAAACTTTAGTTAAAGTCACTTTGCATGTTTTCATTCCAGCTCCAGGTCCCTGATCCAAAATCTCTGTAATGCTATCTGACTTAATGCTGGAATTACAATCTCATGCATACATGGCCCAAAGATTATTGGTGCAGAACATAGCATAAAGCGCTTTCAAAGACTGGCCTTGTGAACAGTTAATGCAGGAGAAATGCGCAGCCGTCTGTATTACTCCAGTGATGGGCATGCTTGACATTAACAGTGAGCGAGAAGACAAACCTCTCCTATTCATTAGCATAGACATCATCTTCCTTGATGAGAGTGAAAATCACACACACAAACACAAAAGAAAATCAATCATTGAATTTTTTTGTGCAGAAAGACAAAAGATTTATTTTCATTTGGCTCTGTTAATGTGATTTAATGACTAATGTAAAACAAGAGTGGGTGAAAAGTGCAATCAATACCAACATTGGATACTGGTCATACAATATCTGGTGCTACAGTGGTAGATTATAGCAAAGAACTAATGGATAGAAGTGATTTTTTTCATATGTTTTTATTTGTAAAATGTTATAACAAGAATTTCAGACTTCTTTTTCCAAAACCTGGCTGCTCTTCTGAATGCTAAATTCAGCAATTATTAAATAAGATTGAATACTCATTTAGTATTTAAGTTAAGACATGATTTAAAATTGTGCTGAAGATAGTCAAGTGCCTGAATAAGATTTTAAAGTTGAAAAATTGTTTGTGATGTTTACTATTTACTCTATGTTTAATTAAATTATTTATCTCATTCTCACCCATTAAAACATCTGAGATCAATTTCATGAAAAGTTCTAAAATAAAAGTAACGATAACTACAAAGGTATGTGTTAACTGTTAAAAACAAATTTCAAGAGTAATTCTCTCAAGACAAGCAACTGCAAAGCTTCTTTCATGTATTTCCTATTTTGTAATGAAATATCCTAAAACATTATGTGGAGTCAGCACAAAACATAGCATGATACAAAGTCAGGCAGAAACATAGAGCAGATAAAGAAGAGCGACATCAAAGAGGTATATTTAAGGAACTCCTTAAACTAGGATAGCAATTAATAAAAAGGAAAATGATTGCTTAGAAACCAATATCAAAACAGAAAATGCTGGAGAAATTCAGCAGGTCTGTCAGCATCTGTGGAGTGAGAAACATTTCAAGTCCAACAACGACTCTTCAGAACAGGACTCAAAATGTTAATTCTGTTTCTCTCTCCACAGTGTTATGCTTCCATTACCTTAGATACTGAGTTGGCTGAGTGACATCTTAGCGGTGAACTCTTGTTTCTTGGACTGGCAGAACAGGTAAAGTGACGTGCACCAGCGACTGGTTTGAAAACCAATGTTTTTCTTGATTAATAATTTGGAGTCGGGTTTACAGGAGGCAATTTCAAACATTGCAAACGACAGAAACCTTGGAAATGTTTGTGAACTTTGAGGATAGTGTTAAATTTCAAGAGGATATTGACTGGTCAGTGGAATGGGTTGACAAATGGCTGTCAAAATTTATTGTGGGGAAATATGGTGATAGTCTTTCAAGGAAGAGTGAGAAGATCCGATACAAAATAAAGGACACTAACTGTTGATGGTGGCAGGAAAGATGGAGAAAGTGGTTAGAATGCCACAAGGTTTTACAAATTGATTTGTGCACTTGTTAATACCGGCTCCTGATTGAGGTTACCCGATTTGTGATTGCAGATCAAAATGTTAAACTCTTGGCTGAGGAGGGAATGGTCTTGGTCCTCATGGTTCTTGGTAAAAAGATAAATTTCAAAAGTATCCCTTTCTCCAAAATCCTAATGAGTTTATGTTTTCAAAGAAGCCAATTGAACCAGGTATTCTGAAGTTATCAAAAAGGTAGTTTATTGCTTACTAAGTGTGAAACGATATAGATAACACCCATACACAAGCATATTGATAAGCACTAAAAGGTGAGCCCAACAGGATAAAATTTAAAACAAAAGGATATGTCGATTAGTCTCTGAGTTTGTGAAGAATAGATAGTTAAAGGTTGCCATTGTTGTACTGGGTGTTGCTGGTAATATTGATGATGGTAGTTGAAGAGTTGATTTTGGACTCCTGCCTTTGTGCAGACTGATTGGAACACTCCTGTCCTGATTTTTCCTGGCAACACACAACATGAGAGAGTCTTTTCCTTCCTTGTTTGTCTGCAGGTAAATGTTCTTCGAACTAAGACCTTCATATCACATACTGGTCCACACATGTGAGGCCACTAATGCTCACAGACTGGTATTGCAGTCAGGTTTTTTTTGTATCTATGCATGGAAGGACAAAACATCTGCACGGGGTAGCTGAGAAAGAGTGATAGTCATCACCCTCATTATCTCTTCCTGTTAAGGTTTTCTCTCTCTGCTTGAAGTTTCCTTGGTACTCAACAGGCAAAATATCCCATGGGTCCTGCGTAAGACTTTGCCAGACTGTGATTGAATTTATATCTGCAGTCACTTTTTTGAAGGTAGCACGCCTCTTTCAAAAAAAACACACCGGCATTAAAAATAACAATGTCCACGGTACTTTGAGGTTCTGATTTGTTGTCATGACAGAGCACAAGACTAAGGAAGTTGAAATGAACCTGTACAAAACAGTGGTCATTTCTCAACTAGAGTATTGCACCTAATCAGGAAGGATTTGAAGGCTTCAAAAAAGGATGTAAACAAGATTTTTAAGAATTATTCCAGGGATAGAGGCTCAGTGACATGGATAAATCAGATGTGCTGGAAATGGGGATGAGAAGGTTTACAGAAGATTTAATACAGGTGTTTGACATCATGAGGGGTCTTAATGAAGAACATACATGATGAATGCTAGATGAAGTATCAAGAAAATGTTTTGTACAGTAAATGTTTAGGATCTAGAATGCACTCTGTAAGAGTGTGGTGGAGAAAGGTTCGATCATAGCTAATTAATATTAGTGTGTAGGGTTCTGCTAATTATTTGAAGAGAGAATAATTGCAGGGCAATAGGGAAGAGTGAGTTAGTGGATCAGATTTTTTCACAGATAACTGGCATAGAAAGGGTGAGCTAATGAACACCCTTCTGTGTTGTGACTATTTTGAAAGTCTATGGTTTATTAATATCCTTTTTGAAAGTAAACTTGTCATCCATACCAGGTCTGGCCTATATGTGATTCTAGTCCTGTATGAATGTCATTGATTCAGAAATGTCTTCTGAGTAGGCCACTCAGTTTTCTAAACTGGAGTTCTCAGAGTTAGGTAATAAATGCTTTTCAACAGCAGCCATATCCCAGAGAATGAACAATTTCATCTGGAGATAATGGAACCACTGCTCAGTGGGGTTCCTTTTGCTGTTTATAGAACAGAAGTGAAACAGCAAATTAACACATCTCCTACTGCCTTGCAAATTCTTGAATAGTCCCTTTGTAGTTAACTCCATGATAATATTGATAGTTCACAAATCTTCAATGATCATGGCTAAATCACAAGTGTAATTAGAGTTTCACGGCGCCTTCCCATTATTGGTTCAACATCTCAGATGATAAATCTGAGATTAATTCTGAAACCTGAGTAGTGATTACAAGCAAAACCCACTGGCCATGATTGGAATAAAGTAATTCATCACTGTTAAAAAGCAGCCCTTGTCAAATGCAGCGTGTGTGTGTCTAGACTATATTAGTTTAGTGCACTATGTATCAAATTGCATGAATTGTCACCTTCACAGCCATTGCACTAATAATGAAAGCCGGACCGTTGGCCATTTTTTTTTACAAATGACATTCTCACAAGCGATATTAAACAGGCCCTAAATATAGCAAACTGTCTCAACAGGTGGAGGGGCGGAGATTAGATAGTGATCCTTTTACAATCATGTGATGCTTTGGTAAGAACTACACTGCTCGAATGATGCCACTATTCCTGAACAATATGATTTCCAGAGATAACAAGGTGTAGAGCTGGATGAACACAGCAGGCCAGGCAGCATCAGAGGAACAGGAAGGTTGATGTTTCGGGCCTAGACCCTTCTTCAGATTTCCAGAGATGTCTAGTAAGGTATTCACTGCTATTTCCTGTTTTATTTTAAAGCTCCAGTAACACGTCCACCTTGCAGGCAGTTTAGCTTCTTCATTCTTCCTCTAATTGTTAAGTGAAGGACCGACTCTAAAGAACATGTGTAACTGTTCATCCTTACACATGTAAATCATTATGATGTATGTACAGTCTATTGAAGGACATGTCTTCACTACCAGAATTAAATCAATAGTATTATCCATTACTCTGTATTGAGTTTAGTTCTTTGGTGGTAAAGGTATCAAACAGAACTCCATTGTCACGAACGACCTCAGAGCAATCAAATCCATCAAGTAAAGTATTCTTTGTCTATTCTAGTCTTTAAGGAATATCTGGAGAGTGAACACATGCATAGGAGTGCCTTGGGCACTTTAGATAGACAAACAGAATCAAAATGTGGGTCATATTTCTGTGACATGATATTCAATATGTGCACAATGATACCAGACATTGACTAGAGAACAAGAGAAAATCTTTCGAGAGATTTGTAAGACTGTGAAATCCACTGCCAGAGTGAAAAATTGAGACAGAAACTATGTCAACATTCAAGGTGACATTGTGTAGATGGTTGAAGATGAAGGGATATGTACACAAGTTGAATAAACATGGTTAGAATTATTGTTTCAAATGAAGGCTAAGTACTGACATGAGTTTGTTGGCCATGTGGCCTGTTGGCAAGTTGTAACTTCTATTTATCTTGATATGAACATCGGTAGAGATGGAAAGAAATTATCCTCTAGTCTAGCCATAGGTGAGTTCATTCAGAATATAATCGTCTAGATTTTGTAGTGGTAAGGAGAGCAAATCTATTATTACTTTCCTGAAACTGATAGCAACCTCTGGAATCTGCATGTTAATGATGGAAGTACAATCAATGATGCTATGTTTTCCCCACAGTGTGTGCAGTTAATATGTAGATAAATCTTACACCTCTCCCCAACTGTGAATGACAAGCAAGTAGAAATCATTTAACTGATGAAAACTAACCCTTTGATGCAATGTATCCCTCCTTAAACCACCTGAAAATGTTGCACATTTACTGTAATTTTTGTTTTCAATGGTGCACTGAGTTGACAATTGCTGTTGGCCAACCTATCTGTTTATTTTCAGGGAATTATGACCTGCAAGAACAACGGCAACCATGGACTTCCATTGGATTTAAGTTTGCCCATGATGATGCTTGACAAGATGCTGTAATGGTTTTGTCATTACCTTCTGCTGTATGGATAACCAGGAAATCCCCCTGCTCTTATCAACGACCTCAAGTGTTTTGAATGGACTTACAGGCTAATAGTTAACTTGCTCATCTATGTTATGTGTGCACTTTCTATTGTCATTAAACCCTGGGATGGAGCTGGAATCTGGAGCATCTGGCTCCAAGATATCAATGAACTGCACGATCTCCTCTAAACAGCTGCACTGTCCTAAAAACCAAATTTTACTTTTATTGAATATTAATATGAAAAAGAACTTTTTATGGTTTATACATGATATTAATACTTTCTTCTAATTCCATGCATAGGTCCCATAAAGTCATTTTATTCTCAGTAAAAAATGCATTAAAATTTAAAACTGCAAAATATTTCCTGCTTGACGCTCAGAGATCCCTCTGATTCAATGCAATTCAGGAAAGAGGGAGCCCAAACCACAGAGACTGCTGGATCACGAGAGGCAGCTTTTTTCAAGTCGGGACCAAGTGCTACCACTTGACTATAGACTTCAAAATCTGAGTCAGTGGTGGTAAACATCCATTTAGCTCATTCAGTTTGCTGTGTGGTTAATTCCTGTTCTGGATCCAACTGGTCATTTTCTGCCTAACCCTTCAACATTTACCGAGGAATGAAGAAGTTAACTGTTTGAATATTTTCCTTCAACTAGTGTGCATTGTAATGGGTGAATAGGATTTCACAAATCAAGACCAATGAGCTCGAAATTGTTCCTTCAGAAGTGTTATACCTCTCTGGGTAGCTTGCTTGAAATCATACCTCCTCTTTCCGGTGTTGTCACAGAGACAAAGATTTTTAAAAATGAATGCAAAATTCCACAATTTGACACTTTTTTTTCCCGACCTAACTTGATAGAAAACAGAGACGTCTCTGTATTTAATAAGAATTGCTATTCATTGCAAATAAATAGATTCTAGTGGAAGATAAAAATTTGTGACATTACTCTACATGTTAAAAGTCTAACCCACTCGTAAAATTTCCTTCTGCACGCATATGCGGAAAGACACAAACAAAAAAGTGGGGATAATGAGTGGAGGAGAAGGCAGTTCCATTGTCCATGGCCAAAGGGTTTGCTTTTTCTGATCAGAGCAATGTTTCTCACTCGTCCTTCAGATACTTTAAGTTGTTTACAGGAGGCACAGAGTCACTGGTTCATATTGAAAGAGGTCACTGACTTATTAATTAACAGTCACAGATTACAGCAATGGATGAGAGGAAATAAACTGGCTGTATTCAGGCTTGAGATTTACTGAAAAAGCAAAAACATAGCTGTTTACTTTTTGGATTGCTTCTGCCCAAAAATTTGCACCTCAAGCTGTTTAACTACCTGGGAGCCAATCATGTATTTGTTGGCAAGCAGGTAGGAGGTCATTCCCATCAATAACTGGTTACTAAAGCACAGAACAATCAGCTCCTTGTGGAATTATCTCCATTAGTATACAGCCCCCAGGTTGTGGCTTGCCTGTAACTATGCTTGCACCAACATCTACGTAAACATCACTTACACTGAGTGTCAGATTATTCTTTTAGAAAGTGCAGCAATCCTTCAATAATTCTTGCCTTTATAACTAGTCCTTTTCCCATTTTAATAAAAAAACCCATAAAAATATAAAGGTCTGATGTTTACAGACATAAAACTTGTAGCATTTTCCATGGATAATCACACACTCTGCTTTAGTGAAAAGTATTTTCGCCAATAAGATATTTTTAATTATCAATTTCTACATTGTCTACAGAATGTGATTAGTGTCTTCCTTAATTTTTAATGGAGCTATTTATGGGGAGGCAGTGACATAGTGGTAATGACACTGGACAAGTAATTCAGACCCCCAGACGAAGATGCTGGAAACATTAGTTTGAGTCCCAATATGACAGATGGTTAAATTTGAATTCAGTTAAAATCAAGAACAATCTGCTAATGTAGTGGTCGCTACGTAGCCACTATTGATTGTTGTAAAAACTGATGAGTTTACTAATTCCCTTCAGGGAAGGAAACCTGCCACTCTTACCTGGTCTGGCCTTCATGCGACTCCAGACCCACTGCAAGGTTGTAACCCTTACCTGCTCACATGCAGTTAGAGATGGACAAGAAAGTCCATGAACAAATGAGGAGACAGTCCAGAGGAAAAGTGTCCTCTTCCTGGAAGACTGGCAGAAGAGGTCATGCCATCAGACCCTGTCTTTCTGCTCTGAGGTCACCACCCAGGTCAGTGCCATCTCCAGGATGCAGAGGAACTGCCAATGATGTAGAAAGAACATTGATCATCTTCTCAACTCTGCCAGGGTAAGTGCCACACTCTTCTCTCTGTGACTGTAGCTATAGTTTAAAAACAAGGAGACACCCATTTCAGGTGCAGAGGAGATTCACCAAGATGTTGCTGGAATGGAAAGTCTCAGTTATGAGGAAAGGCTGGATAGGTTTGGTTTGTTTTCCTTGAAATGAAGGAAGCTGAGGGGAATTCTTATTGAGGTATACAAAATTATGAGAAGCAAATACAGGACAGATTGTGAGCATCTTTTCCCCATGACAGATATATTAAAGACCAGAGGGCATTAATTTAAGGTGAGGAGTAGGTGGTTTCATAGAATCCCTACAGTGTGGAAGCAGGCTATTTGGCCCATAGAGTCCACACCGACCCTCTGAAGAGTGTCCCACCCAGACACACCCCATACTCTTTCCTCATAACCCTGTATTTCCCATTGCTAACCCACCAGTCCATACATCCCTGCACACGGTGGGCGATTTCCCATGGCTAATTCGCCTAAACTCCGCATCTTTGGACTGTGGGAAAAAACCAGAGCAGACCCATGCAGACATGGGGAGAACTTACAAATGCCACACAATCACCCAAGGCTGGAATTGAACCTGTGTCCCTGGTGCTGTGAGGCAGCAGTGCTAACCACTGAACCACCATGCTCAGAGGAGCTAAGGAAAATTGTTTTCCCTCAGAGTGTAGTAGAAATATGGACCTTTCTGCCTAAGGGGGTGGTGGAGCCAGGCACAGTCACAACATTTAAGAAGCACTTGGATAAGTAATTAAAATACCAGGGCACAGTAGTCTATGGACCAAGTGCAGGTAAATAGGATTAAGTGCAAATTGGTGTTTGTTGGTCAGCATTGACATGGTGGGCTGAAAGCCTTGGTCTATGCTGTATGACTCTATTACTCTGTGACTGAGTGGCCAACTCATGTTCCTTGCTCATATGTACCTCACAGTCACTTTATCTCTGCTCCTGCACCCATCTCCCATCCAGTTCCATGTTCAATTGCTCTCTTTATTGCATGCAACACCTTGTCTCAGTAACTCTCCTTCCACCTTCAACCTCCCACATCCTAACCCTGCATGCCCTCTATTCTTTGGTTCAACTCACCACCTTTCCCCCATATGATCCAAGACTAACAGTCGTACCACCCTCTGTAATCTCACTCCTTGCAAACCTTTTATTTAATTACAGGAAAAGGCGATCAATACAGGGCAAAGAGAGCCCGTACAGATGGAAAGGTGCCCGAGAGTAATAGACATTTGTGCCTTCACTCTCTACAAGGAGATAATTTACAGTTTGGCCAGGGAGGAGGCTGACTGTGTGTCTGTGTGCTGTACAGTGCATTGAGCTGGGACCAACAGTTTTTTCCTATTTAAAGGCCTATCGATGGTGTTTGCTGCAACCCCCTCCTTCACAGGTCACTCACTCAGCCCTGGTAGGTTGACAGATACCAGATGCCAATGTTCACAGAGGAGGGTACATGCTCTTGGCCCTGTAGATTGTTCCGTAGGCTGTAGTTTGGTTGCAGGTGATCTGGAGGTGGTTTGGAGCAAGAATCTGTCAGCTACACCCTTTGGTTCCTTGTTGAGTTTTTCTGACATTTAGCTTGTTTACAGAGTTTGGTCAGTTTGGTAAGTGAATATTAGTGAGGTGAGTTGTGTCATGGATAAGGCATCCAACTCAGTCTCAGGAGAATCGAGTTGGGAGATGCTAACTTGACCCCATAGTGCTGATGATCAGCTGCTGATGAAATCACCCTCTCGGGAGCTTATTGTGGAGACAGTCTCTCTTCTGGCCTTGGTGCAGATGTTTCGGAGTGCTTTGCAGGACTCTGTGTCATTGTGCAAGAGATTGCCACAACCATGCGGCCATCAATGCCTCATGTAAGCAGAAGAAGCTTTAGCTATCCCAGACAAGGCCATAATTCTCTGCAGTCGACACTAAGGAAAAAATATACAAATACCTCACAGTGGTCAAACATGGGTGCACAAGGGTGCCTTTTTTATTTGTAATAGTTTATCATTGTTCTGTGTTATAGTGTGAATGAATCATTGTTCTTTTCAAATGTTTATGTAGTCATATTTATGCCTTACCTCTGTGATTGTTTGGATATGGATTTATGTGATTCTATTATGTAAGTTTGTGGCTGTACAAGCCTCTCTGCTCTAGATTATTTAGTTTACTCACAATGGCCTCATGTGGCTCTGTGTTCACATTTAGGAGCTGCAAGGTGGAAGTAGCCAGAATCAGGAGACCTGGAGACACTAAACTTATGGAATTATCTGAGTATCACAGCTTGGGCATCCAGTCTCGGCTATCACAGATTCCTGGTACAGCCCAACTTCCTCATTAGTCTCCTTATTTAAGGAGCAGGATGTCTCCATCAAATCCTTCTCAGAGAAAAAATCTCGTCTCTGCAGATCAGATTGGCAATTCGCAACAAGAGATTACCGTAAGGGACACTCTAGGCTGTGTATATTGGAGACCTTAGCAAATGGCAGACACTGAAAAAGTTAAGGCTACTTATTTTTAAAGTATGGTCTTTGCTGGGTACATTTCCTACTCACATTAATTGTCTAAACTTATTTCCTCCTTACCACTCACTGTTCTGTGTCATCAGCAAATTTGGAAATATTGCATTTAATTCCCTCATCCAAATCATTGTTGTATGTTCCAAATAGGTAGGGCTCAAACACTGATCCTTGTGGTATCCCATTTGTCACCTTCCAAACAAAAAAAAACACATTCATTCCTACTCTCCATTTCATATCTGCTAACCAATTCATGCTGGTAAATTAATCCTAACTCTTTGTGCTTTAATCCTGCGCACTACTCATGTGGTGCTCTGATAATCCAAATATACCACATACACTGGTTCTCCCTAATCTATTCCTCAACTTAAATCCTCATAATTCTGTGTTAGGTTTGCCCAAAATGATTTGTCTTCCATCGATCCTTGTTTACTTTGTCTAATCCTGTTGATATTCTGTTAGTGTCCTGTATTCGAACTTTTTATGATAGACACAAGTATTTTATCTACTCTTAATATCAGGCTAACTGTAAATAGTGGGATTACATTTATGACTCTTAAATCTGTGGGACTGTTCCAGAATCTACAAGGTATTGGTAGATGACAGTCAATGCATCCATTATCCCCATGGCCACCTCCTTTAGTACACTATGATCAGCTTTCAGTGCCATTAAATTCTCCAGTACTCAACTGTTATTCTTCAAATCTTCCTTCCCAATAGACCCTTGCTTCCCTAGCATTTCTGGGAAGTTATTTGTGGCTTCTTCTGTAAAGGCAGAACTAATGCAATTGTTTAATTGCTGTTGAAGTCAGAATTAAAGCATTTATTTCATTTCTCTGTCATTTTCTTGTTGTCCATTATCAGGTCTCCTATTTCAGACTGTAAAGCATATACACTTGTCTTCGCTAATTTTTTACGTACTTATACAAGCTCTTACACTCCTCTATTGTGACACAGCGATATGTATTTTAGCTGTAGATTGCTCCATCTGTCTATCCTGCCCTGCACAACGATAGATTCCAGCATTATGAGAAGTAAGTCGACCACACATTTCCCAAGGGCAACTGCAGATGGACCATAAATGTTAACTTTTCCTACAGTGTTCAAATCCCAAGAATGTCTTTTACTTATTATCTTGTATGGTACAAGACAAACACATTGGCCTGATATTTAGATCAAAGATCTAGATCAAGATCAGAGTATATGGAAGTGTGTGGGAAACCTGAAAAACAAATTCATCCTGTTTGCATGTGGATTTTTACATCTTAATCATTTTACTTCTCAGTTTGCCATCAAATCCGTGGCAGTGAGTGTTATGTTGAGTCACAATCTCAACTCCAGTGTTTTAACAAACAGGTCCAAAGTTAAAATTAGAATCAGTTGGAGTTAAGAAGAGTAAAGTAATTTCAACAACGGATGGTCATTGGATCCAAGGCATTATATTTCATTTCTGATGAAAAGGAATTTAAAAAGACAGGTACGTTATGCCGAGCCTGTTTCAAACCTTCAGTAGACCACACTTAGACTACTACAAGCAGTTCTGGTTGTCATATCAAAAGAAGGATACAAAGTTATCAGAGAGGGTGTAGATGAGATTTACAAGGATAATACCAGAAATATACAAGTACAACTATAAACGGGGCTTGAAAGGCTGGCTCTTTGTTTTTCTTTAGGTATGAATGTGAATTGAAACATTCCATTAATTGTATGATAGATAACCCAGTTCTCTCAAAGGCTTGGGAATGAGCTACCTAATGCACTTAAGTGACATGCAAGCATGAAAGGGTTAAATCCAAGTCTGCTGCCCCATCCACACTTCATATTTCTGTGATGAAGGGTCATCTAGACTCAAAACGTGAGCTTATTTTCTCTCCATGGATGCTATCTGACCCACTGTGATCTCCAGCACTTTCTGCTTTCTGTACAGATTCCAACATCTGCAGTAGTTTGCTTCCCAATTGCCCCCATGCTTGCTTTCCCATCTGCACTCAAATTCCACAACCTCCTCAGGTTAAAACTCCTCTTATATTGGACAACATCAACTGTGAAAGTATAGGTCTGCTCCAATGGTCGACATTAATATCCAAATTGTGTGAAAAGCTTTCTCTTGCATTTATACAAGGAGGGTTTCTTCCCAACACCTGATATTGCACAGGCCTTACTAGAAACATGATGGGAATACCTCGTCGTAGTTATTTGGCTTGGTAGCTGTTATTTCTGTTACAAATTTCCTTACTTGCCTGGCAGATAACCTGAAGTCTCTTTGGTGAATTGTTTAATGGCTACAAAGCATCTCCTGCCACTCGGTCTATTTGCTCAGATAGTTTTTTGACTGTCGCGCAGGCGTCCCTCTTGATCCAGGGACTGCATAAACTGAGCACAGTGCCAGCTGTGCTCAAGGCTGTTACAATCATAGTGCTACCACTGCAGTCAAGCCACCTCCATCATTCTTCTGCATTCATGGAAATACAATCCAAATTTATGCAACTTGTCCTCTTAAGTTCATGTTCCAACCCTCGGTATCACTATGCACCAGAGTATTATGACTCTAAAATTTAGGGGCAGCATGGTGGCTCAGTGGTTAGCCCTACTGCCTTACAATACCAGGGACCTGGGTTCAATTCCATCCTTGGGTGACTGTCTGTGTAGAGTTTGCACATTCTCCCTCTCCCTGTGTCTGTGTGGGTTCCCTCCCACAGTCCAAAACTGTGCAGGCTTGGTGGATTGGCCGTGCTAAATTGTCTGTAGTGTTAAGGGATGTGTAGCTTAGTTTGGCTTATAGGGGGATGGGTCTCAGGGTGGGATGCTCCAAGGGTCAGCAAGGATTTGTTGTGCTAAAGAGCCTGTGCCCACACTGTAGGGATTCTATAATACTCAATCATGTCTAGTAGCTTGCAAGAAGTGAAGCTGTAATGCTCAAGTTTAGGACAGTTACTTTTACAAATATTATCATAAAAATGACAAGTGTGTTAATGGCACCAGAAATATTGTTAAGAAATAAGTAATTAGATATTTAACTGATCAAAAATATTATCTCAAATTAGAAATTCACTTTCATTAATTTACTTTACCAGTGTCAACATCCTCAGTAAACAAGTTGGGAACGGACATCTCAGTGGTTAAATCTTTACTTTAATTTATTATGTCTCCATATTAATGTTCTGTATTAGTTTAAAATGGGATGAATAAAGGTATAACCTTACACGGCTTTACTCAAGCTTTTTGTTTTAAGAATAGAAGCACTGATCCCATTTATAAGTCTATAAATGATTTGCTAAGATATAAGTAGAGCAATGCTTTCAACAGAAAGGATTTAAGTTTTACAGGTTTAACTGAGATTTTCTATTCTTGATGATTGACCTCTTCACAATTGCTTGTAAAACTCCTCAGGAGATGTAAGTATTAATCATGCACTGTGACTTCACCTATACTTCACAACAATTCATTACTCTACACATGAAGTAAGTACAGGCAATTGAATAGTAAAAGATGCCTTTATAGAAAACTGGAAGACAGACAGAGGCTGTTATCTGCTCTGATTGCAGTCAATGTCACTTATGCTCAAATATAGATGAGACACCTGGTTTCTTTCAAGATTACTCTGGAGGCTCCCTTTATATCCAGTCCATTCAAACTTCTGACAATTTGCCGCATATTCAAGTAACATGGAAAATTGTCTTCAGCAACAGAGAAGTGATAATGCTGTAAAATGCTGTGGCTCTATGAGAGAGCAAGGCAATGCGACCGATTTTAATATGGTTTTAGGTAAAATTCAAATGCAGACCCATTCGATCAAAGGTCAAATTTTGATCTTTATTAGACACATACATAGGCAAATGTCACATATTATAACTTATATACTATTTTCAATTTTTAAAGACACCTTCTTTTACAATTTTGATCTAACTTCATGAACATCTAAAATTTTTGTTTTGTGAGATAGGCTTCATCTATCTTTTACCTGAAGATTTGTTCGTTGACATTTTGATTGAATGACCCAGTTCTAATTTGGAGGTTATAGCTCCTTGTTCTAGATGCTCGAACAGAGATTAACTTTTCTTTTCCTGTGTGGGTAACACTGACAAGATCGTGATTTATTGTGCATTGCCAGTTGTTCTTGAGAAAGTGATAATGAACTGCTGTCTTGCACCTCTGTCTGTGTGGTGTACATATTTTGAAGTGGTATTAGGCACTGCAGCTATTTTGACCCTATGAAGGTACAGCAATACATTCCCATGTCAGGTTGCTAGATGACTTGAAGGGAGGTTTTACAGGTAATGGTGTTCATGTGCATACTCAACGTGGAGGAATAGGTCAAGATCTTGCAGGAGCTTGAGAAATGTGGGCGTTGGACACAGGGCTAGTGATATTTATGAACATGTATTGTCAATAAACATACATAAGCACTGTAGAGCAGGATTTCGGCAGCGCCTTCTTCCATCAGGTCTTAGCCCCATTTAATCCCAAATCACCCTGGTACACATTCTATTGTTGAATTATAGATTCAGTTAACACATTACATCCATCCCCAACCCTCATCACTCCAAGCCTTTATCCCCATCTACTCTTTACACATCCTCCTACACAGTTCTTGCCCTTTTAGACAGTAAGGTCATGGATTTGGGACATTATCAACTATTAAATTTTCTTAAATGCCTCAGTCAGGTAGGCCTTTTCTGCACTGCCTTTTCTGTACCGTCTTTGTATTTTTTTAAAGTATATTCTGAAAATATGAAATAAAAGACCAAAGTTACAGAGCTAAATATGTTACCTTTAAGTAAAAATTGTGCACCCAGAATTATGGGGACTGAAGAGTTTTTTGAAATTATGAAATAAAAGTTGACACATCACTTCAAACTGAATATATCAAATCAAAACAAAATTTCACAATTCAAAATTTTATTTGCTTCGGCCACATTAAAAATGACAGCAAGTATTTTCTAGATCAGACAAGGAGACAGCATGTCTTTTCCCATTCATGAGGGTTTGAAATTAACCCTCAATTCTCCACAAAGTCTTGAGACAAAGTATTCAGTTTCTTGCAAAATAAATGCCAGTGGCCTCTTAACTCAAAGGAAGTAGCTTCGCCATTGAAACTTCCGTCCAGGTTGTTTTTTTTTGCCAGATCATAGTTGCTGGGATAATTGGAAGTTTCAATACTGACAAGGCAAAATTCTTTTTTTTAGGCAAAGATATCAGGAAATGAGGAAACAAGGAGTTTCGATGGAATATAGAAGTAAATCAGCCATGATATGATTGAATAGCAGAAGACATCTTAAGGTCTGAGTGACTCGACTCTGTCCCTAATATTCTTATCCTCCGATGTTCCTATAATTTATTAGCATCTTACTGGAGATTCTGTGATAGCTTGTAGTGCACTTAAAATGGGATTTGCTACATTTTGCTATCAACAAATGCACTGGCACCAATTCAGAGTTAATGTTGCTCTTTAGAAGGCTGTAGAATTTCCAGAAATTCCCTTCATTAGGAAAACTAATCAAAACTTAAAGTACCATCAAAAACATTATTTAGGAATGCACAGGATAGGAAAAGACTATCAGACTCCACTGGCCACACAACACTGCAGACTTCACAAAGTGTTTTCTCAGCTGTGATTTGAAGTCTGACTGTGTGAGACATATAGTAAGCGCTACCAGTATCTTTTTAATACAACCATCTCTTTCACTTTACATTTTCTGAAATCCCAGATAGCAGATAACTGTTTGGAGCAGCACAGTGGCTCATTAGTTAGCGCTGCTGCCTCAAAATGCCAGGGACCTGGGTTCGACACAATCCTCGGGCAACTGTCTATGTGGAGTTTGCACATTCTTCCCATGTCTGTGCGGCTCTCCTCTGGGTGCTCTGGTTTCCTCCCACAGTCCAAAGTAACGCAGGCTGGTGGGTTAGCCATGGGAAATGCAGGGTTATGAGGAAAGGGTATGGGGTGTGTCTGGGTGGGATGCACTTTGGAGGATCAGAATGGGCTGAATGACCTGCTTCCACAATGCAGGGATTCTATTGTGTGGAACGCATGGCACAATCTGAACTCCTGTTACTTAAATTGACAGCTTAATGTGCAATTTGATTGAGTTGGAATTGCCTGTCATTTCCTGAGAGGGACAGGTGGGTACCAGATAGACATGGCGATAACTCCCTGATTGAGCTGGTAGGCTGTGGGGAGTCAGAAATACTAACAGAAGGAAGAAGCCTGCTCCTGCTCCTGCCTCAAAGAATGCCTGGTTGGAGGTTTTCCAGCAGTCAGTACTGGAAGATTGGTATCATGATCCTAGACTCAGTGCGGAGAGTAGTGTAATGAGATAAACAGGTCAGGAAAGAGAAGAACAGTGGCACTTTCAACTATGTCCTGTTTTTTGTTTCACTCGACACATTCACTCTACTAGTCAAGTGTTTCCATTTTGCTACCCTTATTTTGTCTGCTTAACCTGTAGCTGTACCAGTCCTGCATTTTTCTCAATCTGTCTACCTATTCATCTGTCCATCCACCCCTCCCACTCATCCTTAGACAATTTCATTGCTTTATCTGAGTCATCTTCAACAATAGCGCTTTATTGATCAGATGAACGCAGGACATTGCAGTCACACATAGGCTTTCTTTACTCTTCTTTTTGAGTGAGAGAAGAGCACAAAATGTGAGCCAAGGGATAAGAACGAAGAGGACACTACCCACGTCACACAGTCCAGTGGAGTTATGGTGTTCACGGATTCCAGAGATTGGGAGACACAGAGATTGCAGGTATTTCATAACATTATGAGATATCAAGCATGTTAATTTAGTTTAAAAAAATGACTGAACTTGTAACATTCTTCCTGACCACACATGGGCAGCAGTTCTTGGAGGCGGTCACTGATGATGATTTGCCAGAGGAGCTGGAACCTTGTGAGGATACATTGTCACAGGATGCATATTGATCATGCATAACCAAGACTTTTTTGTATTCCCTCATGGAAAATGGTAGGCATTGGCTGGGCCAGCATTTATTGCCTACCCTTAGTTGCCCTGGGGAAGGTGGTGATGAGCTGCCTTCTTGAAGCCTTCTTGAACCGCTGCAGTCCATGTGCTGTAGGTTGACCCTCAATGCTATTAGGGAGGAAATTCCATGATTTTGACCCAGTGACAGTGAAGGAACGGCAATATGTTTCTAAGTAAGGATGATGTATGGCTTGGAAGGGAACTTGCAGGTGGTGGTGTTCCCATCTATCTACTGCTTTTGCCCTTCTAGCTGAAAGTGGCTATAGGTTCGGAATGTGCTGCCTGAGGATCTTTGGTGAATTTCTACAGTGCATTGTGTAGGTCATACACATTGAGCGTCGGTGGTGGATGGAGTGGCTATTTGTGAATGTGATACCAATCAAGCGGGCCGCTGCATGGTGTCCAGCTTTTTGAGTGTCTTTTGGAGCTGCATCTATCCAAGTAGTTGGAGAATATTCCATCATGTTCCTGACGTGTGCCCTGTAAATGATGGTCAGGCTTGGAAGAACCAGGAAGTGAGTTACTCGTCACAATATTCCGAGTTTCTGACCTGCTCTTGTAGCCACTGTGTTTATGCAGCAAGCCCATTTGAATATCTGTTCAATGGTAATCCCAAAGATGTTGTTAGTGGGACCTCAGTGATGGAAGCATCAGTGAATGTCAAGGGGTGTTAGTTATATTGTCTCTTATTGGAGATGGTCATAGCCTGGCATTTCTGTGGCGCGAATATTACTTGCCACTTTGTCAGCCCAAGCCTGGACATTGTCCATATCTTGTTGCTTTTGAGCATGGACTGCTTCAGTATCTGAAGAGTCACGAATGGTGCTGAACATTGTGAAATCATCAGCAAACATCCCGACTTCTGACCTTATGATGGAGGGAAGGTCATTGATGAAGTAGCTGAAGATGGTTGGGCCTAGGACACTACCCTGAGAAACTCCTGCAGTGAAGTCCTGGGGCTGAGGTGACTGATCTCCAATGACCATGGCCATCTTCCCATGTGCCAGTAAGACTTCAACCACCAGAGAGTTTTGCCCCGATACCCATTCATTCCAGTTTTGTTTGGGCTCCTTGATCGCACAGTCAGTTGAATGTCAGCTTGATGTCAAGGGCTGTCACTCTCACCTTACCTCTGGAATTCAGCTCTTTTGTCCATGTTTGAACCAAGGCTGTAATGAGGTCGGGAGATGAGTGGCCCTGGCAGAACCCAAACTGGGCATCACTGAGCAGGTTATTACTGAGCAGGTGCTGCTTGATAGCGCTGTTACTGACACCTTCCATCACTTTACTGATGATCGAGAGGGGACTGATGGGACAGTAATTCGTTGGGTTGGATTTGTCCTGTTTTTTGCATATAGGACAGACCTGGGCAATTTTCTATGTTGTCAGGTGGATGCCAGTGTTGTAACTGCTTCGGAACAGCTTGGCTACAGCAGTGGCAAGATCTGAAGTTAACACTTCTGCCGGAATGTTGTCAGGTCCTATAGCGTTTTCAGTATCTAGTGCCTCCAACCATTTTTCATATCATATGGAGTGAATCGAATTGTTTGAAGTCTGGCATCAGTGATGGTAAGGGGCTTTGGTGGAGGGTCAGATGGATCATCCATTCAGCGCTTCTAGTTAAACATTACTGTGAATGCTTCAGCCTTATCTTTTGCTCTGATGTGTCAGGATCTTCTGTCATGAAGGATGGGGAAATTTGAGGTATCTAATTATCCATGCCAATTCATGACTGGATGCAGCAAAATTGCGGAATTTAGATCTGATCGGTTGGTTGTGGGATCACTTAGCTCTGTCTATCACTTGCTGCTTATGGCATCCAGAGTCAATCTTGAGAGCAACTCCCTCTCAGACTGTGTGTCACTGTGCTGCCAACTCTGCTGGGTCTGTCGTGCCAATGAGACAGGACATATCCTGGGATGGTGATAGTGGTGTCTGGGACATTATCTGTAAGTCATGATGCTGTGTGTATGACGATGTCAGACTGTTACCTGACTAGTCTGTGAGACAGCTCTCCCCCAGATCTTAGCAACGAGAACTTTGCAGGGTTGACAGGGCTGCAGTTTCTGCCATTGTCTTTTCCAGTGCCTAGGTCACTGCCAGGTGATCTGTATGGTTTCATTTCTTTGAGACTTTGTAGCAATTGGTACAACTGAATGGCTTTCTAAGTCATTTCAGAAGGCAGCTCAAAGTCAACCGCATTGCTGTGGGTCTGGAGTCACTTGGAGGTCAGGCCAGGTGAGGATGGCAGATTTCCTTCCCTGAAGGACATTAGTGAACCAGGTGGGTTTCTCTCCCCACAGTCAACAATGATTTCATGACCATCAATAGATTCTTAATTCCAGATTTTTAAAAATTGAATTCAAATGCCACTGTCTGTTGTGGTGGGATTTGAACCCAGGTCCCCAGAACGTTAGCTAAATTTCTGGATTAATAGTCTCGTGGTAATGCCGCTAGGCCATTGCTTCTCCGACTTGAAATGACAGCAATTACTTCGCCCTCTGATCATTGCTTTCCGATAGCATTGTGATTATAATCTGGTCTCTTGACCTGGTGAATGAACACTGACAGAAGGGAATTGGGATCTTTCTTTAAATGTACTGATCAGGTATCATGTTGCATTTGGGGCTTGATTTGAAATTCATAGAATCATAGAATTTTACATTGCGGATGGTGGCCATTTGATCCTTCATGTCTGTATGGGCTCCTGAGAAAGCTACCAAGCTATCCCACTCTCCAAAACTACCTCTGTCACGCTCTAATTTCATCCCTTTCAAAAATGTATCCAGTTCTATTTTGAAACCTTGTGTGGAATCTGCTTCCACCACTCTTCCAGGCAGCACATTCCAATCTTAACAACTCTTTAAGTCAAGAATTTTCTTCTCAACTCACACTGAGCTGTCTTGCTGACAATTCTAGTTTCAGGTCAGAGCAAACAACACTGATGACTTCCCCATCAAGCGGACCTACAGACATACCAATCAGAGGTCCTTTGGGAACTGAGAGTAACAAGGTCAACTGTTTCTCCAGGTTCCACATGGAATCCGTCAACCTTCCTCACCAGAATTTCCCACCCCCTCCTCACTTTCACATCTTAAACTCCCTCAGGAATTGGCTTGTAACCTCCAGCTATCTAGTCTCTGCTCCAAGCTGTTCATAGAATCCCTACAGTATGGAAGCAGGCCATTCAGCCCATTCTGACCCCCTAAAGAACAATGAATCCAGACAGACCACCCACCTATCCCTGTAACCCTGTATTTGCCATGGCCAATCCACCTAGCCTACATATCTTTGGACTGTGGGAGGAAACCAGAGGGGACCCACACGAACAGTCTCTTGAGGCTGGAATTGAACCTGGGCCTCTGGTGTTGTGAGGCAGTAATGCTAATCACTGAGCCACTGCACTGTCCTGTTGGCCAAGTAATGGATCAGTCCAGGTTCAGGGGGAACATTGACAGAGTTTAGATCAATCAGTGTCCAAATCCTAGGATTCCTACATCTGCTGTCAACTTTGGAGGATCAGTGTACCTTGCATGTTTTGCTTTGAAAATTGGGGTCAATGTAATTCATTCATCAGAACATGTTAATACTTGTATTTCAGTTTGGGTTATTGCATGGAAGGTTTCTTTCTGGAAGGGTTGATTTTTTTTTAAACAAAGTGCTTTCAAAATGGAAATATCCTCACATTTTAACATTGCTTTAGCATTCAAATGAAAATTGTTTTTGTGCCTTATTATCTCTGTCATATTTAGAACTGTGAATTTATCACAGGTGTTAAGCATTGCCACTCAAGCAGAAAATCAGCAATTAAACTAATAATTAAGGGGCAGAATAGAGCAAGCTAAGACCAGTAATGTTTTTGCATCATTTTTAGCCATTTGCATGTATAATTAAGGACCATTTGAAATGAGGTTTTGTTCCTTTCCTCTCCGAGAGAAATGCTTAATTATAGATATGCCATTATAAACTGCATATGAAAGTAGTGTGATTTTAGGACAACTAATTAAACCCAGTGGAGAACAACATAAATTGAGGTGACAGAGGCGAATACGTCAGCAGTTGAAAGTGAAATTTTCAAGTTGACTTCAAGCTGGTGCGCCAGACTCTGAGAATTGTTGTTTACGTTGCAGTAAAATCGATATTAAAAATGTGTTTTTGCTGCAGGTGAATTGCTCAGCTGACCTGCCAGAGGTGATGGGGGTTAGCTGTAGAGAAAAGGTTTAACAGTCTGCAGTAAATTGAAGAAAACAAATTCATAAATGCTCAGCAGCTAAGTGGTCCGTATTTTATCCTTCAGCTTTTGACAGCATATTTGAATGCACTGTAATATCTCATCAAAAGATACCTATTTGAGTTCTTAAGCCTTAACTATGGCTTCAGTGTCATGCACTATTGGCTTGCACAGAAAGAAATAACTTACATTTATATAAAGCCTTTCATGATCTCAGTATGTCCCCAAAAGTGCTCTGCAAGCCAATAACCCAACTTGCGAAGTCTAGTCCCAAATATAACTGAAGAAAGACAACCGTCAGTTTAGACAAAGCTAAACCTCAAAATCAACAATGAGACCATGACCTGATATTGGGTCTTTGTTTTGGCTCAGTAAGGAAGATTTCTTTCCATGAGGCCCAGAGAGATATTTCATCATATCTTAACAAGCTCATCTCATTGACTGTCCACCCTGCCCTTATGGTTCTACTCTTGCAAAAACTCTTGCCCCATCCTATTACTCACCATTCCCAGAACAACTCACCACTCACCTGATATCTGGCAAAAGTATCAACAACTCTGGTGCCATTTTCCTATTTAACAGGGCACCATACACCAGTAAAAGCCCTGGTATTCCGAAGCTGTTCTACTCAGTGTCAGTATTGTCTGAAAATGTTAGAGAAGGAGAAGGTAGTGCAAAAAGGGGCTGAGTTTTCAGGAGTTGGCTAGGATGAGAGGAAGATTTCCCATCCTTTACTATATGCTTCCAAGGAACCTACTGGTTCACATGAATGGGCAGATGAATCTTCACTTAAATACATCATCTAAAAGTTGCATTTCTAGCGTGCACTGCTCCAAACAATTGAATTGAAATATCAGTCTAAATTGTGTGCTCCTTAGAGGAATTTGAAACTAGTATCATGAGAAAACAAGGTAAGATAACCATGACCTTTACTTTATTGCTTTTGATCGTGCTACATGTCGCTTCTTGACAAAGTGTTGCCAGGTAGAGCAGAGCACGGTGTTTGGCAAATGTTTACTGGCAGATCTCAGTGGGTGTTACCAGTCAAATCACCCAATGGGTTTACCGACAAGGAGAATGTCATGTGAAAGGAGTTTGTACAGATTCTAAGTGCTATATCTCTCATCTCCAGGACACCAGAACAGAACAACAGAAATAATGATGTGTTGTCAGAGAACAACATAAGAGACCTGCAACCTATACCCCTCACTTTGTTGCTGCTTGAGTGCATCTTTTAACACAAGTAGGCTTCAGAGGGGAAAAAAATAGTTCCAAAACATTTTAGGCTTTAATAATGAAGTGACTGAGAACTTGGTGCAAACTGAGTGAAGCTTCAATAGTGTGAACATGAGGTGAAACTGAAACTGGGCCTTGAGGGTTTTCAACTTCAGGTTGGTACATTGTTTTCAGCAACCTTTGCATCAATGCTGGAAACCTAGGGTTTTACAGTCTGGAAGTAAAGGAGCGTTTGTGTTGGGGACAAACAATCACAAGGGGAGAGCAAAGGGGTCTAAAGGTGAGATGTGGTTGCAAAGGATGGGAGCCATGGGGGGGGATGGAAGCAATTGAAAAAGGTGGCAGTGATGGTGAGTGTGAAGGAATTAAGGTGGATGGAGTGCTTGTGACAGGATGAAGACAAGGGAGAGAGCAGAATTAATTGGCAGAGGAGGAAGTGCTTGGGAGGGAGGCAGCTGAATGAGAGAGAATGATGATTATTGAAAGGGAGAAAGCAGGGAAGTGATTGACAGGGAAGGGGTCAGATTCTGGAGATTGCTGTCAAGCTGGAACGAGCATGAGTTCTCCTCTTGGCTCACATCCAGGGGAGTCTTTTTCCTCAAGTTACCCTTTTGATGGCAGCCCCCAATAGACCTGCCAAGGATTTCTGGTTAGGTCCAACACAGAAAATACTTTCTTAAAAGTAGCCAGCCCTGTGTCAGCTGCAGCAGGAGAGTGCAATTTGAGACAAAGAACTCCGATGTATGTGAGGGACTCTATTTGGGTCTTGGTTGAGGTCTAATACCTTTCTTTCCTGCCTTTACCAAGTGGAATATTACTGACATAGCGTGAGAATATGCCTAAACCATCATTCTGCATGATTAGGGCCTCAGTTATCCTTCTGACTCTGTTTTATTTCTAACTTATACTATTGGATCACTGTAAAGATTTGCAACTTCTATTCTTCTTTATTCCTCTTTTTGTACCTAATACTTGTACCTAGGCACTTTGTACCTAAGGCGCCATCATGAGAGGCTTATTTAAAATTTTCACTGTACAGTTATACTTCTGTACTTGATTATATGTGACAATAAAACCTAATTCTATTTTCGCACCTTAGATACAGGTGCAGTACGATTGAATGTCAATTCCAAGTCATCAAACATTTGGAAAATACTTTTTTTAATATTCACTCATTGGGTATGGGCATCACTGACTGGGTCAGCATTTATTGTCCATCCCTAGTTGGCTTTGGATAGGTGGTGGAGAGCTTCCATCTTGAACTGCTGCAGTCCATGTGCTGTAGGTTGACCTACATGGGAGGGAATTCCAGGATTTTAACCCAGTAACAGTGAAGGAAAGTCGGTATATTTCCAAATCAAGACGATGAGTAGCTTGGAGGGGACATTGCAGGTGGTGGTGTTCCCATATATCTGCTGTCCTGGTCCTTCTAGATGGAAGTGGTCACATGTTTAGAAGGTGTTGTCTGAGGATCTTTGGTGAATTTCTGCAGTGCATCTTGCAGGCAACATACACTAGTGCTACTAAGCGTCGGTGGTGGAGAGAGTGGATGCTTGTGGATGTAATGCCAATCAACTGGGCTGCCTTGTCCTGGATGGTGTAAAGCTTCTTGAGTGTAGTTGGAACTGCACTCTTCCAGGCAAGTGGGGAGGATTCCATCACACTCCTGACTTATGTTTTGTAGATGGTGGGCAGGTTTTGAGGAGTTAGGAGATGAGTTACTCACTGCAGTATTCCTAACCTCTAACTTGGTCTTGTAGCCATCATATTTACATGATGAATCTATTTGAGTTTTTAGTCAATGCTAACTTCATGGGGATTCAATGATGGTAACACCATTGAATGTCAAGAGGCAGTCGTTAGATTGTTTCTTATTGGAGATGGTCATTGCCTGGCATTTTTATGGTGTGAATGTTACTTGCTACTTGTCAGCCCAAGCCTTGATATTGCCCAGATCTTGTTGCATTTGAATGTGGTCTGCTTCAGTATCTAAGGAATCGTTAATGGTGCTGAATGTTGTGCAATAATTGGCAGACATCCCCACTCCTTATGACGGAAGGAAGGTCAATGATGAAGCAGCTGTTAGGTGGTTCTGCCTAGGACACTACGCTGAGGTACTCCTGCAGAGATGTCCCGGAGCTGAGATAACTGACCTCCAGCAACCACAATCATCTTCCTCCCTGCACAGTATGACTCCAACCAGTGAAGAATTTGCCCCAATTCCCAGTTATTCCAGTTTTAATAGGCTCCTTTATGGCGCACTCAATTGAATGTGGCCTTAGTGTCAAGGGCTGTCACTCTGACCTCATCTCTGGAATTCAGCTCTTGTGTCCCTGTTTGAACCAAGGCTGTAATGAATTTAGCAGCTGAGTGGCCCTGGAGGAACATGAACTGGGCGTCACTGAGCAGGTTATTGCTGAGCAGGTGCTATTTGATAACACTTTCCATCACTTCACTGATGATCAAGAGTAGGCTGATGGGGCAATAATTGACCGAGTTGTATTGCTTTTTTGTACAGCATGAGGTTGCAGGTTGTGTTGGAATACGATTCTGCTGCTATTGATGGCCCACAGCACTTCATGGATGCCCAGTCTTGAGCTACTAGAGCTGTTCAAAGTCTGTCCCATTTAGCACCGTGATAGTGCCACACAATGTGAGGGGGGTTGTTCTCGTTGTGAAGGCAGGACTTCAGCTCCACAAGGACTGTACTGTTGTCATTCTTACCGATACTGTCATGGGCAGATACATCTGCAGCAGGCAGATTGATAAGGATTAGGTTAAGTGTGTTTTTCCCTCCTGTTGGTTCCCTTACCACCTGCCGCTGACCCAATTTAGCAGCTATGTCCTTTAGGACCTGACCAGCTTGATCAGTAGAGCTGCAACTGAGCCATTCTTGGCGGTGGACATTAGAATCACTACCGCAGAGTACACTTTGTATTCCTGCCACCCTCAGCACTTCATCCACGTTTTATTCATCATAAAGGAGTATGATTAATTAGCTAACGGAGGACGGTGTGTGGTAATTAGCAGGAGGTTTCCTTGCCCATGTTTACCC
>JAHRHZ010000009.1:5197514-5226033 GCA_024137785.1 Ginglymostoma cirratum
TTCCACATCAGGCAGAGGTTCACCTGCACATCTGCCAATGTGGTATACTGCATCCGCTGTACCCGTTGTGGCTTCCTCTACATCGGGGAAACCAAGCGGAGGCTTGGGGACCGCTTTGCAGAACACCTGCGCTCAGTTCGCAACAAACAACTGCACCTCCCAGTCGCGAACCATTTCAACTCCCCCTCCCATTCCTCAGATGACATGTCCATCCTTGGCCTCCTACAATGCCACAGTGATGCCACCCGAAGGCTGCAGGAACAGCAAATCATATTCAGCCTGGGAACCCTGCAGCCCAATGGCATCAATGTGGATTTCACAAGCTTCAAAATCTCCCCTCCCCCAACCGCATCCCAAAACCAGCCCAGCTCATCTCCACCTCCCTAACCTGTTTTTCTTCTCACCCCAAGTCACACCCTCATCTCCTATCTACTAACATCATCCCACCCCCTTGACCTGTCCGTCCTCCCTGGACTGACCTATCTCCTCCCTACCCCTCTACCTACACTCACCTTTACTGGCTCCATCCCCGCCTCTTCGACTTGTCTGCCTCCTCTCCACCTATCGACTCCTCTATCCATCCTCTATCTGCCTCCCCCTCTCTCCCTATTTATTTCAGAAGCCTCTTCCCCTCCCCCATTTCTGATGAAGGGTCTAGGCCCGAAACGTCAAGCTTTCCTGCTCCTATGATGCTGCTTGGCCTGCTGTGTTCATCCAGCCCCATGCTTGTTATCTCGGATTCTCCAGCATCTGCAGTACCTTTTATCTCTGATGTAAGAGCTTTTCCACTTTCAATCCCCAGAAGATTTTGGTTAAGTTTCTTGAGAAATCTTTGCTTCTTGACCTCTTTCTGCTTCAATTACCAGGTGCACCCTCTCAGAGCTTCCAGGGTTTGATTTATTTTTAAGTCTGCTATCCCGCTGATCATTTACCAACCAATAACATCGCCAGTATTGAATATCAATGCTGCTGCTTTTTTTCTGGTTAACAACACACATCAGGGCCTGGTTAGCTTGGCAAAGGTTTAATCTAAGAGTATAGATGGAGTGAGGCTAGTCTACCCAGGTAAAAGCACAGAAAGAGTATATAAAGATGATCCTCACACTTCTGTCATGTGAGACATATGGCTCTGTCCTTCCAGCCTCTTGAAGTCATGTGGTTGGAACAGCACAATAGGTACCGAAAAAATCACATCTAGATACCTGATCAAAACATGATGATAAGCAGTTGGCTCAGTAACTGTTATTTGTTAAATAAATATATTACTTCTCTTTGAATTGGCTTTGTTATTTGAGGAGATTATTGAATCTGGCAATGGTGCCATGTTAGTTTCACAGATGGGGACAAAATAGACAGATGTTTATGATTGAATTTGGCTGCAGATGTTAAGATGTGATTTTGCTGTGGGAGCTACTTTAAATTGAAGCTGGCAGTTCACATTGAAAGGACTTGTGAACACTAATCTTTTTCATATAGAGTTCCAAGTTTCACTGTTTTCTTAGACTGCAGACTGATCATCCTCTGTTATTCTATGTTCTGTCCTTTCTCAGTCAGAACAACGATGAGAAAGTGAGAAATCACACTGAGATCACGTGAATTATCACTCCTGATTTATCAGGTAGAAAACATTTGCAATGAAACCCTACCCCCATAGTCCTCTTAGTAACCAATGATATAATTGAACTGTTATCATAAGAAATATAATTATAAGAAATATAAACAGGAATAGAACACTCAGTATTAGAGTTATACAGCATGGAAAAAGACCCTTTGGTCCAACTTGTCCATGATGCCCAGGTATCCCAAACTTAACTAATCCCATTTTCCTATATTTGGCCCATATGCCTCTAAACCTTTTCTATCCATGTACGTGTCCAAAAGTCTTTTAAATGTTACAATTGTACCTGCCTGTACCATTTCCTCTGGCAGTTCATTTCATACACACATAACCTTCTGTGTGAAAAAGTTGCCCCTTTTAAATCTTTTCCCTCCTACCTTAAACTTGTTGCCAGTTAGTTTTGGGCTCACTTACCCTTGGAAATGGATCTTGGCTATTCACCTTATCTATGCCTCTCATAATTTTATGAACCTCTATAAGATCACCCCTCAGCCTCCAAATCACCAGGGCATGTAGCGCAAGTCTAACCAACTGCTCCTTATAAGTGAAACCTTCTGGTCCTGGCAACATCCAAGTAAACATTTTCTGTACACTTTCTGGTTTAACAAAATCGAAGCCATTGAACCTGCTCTCACCACTTAATAAAACTTTTTTCTCATGCATCAGGTTTAACATAATCTTTAATTCTTGTACACAATACAAAATTAAACAAATAAACTGCCACTCAGTCCCAGGACACAGTCCTGGTGTAGACCAGCTTATGCCTCCACTTAATGCATTCCTTCATAATTGTTCACATATCTTCCCATTAAGTAAAATGCTAAGTTATTATGAATATAATTAATATAATGTTTCCTATGTAAGAGTGAATTTCTTTCAGATACTGACAATGGTAACTTAATAGCATTGTAAAAGGTCGTAGTTGGAAAGTCCCAGAAGTAGGTGATGGTGATTCTTCAACCTTGAACAAAACTGCCTTTCATTAGCCTCATTCTCCTTCTCCCTCCTGATGTTTTCTAGGACCCATGGTGACTTGGCTAAGCAAGAAGTACTTGTTTCCCAGCATGAACAGAGCCACTGGGCAGCAGTCAGATAAAGCAGTTCAACCTGCCAAAAATAGCAAAGACCTTGCAAAGGAAGTTGGACAATGTCTACTGTCCCATATTCCATTCTGGTTGACTGATCTGAAACTTTGTCTATCGGCATCAAACAGCAATAAACATTACAGCTTCAAATCTCTCTGAATGTTATGTAGCTCGTTCACTAAAATGAATGTTTAAAAATGTCAACCCTGGCCTGCCAACCATTGTGAACATCAAATAGTGAGGCTCCAATGGGAAAAAAAACAACTTCTTCAGCTACCTATTTCTTTTTCAACAGTTGCTAATAGTAAAATATAGCAGAGAAATGCATTGATGTGAGTTTCACAGCAGATTTGACCCTCTTTTTATTGAAAAAAGAGTTAATAATGAGCTCTGGAGAGAATTGCACATTTCCTCGATCTACTTATTTACATCCCCATTATTGGTGGGAAACTTGTGTAAAATGATTATAGGCTAATGAATGACCTGGAAACTTCTGTACAGTTTTGACAAGTGTCCTATTTTAACTCAATCCCGTCATTTTAACTAGATCGTGCAGACTGCAATCTTCAGCAGCAGATTGGGGAAACAATCAGCAGAGAAAGTAATGATGAAACAAAAACTGGTAGCTGCAGGAAATTATCTCCCAATGTGAAAAGACTAGATGAACAATGATTATCCTTGTTCTGAGGTACAACCCCAGACACTATGTACAGAACAATGACATTACAGTGACTCTTGGACTGAGAGAAGAACAGGGACACGCCCCAAGATGTAGAAGCAGAATATAGAACTTCATTCATTTGCTCAGAGCCTATGGCCCCTTTGAGGAAATCAAAAATAGGAGAAATAAATTCTTCAGCGTGGATGCTTCCTGGTCATATACCCAAGATACTCCATGTGTAACAGATATACAAACTCAGTCCTGTCTCTGAAGATTGTCTGAGACTAAATTCACCTCTTTGCGACATTGGTATTTTTTTTGACTTCTAACTATGTTATTGTGATCGCAAAAACTGACCACTCTGACTTCTTTAATATTTCAGCCCAGTGCTCAGCCAACATGCTGCTGAAACAATTGGCCCATACTTTTGCCATATCTAAACTGGTCTACTGTACTGTTCTTTTTGCCAGCCTCTTGTCTTCCACCCCTCATGACCCAGAGACCATCTAAAACTCAGCTGCCCATGCAATAAATTCCAACAAATCTTATATGCGCATCACTCTTGTGCTCATTGATCTGCATTGAGTCATTTGCCTGCTGGGGAGGTGATGGCCTAGTGGCACTATCGCTGAACTGTTAGTCCAGAGACCAGGTAGTGTTCTGGGGACTCATATTCTGCCATGGCTGATGATGGAATTTGAATTCAACAAAACTCTAGAATTAAGAGTCTAACGATAGCCCACAAAGCCATTGCTGATCGTCAGAAAAAAACAATTTTGTTCACTAATGTCCTTTAGAGAAGGAAACTGCCATCCTTACCTGGTCTGGCCTACATGTGACTCCAGACCCACCAATATTGTGGTCGACAAGTAACTGCCCCCTGGGCAATTAAGGACAGGTAATAAATGATGGCCTAGCCAGTGACATCCACATCCCATAAATGAATAAATAAAGAATACATCAACTTTAACTTTCTCATCTGCACCTTCAAATCCCTTTGTGTCCTCAGTCCTTCCTTTCTCCAATATCCTTCAGTCCAACAATCTCACAGGAAATCTGCGCTTCTCTAAAACTGGCCTAATGTGCACTGTACCTTCCAGTATTGTCAGCTGTGTCATCAGGTGTCCAGATTGCAACCTCTGAACTACTCAACATCTCTGCCATTCCATCTCACTCTCTTTAACAAACTGCTTATCATGACCACTTTGACCAAACTATTGCTTACCTGCCCTAATGTCCCTTTCTTTGACTCAACAGCATTTGGTGGCTAAACGTATTCCTGAGAAGGACATTGGCATAGTTTATTTAAGCTGTTCTACAAATTGTAGGAACTGTTGATGTTGAGGTGCATTTTAACTGCAAATCTGAAGGAAAATTTAGAAATTGAAAGAAATAGCTAGGAGAGGTCGGGGCAGGTTTCATGTATTAGAGTTTCCGATAAAGGCATGGATAGTCGGGGTAAACTCTGTTCCCAACCCCCACAGAATCAGAAACTGAGCAGTGATTCTTCAGCTGTCAGCTGTAACAACAATCTGCGGAAATGAGTATGGTTTAGCTTACAGACATAATGGTAATGCTGTAAGAAATTCTACACCTTACCAAAATTATCCGAATACTAATATTGTTCTCTTCTCTGCTCACATCTTTGAGTGTACCTTTTACTTTCCTATTATTACTGAACCACACTTCATGGTTTGTCATTATTCCAATCCAATACCAGACATATTTTCCAACATTTAATAAAGTTGTCACTGACACACTCTCTTTCTTATAAGAGAAGGCCACACACACCTTTTTGTCAGGAGGAGGTAGAAACTACCTCTGTTAGTGTCACACAGTTAGATAAGCCAGGCTGCTCCAATCCGTGCTAAAATATTAATTCCTGGAGCATTTGGATAAGTAAAAGAGCCACAACATTGACTCTGAGATAACAAGGTGTAGAGCTGGATGAACACAGCAGGCCAAGCAGCATCAGAGGAACAGGAAGGCTGATGTTTCAGGCCTAGACCCTTCTTCAGAAAAGGCCCAAAATGCCAGCCTTCATGCTCCTCTGATGCTGCTTGGCCTGCTGAGTTCATCCAGCTCTACACCTTGTTATCTCAGATTCTCCAGCATCTGCAGTTCCTGCTATCTCTGAAACAATATTGACTCTAGCAGCTTGCGGAAGAGATAATTCTTAAGTCTGTTAACTATTGCAGCCAGATGGAGTTGAGTTCTCTGGAGATTCATTTTTAGATCTGGTGTTGAGGTTATATTTGTTGTGAAGTGAGGAAAAGGCTCTTAGAGTTGACTGGTGGAAGACTAGGTGGGGGTGAGGAGTGGAAATGATATGGAGGTACCAAGGAGGGGACAGTATTCCAAGTGACTGAAAACCTGTTGGTCATCAAGGTGATGGGGAAATCATTTGCATCGTGAATGACAAGGATGGACATGAAATTGCTGTGGGTTTCTTAAAATACCATCTTCCCTTAGTCACTGCCCTCCATAATTTGCAAGACAAACCACAACTATTTTCACCATCCAATCCTTCCTTTGTATTGAAAGCGAGCCCTTGTCCCTCTCTTTCCTTTCAGCTGCTTAAAGTGCACACACACCCCTACACTTCATAAGAGGTATCAGCTTTCCAGAAGACACCCTCACTCAAAATGATTCTAACAGCTTAGAAATTAGAGCCACTCATACTGTAGATGTGAGATGACTTGGTCAATCACCATGCCAATGTGTAAAAACCAAGGGAGGAGAATTGAATTGTGAGGGGGTGGGATTACAGACTCTGACTTGGTTGTAGGGGGCTCAGATGCTGTCATTAAGGACACAGACTACCAATGATGGCTGAAACCCAGGAAATTCTAGACCTACCGAGTACCTGCTAGCAATTTTTGTGCATATTGTCTCAGAGCATGGATTAATCCAATTCCATCCAACTTGCATCAAAGCTTTGTGCAGACCCTAGAGGCCATTTCATTCAGCAAGGAGCAATTGGCTCCAGAAACGTGGTACTATGCCCACCATGATGAAATCTCTGTGGAGAACTCTGATTGCCTTCACAGATTCAAACACTGCTGGCATGAGAGCTCTGCCAGATGCTACCTTGGTTCTGCCAGCCAATGTTCACAGATTTACAGAAAATAATATAATCTCTGAACACTAGTGTTCAGCAGAGCCAGAGAGCTGAGGCAGAGAAGAAAAGCTTTGGCTGAATGAGAGATAAGTTTGCTGATCTCTCTCAGGATGGTCCTCCTGCACCTTTCACTCTGCCACTATGTCCGTTAGTGCTACATAGTCAGATAAACCAGTCTGCCCAAATCCATGCTAAAATATTGATTCCTGGAGCATTTGGATGAGTAAAAGAACTGCAACATGGGCACTTGGGGCTTTCGGAAGAGATCATTCTTTATTACCTCTGTTAACTACTACACCCAGGTAGAACTGAGTTCTTTGAAGATTTTGTTTTTGTTTTAGGTTTGGAATTGTGGTTATATTTGTTGTGAAGTAAGGGAAAACCCTTAAGTTTGAGGGTAGGTGGAGAGTAGGTGAGGGTGAGGAGCGGAAATAGTATGGACGTAACAAGGAGGGGAGTGCATTCACAGAACCTGTAGCCTGTGCCACTTTACGAATGTCCTAACTCCATGAGCCAGCTGTTGTTTACTTGCCTTCTTCATGTTTCACATGTTGTGACAATGTAATAGCAGTTGTTGCTCTTGCTAATTAACCAACTGTTTTTTGTTAAAGTTTATATATTTTTAAAATTTTTCTCATTTTTTTTCTTTACAAGAGGAATCTTAATGTATTGAAGGTACTTGCCACCCATCATCTCTCACGGCATTGTCCACGTTTCCATTTTTGTACGACGTTTAACATCGTTGGGAGGACAAACCCAACCCATCAGCATGTCACGCTGCACCATGCTGTTCTAAATACCATAATTGTTAAACTTTGTCCTTTAACTATTCTGGAAGCAACAGAGCAAAAATCAATACCAAACATCATTTTGTATTCCAGGTGTGTACTCCAGCCTATTCTTTACATCAGTTAATTTGAAATGGCTGCAGGCTTCAGAATTGTTTCATGGAGGGGCGTTTAAGAATATATGCACACTTAATGAGGGTGCAGTAAAGCTAAAATAATTGGAAACTGAATAAAACTGTTACATTGATGCATCTTAAAGCCATTGTTAATAAAAAAAAAGAAATTCTGCCGGTTGAATCAACACAGTATTTTCTCCCTAACGATTATGTCACATCTCTTGGAACTCCATTATGCCAGTTTGAGAACTAAGGCCCTTGGTCTTCATAGAACTCTTCTCAGTACAGTCGCTAGGGAGAAGATAGGGAATGAATTTATAAACATACATTATTACTGCACTGCCCATTTTGCTCTGTGTCTTAAAACCTGCTCCAGCCTCACAAACCATTCTCCGAACAGATATTTTCAATCGTTAGATTCCCCTTTTTACTGAATATAATGACACAGTGAAAGTGATGGCTGCTCCTGGTATTCAGTGATAAATTTAGAATCACAATTTTGATCATGAATCAAACAAACAGCAAAATCATTTTTATTCGAAATCTGTTTTCACGAGGAGTGCAACCTCCAGCTGACAATCTAAATTCCAATTGATTTGTTATTGAATGCAATCTGATTGTTGTATCTTTTATATCTCAAATCCATGCAGATATGACACTTGCTTATGGGTACTAACAGATTTTATTTACAGTGCTTTAAAATATTTAATCCACACTTCAGTTCTGACTTCCAGATTTTTCTACCTTTTTGCTTCTACTTAAAGAGAGTCAAGGGTCAAGGAGAGTCCCAAGGTTTTTATGCATAAATTAGAAGAAAGAGAGAAGCAAGAGAAAGAGTAGGCCCCCTCAAGGACAAAGGAGGGAAGTTATGTGTGGATCCACAGAAAGTGGGAGAGATCCTTAATGAGTACTTTGTGTCGGTATTCATCGAGGAGAAGGAAATGACTGATGTTGAGGTCAGGGATGAGTGTGTGAAGACTCTAGAGAATGTCATTATATTGAAGGAGGAAGTTTTGGCTATCCTCAATTGCATTAAGGTAGCCAAGTCCCCAGGGCCAGATGGGAGCTATCCCAGGTTACTGCAAGAGTAAAGGGAAGAAATAGCTGGAGCATTAGCAGATGTATTCACATCCTCTTTGACCTCAGGCAAGGTTCCAAAGGAATGGACATTGGCAAATGCTGTTTCTTTGTTTAAGAAAGGAAGCAGGGATAATACAGGAAATTATAGGCTGGTGAGCCTGACGTCTGTGGTGGGGAAGCTCTTGAAGAACATAATGAGTGACAAAATATATACAAATTTGGAAGAAAATGAATTAGTTAGTGATAGGCAGCACGGTTTTGTACAGGGAAGGTCATGTCTCAGCAACCTGACTGAATTTTTTGAAGAGATGACAAAGATAAATGATGAGGGAAGGGCTGTGGATGTAGTTTATATGGACTTTAGTAAGGCATTTGATAAAGTCTTGCATGGCAGATTGGTACAAAAACTAAAATCACATGGGATTCAGTGTGGGCTGGCTAGATGGATACAAAACTGGCTTGGTCATAAAAGACAGAGTGTAGCGGTGGAAGAGTTGTTTTTCAGAATGGGGCCGGGTTACTAGTGGTGTTCCACAGGGATCAGTCTTAGATCCTCTGTTGTTTGTAGTATACATGAATGATCTGAAGGAAAATGTGGATGGTGTGATTAGTAAGTTTGCAGATGTGGAGTTATGTGTGGATTCACAGGAAATGGGAGAGATCCTTAATGAGTACTTTGTATCGGTATTCACTGAGGCGAAGGACATGACTGATATTGAGTCAGGGATGAGTATGTGAATACTCTAGAGAATGTCAATACATTGAAGGAGGCAGATGACATGAAGATTTGTGGATTGCTGATAGTGCTGACGATTGTGAAATGATACAAGATATAGATAGATTAGCAACTTGAGCGCAAAAATGGCAGATGGTATTTCATCCAAACAAATGTGAGGTGATGCATTTTTGAGGATCAAATTTAGGTTTGATTCATACTGTAAATGGCAGAACCCTTAGGAATATTAATATACAGATGCATCTGGGCGCGCAGGTCCACGCTTCCCTAAAAGCAGCAAAACTGGTGGCCAAAGTGATTAAGAAGGCATGTGGCATGCTTGCCTTCATTGGCTGGGACATGGAGCACAAGAGTTGGCAAAACCTGGTGCAGCGATATAAAACCCTTGTTAGACTGCATTTGGAGTATCGTGTGCAGTTTTGGTCGCCACATTACCAGAAGATCTAGAAGCTTTGGAGAGAGTGCAGAGGAGGTTCACCAGGATTTTGCCTGGTCTTCAGGGCATTGACAATGAGGAAAGGTTAAAAAGACTAGGATTGTTTTCACTGGAAAGATTGTGGCTGAGAGGAGACCTGATTGAGGTTTACTAAATTATGAAAGGCATAGATAGGTGGATAGACAGAGGCCAGGTTTGAAGTTTAAATTACAAGAGAGGACAGGTTCAAGGTGAGAGGGTGAAAGTTTAAGGGAGAAGTGCGAGGGAAATTTTTCACACCATGTAGTAGGAGCCTGAAATGCACTGCCAGAAGAGGTGGTAGAAGCAGGCACGTTGGCGACATTTAAGATGCATCTGGATGGTTACATGGATATGGAGGGAATAGAGAGATTCAGGCCAAATAAGGGCAGAAAGTTTGTTATTTAGTTTAGTTACAGCATGATGATCGGCACAGGCTTGGATGGCCGAAGGGCCTGTCCTATGCTGTGCTTCTCTTTTGTTCTTTTTATTCTCTAATTTCCCCTGACTCCACATCCTGGCAAAACAAATCAAACACAGTGAGCATCCATTGCAAACAGGCTCTCAAAATCAAACGCTGAACATTGAATTCTGGACTAATTAGGAGAGTTCTTTATGCCATATGGTAAACAACACAAAAAAGAATAGAAGATACAGAATGTTAATGCTCATTAATATTTTATCTCTGTATTTGTAGCATCTTTCTAACTGATAGTTAAAATAGCATTCAGCACATTTGCCTTCATTGCTCAGTCCTTTGACAGTAGGAGTTGGAAAGTCATGTTGAGGTTGTGAGGCCTCTTCTGGAATACTGTGTTCAGTTCTCGTCACCCAGTTATAGGAAGGATATTATTAAGCTGGAGACGGTTCAGAAGAGATTTACCAGGGTGTTGCAGGGTATGGAAACTTTGAGTTATAAAGAAAGTCTGGATAGGCTGGGACTTTATTCACTGGAGCATTGTAGGTTGAGAGGAGACTTTATAGAAGTTTGTAAAATAGTGAGGAATATAGGTAGAGTTAATGGTAGTTGTCTTTACCTTAGAATGGGCTATTTCAAAACTAGGGGGCACATTGTTAAAGTGAGAAGAGAGAGATTTAAGAAAAATTACATGAGGGGCAATTTTTTTACACTGAGGGTGGCTCGCGTGTGGAATGAACTTCCTGAAGGAGTGGTGGATGTGGGTACAGTTTCAACACTTAAAAGACATTTGGATAAGTACATAAATAGGAAAGGGTTGGACTGATATGGGACATGATCAGGCAGGTGGGACTAGTTTAGTTTGGGATTATGTTTAGTGCGGACGGGGTGGATTGAAGGGTCTGTTTCTGTGCTTTATGACTCTGACTCTGTAACTCTATGATGCAAGTTACATACCAATGATAAAATTTAATTGACTTTTAAAAACTTAAACAAAATTTTATATCCTTCACTGACTCAACAATAGACAAACAGTGAGAATAACGCAGGGCCACTGGGGAGATGGTGATACGTACTGTTGTGAGAAGTTCAAATTGATAGATATTCTATACTGAAAAGCAATGGCAATTATCCTTTGAACAATTAACAGAAGAACCTTGCTCATTTCTATTGTGTATTATCAACTAGTTGACTGTCTTCTCTCTACAACCTTTGTGGACATTGGTATCTACCCTGAAAAATGCTCCTGCACACCTTAGATTCAAGAATGAATAGTTGACATTAAAATTCAAGTATTTCCAATGTTATTCAGAACATACATAATTTGGTCGGCCATGTGACTTCAACAATATTATGATGATGGGAGATCTAAATATTATAATAGATTTTCTGAATGGAGGTTCATTACAGATTAACAATGTTATTATTTATAACAGTACATATACTTGAAATTATGAAGAATTCTTGTGGAATAAGCAAGGAGAACTGTTTCCACTGGCAGGTAGGTCAATAACAAAAAAGCAGAGATTCGAGTTAATTGTCAAAAGTATCACAGGAGAGATGAGGAGGAATCTTCTTAGTAGTAAATAATTGTGATCTGGAACTTGCTACCTAGAAAGGTGGAAGAAATATATTCAATCATAAAAGGAAGATGGATTTATATTTGTACATTTTGGAGATGTCTTGGGAAAGACCAGGGGAATGTGATTAATTGGATAACTCTTAAAATAGGTGGTATTGGCACAAGAGGTTGCATAGCCTTCATATGTACGACATGGCTTTACAACTATGCTTTTGTTACAAAGATTAGCGAACACCTTAGAGTATAACATATACCCATACATGGATCACATTCAGCACAGCAATCAAATTATGACTAATGCCATCAGATATTTAAGGGCAAAGCTTGCAGAAATTTGAAAACTACTAGTTTAGCATTTTGGGACTCCATTTCAAAACAATTTTTAAGAACTGCTTTTTCAGCTAATTGTACATCATGGAGAAGTGTTTTCATTTAATTATGTTGAAATTATTCTCCTTACTTGGAGCTACGAGAAGTAACTGAAGAGACAAAAAGAGTGATTTTCAGCATCCTGTTGCCAATGAAGTGTAGATAACATGGACATGGATCCTGAAGATTAAGCATAGACTCGGTTCCCTGTCTCATATCTGCTATGTACCCAAAACTCCTTTGGACTCTATGTATGATGATGCTATGGCTTTAAGAGGTATATTTTGATTTTTTTTTGAAGACAGTTTGAGACAGGGATGATGAACAATGCGTTCCACGTCAATAAAGTAAACAGTTTGTAAGGCCTTGGGTTTTTTAAGTTGGAACAATACAAGCAGCATGAATGGGTGGAGTCAGGCTCCCACAGAACCAGGGTTTTAGTTTGGCTTTCAGTAGTTTTAGAGGTTTTGAAGCTGCTATATATCTCTGTATGCTATAGCAAAACCCTTGAGATTGTTCTCACTGCCAGAATTTTCCCTTGGTGTTCTATCCTCCTGGACTGGAGAAACATTGCATCTGAGTCAATCTATTTTACTGAACTTACCAAGTTGCCAAGTGGGTGGTTTATGAAATGTTACTATCTTGGAGCAGTTGCTGTTTAGTAGTTAAATAATTTATTATTCTGTTAGGTTTTCCAATTGAGTTATACCAATTCTTCTTTCATTTGTTTACGTTCTAATTGTAAACTAAGAATAAAATGTGTTTTTTTTTCTTAAAGCAAATGGTGTAACCAGACTAATTACATCTGGAACATAGCACCTTACATTTTTCTCTAAATAAAATATAAGTCAGGATCGAAGTTATCTAATGGATATACTTGCAGAGAGTTTTGTGTGGTCCATAACAAACAAGGGGCTCATTGGGATCAAAATCTCTGATTCCAGGTTGGATTTAGGATTATTGGACTCAAAGATAATAAGCGGCGAGTGTTTTTTTTTTCGGGTGTTGCATTTGGTTGACTTAAATAGGATGTGCCTTGTGTATTAATGGCTCTTTCAGTCACTAAGAGTTTCCTGGGGGTGGAAAGAACCACTTTGGGTAGTTTACAGAAAGTGAACAAGGCAAAATTTCAAAACTGGCAAACAAGTTGGACTTGGAGTTTTCTGTGCCTTTGAGGAAAGGGGATATAATTGCAGCAACAGCTCTGCATTTCTGATTGCCAGGAATGCAAACAGAGCCACTGGAAATTGCTAAAATTCAATTGCAAAAGTAAAAGCCTGAAATAGAGGCAACTGAAAGGGAAAAAGAAAGAGGTAGAAGAATGAAACGGTTTTAATAACAATTAAAAGGAAAATAAAAAGACAAAAATGAAAGGCCCCAGCAGAAAAGAAGGAAAAAGTGAGAGGTTTTGAACTTCAGAAGTTGGCAATGAGAGAGGAAAGTCAATTTAAAATGGCGGAGGTGAAGGTAGAAGACAGGAGTAGTGAATGGGATCAGTGATGAAAACAAACCCATCGTAGTCAAAAACCTGGTGGGGGGTTGTTTAAATAATTCCAAGTGTTACCTAAGTTTGATGAGTAGGAAATAGAAGCCTTTTTCATTTCATTTGTATAAGTGGCTGAACTAACGAAATGGCCTGTGACCATGTGGATATTATTGATTCAAACAAAGCTTGTACGCTGAGCTAGTGAGATATTTGTGCCACTATCAGAGGAGGTCTCCTCGCTCAGAGCTAAGGACATTATCACTGCACCACAAGAACCTTCCCTGAATACTCCATGGCCATGACACCATTATCTGGCAGTTGAATGGTCTCAGTCTTTTTTATGAGCTACATTTAAGCAGAGCCTGATCCCAACATTAGAGCGCCTTGGGTCTCAGCATCCATGCGCAGGGAATACACCCAACATCACTGCCACTGCTCTCACCGCTCACACAGGATTTGAGAGAACAAAGAAACAAACACTAAAAAAAAGTGAAAAAGAGAAGGGAATCAATTTATGAGTCAAAAGTCCAGGAAAAGGTTGTGCTCCCGATCATCTACGTCAGATTTCTAAATTAAAATAAAAACACTGCAATCGGAAATCAATCCATAAAATGCTGAAAACACATAACAGATCCATTAAGATCTAGAAGGAACAATGACAGATTAATGTTTCAGGTCAGAGTTCCCTTACGAAGCGATAAAACAAATTGGAACAGTTGACTTGATCATTTTTGTAGCTCCCTTTTTGTCTACCTGAATATAGTTGGACTCAGATACATGAAAAAATGGCTAATTGTGGCTTCTAAAATCAGTACATTGCTCAGCAGTGAATTAATGATTCATTTGACAACCCTGGTGATAGTGGAGAGTGTCTGGCATTGTAACAGCAATATCCAAAATTCTTAGTCAATTAGTTGCTGCATTCTGTTCCATAGTTTTCCAGTGTAAAGTCTGTCTCTGAAATTCCCTGGTGTTCTCCTTGAGAGAGGGAAACAAGGAATTTAGATTCAGAATCTGCTTTCCCAGGTAATTGAGAAAGCAACAGTATCTCTGACATCTATCACCAGGGAACCACAGCCACCACAAAGGAACTGAAATGATTTTCAACATCGTAAATCACCAAGTAGTCTGATGCTTATGTTCCAAGACTGGTAATCCAGAAGCCTGGTTTTATAATCCAGAGAATATGAGTTTAAATCTCACAAAGTTGGAGATTTTCAGTTCAATTGCTTTTAAAGTCAGGAAATAAAACACTGCCACAGTCTCCACCACTTTGTCTCAGGCAGCTGCCTATAGTAAGAAAATGGCCCTAACCACTTGTTATCATCATATTAAGCAAGTTAGCTATTCTGCACGACTGAGTGCATATGAACTTTTAAGAATCGGAACATTTCATCGATGCAGCCAATCAGCCTTGTCACTTTGCCACATAAACAGGCAAATATAAAAAGCCGCAATGGTGAATAGAGGTAAGAAAATGCAGCAGAGATTGATCAGATTTCACATTAAATCTATGCATAGATTGATGTTTCTTGAACTCTCCACTGCCTCCTGTAGTTATTAAATGTGTGAGCAGCTGGTGGAAATACCAAACAACTTTAAATCGGAGGCACTTGGAAGTGCAACTCTACAAATATCAATCACTCACTCCATCCCCCCACCACCGTCTCTTGGTTTCGAGAATTCTGCAGCTGTTGTGAATCCTTTGTGACATTTCGTTCAGTCCCATCATTTTCAAAAGTTTTAACCAACCACCAGATAGAAGAAGACTGTAATGTGCCCAATATATCAAGTGGGAAATGTATCAGGAAAGGTGTCTGTACAGCTGTGATTGAAGGAAATCTGTTTCCCCATCTATCTTAAATTGGGCACTATATCCATCATAACACGGTTGGCTTTTAACTGCTCTCTGAAGTCACTTACCAAGTCTTTCAGTTGTATAGGAAAACTAGGGATGGTAGATTGATTTATTGTTAACACATAGAGCCATAGAGATGTACAGCATGGGAATGGACTCTTCAGTCCAACTCGTTCATCCTAAATTAATTTAATCCCATTTTCCAGCGTTTGGTCCATGTGCCTCTAAACCCTTCCTATTCATATACCCATCTAGATGCCTTTTAAATGTTATAACTGAATCAGCCTCCACAGATGCAGTGAAAAGTGTTGTTTTGTATGCTATGCAGGCATATTGTACCATACACAGTGCATCAGGGTAGAAGAACAGAGTGTAGGTTGTAGTGTTACAGCTGTAGAGAAGGTGTAGTGAGAGAGATCAACATTAACATTTGAGAGGTCCATTCAAAAGTGCGACAGCAGCAGGGAAGAAGCTGTTCTTGAATCTGTTCATAGGTGTAATGAAACTTTTACATCTTCTGCATGATGGAAGACACTGGAAGAAAGTATAACTGGAGTGGGGGATGTCTTTGATTATGTTGATTGCTTTCCCCAGGCAGCGAGAATCATAGATGGAGTCAGTTGATGGAAGTCTGGTTGGCATGATGGACTGGGCTGTGTTCACGACTCTCTGTAGTTTCTCTTGGTCTTGGGAAGAGCAGTTGCCATATCATGCTGTGATGCATCCAGATAGGATGCTTTCTGTGATTCATCTATAAAAATTGATGTGTCCTTGTGGACATGCCAAATTTCCTTAGCCTCCTGATGGAGTAAGGACATTGTTGTGCTTTCTTAACCATCATGTCAACATGGGTGGACAAGGACAGATTGTTGGAGATCGTCCCTCTGAAGAACTTGACACTCTCAACCACCTCCAACATTGATGCAGACATGGGTGTGCCCTCATCTCCGTTTCCTGAAGTCAATGACCAGCTGTTTCATTTTTCTGACATTGATGATGGGATTATTGTCTTTAAAACATGCCACTAAGCCTTCAATCTCTTTCCTGTATTCTGTCTTGTTGTTTGAGATTGGAGCCTCGACAGTGGCGTTGTTGGCAAACTTGTAAATTAAGTCATGAGTGTATAAAGGGTACAGTATAGTATAGTAGGATGGATAATAAATATAGAAAATGCCTGGATCCTGAGAATGATTGAATAAGAATAATGAGGATCTACCTTCTATCTTATTATGGTCAACAATTGCCAGTTGCTTCTGACACCATCCTATTATGTCTTGCCGTGCTTGGTCCATTAAAACATTGGCTTTATTTCCAAAGTGTAACATCAGCTCGAAACTGTTTTGTGATGAACTGAGGTCATGAAAGATACAATATGAATGCAAGCCTTTCCTTCTTGCAGTAATTTTTAAACGTTTCTGCATCTGAAATTTCCCTACGCTAATTTACAGTTAAAAGGGATCAGTTTCAAAGGGGTGATGGTTATTGGTGCAGATTAAACCAATCTAGTATTAGATGCCTTTCCAATGCTGTTTGGATATGGGAGCCTAGCCTCCCGACTTGTACTTCTTTGACAGCATGTTGTCCCAAGGAAGTGGACAAAATGAGATTCCATTACATCCTCAAAAAAATCTAAATCCAGATTTTTCAAATACAGATATTTCTGAAGATTTGGGGTTAGACTGGTCCAGTCCTGTTTAGCCTTTTCCTTTTCAGTCCCCTCTGGTTTACCATTTATTAGCAGCTCCAACTATGAAGGGATAAATAATATATTTTTCCAGCAGGTTCTGCTCTTGAGTTGTCCAATCAAATATTCCATACTTTTCGAGATCTAGATCTCAGGCTTGATTCTATATTTACCTGTAGCCTGATATCATAGGTTATTCCATAAATGATGCAACATATCCCGTGTAATAAAATCAGAAGCTTATTAGTAATTAATCACCTGGAATTCCTTTTGGATTAGCAGCACAAGAACATACTAGCAGGAACAGGCCACTTAGCCCCCTCAGCCTGTTGTGGCTGATTTGTGACCTGACTCCATCTACCTGATATTACCCGATATCCCTTAATGTCTTTGGATGACAACAATCAATCACTCCTGGATTTAACATTTACAATTGATCCAGTAAAAACTGACATTTCTAGAAAAGATCATTCCAAGATTGAACTACCTTTTTGTATGTAGAAATGTTTCCTAATTTCACCTGTTCTATCACTTAATTCTGTGCATTAATGGTCCACGGTTGCATGTTTTCATTATATTCTGTCCTCATGTTGAAGCAACTTCATCCTTAATCATGAAGCCCACTCTCCACTTTCTTTATCTTTCCTGAAGAGCTGGTATATTGCATTTGCAATCCTTAACGTTTTGCATGTCTTATAATAGGTACCATGTCACACCCTCCCAATCTGAATTTGCATCTGTAATTCACTGAAATTGCTCTTTATAGACCATACATTTGTAAAACGAACACTTAAGTCACAAATTCTGGCATCTCCTTCTGCTCTAATGTTTGATTCAGACAATTCTTAGCTCTCTCATGATTTTTTAAATTTGCTTTTTTTAGTTTGACTGTCATCTATGGTGCCTTATTAAAATTTCCAATGACTACCCTACTCTCTTCCCTTTCATTTGTTATTGGAATATTATCTATACAGTCTTTTCTAACTGAGCTCTTCCTCCCACTTACTAGCTTAAATTCCTTCTCTGGCAAGTGCTTGGAAGAACTGATAGAGAAAGTATAAGTGATTAAATGTCAGTAGCTTCAGGATTTCAGTAAATTATGGAGATGAAAGAAAGAATGAATATTTGCATAGGATCTTTCAAAACCTTAGGACATTTAATCATTTTAAAGCTAATGAACTACTTTCATAAATGTAGTCACAGTTATCATCATCATCATTGGCAGTCCCTTGCAGACGAAAATGGCTCTCTTCAAGTTTAAGGGTGAGTCTGTAGGTATCTCTGCAAAGTGATATGGCTACCACAGTCTCTGTTACAATTGGGGCAGAAGGTGCTCCTGGGAAAGAGTGGGAAGAGCGTTTGTGATGCAGCCTGTTCCTTACAATGTTTTCATCTAGCTTCCACTTTATCACAGTTATGTAAGAACTGTGGCAGCCAATTTATTCAGAGTAATGTCCCACAAACATCATTGCAATAAACGATGAAAGCATTTGTTTTCTTTCGTGACAATAACCGATAGATAAAATATTGATCAGGACAATAAAGAGAGTTCCTTTGTTCTTTTCTGACTGGAATTGTGGTACCTTCCATAACAACCCAAGGGGCAGGCAGACTTTGAATTTAACATCCCATCTGAAAGGTAGCCCCTATCCTGAACTCCCTCAGAACTAAATTATGCACCGACATCTCAGGTGAAGAACTTGTATTCAAACATTCCGAATTATGGCAGTCACTTCAATTGAATCTTGCGGAGATTCAGATTCTATTAATTTATAATGCCATTTCACATGGTGTAGGGAGGAAATCTTGCCCAAAATTCTGAGCTTCCGCAATCCCCAAACCGTATTAAATAAACCAAAAGAACTGTGGATGCTGTAAATCCAAAACAAAATCAGAAATTGCTGGGAAAGCCAAGCAAGTCTGGCAGCATCTGTGGAGATTAATCAAAGTTAACATTTTGGGTTGAGTGACCTTTCAGAGGAATTTCTGTTTTTGTTTCCCAAACCATATTAAAGTTGTTTGCTCGCTTTTTTTGATTTCTGTCACACTTTTAAATATCTTTTCTAAGTCTAAACATTTTGGCTCCAATAATTAATATCTGTGAACATCTCAGTGCTGTCCCAACTTTTTTTGTGTACCATGCTAGCTTTGACGCACTTGACTTTGCTTCTTCAACTGATCATTCTTTTACTTTAAAAGAAAACATTCCTTTACTGAGCTGTTTCTAGAATAACAGAATAAATTGGAAAATTGGGTCGTGCAGCTCCGCTATCTTGATGGTTGGATAATGTTTTATGTTATCGTTACAGAAACAGAAGCACAGCAATCAAATTGTTCACAATAAATTTACAGAAACATCCAGAAACATCTAAGAATGGGTGGTGTGCTGGCACAGCAGTTAGCGCTGCTGCCTCACAGCACGAGGGACCCAGGTTCAATGTCACCCCCAGGTGACTGTCTGTGTGTAGTTTGCACATTCTCCCTGTGTCTGCGTGGGTTTCCTTCCACAATCAAAAGATGCACAGATTAGGTGGATTGGCCATGCTAAACTGCCCATAGTGTCAAAGGGTGTGCAGGCCACAGTTAGAGACAAAATGTTATTTCTTCATGATGTTAATTATACATTAAAATTGGCAGACATTGGTTTCAATATGAGCCGCAGTGAGTTGGTATCTCGTTGAACACAAAACTCATGGAGCATCTTGTTGCTTAAGAATGTCGAATTCTGCAAGCAACAGAAATATCCTGAAAGTGAGTCTGACCTCTGCAACATGTAGATATCAGAACTTAATTCAGTATCTGTAATTATTTCATTGTTATTACTGTTATTACTGTTAGTAGGAGATAAAGCAATACATTTTACCAAGTAATACCTGCATTTGCGTGGACACTTTCAGGACCTCAGAGTGTCTGAAAACATCTCTCAGACAAATAATTCATTTTGAATTGTTGTTATCGTTATGTAAACAGAAGCACAGCAATCAAATTGTTCACAATAACATTCCAGCAACAGACGTCAAAGAATGGGTGGTGTGCTGGCACAGCACTTAGCACTGCTGCCTCACAGTGTCAGGGACCCAGGTTCAATCCCACCCTCGGGCGACTGTCTGTGTGAAGTTTGCACATTTTCCCCGTGTCTGTGTGCGTTTCCTTCAGATGATCTGGTTTCCTCCCACAGTCCAAAGATGTGCAAGCTAGGTGGATTGGCCATGCTAAATTACCCATAGTGTATAGAGGGATGGGTCTGGGTGGGATGCTCTGAGGGTCAGTGTGGCAGTGTTGGGCCAAAGGGCCTGTTTCCACACTGGAGGGATTCTGTGATCTGTGTGCGCATTAGGTGGATTGGCTGTGCTAAACTGCCTATAGCATCAAGGGGTGTGCAGGCTAGGTGGGTTCGCCATGAGAAATGCAGGGCTACAAGGAAGGTGGGGAAAGATTCAGTCTGGATGCAATGCTATTTGGAGGGTTGGTGCTGACTTGATGGGCTGAATGCTCTGGTTCCATACTATAGCAATTTTATGCACAATAAGAACATTTTGTGATTCTGGTTGAGGGATAAATGTTGATCAGAGTGGAAGGTGTGTAAGACGCAGTCCTGTTCTGTGTAATGGTGTCTTTTACGTTCACCTTTGAGGATAGACATAACCTCATTATTATGTTATTTTCCTCAGTACCAAGCTGTACAAGGGCACTCTGGTGCCAGACTAAGTTTGCGTTTGCTTTAGACTCAGTGACTGGATTGCAGCAACTGACTGCGGCTGACACAGTGCTTCAATCTGTGGCCTTTGCAGATTAAGGACTTCAACTAATAATTGTGCTTTAGAATTTGCAATGCAGAAAACATTCCGTAAGCATAACCACACAGAACACCAGCAACATATGTGATGAGGATGGCAAATCCAGTGAGATCCAAACAAATCTCATTGATATTCTCTGCCATGGTTTTCTGTGCAGTGCGTTGTATTTATAAAATGCAGTTTGAATTGACAATTGCTTTCCAGATAGATTCCAATGTCAGAAGCTAACTACACCTGTGGAGACTGCAGCAAAGTTCAACCATATGTAGTTAGAGACAACAACCATTTGTATTTGTATTGTAAGAAGACATCCCAAAGCACATCACAGCAAAACAAACATTGACAAAAACTTTGTCAATGTATTTTACAGGAGGAGGAGGAGAGGTGCACGAGTTTGGTGATGAGAATTTTAAGACAGTTTTTGGACAGAGAACCAACAATGGTCAGAGATAATGATGTAGATCAGTAATGCAGAAGTGATGGGTAAAGAAGGCTTTGTCAAGGTTACAATACAGGCTTCAATATTTTTGTATAAGCTCAAAATTCTGGAGAGTGAAAGATGGAATGCTGACCAGAAGAGAACTGCATCTGGGGCTACAGAAACGGTTTTCAGTGCTGGAAAACGAAGGCAGGGCAGAGAAGGGCAATGTCTTGCTGGTTAAAAGAATCATAAATATTTTGTATGCTGTTTTATGGGGACATATAGTTTAGTTGTTGGAATATTTCATCTATTTGTTATGAGTTACAATCTTCTGAAACTTATTGCTGCTTGTTGTTTTTACATTCTGAACTTTAGAGAATCAGCTATAAGTAATCGTCAAGGGGCAGGGTCCAATGGGATTTCTGTTGACATCCTCCAAAATAACACTGATCATAAGTCCACAGAGGACCACTCCCAAAACCTCTCACAGCAAAAGATGTAAGAATGTATGAGTACGGTTGCAGTGTGATCCTTTATGTAAATGATGCATACTTTTTTTATTCACACGAGATGTAGGTCTATTTGGCTAGGCCCAGCATCTATTGCCAATTCCTATCTGCCCTAGAGAAGGTGTTGGTGATCTACCTTCTTGAATCACCGTAGTTCTAATGGTGGTTTTATCCAGTCCTTGAATATGGTGGGTGATGATCAATCAATTGGGAAAATTTCGTGAGAATTGAAAATTGAGATTCAAAGCACGGAAAAAAACTGATTTTCCAGGAAATGGGAATTTTACTCATAACTATTGATGTATCAGTAGGGGAATCAAAGGTTATGGGTCAAATGCAGTAAATGCATGGATATGAGGAATGTCGGAGCCGACATGATCCTATTGAAAGGTGGAGCAGGCAAGGGCCAAATAGCCTACTCCTGTTCCAACCTCTTATGGTCTTATGTTCCATGTAGCAAGAAACCCATCTGCATGTGATGTGATCTTATTATTGTCCCTTTTATATGCAAGTTACTATTTTCCCGGGCGGTGAAGAGAAAGTATACATGCCATTTCCCAACGTGAGAGTCTAAACAGATACAACTTACTGGCGTCTACTCTGGAAAACCATCTTTGCCAACCTTCCCCAACTGTTCAGGGTACACTGAACTGGCAGTGACTGCCTGTACCCTCTTCCCATGGCGGTTGGCATTCACAAAGTACCAGACTCACCATAAGATCATGACATGTTTCAGGCTAACATTTAACATTTTTCAGCACTTGATGCTGCATATTGGATGTGCTGACACCTTACATTGCAATACTGTCGCTGGGCTGCTTTGCATGCTGGGAGTGGACACCAACTCATGGATTGGAACAGGGTTTTCTTAGGATTCTTAGCTCACTTTCATAATGCTCACTCACATTGTCCTACTTGGATTCTCACAGATACTCTGTTGTGACTTGCCCTGTCTTTTTGATAATTCCTACCTCATTCAGAAATTAGTGCCTACATCTTTTAGCACAGACTCAAAGTCAGGAAGCATGTCATTTTTGCCTGCAATGAACAATCAAAGTGGTGGACATGTTGTTGTAAGGCACTGAGCAATGTCAATGTGGCAATCGCACGATGTGCTAGCAGCTCACGCAACAAAAATGCTGACTGTGTTTCAATCAAATAGCCATGTCTCAATGTCTAATGGGAGTAATCCTCAGTCAAATCAAGGAAGCTGTTGTTCATCAGGATATCCGGTCACAGTCAATTAATCAATATGTGTTATCAGTCCAGGGACTTGGGCACACTGTCAGTCAGCTGCTTGGTTCTTGCAGGGTCAGGGTTTTGGTATTGTTATAGTCTGGGGAAAGGGTCACAGTCAATCCTGCAGTTCCACTGTAACTAATCGAGGAATTAGTGGGAAGGACAGTGAGAGATCTACACTGATGTCATTCAGAGGTCTAGTTAGTCATGAGTTGAGGCTGTTTTTCCAAGTCAGCAGGGGGACTGGGCCACATTCAATCCAAGGATTTGTCACTGACCTTCAAAGGGAGTTAACAGGGCACAATGCTGTAGTGGGGAACTTGGGGAAGTCAGGTGTTAGGATTTGAGGCTGCATGATGAAAATCAGAGGGCATAATACTTGTGACGTGGGTAGGGGATAATTCAACATATAATGATGGGAGACAATAGAGATTTCAGGGCTTGGGTTCCTGTAGAGAGTCTGTCATTGACAGTCACCTCCATCTTAGCTTTCATAAGTGGGCAATGCATCACCATCTTTGGGAGAACTAAGTTCTGAGGCTTAGGGAGTAAAGTGGGGGCATGAAGGTTTAAGCGAAAGAATTGGGTGGGAAAGTGTGGAATCTCAGAACTAAAGGGGATTGGCAGGGAGTGCAAGGTAGAAAGGAACATAAAGGTTCGTGGTGTATCTTAGATTGACAGACTGAACCTGCAACACAGTTTTGTGAAAGGCTACCTGTGTGGATTTCCATCTTCAGCCGAACCACAGATTTGCTGTCAAAATGAAATACGGCTGCCACCAAAGCCAGAGAAGGTGCTGGACAACCTCTGCAAGAAGTTCTGTTCAGGAGATGGAATAGATACAGGACATCTGGAGTCCTTCCTTCTCAATGACACTTCCTGCAAATGAATGAGATACATTGCCTCTGTAGAATAAGGATGTTGTGGAACACCATTGTAGAGCAGTGTTATCTGCTGGAGCAGGATTTGTGATCTGAAGGGATGGATAACCATTATATATCAGCCATCATCAAAGTGACAGGAGCGCAGAAGTTTTATGGAACTGGCTATTTCCAAGGATCCAACGGGGATCTATCAATCCCCAAGCCAACAATTTATTGAGATTATTGCTGATAGAAATTTTCCCAGATCACACAGATATCTCATTTCACCATGACGGGTCAGTGCTGCAAACCAGCCAGTAGAATTTGTCAACAGCTGGCTTCCTTTTGGTATATGGTGCTGTAGATTGTACACGTGAGATGTCATGAGAACCATATCATAATGAGGCTTCATTAATAGAAAAGGCTTCCATTCAATCAATCCACAAATCATCCGTGATCATCTTTGCCATACCTTAAAGATCTACACCAGGTACCCTGGAGTATATATCCTTGACAACACTCAGGTTCCTGGTTCATTTCGGGTATTGGATACCTTCTAAGGATGAATGCTGAGAGACAATACCCCAGCTGAGGCTGGCCATAGATACACGACAGATCAATCTTCAACCTTCATGGAACAGAAGGTAGGCCTCCTAAAGACGAGAATTTAATGCTGAGATCTATTTTAGGGGAGGGAGTCAATGAAGTAGACTCCAGACAGTGTGTGCCATGCAACCTTAGCCTGCTGTGCATTGTACAGCTGGAGGCAGGCAGCAAGGAGGTGTGAAGGATGCTGAAGAGCTGGGAGAGAGGCATGAGAAGGATGATGAGGAGACTGAATTGGAAGAACATCACCCTCAGAACAATAGGAGTGGTGCAGCCTCAGGTACCATGCATTAAACAGGATTTAAAGGAAACCCACTTCCAATGGATGTGAGTTGAGTAAAGAGATCATTCATTGACTGGAAATTTGTTGCTCCCTAAAAGTCAAGCAGCTCCAGTTTAGTTCCAGAAGCAAATGTTTACTCGTTGGCTTTTTTTTGTTGCTTTTTCTGTTTAATTAAAGTTAATATTAACAACTATTTGAAAGAGCTATAGTGAGTCAAGCTCCCACATTCAATGATGAACAAGATGTTATGCAATGCTAGGCTTAGGGCAAGACTAATGGAACTTCAGATGAGTAGCCACTGTACCTTCATTTCATGTTGCAGCTGTATAAGACTTTAGTTAGGCCACATTTGGAATGCGGGTCTGATTGCCACACTATAGGAAGGATGTGGAGGCTTTGGAGAGAGTGAAAAAGAGGATTGGAGTGTATGAGCTTTAAGGAGAGGTTGCACAAACTTGGATTGTTTTCGTTAGAGATCAGAGGCTGAGGGGCGACCTGGTGAAAATATATAAAATTATGAGACAGATGGATAGGGTGGATAGCCAGTCAGAGTCTTGTTCCCAGGGTGGAACTGTCCAATACGAGGGAGCATAGGTTAAAGGTGATAGGGGAAAGTTTAAAAGAGATGTGGAGGCAAGATTTTTTTTTGCCAGAGAGTAGTAGCTGCCTGAAATGCAATGCCAGGGGAGGTCGTAGAAGCAGGTACAACAGCAATGATTTAGAGCCATTTAGACAGACACAAGAACAAGCAATAGACAGCTACAGACAATGTGCCGGCAGAAGAGATTAGATTAGAACAGCATCATGGTCAGCAGAGAGTTGGTGGGCTGAAGGGTCTATATCAGTGCTGTACCATTCTACATTCTATGTTCATTCTTGTAGCGACATCAGCAATGGCATTGATCAGACTGGAGCTGATGTAAAATGTATTTGCAAATGTGATATTTACTGTTAATAGAACATCACCCATGCCAACGAGGTGCTCTCAGCATCTTTGTAACAGGTATCCAAGAAGATACATCCTCTGGTCCTTCCTCTATGACCCTGAGAATATATTCTCTTCGAGTATTTATCCAATTGCCTTTCAAAATCACAAATGAGTCTGCTTCCACTACAACTTCAGGCAGCGTGTTCCAAAACATAACTATATCACTGTGTTAAAGTCAGTTTTCTCATGGGCAGGGTTTAATAGATGACAGGGTTTACCACTCCACCACTGGAAAATGTCAGCAGGGAACGACCCATAGCCTGTCCAGCTGCCCTGCATTCAGTTAACACTTTGAGAAGTGTTAATTAGCCCGAGGCAGACCTTCCAGTAAGCAATTCCGTCGTCTAAGAGCCCCCATCCATCTGATTGATTGGTAGCTCTCTGGTCTCAGCAGAGCCACACAGAGCAGAAGTAAATACAAACCAGCAGCTGAATTTAAGGCAACATTGGGGGTTTTGTATTGCATTAAGACAAAAGGGTCTGGCAGTTTAAAGGCTAGGGAGGAGAATGGCACCCGATGGGAGCTGTGATATGAAAAGTGTGAGCTTTGAAAAGGCTTCACTGCCAGGCCCCCTCCCCTCCCATCTCTGAGCTTCTCCCACTGGATATAGAGCAGGAGGACAACCTTGAGTGACCATTAATTGACCACTTGAGGACCCTGATTGAGGTGAGGGCTGCCATTTGCCTCTCATGCATGCCCCTTACTCTTTGACAAAACTGGGGATGGGGTAATAGGTGGCAGGGACATCACCAGGAAAATGTACTTACCAAACACCACGTGAAAATCCATCTCCATGGAATCACACAATTCTACTCCATCTCACCTCATGATCTGTGTCTTCTAGTTATCGACATTTCTGCTCCCAGAAGCAGTTCCTCCTTGTACTCTTTTACATGGACAAACACATCTAGGTCTCTCAATTCCTTTATCGCCTTTCCTACATTAAATTACATCTTTCATGCATCTATCAATTTTGCCAGTATCCCTAAACACTGTTACTCTCCTCTTCTTTGCTCAATTCAGTTCTAATTTCCTGTCATCTGAGAGCTTTATTATGCCCTTTACAGTGAAGTCCAGGGCTTTAATTTTGTGAACAAGTCTGTTTGCAGTATTCTATCAATGTCTTTTGGAAGCTCAGGTATACAGCCGCTGTATAACCCTCATCAATCCTATCATTCAGTTCAGTAAAAGACTCACGCAAGTTAGTCAAACACGATCTGAATTTGACAAATCTATGCTGACTTGCATTTATTAGCGCAAATGAAAGTTAATTTCATTCTGGATTACTTTCTGTTGAAGTTCCATCATTGATATTCAGATGACTTGCCTTTAGTTTTTATCCCTTTACCCATTTTTAAACAGGTTGTAACCATTTGCAATATTCCAGTCCTTGCAACTTCTGTCTTCATCTCCCTCAGGAAGCTCGGGTGCATCTCTTCCGGATCATATCTTATTTAAGGTGTACCAACTTTAAGTAGGTTTTTTTTGTATCTATTTTTATACTTTCCAACATCATTACTATCTCATCCTATACTGCTACAACAGGCATAACCTCTGATCCTGAAAAGACACATAGAAAGTGCTCATTAAACAACTGTCAAAGGCTGTACTGCCTCAAGAATATCTCATTTTTAATCCCTAATTGGCTACACACATCCATTGAATACTTAGTTTTGATAAGACCTTTTAGATCCCTATTACATTGATTGTTAATTTATTTTCACAAATTCGGTTTGCTCTTTTTTATTGAATTTTTTCCCCATTCACTTTTTTTTAGATTTTTTCTGTGCATTCAATATTCAACTTGTTCTTCTATTGTATGATGAATTTTAACTTTAACAGGAAACTTCTCTGTCCATATCTTTTTTAATCTGTTTAGGCGTAGCTTTCATCTCAATTGAGAATAACACCCCACTCCGTCCATATTGAAAAGCAATCAGAAATTAATGTCTATTCTTGTTTGTGTAAGTTATGTCACCACTGCCATGAGGCACACACCGACTGCTGGCAGATATCTTGAACTCATTTCATTAAAGTCCATGCGCTATCACATGGCTGTGTTGTACACTTCGAGCATGGTGTCAAAGTGGCACTGAGATAAATGTGGCTGAGCTAGAAGAAAGCACAGTGACTGACAAGAAAACACAGGCCCGCGCACAACTGCGAGCCACCAATGGAAAAGAAGTGAAGATCAACAGAAAAAACCACAGTTAAAACACCGCTCAGCATAAAACATCTGCAGCATGCCACATTCCAGCTCCCGTTCAAATTGCTGGGCACGTGAGGTGGAGTTGAGGATTCTCCTCTGCGCAACAGCAAAATTATGCAATAGTTCTGAGTTTTTTGAGCAAACCAGAACAAGTACAAGAATATTCCAACTATCCATTCTCTCCATGCCTCTCATACGCCTTTTGATCCTTTAAGCCAACTCAACTTTTTAATGTGATCAAGGCTCATCATCTATCTCAGTTCCCTGTTCCTGCTTTCTCCCCAAACCCTTTCATCCCTTTTGCCATAAACATTATATCTAACTCATTGAAAACATTAACTGTTACTGTTAACCACTTACTGTGCAGAGACTTTCACAGGCTGATCACTGTCTGGGTGAGGACATTTGTCCTCATCTCTGTTCACGCATCCTTAAACTATGACAAGCATGGGGCTGGATGAACACAGCAGGTCAAGCAGCATCATAGGAGCAGGAAAACTCGACGTTTCGGGCCTAAACCCTTCATCAGAAATCATTTCTGATGAAG
>JAHRHZ010000009.1:5226433-5243254 GCA_024137785.1 Ginglymostoma cirratum
ACCCTTCATCAGAAATGATTTCTGATGAAGGGTTTAGGCCCGAAACGTCGAGTTTTCCTGCTCCTATGATGCTGCTTGACCTGCTGTGTTCATCCAGCCCCATGCTTGTTATCTCGGATTCTCCAGCATCTGCAGTACCTTTTATCTCTTAAACTATGACCCCTGGTTTTTGACTGCTCAATCATTGAGAACATCTTTCCTGTGTTACTTTGTCAAGTCCCATTAGAATGTTATAGGTGTCTGAGAACCCCCACTCATTTTTCTAAACTCCAATGAATATAATCTTAAACAATCCAGTCCTTCTGCGTACGTCAGTCTTGTCATCCCAGGAATCAGTCCAATAAACCTTTGTTGCATTCCCTTCATAGCCGAAACCTACTTCCTCAGACAAGGAGGCCATCGTTGGTGGAGGTTTTAAAGGCAGGAACCTAAATCATTTTGCAAGAAAGTCTTCAGCTAAGAAACTGACAGACAAGTCTATGAAGATAACGAAGATGTTTGCAACAAAGATATCAGACAAAATTCCAGATGAATCAAACAGGACTACTCAAGAGATGTTAGATGATGATTTGGATCATTCAATCTACACCTTCCAGCAAGTTGGGATTCACAAATCTAAGGGAAAAAAAATATTTCTATTACATTGATGATGGCAGAATAAGAATGTAAAAGAATATGAAGTGCCAGTTAATCATTGGCGCTTCTCAGATCTGTCAGCTTCTCAAATCCTCCCAACTCTTTATTATTCCCAAAAGGAAAAAGAGTGTATGAGGCTCTGTAACACAAACTGATTGATGTGATGTCCAAATTTTGACGAATGCAGAACTCTTCTACAAGTTTAGACAATAGTCAACAAGGATCAACTGCAAGAAGGGTCCATCACCTGTGTTATTAAAAAAATGCCAGGGCCTCAGTTTGGACAGTTGAGTTGACAAGAAAAACAAATGATTATTTATGCTTGGTCTGGCTGTCACCCTCTCATGTGTGGTGATTTACCACCTGCTGCTTCTAACTGATATGCAGCGTCAATTTAGCAAATAGTTAACAAGTTATTGTGGTTAATTGATGAATTAATTGATAGGGTAGAAATAAAAGGGAAACAATGTGATGGTTAATAAGTGAAGTAATATAATAGATGATATGGTGATGAGGTGAAAAAGGGCATTCAGTTGTATGTAAGAACACTTTGGGTATTACAAAAAGAAGAAAAATAAAGGGGTAACACGGGAACTGATGGTTGGAATGAGCTATAAGACTGAGCATTTGATAAACTCTAGTTATAAAGAATTGTGGCTTGCATTCTGTTCGATCAACGAGCTAGGATCCAAATTTCAACTTTGTACATCAGTGCTCAAAGTTACAAATGCCAGATCAAGAAATGGGGTTTCTATCAGTGATGTGATGTTGTTTTCTCTCTGCCTCGTGGGTTGCCTGTAGTTGGGTAGATAACAGTTCTTGGATGTATGGAATCGGAAAATCAGAAAAGAGGTGACCTTCTAAGCATTTATAAAATCATGAGGGCTATAGATAAGGTGAATGGCAAATGTCTTTTTCTCTGGAATGGGGGATTTCAGGATGCGGGGGCATATTTTTAAGGGGAGAGGAGAGAGATTTAAAAAAAGACATGAACAGTAATTTTTTTCACAGATGGCTGTCCATATGTGGAATGAACTTCCTGAGGAATTGGCACAGTTACAAAGTTGAAAAGGCACTTAGGTATGTACAGGAATAAGAAAGATTTAGAGAGGTATGGGCAGGCAGGTTGGACTAGGTCAGTTTGGGATTATGTTCAGCATGGACTGGTTGGACTGAATGGTCTGTTTCCGTGCTGTATGACTCTATGACTCTAAGAATGTTGGATGAGGGCAGGAGGTTGGCTCAGAATGCATGATCACACCACCAAAACCATGCACATCATATTGGATGTGTGTCAGATGAGAGCTGAGAAGGCGATAATTCATGAATATACTAGTCCTTCCTTGTTATTAGTAATTCCAGATTTCACAGGTTCGGTACAAACAGCACTATGATGCTACACGCTATCTCCTTGATAGAGCACTGGAGTTTCAGATATCATAGTCCCACATTAGATCTGCTCTTCACCCTTCTCTTGTCCATTATCTTTTGTGCGAGAGTGAAGAATATCAAGATTGCCTCACACTTTTGAATGCTATTCCAATTATTGCAGTAGGTATATGGAGGAAGTGAGGCTGTGTGCAAGGCTAGAAGGATCAATAGGTGTGTGATGGTAAGGAGGGATATCTGGATACTTTTCATGGGGCCTAAGAGAAAATATTGAACCCCTTTTTGTCTTGGAGTGAATTGAGACACTCCTCAGCTTCAGAAACCCCAAACCTTTGATTCAGAAATTGCAAGCTTTTGCCACAGGATACATGAACCATTCTAGAGTTCTCAGGGTATTGAATACACCTACATCAAATAGAGAGGAGCTCTATTTCAAGACAGTGATGGGTGTGTTTCAGACACTGACTGAAAATACATGTGTTCTTTATATCATTTGCCTTCTCTGCATGATGTCATATTCCATCATAGTTTTTGTCTTCATTTCTGCATCAATTAGCATCAAAGTAATTTGTCGTAACCATTAATTTCCAAAAGCATGCCCACGCCAAATATCACAGTGTTGTAACAGTGCTGTTATACTTAAAGTATAATAATTCAATAGGAACATGTCAGTTTCTCTCACACTTCTGTGTTTTTCATGCTAGATAGCCTTTGGCAGATATGTGAAATTATTGTGATGAAAATCAACAGGTTTTGGATTCTGTCCATTGTTAATTGGCTAAATTGGTGTGTAGCAATGCAAGTGACCAAAGGCAGAATGAAACAAAGCAGAGGAGAGTTAACCAGAATCCAAGTTTACACTCTGTGTACAAATTCCTTTCTATTAAACAACAAATATCTGATATCATTAAGGTTCTTCCTTACATTTTACTAAATTTGGAGTCAAAAAGAACAGCCTTCATAATGAAGTCATGCTCTTAGCACATTACACAGGAGAAGAAAAGTAACTCGTTTGAGGACAATGCAAACATAGATACAGCCATCCATCACTTTGACAGATGAATGTTCAGCAAAAAAGAAAGAAAACGGATTATTGACTTGCCTATTGAAAACGGTTTAATGGCCTTCATAACTACACATGAGAATAATTCTGAGCAAGGTCTTTCCAGAGTGTGACAATGTGGAAGTGACTCAATGCTATCAATGTTAACTATGGATTGTCGATTTAGTGGTTTGCTGAAGTGTTCTGCTGATTGAGAGAGCACCTCATGCCATCTGGGGGGATGGCTGTTACACTGTCGGATTTGGAGCAATAGACTGATCACAGAACTTCAAGTAGAACCTTCACATTGATTCTCTTTTCAGCAACTGTTGGAAGCCCATTGTCAGTTCTTCTGCTCTTAGTTGGCTTGCAACTGGTGGGTTTCTTGCCAGGTGTGTAATACCTGTGAACATTGTCTACTTTGCCTAGATGTTTGCCTAAGTTTCCATCGTTGTTACCAGACCAGTGATAGTGATATTTAATGGCCACAAATGCTGCGCTGCAATATTGTTTACTCTTGTTTACCATTACAGAGACATGGTTACAGAATGGTCACGACTGGGAGTTAAATATCCAGGGGTACCAGACTATTCGGAAGGATAGACAGGACGGTAAGGGAGGTGGTGTAGCTCTGATATTCAAGAACGACATCATGGCAGTGCTGAGAGATGGTATAGGTTCCGTGGAGAATGAGGTTGAATCGATTTGGGTGGAAATTAGAAATTCTAAGAGGAAAAGGTCACTGATAGGCGTAGTCTATAGGCCACCAAATAATAACATCACATTGGGGCGAGCAATAAACGAAGAAATAACTAATGCCTGGAAAAATGGTACGGCAATTATCATGGGGGATTTTAATCTACATGTAGATTTGTCGAACCAGCTCGGTCAGGGTAGCCTTGAAGAGGAGCTCGTTGAGTGTATCCGTGATAGTTTTCTTGAACAGTATGTAATGGAACCGACGAGGGAGCAAGCTATCCTAGGTCTGGTCCTGTGTAATGAGACAGGAATAACTAATGACCTCATAGTTAGGGATCCTCTTGGAAGGAGTGATCACAGTATGGTTGAATTTAGAACACAGATGGAGAGTGTGAAGATAAAATCCAATACCAGGGTCATGTGCTTGAACAAGGGGGACTACAATAGAATGAGGGAGGACTTGGCTAGAGTAGACTGGAAACAAAGATTTTATGGTGGGACAGTTGACGAGCAGTAGAGGACTTTCAAATGAATTTTTCAAAGTGCTCAGCGAAAGTATATTCCAGTGAAAAGGAAAGACTGTAAGAAAAGGGGTAATCTGCCATGGGTGTCTAAGGAAATAACGGAGGCTATCAAATTGAAAGAGAAGGCATACTAAGTGGCCAAAAACAGCATGAAACTAGAAGATTGGGAAAACTTTAAAGGTCAACAGAAAGCCACAAAAAGAGCTATAAAGAAAAGTAAGATAGGACATGAGAAAAAACTAGCACAGAATATAAAGACAGATAGCAAAAGTTTCTATAAATATATAAAATGAAAAAGAGTGGCTAAAGTAAACATTGGCCCTTTAGAGGATGAGAAGGGGAATTTAGTTATGGGATATGATGAAATGGCCGAGGCATTGAACAGGTATTTTGTATCGGTCTTCACAGTGGAGGACACTAATAACTTGCCAGTAATTGACAAAGAGACGAAGGTAGGTGAGGACCTGGAAACAATCATTATTACTGAAGAGGTAGTAATGGGCAAGCTAATGGAGCTAAGGATTGATAAGTCTCCTGGCCCTGATGGAATGCATCCCAGGGTACTAAAAGAGATGGCAGGAGAAATAGTAGGTGCACTGGCGGTAATTTTCCAAAATTCGCTGGACTCTGAAGCAGTCCCAGCAGATTGGAAAACAGCAAATGTGACGCCACTGTTTAAAAAGGGAGGTAGACAAAAGATGGGGAATTATCGACTGGTTAGCTTAACCTCTGTAGTGGGGAAGATGCTTGAGTCTATTATCAAGGAAGAAATAGCAAGGCATCTCGATAGAAATTGTCCCATTGGACAGACACAGCATGGGTTCATGAAGGGCAGGTCATGCTTGACAAATCTTTTGGAATTCTATGAAAACATTATGAGCAAGGTGGACAATGGGGACCCAGTGGATGTGGTGTACCCTGGATTTCCAAAAGGCCTTTGACAAGGTGCCGCACAAGAGGCTGCTGCACAAGACAAGGGTGCATGGCATTAGGGGTAAAGTATTAGCATGGATAGAGGATTGGTTGACTAACAGGAAGCAAAGAGTGGGGACAAATAAGTGCTATTCTGGCTGGCAATCAGTGACTAGTGGTGTGCCTCAGGGATCAGCGTTGGGACTACAATTATTTACAATTTATATAGATGATTTGAAGTTGGGGACCACGTGTAGGGTGTCAAAGTTTGCAGATGACACTAAGATGAGTGGCAGAGCAAAGTGTGCAGAGGACTGTGAAACCTTACAGAGGAACATAAATACATTGAGTGAGTGGGCAAAGGTCTGGCAGATGGAATACAATGTAAATAAATGTGAAGTAATATATTTTGGTAGGAGTAATAGTAAAAAGGATTATTACTTGAATGGTAAAAAGTTGCAGCATGCTGCTATGCAGAGGGACCTGGGTGTCCTTGTGCATGAATCACAGAAGGTTGGTCTGCAGGTGCAACAAGTAATTAGGGAGGCAAATGGAATTTTGTCCTTCATTGCTAAAGGGATTGAGTTTAAAAGCAGAGAGGTTATGTTGCAGCTGTACAAGGTGCTGGTGAGGCCACACCTGAAGTACTGTGTGCAGTTTTGGTCTCCTTACTTGAAAAAGGATGTACTGGCACTGGACGGGGTGCAGAGGAGGTTCACTAGGCTGATTCCTGAGTTGAGGGGGTTGTCTTATGAGGAAAGACTGAGTAGATTAGGATTATATTCATTGGAATTCAGAAGATTGAGGGGGGATCTTATAGAAACATATAAAATTATGAAGGGAACAGATAAGATAGAAGTAGAGAGGATGTTTCCACTGGCAGGTGAAGCTAGGACAAGAGGGCATAGCCTCAAGATTAGAGGGAGTGGATTTAGGACTGAATGAGAAGGAACTTCTTCACCCAGAGGGTTGTTAATCTATGGAAGTCCTTGCCCAGTGAAGTAGTTGACGCTACGTCAGTAAACGTTTTTAAAGCTAAGGTAGATTTTTTTTGAACAATAAAGGAATTAAGGGATACGGTGAGAGTGTGGGTAAATGGATCTGAGTCCACAAAAAGATCAGCCACAATCTTATTGAATAGTGGAGCAGGCTCGAAGAGCTGGACGGCCTACTCCTGCTCCTAGTTCTTATGTCCTTATATTTCTTCAAATACACAATATTCTATCAAGATGTTAGTCAGACCATTTTGCACCTGCGAGCCCATGTCCTTGAGATGTAAGTCTACTTGATGTTTAAAATATATTTGACTTGCCCACTTGCTGAGTTATGCTTCTGGCATCATAGTCAATTTGAATGCTGCTGTTCGAGGTACAATGTGGACACACAGTAGACAGGAAGGAAGTTGCAGTGGGATTATAACTCACTCAAAGACAGTAAGAATTGCCGATACTGGAGTCTGAGATAACACAGTGTGAAACTGGAGGAGCACAGTAGGTCAGGCAGCATCAGTGGAACAGTAAAATTGACATTTCAGGTCAGGTTGAAATATTAGCTTTCCTGCTCCTCTGATGCTGCCTGGCCTGCTGTGTTCCTCCAGCTCCACACTGTGTTATCTCTGACTCCAGTATCAGCAGTTCTTGCTGTCTCTGAGGAAGTTGCAGTGTTGCCAGTTGCTCAGAAGTTTCAAATACTTGTATGTGATTAGTTTTATATTAAGGGTCAACGTGCCCGATGTTACCAGTGATCATATTTCACCTTTAGGCTGAGATTCAAACTGTAAAGTAGAAGAAGATTCATTCGTGCTCTTTTGTGAACCTGGTGTTTGTTTCTATGCTATGAGAGAAAGCTGTTGATTCAGAATTTCCAAAAGCAAAAAAACAACACTTAATCAACCCTCTCCTTTTAACATCAAGAAAATGGAGTACAACAGATGAAATCCCAACCTCTCCTGGACTCAGCAAAATCTCAACTTTCCGATGTCATGATACCTTTCATCCTTTTGTGTCTTTTGCATTCCAACTCTCAAAGAATTTCAAATATCTAGTTTTTGCACACCTCATTGTATAAAGTTTTGTTTTATTCTCTTGTGGAATGAAGGAGTTGCTGGCTGGCCAGCATTTATTGACCATTTTTACTTGTCTTTGAGAAGCTGCCTTCCTGAACCGCAGCACTCTATGTGTTGTAGGTTGATCCACAAAGCCATTGGGATGTAAATTCCAGGATTTTGATCCAGGAACGGTGAAGGAAAGGTGATATATACCTCAGTCAAGACAGTGAGTGGCTTGAAGGGGCCCTTGCAGGTGGTAGTGTTCCCATGTATCTGCTGCCCTTGTCCTACTAGATAGAAATGGCCATTCGTTTGGAAGGTCCTGTCTAAGAATCTTTTGGTGAATTTCTGGAGTGCATCTTGTAGATTATACACACTGCTGCTACTGAGCATTAGTGGTGGAGGGAGTAGATGTCTGTGGATGTAATGCCAATCAAGCAGGCTGCTTTGTCCTGGATAACATCAAGATTCTTGAGCATTATTATCAATCTCTTCTCAATGCTTTGTTCATTTCAATGTTCATACTCAGTCTCTTGGTGATGCATTTTCTTGAAATAGATGAAATCTGCTTTCAAGACAGACATTAGATTGCGTAGGATCCCCTCTCCAACTGATCAAAACATACATTCCATGGTCAGCAACATTTATGTGCAGTGGACACTGTCGAGGCCTTTAATGGTATAATTGTCACAACTCACAAAATGCTGCAAGGGAATTAACACTGAGGTTTGGCTTCCCTTATGACTTATTGAGAAAGAATGTGAAGAAATGAACTGGTTTCTGAAGTAGGGAAACCCTGCTTTCTTAAATTCTTATGAACTCATTGAACAATACATGATCTAAATAATTCCAATTTGTTGGTTCGACAAAGTATTGTTCCAGGAAATGTCACAGAAGTATTCTGTAAACTCTTTTTCTAGACTACCTTTATGAAATTAATTTGTTCCGTCTATGTGATGATTAAAGTCCCCACCATTATTATACTGCCTTGATTACAAGCTCTAATTATTTCTTGCTTTCTGCCCTATCCAGTGTAATAGACATTCTTATAGAGCCTGTCAACCACTACTATCCAGATTTTCAGACTCTGCATTCCAAATCTCTACAAATACTGTCTTCTCTGAGCCAAGACCTAATCTTACTACTACTCTTGTGTCATCCTGGGCTAGCTGGGACGCTTCTTATTTTGCATTCTGCCTTTGCTTTCAAAATGTTGTATATCCTGGAATATTTATTTCTGAACATTGATCAACTTGTAATTATGTCTCTGTGGGGCTGATTAGATCAAAACCTCCACCAGAAATCTCGATTTGTGTCATTAGCTCTTCTACCTAATTAGGAACAGTTTGTGCATCAAAAAAACTTAGAAATTATGATTCTTCACATAGACCTTATTTACCAATGTACTGTTACTGTTAAACAGACATCAGTGTCACATGAGTTCAAACTTTATCCTAAATTTCTCTCAAGGCATAAACTGTATGATGAAATTCAAATGGTAAGGAAATCTGTTGCTCCTTGAAAATTTCTTCAAACCAGTTTTCTATTGAATAAATTAACTTCTCCCCATTCTGAAAGTGCTGATATTTAACCAATGAGTGAAGAGGGGGAGAACAACCTTTCATTAATTATTAAGGCCCATTAACTAATCAGTATGGGAAGAAATGTAGTTAGATTTAATAAGAGATATATTCTCATAAAATTAAAAACTGACATTTTCATTTTAAAACCAATAACACTTTACTTAAACTTTTCTTTTTAAATATACTGTAAAATATGCTTTCAAAAATTAGAGAGTCATGCTGTCTCCTGTAAAGTAAAAATAATTGGATATTTGCTAGAGACAATCCACTTTTCATTTCAACTCAGACTTTGCTATCATGCATATTTCTTATTTTTACGAATACCTCCATACCAATATTCCACCTGAAACAATAGAGATATAAATCTGTGTGAAGTATCTGAATTTTGAAGGACTAATATCTTCTAAATGCACTGTAAGACATATATGTATAAAGCACACTGGGAGGTCACACATTCTAAATCACCAACTCATTCATCATTGTTTTGATCTACACATCTCTGCTAAGTGCCACTTTACATAATTGCACACCCAGCTAAGAGGCCCTCCTGCTGTCCACACACATTGCACGCGCTCCAAACAATTTTGGAATAACAAAAGTGTTGAAAATTTTGAGAAGCACAATTGCCATTTTGGGCAATTTGCATTTCCAGAACTCTGACTTCCAATTGTACCTATCAATCAAATCAGTCCCTAATGATTCACAAAGTCAGCGAGGAGTCAGTTGGTGCCATCACTTGGCTTGCCTCAGCTGTGCACTCAACTAAGATTCTCAAATGAATGAATTGTCAAGGTTTAACATTTGTTTTGGCCAATAGATTCTTAAATTTACAATGGGCCTCAGTTCAGTGTGTTCTCACGGCACCTCTGATTATATCAAAGAGTATCTCACAGCTCAAGATTTTGCAGACTGGTATTTTGTTCCTTCGGCATAAATACCAGCAAGAGTACGACCAACTGTAGGCTATAATGTTATGGAAGAGCAGATGGTGGTGATATTAAGAACATATTGGCATATCCTGCCAATTTCCTGCCAACTGCTTCACCACAGAAAATTCTACAGTTCAGTGAGAAACTGCATCTGATGAGAGACTGGTTGAGATTAGAAGCTATCAACAAAGTTGTATCAATTAGTTGGAGATGACTTGCAGCACCCATTATTCAGGGCAATGAAAGAAAGGATCAAGGCCAAGTCAAGAGCATTATCAAGCAAGGTCATGGCCACTGATGCTCAAGATTTCTAACTCACAATTAACAACAAATTGTACTTATGTATCTCTTTTTAATTATAACCTAACATACTTCAGAGAAGATTTATAAAATAAAATTTGACGGCAAGCCACAAATGAAGTTATTAGGGTAGATAATCAAAAACCAGATCAAAACGGTAGGTTTTGAGGAGGATCTGAAAGGAGAAAAGAGAAAAAGAGAAGAAGTTTGGGTGGGTGGTGTGGAACTGAGAGCTGACATCCCAGGCATCTGAAAGCACAGCCTTCAACAGGGGGCTTCAAAGGCCATAGTCGAGCAATGTCAATATCTCAGAATGTTGTAACATTGGACATCATGACAACTGTGGGACAAAGCGGGAATTGAAAACAGGGAATAGAATTCTAATTAGATTAGGTATTTTAAAATTGAGACATTGTTGAACTGGAAGCACCTATCAACAAACATTGATTGTCAGGCACCTGTCAGAGACTTGACTGGAATCAGTTACTCATCAGCAAACTGCTGCTGCCAGGATGTAACAGGCACTCATCGCTGAAAACAATATTGATTCAAATAGCAAGAGCAAAACAGGGTAGTATCTGTTAGCTGATCAACTATCTTAAAGATCAGCCTTACCGTATCCATATCATTTGCGCATCTCCTTATAATCTAGACAAGGCACATTCATCCACCTCCCCGCACACAGCTCCTTCTTCAGCCTCTATGTTGACAGAGGTCAACATCTTTTGATCAAAAATTATGAGCTTTCATGATATGGGACATCTTACGATTTGCCATCTATTTACTTCCAACATTATATCAGTACATACTGCTGACAAACTCAGTTTAGCAAGACACATATGTAAATTTGGATTAATTTTCATTTGTTCTTCTGTAAATGGTATGGGATCATGTTTCTAAAGAACTGCACTATCATTCCGACTTGGTTGGTTGGCTAGTTTGTGATGCAGGATGATGCCAGCAATGTGGGCTCAGTTCCCGCTCGGGCTGAGGTTACAATGAAGGACTCTCCTTCTCAGCAACCCCTCACCTGAGGTGTGGTGACCCTCAGGTTAAACAGCCACCACCTGTCTCTCTCTAGTAAGAGAGAAGCCCCATGGTCCCCAGGTGGCTTTATCTTTACCTTTTCCATTCTGACATGTTCATAGTTATTATTTGTGTCAATATAAGCTTGAGTATGGATGTAATGACTGCAGTCCATTAAACAATCAAATGGAAATAAATGTGTACAATACCTGGGATGAGGTGTAGAATTTGCATTACCTTGGCTTACTATTATCACCTCCTGGCCCAAAAGTTGTAGATTCTAGTTCCATTTCAGAAACTTGAGCGTATAATTTAAGCTGATACTTCAGTCCAATTCTGGCACATTTATCATATTGATATGATATAAGGCAAGGCCCAGGCTATTTTGCCAAGGAGAGGTTAAAATGTCCAGTGGTAATGTTTCAATGAGAAGCAGGGGAACTTGACCCTAAGGCTAATACCCTCCTTTCAAACAACACCAATGAAGCAAACTAACAGCTCATTATTACATTGCTGTGTGCAATTTAGTACATCTAGAGCAGGCACCGTAACAGTGTCAATTCCTTTCTACCTTTCCTTTTTCTCTCTCATCCTTCATCTTCCCCATCCTTCCCTTCATCTCTCCCTTCCTTCATCTCTCCTGTCCTGTCCTTTCCTTTTTTTGTCACTTTCTTTCTTTCAATCAGAGTACTGTGGAGTCATTGACTACATTTTAAGCTTACATCAAGAGATTTTCAAATTTCCAGGGAATTGAGCGATATGGTGACAAGGCAGGAAAATGACATTTAAGCTCAAGATTCAGCCATGTTTGAATTGAATGGCAGACCATATTATCTACTGCTGGTCCTATGTGTTGCATCCTGGTCCTTATTTCCCCCTTTCCTTCCATCCCTTGGCAGGGAATAAATTGTGTTAAATGTTCAGAGCAGTTACTGACTGAGCAAACTGATTTCCTCAGCTGCACTCATAGTTCCTTCAGAAGTATTTGCAATTAAGCAACTTTATAGTAGCTTGAGAAGTGTGAACATTGACTTTCCAACATTGCTGGATAGAATAAGCTCTCACCCTGTCATTTTATTGGAATGCAAATTGAGGGTAAAAATACCAATCTGTGTTCCCAGCATGGTGCTATGTTGTGGAGAAAGATAATGCTAAATTAGCAATTCCAAAGCTCCCTGTCATTTCAAAGTCCATGTTGCAAGCAATGATTTGCTTTAGTTATTGCAGTATGCTCAGTTTTTAGGATTTACCTTGACTCTGTACCAGTAAGTAACTCTACCCAATGGAAACATTTTTGGAGAGTTGAGGGTTGTTGGGGCTGGGGTTGTGGAAATTTAGAACACCATGTGCAGGGTTGCCTCTGCAACATTTTTCTCAGAGATGGCCTCCTAGTGACAGCTGCTACACACGTAGCAACAGGTATTTAATGACCGAATACCATTATTAAATACCAGACCGGGCATGTAGTAAGATAAAATTGGGTAATGCCCGTATTTGCAGCTAAATGAAATTCTATGGACAGATCACAGGCAACCTGAGGTAGATTGATAAGCTGGTGTGTCATTTTTGTTTGAAAGACAGTCAGTTGTGTAGAGGAAGAAGACAGCAAGAATAATCAACCTGCAGTCAGAAACCTAGCATAGAGGCATCAGCATTCTGAGTTGTGTGGCAGTGCGCCAGCAGAAGCTACCAGAGCAACTGCTCCGCACATCCTAATGTAGTACAGAGCGCATATCGACATGGGAAGCAGTTATTCAGTGGTTTAGCAGAGTGCAGTAGGCTGAGCAGCATAGCAAGATATGGACTGGACAGCATCATAAGAAAGTGGCTGATGAGCAGGTTTCAGAAGAAATCACTAGTCTTATTCATTGGGGATAATGGCAAAGGTTTAGCTACCTTAATCTAATAGGGTTGCAGTGCCAACAAAAAACTGCAGTTCTTACACCAAATCATCGTGGACATATGTGAATTTTGGATAAGGCTCTCAGGCCTCAAGGAATGAGTGCTTGGAGCAATGAAAGTAAGCCGTTCCCAGAATTTATGTGTCCAGCCGCTTTTAGGCCTCAGCTGTGACTATTTTGCAATGACCTTTGATGCGGAAGCCATGCAGAAATTTTAAAATCTGAAAATTGTAAGGAACCTGTAATCGATTTTAAGAATGTTTGAAAAGGAATTTTAAGAGTTTGCATCAATTATAATGAGATCCTTTCTGATACATTTTACTCATCCCTATAGTTCGGTGACTCATGACATGGAAGCAGTGCTAACGGGAAAACAATTAAGATATAAAATCCACGTGGTCAGACAAAAAGGAAATCTGGAGCAAGAGGTAATCATTGCATAGATGCAGGAACTTTTGAACATACAGTGTGAATGGGTTAAAAAGGATCTAATAGCTAGAAGTCTGCACAAATAGCTAAGGCGTGTTAAAAAGCTGGTGTTTTATTGGGAGAAGGGATTCACAGAAGTGTTACCCTGCTGATGATAATCATAGCCATGAAACTTGGATGAAAGTTGTTGTTGGACAGGACTCTGAGCCACCAAGCTGAATAAAGAACAACATATTGTAGAGCTGTAGCTCTTAATTTCTTCATTTGGCAGTCATTCAGCAAACTTGGTGTGATTTATAGCTTCACCACAGAAATTTGTATCATTGCCACCTGTGCAAATTCACCCACCTTGTGCCAGCCATTCTATACATGACTGCAAGCCATCAAGTTGAATATATCTGTAATATCTGAGGGTGCTCTATCCCCTGTGACATTGCATACTCAAGGTGTTACTCATCCTTTGAGATCTACACTGCCTCATTAGCTGCTTTCCACTGCTCTCCCTTTTGGCATTAGTCCTGCAATTTATAAAAGACACCAATTAGCAAATTCCTTTTCTCTCCACGGCTACTAGTGCACAATTCTAGCTCCTTTCCAGAGAAGAAAACAAGGATATATCAGCAAAGTTGAGTTATTTACTACGACCTGATGGCCCAACCCAAAATGAGTAATTCACCTTCTCTCTGACCTCTGTAGATATCCTGCTAATCTTCACAACCTCCTTCTATATTGCTGATGGAACTGAGAGAGTTTTATGCTTCATTGATGGGACACAGGTGTCACTATCTTGGCTAACATTTATCAATCATCCTTAATTTCCCTCAAGGAGGTAATGTTGAGCTGCCTATTTGAACCACTGTAATCCATCTGATGTCTGTACACTGACTGTTCTCTTAGAAGGAAGTTCCAGAATTTTCATTCAGTGGTAGTGCAGGGACAGTGATACAGATTCAAATCAGACTGGGATGTGATGTAACTGGGAAAGGGCAGTTGGCAGTGTTCCCATGCTTCTACTGCTCTTGTCTTTATTTGGGACAGGGGGTCATAGGTTTGGAAGGTGCATTCAAAGGAGCCTCAGTAAGATACCATAGTGACCTTGCAGATGATACATGCCATTGCTACTTTTCAGTTGTTGACAGAACGAGTCAATGTTCAAGGTGAAGAATGGGATGCCAGTCAAGCAGACTGCTTTATCACTACACTCCTGATCTGTGCCTTGTTAATGATGAGCAAATTTTGGCATATTAAGAGAGGAGTAACCCACTGCAGAATTCCCAACCTCTGATGAGCAGGTTTGGGAGAGACAGGCTGAAGAAGTGTTGTGTTAATGTCGCTGAACTCCTATTTTGGAAACCCAGGGTTTTCTTCAGTAGACACTGTAAGTTCAAGTTTTGTTAATAAATCTGGAATTAAAAACTAATCCCAAAGACTGTGACAATGAAATCATTGTCAATTGTCATTAAGAAAACCCCCCACTTGTTTCAGTATTCCTTTCAGGGAAGGAAATCTGCTGTCCTCACCTTGTCTAGCTGACATATGTCATCAGACTCAAAACCACTTTGCTGACTTAGAAATGGCCTAGCAAATAATTCAGTTTTATTAATCTGCTAATGCTAAAAATGAATCATATGCATTCTCACCTCACTATTTTGTGTTCTGTTCTGCAAGATGAAGTAAGATAAAAAGGTCATGAATGAGAAGCTTCCAATCTCCTCATGTAATACTTTTCAGATCATCGTCTCATGGTGCATTGCCACATCTTCCAAAACTTGGTGGGCACTTGGGACACACAGGCTCAGTATTGTATGGACGTTTCTATATTAAAGCATTGCAGTGCACAGGCCAGGTTTGCTTTTCAATTCTCAAGTGTGTCAGCCGTGGATTTTATGACAGCATCCAGACCTCAGCAGGTCATTGAATCACTTCCAGCACTCAACGTATGTCTTCCTTGCTATATTGCAGTTAGACACCTTCAACCACCTTCCTCAAGGTGACTGACCTCCTGCTCCTCTTCTCTGGGAACAAGATAATCCTGCAAGGCCTCGATGTCACCCAAAATTTCCAGGGCAGTATCATTCAATTGTGAGACTGTCCCACCATCATTCTGGGACAGAAGGTACTCTGAATGGCAGCCACAGTTCAGGTTACTGGAGATTTCCTGACCTCCAGGTCCCACCTTTGGGACCACAATTGGGTGGGATTACTGAAATGGTCTGTAAACTGGCTGCCTCTGTGATATTGCACAAGAGCATGGGCCACAGAAATTAATGGAACTGGGACTGATATTCTTTATAAATTCAGAGGATTCTGGTCTGTGTTTCTAACTGAAGGTAGTGTCCTATGCCCATTGCCTTTTAATATCATTGTTATGTTACAGTTGTATTAATATCATTTGTGTAGTATATCGAACACTCTCGCTGTCCTAGAAATCCGTGGGAGAGTCTCTGTTTTCACTTGAAATAATTTTACGGCATCTTTAAGCTCATGCAGGACAGTAATCAGTTAATGTTGGATATCATGTTCATTTTAATTGCTTCTACTCAGCCATGGGGACGTAGGGGAAATTAATTCACCCAAGTCGTTAGGCATTGCTTCAATAATTACTTAAAGAGACACTCCAAATGTAAAACAACCTGTTTAACCGGTTTCCTGCACAGAGCATAACTCGACTATTTAATTCGTCTGCTTATCATTTTTATCTTTACATCTTCAGAGTAAAACTGTATTTTGAAGTGCATGTTTCGCTATTAGCAGCAACCAGATATGCTGGTGGCTAATACTGCATTGCAATGCAGCACCATGTGAATGTTTGCTTTTATACTTCCATTGCAGTACGGTAGATCCATTAGTGAACAGAGACTACACCTTGTGTTTAATCTCCAATGAAGACTGTTTTATGTAATCTCTTAATTGAAAACGTTCCTTCCAGCTAATACTTACAGCTTCCCAAAGTACATTACAGGGCAGTAGGAATCAGTATTACATCGTCAGGCTACAAAAAGAGGAGCTTGATTCATTGAGAACAATTGTTATCACTACATGAAAAATGGTTACTCAATATTTGAGCTCCATCATTACGATTTAACACCTGGGACTTTAACAGATGGAAATGACTTTAAAAAGGATGAACAAAAAAAATCACGAATTTAAAATGGCCACAGAATTGTTGTATGTTCTGCCATCAGTATTCGCCATGCACATGGGTCCTTTAGGAGTTTGTGGCTGCAAAGGTAATCATCTTTTGGCCCAATGATAAGAGTCCTTAGAGTAAAAGAGATGTAATCTATTGCAGAGATAGTAAGAATTTCAGATGCTGGAGTCTGAGATAACACAGTGTGGAGCTGGAGGAACACAGCAGGCCAGGCAGCATTAGAGGAGCAGGAAAGCTGACGTTTTGGGTCTGG
>JAHRHZ010000009.1:5243654-5254370 GCA_024137785.1 Ginglymostoma cirratum
GTCAGTGCTTGCTATCTCAGTACTATTGTTATATATTTGTTTATATAATTACATTTACTGGTACTCCATATTCCTCCAAGTCTTTGATTTTACAAATTTGGATGATCTGGAGGTTTCACTGCTCTCCACAAGAATGTTCTCTTCAGATCTGGAAGAGTAACGGCTTGTTGTGTAGGCAATAGCTGTCTTGGACTACTTTCACAATAATGTGAGGTCTGTAAGTCTACTTTGAATTGGAGAATGTCATTCCTGCAAGAGGAGGCAGTTTTCTCTTGACAATATTTGGAAACTTTAGATTTTTGCCTCTTCTTATTTGTGACGTCCATCAATAGTTTGCACCGTACCTTTGATATGTGGCAATGGAATTTTGTTCTCGGTCTGCCTGAGCATCTGAGCTGAAGTAGGGAGATGTTTTACTTCAACTTGTCATTTAAGTTGGTCTTTCCTGACTGCCCTCACGATTGAGTCAACTTGTCTATTTCCTCTATGGTATTCTTTGAAGATTCATATACTTATCTATACTGTCATATCCATTATATCATTCATGATTCTTCTTTGGAAGTTAGGGAGGTCAGATATTTTACACCTTGTCATTTCAATGTCTAATGTATGACTTGAGTTTGGCATAACTAATTGTACACCATGATGTGTTACAATCTTCAAAACAGTTGCAGAGTCTCAATTCAGTTGCTGCTTCCTTGTTTGCCTTTCATAGATCATAGAATCCCTACAGTGTGGAAACAGGCCCTTCGGCCCAACAAGTCCACACCAACCCTCAGAACACTCACCCAAAACCCATCCCCTATAACCCACCTAATCTACACATCCCTGAACACTACGGGTAATTTATCATGGCCAATCTACCTAGCCTGCACGTCTTTGGACTGTGGGAGGAAACTGGAGCACCCGGAGGAAACCCACACAGACGTGGGAGGAATGAGCAAACTCCCCACAGACAGTCACCCAAGGGTGGAATTGAACCCAGGTCCCTGGCGCTGTGAGTCAGCAGTGCTCACCACCATGCCACCATGCTGCCGTATCTTGTCAAAATTTGGTTGCACTCAGAATCTGAACTTTCTTCAGTTTTGATAGCAGTGGAAATTATTTGTATCAAACCACTACAAACTGCAAGGGACCCAGAATGGAATTCTGTTGCACAGCGCTGGGCACAGGCTTCCAGTTACAAAAACAACCTTTGACCATCGCCCTCTGTCTCTTGTCGCTAAGCCAACTTTGGATCCAGTTTGACATATTGCCCCAGATCTCTTAGGTTCTTGAACAGTTATCCCTGTGAAACCATCTCAAAGTCCATGTAGGTCCACGGGTGGTCACCTCCTCAAAAAGCTCAATTATACTTATCAGACATGATCTTGGCCTGACAAATTATGCTGAATACCTTCGATCAATCTTCCACTCCCCAAATCGAGATTAATTCTGTCCCTCATAATTATTGCCAAAAAATTGCCCCACCACTCACTAATCTCTGAATATCTGGTTTATCCTACCACATCACATCTTAAATCTACACTGTCTCATATGTCTCCACCACCAAGTTCCTTTTGTGTTTATTTTCTGGTGCCAGGAATTCCAAGATTTGCTCCCATTATTCCAATTTCCAGGCTTTCTACCTCTGTCATAGGTTAATGATTTCCTTATCACACTCTCCAGCATATGAAATCCATTCTCCATTCATTCTACACATCTGAGATCTCCTACCATCTACCACTTAATCACTTTCTCCCTGCCTTTCTTGTTTAATCCACAGCCAGTGGTAGTGATCTCAGGTCTGAGTCAAAAAACAGTGAGTTTTCAGATCAACCACAGAAACATGAGCACAAGCGCTAGATTGTGGGAATACTGCACTGACAAATTACTGTCTCTCAGAAGAGATATACCAAGGCCCCATCTGCACTCTCAGGTGGATTTGGAGGAGATAAAAGGTACTGCAGATGCTGGAGAATCCGAGATAACAAGTGGAGCTGGATGAACACAGCAGGCCAAGCAGCATCGTAGGAGCAGGAAAGCTTGGCGTTTTGGCCCAGACCCTTCATCAGATTTAGAGGATCCGTTTTACTACTTTGACAAAGATTAAGAGCATTCTCCATGGTGGCTTGATCAATGTTTATCCTTTAACTAATATCACAACTACATCAGTTCATTGTTATTATAGGACATTGTTGTGTACAAATTAGCTGCTCTCTTCGGTAAATTTGTACAGCTATCACACTTCAAAAGTATTTAATTAACTGTAAGACACTTGGGGATATTTTAAGTTAGTGAGAAATACTACATCAATGCAACTTATGTCCTTATTTTCTCATAAACGTGCCCAATGTCTCTAATTGTTGTGGTTCATCAAAATGTACTTGACTCCAATTCCACTTTCCCAGCTGTTCATTGTCTAGTTTGGAATCACCTCCTTCATGCAAAATTTTCCACTAAATTCATTGTGTTGTCCACAGCTATTCCTGGCACTTGGTGACCATTCCCTCTATGTGCCTATGTCTCTTTCAATAAACCAGTATCTATAAAGGAAATAAGCTATTGTGGCTTCCTCAGTATGAAAATAAGGTACAGTCAGTTCTGCTATAACATGATAGTTGCGTTCCTGCATAACATCGTGTTATAGAAAATTGCTCAGTAGAAATAAAGTGGCCTATGGGAAAAACAGGGTTGGGGCAGACCACCAAAAAAATCACTGAAAGCCTAACACAAAGGATAGCACAGTTTGAATAAATGTTTAATTTGTATCTAATAATGAAATAAAAGTAAATTTAACACCTTACCTTCAAAATAAGGTTAAGATGACTTGATAGGGGAGGAAGGTTTTGCGGTCGCTCTGTTGTTAATGCAGGGGCTGAGGGTCATCTCATCATCACCTTCAGGTACAGTTGTGGTTGCAGGGTTAGGGTGAAAATAGTTAATCCAGAGGTGGGTGGCTGTGGTTCAATGTCTTCTGACTGTTTTTCGTGGGTTGGCTTATAAAAGACATCTAGTTCTTGCTGCATTGCCTTTTTGCTCCTTTCATGAAGAAGCTGTTCATAGGGTGCCAAATAAGATCTTTTTCCACTGCTACGCTGCTGTTTTCGGCCCTGTAATCGTCGTCCTCTAACAGCTGCTACTACTTCTCGATTTCCCTCGGGATAGAAGATAAAACAGAAGTGAAAAGCTCTTGTGGTGCTGCATCCTGGACTTCATCTTCTTCATCTCCAGCTTCCACTACCCCTCAGTGACAAGTTGTTGTAGATCAGCTTTTTGAGAGGTCTTCACAGTGGGGCTCAAGCATCTCTTCAATATCCTCATTCTCCACTTCTTCAAATCCAACTTGCTTTGCAAGACCAACACAATGTTCTTTGATTCTTGGAAGCACCTCTGACAGATCAAAGCCCTTAAAATCTGGAAGAAAATCTGTGAGAAGCTTCCGCCGAACTGCATGCAAGCAGTCCTTACTGACATCACCCGAGGCCTCCCCCATAATGTCAATCGCATTCTTGATGTTAAAACGCTCCCAAAATTGAAGAGCTCTGCCCTTATCCCCCTCAGTGATTGCAATCAGCCTCTTAAATGTGTACCTTAAATAATAAGCTTTAAAATCTGCTATTTCACCCTGGTCCATGGGTTGAAGGAGAGAGGTTGTGTTTGGGGGTAGAAATAGCATTTTGATGTTTTCAGAAAGGTCACCAATTGTTGGAAGATGTCTTGGTGCATTATCCAGGATGTCCTCTTATTACACTCAGAACACTTTATAACATCTAGCTTCCCTTCCAGTGTTATAGCCTTTCTTTTACATTCACCGCCTGCAATTTTATCACCAGGACACTTGTTGCTAACATTTTTGTCACTTTGACCTCGCCTTTTTTTGGGTAACATGGTAAAATTTGCAAAAAAGCTAAAAATCACAGAGTACTGTTCCTCTCACAGTAAGCGCTTCACGACAAAGTCTGTGAAACGATCATGTGCTGTTGACACATACTCCTCCAGGCACCAACGGAATCGTGTTATAGCCAACACAAGTTCTGGCTTTAGAAATAGCATTCCCCGATTCGTCAGTCACGTTACAGCCAATTCATGTTTCAGGAACACGCGGTGCAGCAGAACTGACTGTCATACCTACCCTGTACTTGAATTGAGAATGCCTGGAAGACACGGTATTATTGTTTTCGTCTGTTACTTTGGATATTATAATGGTTTTGTAGCAGAAATTATGAAGTGCATGGATGGAGGTTTGAGCTCATAGTGGATAGAAGTGCTTGATTAGTAACCCATCCACCACTTAAAAATCCATCCCTTCACCACTGACGCAAATTGGGAACACTGTGTACCATATCAGAGATGCAATACAGCAACTCACCTTGGCTTCCTCAACAGTACCTTTCAAGCCCATGACATCTGCCATCATGAGGACAGGGATAGTCTACTCTTGGGAACGCTACCGTTTGCAGTGTCCCCTCCAAATCATGGCTATGTGGCTCTGTGGTTAGCACTGCTGCCTCACGCTACCAGGGACCCGGTTTCAATTCCAACCTCAGGTGACAGTCAGTGTGGAGTTTGTACATTCTCCCCATGTCTGCATGGGGTTCATCTGGGTCCTCTGGTTTCCTCCCACAGTCCAAAGGTGGCAGGTTAGATGGATCGGCCATGCTAAATTGCCCACAGTTACCAGGGATGTGGGGTTACGTTGATTAGCCACAGGAAGTGCAGGGTTACAGGGATAGGGTAGGGGGTGGGTCTTAGTGAGATGCACAGCAGAGGATTGGTGTGGACTTGATAGGTCGAATGCTCTGCTTCCATAGTGTAGGGATTCTATGAAAATCTTCCTGACTGGGAACAATATCACTATGCCTTCATTATTACTGGGTGAAAAACCAGGAATTTCCTTCCAAATAGCACTGTTGGTGTGCCTGCAACAGATCAACTGCATTGGTTCCAGAAGGCAGCTGATCATTTCTTCACAAGGGCATTTAGGATGGGCAACAAATGTTCACCTTGCATAAATGCCCACATCCTATAGAAGAATTATAAAAGCTGAGTGGTATCTATCTTCTGGTGACCTGCCATTTTAATTCTCTACTGCATTCTCATTAACTTCACTCAATTCTTGGCTTAAAACTCAAAGTAATCACAAGGAACAATACCTTATTTTTCAATTAAGCACTTTGCAGGCTCCTGGAAACAACATCCAGTTCAACAATTTCAGTCTATAATCTCTTCCCATTTTTTTTTTCTTTTCTAATAAAGTTTCAGTCTTAATCTAGTTAATTTCATGATTTAACATTTTGGCAAGATGACTGTCTCTGTCCTGCACTAGTCTTTTGGCGTAGATGACATGCTCAAATCGCAGGTGTCGGACTTAAACTCCTGACTTTGCATTGAGAGGGGTACCACTGACCAAAATAGGTAAACCTTAACAAACCCAAAATACTGCGAATTTTGGAATTCTGTATTTAAAGAAGAAACTACTGGAAAAATTCTGTTTCTCTCTCCACAAAAGTTGTCATACCTGCTGAGTTTCTCCAGCATTTTCCATTTTAATTAAACTCATTAATAATCAGACAAAGAACATTTCTGACATTTACAAGAAACAAAGGTATTTTAAAGACATTGAGTAGACAACTTTAAAGATAAGGTAGAAAAATCAAGCAGAAGCAAACATTACAAAAGTACGAATCCGAAAGTTCCAATCGGCGATCAGTTCATTGAAGCATTTGACGAGAGTTTGCAGCTTTTGGTGATTTGACTTGATTTAATTTGTTGTAGTCTTGTGTACCTAAGTACAGTGAAAAGCTTTGTCTTGCAAGCAGTACAGGCAGATCATTGCTGTCAAGGACATACAGATCATAAGGTGCTAAGACAGTGAGGCATACAGGGTTACAACTGCACAGAAGGTGGGCTTTATCAACTTTAGCAAGATCAACATTATTTAAAGTTAGACTCCATTCAGCAGTCTAATAACAGCAGGGAAGAAGGTGTTCTTGAGCTTGTTGGTGCACGTATTCATGCTCCAGTATCTTCTGCCCAATGAGACAGATTGTAAGAGAGTATTACCAGGGTGCGATGAGTCTTTGATGAAGTTGTCAGTCTTTCTGCGGCAACGACAAGTGTAAATGGAGTCCATGGATGGAAGGTTGGCTTCTGTGATGGTCTGGGCTGTGCGCACAACCTTCTATAGTTTCTTACGGTCCTGGGCAGAGCAGTTGCTGTACCAGGCCGTTATGCACCTTGACAGTGTGCAGACTCACAGAATGAGAAAAATGTGGTTTAGCTGAAGACAAGATCACAAAATACACACAAAATGGTGGAGTTTACAAGTGTTCTGTCTTGTCAAGGTTCTTCAAACAGCCTGAGTGAATTACTATGGCCCCAATATTTACAAATTTCCACCACTGGTGATCTGGGGGGGATGGGGCTACAGATTGGGGATTGTCAGGGCATGTCAGATACGTGGCAGATGCCTTCCCATCATCAATGACTCATCAAATCAGCCTTAGCTAAATGTTCATTTTCTAAACTCGCTATCCTTGTAAGTTTTTCCTTCCATAGTTATATATCTAATCATACCCAGAACAACAGCAAGGTTAGATAATAGAAAAAGTGGTTAGTGGAATTAAAGGTGACATGACTGATGAATTATTCTGTATCTCTAATGAACATGTCTGCATAATGCTCTGTATGGACGTTAAGTTTGTTTGATGGATGAGAATCCGTGCCCTTGCACAGTGGATTCACTGAGCTGAAATGAGTGGTAATCAGATTTTCACAAACCTTCTGTTCAAACCCCTTGGTTCAACAATGAAGGGAATAAACATGGGAAAATGTAAAGGAAAAGATGGTGTTATTTTACAGCTAAGGACTTCATTATCTGACTGCCAGCTGTGAGCTGGAGTTAAAGTTAACAACTTCACAGATCTATACAAAGAGATTATGCATGATCCAAGTGGAAAAAATACTGTCCAACAGTAACACCGTGGCCTCTGAGTCATAGATTGTGGTTACAAGCTTTCCGTGGAACCTTTTTCTGTGATTATTGCTTGAGTGCATCACTAAAAAAGATTAGCTGTTCATTTTTACCTTACTGCTCATAAGATCGTGTGTGCAATTGATGACCATTTCTTTGGTAGTAGAATAGAAACAATAGCCCAGAAGTAATTAGAGATAACAAGCACGGGGCTGGATGAACACAGCAGGTCAAGCAGCATCATAGGAGCAGGAAAACTTGACGTTTCGGGCCTAAACCCTTCATCAGAAATGGGGGAGGGCAAGAGGGTTCTGAAATAAATAGGGAGAGAGGGGGAGGCGGATAGAGGATGGATCAGTGGGAGAGAGATTCCCTGAGGTTTGTCCGGAGGGAGGAGGGTAACTTCTTCAGGGTAGGCATCCTTGAATACTTTGAAACAGCCATAGTGTTGATTTGATTTGATCTATTATTGTCACATGTACCGAGGTACAGTGAAAATGTTGGTTTTGTGTATAATACAGGCAAATCATACCGTACAAATATCATAGGGTAATTGAACAGAGCAAGAAATATTAAGTTACAGCTGCAAAGAAGATGCACAAAAAGCAAAGTGAACATTAGATTTGAAATTTGAGAGGTCCATTCAGAAGTCGGAGTAGAAACTGTTCTTGAACCTGTTGGTGCATGTGTTTAAACTTTTGTAGCTTCTGCCTGACAGAAGAGGTTGTAACAGATTATAACCAGGATGGGAGAGGTCTTTGATGATGCTGGCTGCCTTTTCAAGACAGTGAGAAGTGCAGTGGAGTCAATGGATGGAAACATTGATTGAAACAACATTGGCCAGGTGGATCTCATTGACTGTGAGTTCCCGGATAGGAGATCTTAACCTGGGCCAATCAGGGAATCCTGGCTGACAGATGTAAACAGCAGTCTCAGGAATTCTACTCACTGTAAGGACTGGTTCTGAGCTGGCTGGTCAGAGTCCATGCATGGTGCAGGCAAAAATTAAGTGTGTGTTGGCGACAGGATACCAGCCGCTATGGAGTTATTTCACATCGATTGTGAAAGGCTCTGCAAAAATGTACATCTTCTCTTTATTTCTACCTAAGTGCATCACATTTTCCTCCATCATTACTAAATAGTGAAGTATTGATAGATTCCTTCAGACAGCCTGTTTCTGTCTTTGGAAATATTTGTATGATTTATTTGGAACAAAACCAATTTTTCTGAAGAAGGGTCTAGGCCCGAAACGTCAGCCTTCCTGCTCCTCTGATGCTGCTTGGCCTGCTGTGTTCATCCAGCTCTACACCTTGTTATCTCAGATTCTCCAGCATCTGCAGTTCCTACTATCTCTGAACTCTTTTGTTCTGTTTTCCATAAAATTAAAGTAATTTAAGGGACACTGCTCATCCCCTCCCTTCTACCTACAATAACTTCAGGCTAATCAATGCTTTAATTTTAAATTTTCATTCTAAATTTCAAATCCCTTCATGGTGCGGCCTTTCCTATCTCTATAATCGCTTTCAGATTGACAATTGTTTTTGATAACTGTATTCCTTTAATTCTAGTTTGATGTACATCCCAGAATTCCATAATTCTGCTGTTGAAAGCCATTCCATCAGCTACATGGGCCCTAAGGTTTGGTCTTCCCACCCCCTCTCTCCACCAATTCATTCCTTCTTTCCTTCATCACGATGTTGTCCCGAACATGATGCCAAATTAAACTAATCCCTTCTGCCTGTCCTTGGTCCAAATCCCTCCATTCTTTATTTATTCATATGCTTATCTAAAAGCCTCTCAAACGCTCCTATTGTATCTGCCTCCACCAGCACCCCTTGGCAGTGCATTCCAGGTACCTACAGCTCTCTGTGTGAAAAACTTGCCCCTCACATCTCCTTTGATCTTTCCCCCTCTTACCTTAAATGCATTTTAACTCTGAGAAAAAGATTCTGCCTGTCAATCCTATATATGCCTCTCATAATTTTATTAATTTCTATCAGGTCTCCCCTCAGCTTCCACTGCTCCAGAGAAAACAATCCCAGTTTGTCCATCCTCTCCTTATGGCTCATACTTTCTAATCCAGGCAGTGTCCTGGTAAACCTCTTCTGCACCCTCTCTCTAAAGCTTCCACAGTCTTCATGTAGTACGGCAACCAGAAATGAACACAATACTTGAAGTGTGGCCTAACCAAAGGCTTACAAAACTATAATATCATTGTCGTCCTCTGTTTTCTCTCCCTTCAGCTGCCCACTTCCCCTGCCCCTCCCCATCCCTTCTTAAATAGTGGCGTGATATTCTGTGGGGGGCATTCCAGAATCCATAGAATTTTAGAGGATGACCACTAATCATCTATGCTATCTTTTAACATGTGTAGAATATCATTTCTTGGGCACTTATCAAGCTTCAGTTCATTAGTTTCTTCAACACAACCTTCTTACAAATGTTAATTTCTTTCAATTCCTCATTCTCCCTGGTCAGTTAGGTCTGTAATTCTGGGGGATTTTTATTTATAACATGTTCAATGAAGATGGGTACAAAGTAATTGTTTAGCTTCTCTGCCATTTCTCCATTCCTCATTACAAGTTATTGTCAATCTTCCTGTTAAGGACACCCATTTGCTTTAGACAGCCTTATTTTTTTACATAGATGATTTTACAGTCTATTTTAAATCTTTTTGTTTGGTTGTTTTCTTTTCCATATTCCATTTGCCCTTTCTTTTTAGATTACAAAATCCTCCCAATCCCATAGGTTACTACAATTTCTGGCATCATTACAGGCTTGTTTATTTTAATCCTATATAATCCTTTGTTAATTACAGCTGATTGATCTTTTTCGAGTTTTTATGCCTTGAATGAATGTCTGCTGTCGGCTTTGCAATAATTCTTTAAAGATTATTCATTGTCTTTATGCCATTACACCTTTTAATGTATGATCCCTCTCCATCTCAGCCAATTTTCTGCTTGTACCTTTATAATTCAGATTTTACACCCCTGATTGAGATTGAACTATCTCACTTTCAAAAATAATACAAAATTCTATCACAGTAGGGTCACTCATCGTTAAAGGTCCTTTTCTAAGAAGATTATTAATTATCCCCTTTTCATTGCATAATACTGGATTTAAAATGTCATGTTCTCCAAAGGTTTGCCAGTTCCTGAGCATACTGCTGTATGAAACCATCTCTACTACATTCCAGAAGCAAGCCCTCTACATGAATAGTACCCATTACATTTTCACAGTCTATATGCAGATTAAAGTCAGCTATGTTTATTGTATTGCCCATGCCATATGCTTCCCTAATTTCCTCATTAAAATGGACGCATATTAATCCTCTTTGGCCCCACACTGCCACTTCTATTTGTTGGCATATGAATAGTATCAACCAATATTTTCTGGCCCTTTGCTGTTTCTTTGCCATGCCCAAGCAGATTTCACATTTTGTGGGCTCTGAAGAATGGTCCCCAGGCCCGAAATGTTAACTCCAATTTCCCTCAACAGATGCTGCTGGCTTAATCCAGCAATTTCTGTTTTTGTTTCAGATTTCACATTTTCTTTTCCCAATCTGATATCCTCCTTTCAAATGCACTGATCTTATCCCTTATTATCAGTGAAACACCACCTCCATTATACCTGTTTACTTTCTAAATGTTGTCTAACCCTAAATATTCAGTTCCCAGTCTTGGTCACCCTGTAGCCATGAAATTATAGGGAATCTATAATTCACTCCTTCATTACCTTCAATCCCAACTCTACTCCCAAGA
>JAHRHZ010000009.1:5259370-5289552 GCA_024137785.1 Ginglymostoma cirratum
GGGACCGCTTTGCAGAACACCTGCGCTCAGTTCGCAACAAACAACTGCACCTCCCAGTCGCGATCCATTTCAACTCCCCCTCCCATTCTTCAGATGACATGTCCATCCTGTGCCTCCTGCAATGCCACAATGATGCCACCCGAAGGCTGCAGGAACAGCAAATCATATTCAGCCTGGGAACCCTGCAGCTCAATGGTATCAATGTGGATTTCACAAGCTTCAAAATCTCCCCTCACCCAACCGCATCCCAAAACCAGCCCACCTCGTCCCCGCCTCCCTAACCTGTCCTTCCTCTCACCTATCCCCTCCTCCCACCTCAAGCCCCACCCCCATCTCCTATCTACTAACCTCATCCCGCCCCCTTGACCTGTCCGTCCTTCCTGAACTGACCTATCTCCTCCTTACCCTCCTACCTACACTCACCTTTCCTGGCTCCATCCCCGTCTATTTGACATGTCTGCCTCCTCTCCACCCATCTTCTCTTCTATCCATCTTCTATCCGCCTCCCCATCTCCCCCTATTTATTTCAGAACCCTCTTCCCCTCCCCCATTTCTGATGAGGGGTCTAGGCCCGAAACGTCAAGCTTTCCTGCTCCTGTGATGCTGCTTGGCCTGCTGTGTTCATCCAGCTCCACACCTTGTTATCTCAGAAAAATGACCACATTGGATGTGCTGTGTACCATACAAGCAAATGTTCTTAGAATTTGAGGTTGTGGTTTCTATATGCAGGGCTGATATGGTGGCAATGTGCAAGAAATTGTACAATTGTATTCCCCACCTGGATCAGTATGATAATCAGATTAAATATAACATTATTTCGACTTCACTGTCTCACATTATGAAGGTGCGAAAGCTGCAGATATGTATTGCTGATGTGTGGAAATTACCAATAGAGTGCATAACATTATGTACAATGTACAGCGAAAACATTACATCAATTTCAATATTGTGACTAGAATTGTGATTGTTCTCGAATACAAATATATTGGGGACAATTTATTGACAATTTAATTGAAACAAAATTCCCAACATGGAACCTCACTTGTGTTGTCTAAGGAAGTTATATCTGAAAGAGTTAATTGGCATCACAAACTGAGCTCCACTTGGAAGGAATTAAGAGATTATTCCTGACAGAAGCTTGCCGGTGTACACCAGTTGTCGTTTCACTGCAAAAGTTCCATGTAATTAACAATAATGTGCTCAGTCTTAACTCCAACCTCATGTCTCACAAGGCTATCTGGTAAACCCAATGTAATGTTACTACTTGTTAAGCTCTGTGCAATTAACCTATTCTGTTTATCAAGAACAAGTCTCCCTTCCGCTGAGAGAACCCTTCTCCATTCGGTGTCAGTAACTTAGACCAGTACCAATAAGAAACATATGTGACAGTGAATCTACGCAAGGCATCCTGAATGACGCCAGCAGTCATGGCCGCAGCACATGCCATGCTGATAGGAGTGTGGATATTGTCATATACAAATAGTTATCCTTTAACGTGATAGTTGTGTTCTTGTGTGACCTCACACTATGGAAATTCGCCATAGAAAATCTCTGCAGCTGTACAGCAGAAAGCTTGCATTGTACAACCAGCATCCAGTATTCATCAATCATGTTACAGCCAACTTGTGTTAACAAAACACACGTTCTAGCAGAACTACCTGTCTACAACAATACATTTAAGAGAGCCATCACACTGAATTTACTATGTTAAAATCTATCTTCCTTTGAGGAAAAAAGTTTATAGAACTAAATGGAGCTGCAGATGCATGGCTGCTTTTTTGTGCATTGTTTCTTCTTCTTCTTTGGCAGTTGCTCAGGGTAGAGGATGGTTTGCTTCCTCTCAGGGAGGGGATGCGTTCTGCAATGGCTGATTTGTCCAATTCTGGAGCCGCAGACTCAGCCACAGGTGGGTGTGGTCTCTGCTGGATCCTGCTCACCCTTTCCGCTGCTTGGCCTCTGGCTTCTCCACTCATCAACTCTCAAAGTGGTAGGTGCCTTCACAAATGCTTCTGCTCCAGTTTGTGCGTTCCAGAGCAAGCAATTCCCACGTGTCGGTGCGAAGGATGTATTTGTTTCGGGTGGGTTTCAGGGTGTCCTTGTGCTATTTCCTCTGCCCTCCTCATAATTGCTTACCATTGTGGAGCTCCGAGTATGACACTTAGTAAGGAAGTCTTGTATTGGGCTTGTAGACAATGTAGTCCACCCATTGCAGCTGGTTGTGTGTGACCAGTGCCTCGATACTGACCTGGGAGTGGATGCTTACATGATCCCCCATAACCTGCCAGTAGTTTGCAGGATTTTGCTAGCGATAACTTTCCAGGGATTTGAGGTGTCTGCTGTAGATGGTGCTTGTTTCTGGCGCACACAGAAGGCTGCTCTGTAAACCATAAGCTTGATGCTGGGTTTGAAGCCCATTGCATCTTTATAATGAAATCTATTTCTAAAGAAAATATTTCCCAACGTCTGTAAAAGATTGCAGGTTGCAACTTGTTAACAACAGAACATTGTCTTCTCTCATTCGGGCAGTGGGAGTTTGCAAACTACTGCAGCACCTTCTCTCTGTTATGCATATATACCTGCTGTCTGTCTGAGCATTCACTGATTTATAAGGAAGCAAAAATAGCTTCCTCTGATCTCTTTCCCTTGGTAAGCAGGTAGAAATAAAGATTAAAGAGAAATGCTCATTAGCTTCCCTTGATCCCAGTTCCTAGAAATAAAAGGACAATTTACTGCATAACTGTTTACAGCCCAGTACCTTCAATACCATTCTGGGATTTTCAGAGATAGGCAACTCATTACAAACCTACAGGCTGCTGCCATTGGCTCCATATCTAAATACCTTGAGAACAAACTCTGCTTCGCTTTCATCAGTAAGAAACAACCACCCAAGAGTGTCAGGCAGATTTCCAAGCAGGTCAAATAACCAGCTTAATTTACCCAAAGCTTAAAGTACAGACCTAAACTAAAATAAACTTATAAACTGTGTAATTGTAAACTCTGACAAGTTGTAAAACTTCAGCGCTAACAGAGGTAAGGACTTTGACAGCCTCCACCTGTTTCATTTCGGTGTAATTTGCTTTCAATTTGTATCCATCTCTCAACTGGTGACTGCATCAGTATGATCTTTACCAGTGGCCATAATAAGTAGCTGATATTCTGATCTGCGCATTGCCTGTGGTGGTTGATAACTCGATTGGTTTCATTATTTCCATGCTGTTCATGCACCACATGATTAATGACAGTCACTTGACATTGTATTTGAAACAGTGCATTAATAAAACAAATCATTCCTTGATGCAAACCTGCTTCATACTGTCTCAAAAATGGCAAAGAAAGATTGCATGAACAGACTGTAATGTTAATCAGTCCTTAAGCTAAGTGAAACCGTGTTGCTCATGGGATGGGGCAATGTTTTTCTTAGTACTGGAGAGCAAAACTATTTCTTGCAGCTTGCTTTCCCTTTACTGTAATCAATGGATAGGAAAATAAAATGATTTCTTAAAAATTTCTAAAATATCACAGTGCTAAATTACTCCAATTGTTTCATTTTGTCATTCAATAATTCAATGTGGGATTTTTAAAGCTTCATAAAGAGAAACTAAGATATTCCAATTGACGAACATTAATCCCTCAGCACCCATTTACTCAATAAAGTAATCCTGCTCTGATGTATTCTGTTGTTATTTTGTAAAATATGTCTACAAGCATTTCAAAAGTTTTTTTTTGAAATCCACTTGTGGGATGTGGCCACAGCTGACAGGCCGAGCATTTATTGCCCTTTCCGAGTTGCCCTCAGCAAGGTGGTGTTGAGCTGCTTTTCTGAATTGCTGCAGTACATGTGCTGTAGGCAGACTCTCAGTGCTTTAGGGAGGGAGTTCCAAAAGTTTGGCACAGGCACAATGAAGGGATAGTGATGTAGTTCCGAGTCAGGATAGAGAGTAGCTTGGACAGGAGGTTGCACTAAACTGAGAAACTCCTGCAGTGATGTCCTGAAATTGAGATGACTGAACTTCAAAAACCACATTTATCTCCCTTTGTGCCAGATCTAAGTCCAACCAGCCAAGCACCTTCCTCCGATTCCCATTGACTTTAGCTTTGCTCAGGCTCCTTGATGCCACACTCGGTAAAATGAGCCTCAAGGTCAAATACAACCACTCTCACCTTTAACTGTTTTGTCCATGATTAAAAGCAGCTATATAAATGGATGTTGAAAATAATTTATTTTAATTGCTAGAACAAATTTCTTTCCATCATCATTGACACAGGTAGATCTTTTTTAAACTTTTTAATCCACAGGAATTTAAAAACTTCACATTTTAAGTTTTTTTAATTTGACGCAGGCTATATTTCAGTTTTCAAAGAGTTGGAGATTCATTTAACATCAGAGTTTAACTGTACTATAGATCTGATCCAACCTTCACAAGCAGTTCCAATGCGTCAATAAATTCATGACTCCTACTGAATGGGATAAGGTTCTTGTTATTTCAAAGGACGAGTCTGTTTTAATTGAACATTGAGTTCAAAATGCCCTGTTCAAATCATGTTTCCCAACTGTACGTGTTATCCCCTGCCTACTTTGGACAAATGATGGCCATTTGTATTATTGCCAGATTACTAATCCAAAGACCCAGAGGAAATGTTGCAGGGGGCCTGGGCTCAAATCTCATCATGGCAGATGGTGGAATTTGAATTCAATAGTAAGAAAAAAATCTGGAATTAAGAACCTAGTCACGACTATGAATTCATTATTGCTTGTGAAAAACAAATACACACATTGTTTACTAATGTTCTTTGGGGAAGGGAACTGCTGTCCTTACCTGATCTGGCCTACATCTGATTCCCGACACACAGCAATATAGTTGGCTCTTAACAGTCCTCTGGGCAATTAGGGATAGATAATAAATGCTGGCCTAACTGGTGATACCCACACCCTGTGAATGAATAATAAAATAATTTGCCTTATTGGCAAAAGTTGAGTTTATTGGAAATGGATTGAGATGACTGGATCTGTTTTCCATTCACCTGTTCAGAAATTTCACAGATTCTTCATGACTCTGCAAACTGTGGTGCCTAACTTTCAAAGTTTCCAGGCAAAAGTATTAATAAAGTCATGTGGTAAATAGTTATGCTTTAAACTATCTATTTGTTTACAAGATAAAAGGAATTGGTGTCTCAAGAATAAGGCATCAGCATTTCAACTTAGATGTAAGGCCTATGTGATTCATATTGGGATAGAAATGGAGTTTGTGGGCTGGGTGGGGGTAGGGTTTCTATGATACCCCTGAAACTCTCAGACATAGCGGACTTCCAGAATCTCAGATAGATACACAAAAGGACAAAGAAATTCCTCTGGTTTGCCAGGCAGCAATGCGGTTTGGAAACTCCTGTTCCGACTGAAAAGACCAATTTTGCGAGGGTTTGAAATGAAACTTGAAGATTCATTTAACTTTGCTGGAGGGTGAATCACCATGGAAATTGTCCTCACGAAAGATAGTTCTGAGGTGAATAATTACAAGGACTGGGAGGGAAAGGGATGGTTAAAATCACATTGGTCTGAATCTGGGAAAGGTGAGTAACTACTAAAGGATCAGTGTAAAGTGTATCTGTGAAGTGGATATTTTGATCATGTTAAAAGGTAAAAGATCTGTTCTATAATTTTAAGTTGCCTACAGGAACAATGTTCAGTCCAAGAGTGTTTTTACTCTGATTGGTGCAGTAAAAGGCATAGAATGTTAATTCTTGTCATCTTATCCTTTTACCTCTCAACTATATGTTTGAATTTTCTTTTAAAGTTATCGATTTCTATGAGGATTCTAACAACATAGATGTTAAATGACCAACTTCATGCTTCCAGATTTTCCTGCCCACAGGCCCGCAACTATTTCTTTTCAGAGAAAAACAGACTTATTATCAGTATCTGAAGTCAACTTTTTGAAAAGTTTGCTTTGTTTCTCAATTCATTCAGGGCCTGTGGTCATTACCAGCTAACCAACATTTATTTCGCAGCTGTAATTAAACCGTGACAAATTGGTGAAGAACTGCTTTCTACGATTGCTGCAGTCCACAGGACAGTTGGTTTAGGCATACCCACAATGCTTTCAGTAAGTGAGATCTTGGGTTTTGACCGAGTGACAGGGTATGAGCAGAGTTATTAAACAAAATCTTATCAGGGTCTGAGTGATATGGTGAGATATGTGGCGAAATTAGATGGCAGGTGTAATGCCTTGATGTTAGGATCACTTTACTCCATCTTTCATGCTTTTCATGATCAGAAGCCAACCAACAAGGATTAATCCTTGTTAAAGGCACAACACCTCTCATTAATATTCAGGCTCCCATTTTACCAAACTCGACTAATGCGCTAGATGCCAGAAAAGCTTGACAAGGAAACCAGAATACACATGTGGCAAATTCAACTTCACCACTTGCTCTGAACGATTTCCAAGTTGCAAACCAGGCACCAACATTTCAGGGCACACTCCACAGGTGTAAGTCATGCACACACATCATCCGAGGATTTGGGCATCCTACATGCATCAGTCTCTAAACCGCTCATGGCACACCAATTAACTTACAAGGCACTCCTGATGTCAGGATGTTCCTCACATAAGAGATGAGGAGCTGAATCATGGACAGCACACCACCCATCTTGACCCTTTATGCCTCATTGTTGGCTGCTTTCCTCTGGGGTTGAGAGAGAGACAAGTATTAAGGGAGGTGAAAGTAGATGGTACAGCCATTACTGTTGGTGTATGCAAGGAGACATCACAAGCAAGTCATTAGGCAGCACAGAGGGCATGCGGGGTTAGTCAAAGATTGTGATGTTTGAGAACAAGTTGGGAAGATGTTACAGGCAATAGTGAGAGTGATAGAGCATGAGCCTTGGTGGGGGGGTAGATACAGTGGCAGAGACAGAGTGAGTGTGAGATATTGGAGAAAACTTTGGGGTCCAAGCAATGTTGGAACTTATGCTGGGTGAATGGCAGAGAACATTGACTTATTTCCTTCAGTGTTGGGCATTCCCACAGATGGCTGAGACTTCATTAATCTGGGTGCAAATTTGGACTAGTCTGGCTTGGTCTTTGGGCATGGTCTCCTCCACTTTGAATCCTGGAGGAGGAGGAAGTCCCATGGCAATCCAACCCATCCAACGGGACTTTCAGCACCCTTTCCACAAATATCAACCTCCCTGTCTGTCACATCCAGGGCAAATGTCATAAACTAGAATGGGTTTCTAAAGATCACATGGGAGCAAGAGATGCCAGTCAATTCTGGGATAGCTGCTCAGTGGTGACTTGATCTGGGAACAGCGTGTGGTAACACGGCGCTGAAATTGAGCTTGAAAGGAGCCATGTGCAATGTGGGTAATTAATGAGGATAGTTTGGTAAGATATGATAAGAAAACTTGCTAGGCCTCATGGTGACAGGCCCTCCAAAAAGCTCAATGCAGTTTGGGCTTAGTGAATAAATGTAGGTGCACACGATAGCTCATAGCATGTGCCCCGTACTTCTGTTGCCCTCGTCCTTCTTGGCAGATTTACAAAGAGCTCCTAAAGGACAGAGTGAGTTTCTGCAGTGCATCTTGTAGATTGTAAGGCTCCTGCCTCTGTGTCGATGGGAAGGGAGTGAATGTTGTAGCCGTTGAAAATGTACCAATCAAGAAGGTTATTTTGCCCTGCATGGTGAAAAGCTTCTTGTGTGTTCTTCTGAGCTTCATTCATCCAGGCAAGTGGACAGTGTTCTATCACACTGCTGGCTTAAATCCTGTGGGCAGTATTGGGGAAAGAAGAGGTGAGTTATTCACTTCCTTATTCAAATATAAAGAAAAATGCTTCCATTTCTAGAATGTATACTGCAATCTCAAGTCATTTCAACATGTTACCAATGTAGTAGCTTCAACATGTTAAAGGTGGCTAGAGGTAAGAATGGGTGTCTTGGCATCTAGACTGTATTTGGTTGAATGTAGCATCAAGGACACCAGCAGAACCAGTCAATAGGAATTGGGGGAAAACTGTATTCTGATTGGAGTCATACCTGGCAGAAGGAAAGATGGTGTGGTTTTCAAATGTTAGCCATTTCATCTCCAGGACATCTGTGCCGAGAGTTCCTCAGTGAAGTGTCCTCAGCATGACTAACTTCAGCTGCTTTTGAATGCCAATGAAGTTTTCACTATTATAAGGTCAGAAGTGTGGATGTTCACCAAAGATTGCACCATAGTTAGTATCATTCACCACTCTGACACTGAAGAAGTCCATAACCAAATGCAGCACAACCTGGATAAGATCCAGGCTCGGGCTAAAAAGTTACAAGTAACATTCATGCTACACAATGACCACCTCCAATAACAGAGAAACTAACCATTGGCCTTTGACATTCAATGAGATGACCATCTCTGAACCCCCCATTGTCAACATCCTAGGGGTTATGTTTGGCATGGACTGGTTGGACCAAAAGGTAGGTTTCTATGCTGTATGACTCTATGACTCACACCCACTTCCACCTGAAAGGACAAGGGCTGCAGATACATGGGAACACCACTTCCTTCAAGTTCCCCTCCAAGCCAGTCACCATCCTGACTTGGAAATATATCACCATTCTTTCGCAATCGCTTGGTCAAAATCCTGGAACTCCTTCCTTAAAGAAATTATAGATCAACCTACAGCACATGGACTTCAATGGTTCAAGAAGGCAGCTTACCACCACCTTCTTAAGGGCAACTAAAGGTGGGCAATAAATGCTGGCCAGCCAATGACGCCGTATCCCCTGAATGAAGTTTTTAAAAATGTCAGGGATATCATTATATCATCATTTACATTTGGCTACTTTCCACAATCGACAAATAGCCCAACAGAGAGTATGTAAGTTAACAGTTTGATTGGCATTTCAACAAGATTGTGAAAAGATAGGCTTTGATATGTGGTTATGAATAGATGTACATATTACACATTCGGTGACATTGTTTTGATGAATGGTTAAGTACTTGTTAGGCTTTCAATGTTTTGCACTGGTTTGTTGACTGTGAGTTTTATTGAATTGATGGCTGTCAAAAAATATTGAGATCTTTATTGTGTTTCATCTCAACACGTATCCTAAGGTGGGCCCATGGTGGATGCAGATTGAATTGGTATGAAGCGTATAAATGGGTTGGCATACGTTAACATGGATGTGACAAGGTGGACTAAGCGTGTGGGTGATGGGATGGAGGGGTAAGAGATGAAAGTTGTAATATTTAATAAAGACACTGGGAGAAAGGCACAGCCATGGTACTCAACAGCTCTTGTAACTGCCTCTAATCTACATTGGGGATATTGGGCTGTACTCTATTTTATACTACCTACCTTGGGAGGACAAATGCAGCCCTAGCTGTCTACTCATTCTAAAAATGGACGCTATTGGAATTGCCTCCTAACATCAACACTGCAACATCTTTCCCAAAAATAAACCAGGACTCTCTTTCATCTTTTACAGCTGTATTATCCAGGCCTTTTGTCAGGTACATTGCAGAACAAGGGACATGTTCACCTCCATTTCATTCTAAATGAAGACACCCAGCTCTGAAACACAACAATCTTGTACATGTTGTGCTTGCCACAGTATAAGAAAAACATTTTTATGTTTGTTGTTTTCATTAAAACATTCCTGTTGTGAACAAGTACAAACAGTTATTGCAAACATTGCAACTTTGTTCAGGAATGGTTGCAAGGATAATCCCAGCAATTACAGATGAATTACTGGTGGATAAACTTCTAGAAACAATTATTCGGGATAACTCAGTGATCACGTGGAGAAGACATGAGTTGTGTAGAAAGAGCCAGCATGGATTTCTAAACATGAAATCATGTTTAACTAATTTGCTGGAGTCTTTTTCAATAGGTGACAGAAATGTTTGATGAGGGTAACACCGTTGACAAGGTGTACATGGACTTTCAGAAGGCATTTGATCCAGTGCCACACAACAGACCTGTGAGGAAAGTTATATGTCATGTTAGAAAGATGGCAGTAACAATGTAGATACAAAATTAGATGATGATAGGAAATTGAGAGTAATGATCAATGATAATAGGAACTGCAGATGCTGGAGAATCCAAGATAACAAGGTGTGGAGCTGGATGAACACAGCAGGCCAAGCAGCATCATAGGAGCAGGAAATCTTGACGTTTCGGGCCTAGACCCTTCAGCAGAAATGGGGGAGGGGAAGAAGGTTCTGAAATAAATAGGGAGAGAGGGGAGGCGGATAGAGGATGGATAGAGGAGAGGATAGGTGGAGAGGAGATTTACAAGTCAAAGAGGCGGGGATGGAGCCAGTAAAGGTGAGTGTAGGTGGGGGGGTAGGGAGGAGATAGGTCAGTCCAGGGACGACGGACAGGTCAAGGGGGCGGGATGAGGTCAGTAGATAGGAGATGGGGGTGGAGCTTGAGGTGGGAGGAAGGGATAGGTTAGGGAGGCGGTGACGAGGTGGGCTGGTTTTGGGATGCGGTTGGGGGAGGGGAGATTTTGAAGCTTGTGAAATCCACATTGATACCATTGGGCTGCAGGGTTCCGGGGGGGAATATGAGTTGCTGTTCCTGCAGCCTTCAGGTGGCATCACCAAAGTACAACCAACTAAAAAGGAATCCCCCTCATCCTCACGTACCACCCCACCAACCTTCGGATCCAACGCATCATCCTCCGACACTTCCGCCATCTGCAATCCCACCCCACCACCAAAGACATCTTTCCCTCCCCACCCTTGTCTACTTTCCAGAGGGACCACTCTCTCCATGACTCCCTTGTCCGCTCCACACTCCCCTCCAGCCCCACCACGCCCGGCACTTTTCCCTGCAACCGCAGGAAGTGCTACACCTGCCCCTACACCTCCCCCCTCGTCCCCATTCCAGGCCCCAAGAAGACTTTCCACGTCAAGCAGATGTTCACCTGCATATCTGCTAATGTGGTATACTGCATCTGCTGTACCCGCTGTGGCCTCCTCTAGATCAGGGAAACCAAGCGGAGGCTTGGGGACCGCTTTGCAGAACACCTACCTTCGGTTCGCAATAAACAACTGCACCTCCAGTCGCGAATCATTTCAACTCCCCCTCCCATTCCTCTGGGAGGTGCAGTTGTTTATTGCGAACCGAGCTTAGGTGTTCTGCAAAGCGGCCCCCAAGCCTCCGCTTGGTTTCCCCGATGTAGAGGAGGCACAACGGGTACAGCATCCGCTGTACCATTTCAACTCCCCCTCCCATTCCTCAGACGACATGTCCATCCAGGGCCTCCTGCAGTGCCACAACGATGCCACCCGAAGGCTGCAGGAACAACAACTCATATTCAGCTTGGGAACCCTGCAGCCCAATGGTACCAATGTGGATTTCACAAGCTTCAAAATCTCCCCTCCCCCTACTGCAACCCAAAACCAGCCCAGCTTGTCACCGCCTCCCTAACCTGTCCTTCCTCTCACCTATCCCCTCCTCCCACCTCAAGCCGCACCCCCATCTCCGACCTACTAACCTCATCCTGCTCCCTTGACCTGTCCGTCCTCCCATGAGTGACCTTTCTCCTCCCTACCTCCCCACTTACACTCACTTTTACTGGCTCCATCCCCACCTCTTTGACTTGTCTGTCTCCTCTCCACCTATCTTCTCCTCTATCCATCTTCTCCACCTCCCCCTTTCTCCCTATTTATTTCAGAACCCTCTTCCCCTCCCCCATTGCTGATGAAGGGTCTAGGCCCGAAACGTCAAGATTTCCTTCTCCTATGATGCTGCTTGACCTGCTGTGTTCATCCAGCTCTACACTTTGTTATCTCAGTAATGGTGAATGGATATTTTTTGGCTGGAGTAATGTTTATAGTGGAGTTCCTCAAAGGGGCAGTATTGGGACCATTGCTTTTTTTCATAGGTGATCTGGATCTTGGCGTTCAGGGTACAGTTTCAAGGTTTGCAAGTGACACTAAACTTGGACGAATTAAAAGCTGTGAGGAGGCTGTTATAGAAATCCAAAACAACATTGACAAGTTAGCAGATGGGTGGATTGGTGACAGATGAGTTTCAATGCAAAGAGTTGTGAGGTGATGCATTTAATTTGTAAGAACGTTGAAAGACGATATGATACAGGGGGCACAGTTTCTAATTGGGAAGCGTGAGCAGAGGAAATCTCTGTGATTATGTACAGATCATTGAAGGTGGCAGTCTGCTGGAGAGAGAGATTTTAATAAACCATACCATATTCTTAGTCTTATTAATACATTGTAAGAGCAAGGAAGTGAAGTTGAAGGAAAAAATAATTGCAAATGCTGGAATATGAACTGAAAACAAAAAGAAATGTTAAGATCATAATGGGTCAGACAGCATCCATGGAGAGGAAGCAAGCTAACATTTTAATTCTAGATGGCCCTTCATCAGAGCTGACTCTTCATCTCGACTCTTTGTTTTCAGAAGTAATATTAAACTTGCACAAGACACTTGTGAGACTTCAGGTGGAATATTGTGCATAGCTGTGGGTGCTACATTATGGGAAAGATGTGAATAAATGGACAGAGAGCAGAAGTGATTTACAAGAATGGTTCCAGGTTTGAGAAACTTCAGTGATGAATATAGCTTGCAGAAATTGAGGCTATTCTCTTCGGAGAAAAGAAAGCTGGGAGGAGATTTGGCAGAAGTTTTCAAAGCCATAAGAGAGCTGGACAGAGTAGATAGGGAGAAGCTTTCCCCACTTGTAAAAGCAATGAAAGGACACAGACATAAAATGATGTGCAAATGAAACAAGTGAGATGTGAGAAAAATATTTTCCATCGAGAGTAGTGAGGGTATGGAACACACTACCTGGAAATGCGGTGGCGGGAGATTCCACTGTTGCATTCAGGAGGGAATTGGATGATTATTTGGATACAAATAGTGTATGAAAGTATTTGGAAAAGGCAGGAAGTTGGTACTAGGTAATAGAACTGGTGAAGTCACATTGGACCAAATGTCTCCTTCTGCACTGTAAAAGTTCCGTGATTCTGTGACGTGTATAAACTGAGAACATTGACCAACCTGCTGTGTGCCCAATTTCCCTTTGTTTTCTTTATTAAGTTTTAGATCTGTTTTTGGCTTTATACCATGCACAACATCACCAGATAGGGCCATATTACTAAAGGAAGCAGTCAGTACAAAAGCTGCTTGGCACAAAGTAGTGATAAACAGCCAAAGCAAAGTTCTCAAGTCTTTTCTTTTTCTTGGACTTGTCTTCAGGCTTCCAACATTTCCAATATTCTTCTTTAATTTAAGCTGTGGATCCAGCCTTGTATTTGTAGTACTGGCATGCAAGTCTCTGAAAAGCTCCAGCTCATCTAAATGACTCTACAATCATGGTTTCAACTTTCACAGCTACAATGCTATTACACATCACAGCTAAATCAAGGCCTTCACTTTTCAAGTCCTCCCACCAATCAGGAAGACAATAGTGAGCTCAGCACAGCAGGAGGCAGTGCAATTATTTCACAACCTCAACAACTTCAATGCCATTCATTTCACCAAGAGGTGGTTGGAGAGATTAAAATGGAATAATTCTCCAATCATTTTTTCCGATGTAAGAAGAAATGCAAAAAAAAAGAGGTGACTTATACAATTTAAAATATGAAAAGAATAAATCCGTCATCCTTTCTTGCATTTTTCTTGTCATTTCAGTGAAAAACTTTACAGTGTTATATTAGATTGAAAAATCTAATTCCTTAGTTTGCCATTATATTCAATGGTGTTGTTATTGCAAAGAATTTGAAAGGTTCCACATAATGAAAAGGCATCCTAAGATTCAAACAGCAGGGAAGAAAGAACAGGGAGAGAACACTCATGAATCCTATCTTAAGCAGGAAATTGTGTTACACCAATAGTCCAATTCTAACACATAATGGAACAGAGGGGTTAAAGATCTTAAGAAAAAAAAGCTCAGAAAATGTTTGAAATACTCAGCAGGTCTGGCAGCATCCATAGAGGGTGAAACGAAGTTAATGTGTTAGGTTGTGAACTTGTGTGTCTCAAACAAGACTTAAGTATTGAAAATTAAACAAATACTCCTTCCCCATTGACACCATATCATTGTCACTTACCCTACCATTATGATAGGTGACCACTGAATAATTATTCTGGCAATGCTAGGGAGAACGGGGCCTTTATTTTAAGTTTCATATCTGCTCTATTTCTACTTGGGAGGCAAGTTAAATCTAAGCCCTCAGACTATGTACCCATCGCCCCTGATAGTTTGGGTGATTTGTTGCTCTGCAGCGTGTGTGATCTCTACTGGTGCTCTGCTAGATACATTTGTACTTGCTGATAAATTTATGAGACTCATATCTTGCCTTGTTCGAAGTTAGGCCAGGATGAGAGACTTAGTATGCAATCTTTGTGCCTTGGATTTTCTTAAGGTTTCAGAACCATTTTGGGATCATAAGCCTGATTGTTACAATAGCAGGCCTTCCACTTGCTTTTTCCTGGTCCAATCCATCTTAATTTTGTGTTTCTTTACCAATTAAGGAAGACCTGGCAGTATGACACAGGCATTTTGTTAGATAAAGGAGTTCTAACGCATGATACCATTGCCTGTTCCAAAGAAACTCCCCAGAACTTGAATTGGCTTGGCTTGCAGCAAACAAAAGAGGGGTGAAGAGTTCTGGGAAGCTACCTCCTTCCTTCCTGACCCCTCTTGCTTGATGATTCAGTAGAGGAAGATAATAGGTGATGCAAACTTTTCCAAAGAAGACTGAAAGAGACAACGTCTCCAACCGAGCAATATAATTGGAAACAGCCCTGGAAGTGAGTAACAGCAGCAGTGTGGCCTCTCTAATCTGGAGATTGTGCTTCAAGACTCCACAACCACAGTGGGGAGTCAGCTGAGCACAATAACAGAGGTTAAACCTTTTTGTGTCTGGGCTAAAAATTACCTTGATGTTTTCATGGAAGCATAAAGGCACATGAGCCAGCCATTTTGCCCCTTGAGCCTGTTTTGCAAGTTAGTTAAGTCACAGCCAATCTTAACATTGACTCCATTTAAGTACCTTTGATCCATATCTCTTGATACCTGTAACAAAAAAAATCATTTATCCCAGTATTGAAAATCATGAAGATGTGAATGAGGATTGCATATATGATGCAGGCAATCCTTACACAAGTAAATTCAAGTAGAGATCACATCCATCACTTGTGATCTATAATCCCTTTTCCTCATTTTTTTTTGAGCATGGAATCTGGCCAGAATGTCCCCAGTGTTCTCTTTGATCAGAGGGACAGCCAATAGGAGCAGCTGTGACTATATGCTTTTATATTCTCACTGCATTGGATAACAGATTGTAATTCTATGAAGAACTGATGTTGAAGAGAGATTTCTTACAGCTGAGAAACTCTATACAAAGCATTCATTTAATTGTTTTGCTGATACACATACAGACCCATATCTTCCAGGCTCAGCCCCCACTGACAGATCACCATTTCCCTCTATTCCCAACCCGCCATTCCCCACTTTCACAAGAGTATCACTGACCAAGTAATTTCTGGAATCTTCTGTGGGACAAATTCATAATTGACACCAAACATTCTCCTCAACTTTGAAATAAGACACCATTCCATCATCCACTACATTATAAAAAAAAGCATCAACTCTCTTGGACCTTTGACTGCACCTCTCCACAACTAAAACATCGCACTCTGACCTTTGGAATGTGGTTTGCCTATACTCCTGCTTCAGTCTTCTAGCCTGCTAAAAACATTCATCCAAGCATTTGCAATAATAGGCTCCTCACTGGTCTTTCACCTGCCATAAATTTTAACTTATCCAAAAATCTGCTGCCTAAATCCTAACTCACATGTATTCTCCTTTAACCATCACATCTGTGCTCTCTGTACTAGGCTAGTGCCCATTCCTATTACAGTAGGAGCATAAAATTCTTATCCTCATATTCAACTCCGTCCATGATGCTGCCCCTCCTATCTCTGCAATCTGCTCAAGAACACAATCCTCTGGTCAGTCCAAGTGTACATAACTTTGGCTTCCAGCACATGCCAGGTTTTCATCACCATGCCTACAGTTGCCTCATGCATAAGTTTCAGAATTCACTCCCTCAGCCTATCCACCTCTCTGCCTCACACATCTCCTTTAAGATGTTCATTAAAACCTATCGTTTTGACCAAGCATTTGGTCACCATTCCTCAGATCTCCTCATGTGGTGAATCAGTTTCAAATGTTGCACAATAACTATGCTATGAGGTGTCTGGTAAGTTGTGCGACATTAAATGTGCCAGATAAATGCATATCGTTGTTTGTGGTACACCATTCTTTCTTTTTTTTTTTTGCTTTGCACGAAGAAATTGGTGCTTTGTATGTTTCCCTTTTCTAAATGGCTGTTACCTGGTAATAAGGAGTAATGGCAGTTTACAAGTCATTAATCAGCACAAGTTTCTATGTACACCAAGTCAAACTATTCTTTCCTATCATTATGGACCATTCCAAACTCCCTCAAACTATTCAGAAGGTAGTCTAGACCCGAACGTGTTCTTATTTTAAAGTTACGTGTAAGGTGCTGTGTTCCAGATACAATTGGATTGGTCAAACTACTGGATTTGGAGCAAAACATACTTTATTCTTCTGCTTTAGTTAAAATTCCACAAAAGAAAGAAGGAGACAGCAAGACCTGCAGATACTGGAGTCAGAGTCAATACAGTGTGGAGCTGGAGGAGCACAATGGGTCAGGCAGCATCAGAGGAGTAGGAAAGTTGATGTTTTGGGTCAGGACCCTTCTTCAACTTCAGAACAATTCTGAAGAAGAGTCCTGACCCGAAACATCAACTTTCCTACTCCTCTAATGCTGCCTGACCTGCTATGTTCCTCCAGCTCCACACTGTATTGACAAAAGAAAGAAGGAATTAGAATAAATTAACTCTATTGGGAAATGTAACATGGCAAAAGATGCAGTAGCTATTATTAATTAACTGGGGTTCCAATATAGTGACATCCCATAAGCACACTTTTGGCAAAAGGTAAACTCTGAAAACAGGTTGTCTCCCATGCAGTTCTCCAGTCCAGGAGGAAAGAACATCAAATGACAACTCTGAGAGAGACAGAGCTCCAGCTTTCAGCTGTAGCAAAGAGACATGTGGCAGCTTTTCACAACCCCAGCAGCTTCTTCTGAAAGCTGAACAAAAGATCCTGGCTCTGTTGGAGTTTGACCACACCCACGCAGGCTGCTTTTATTGTTCCAACTTTAAAAAAAGCTCCAGCGCCTCTCAGAGTGCTTACTCTCTTGGTTTTGGTAGATTGGCCGGCACCTCTGTCTTAAAACCTCTCTTCCAAAAACCAGAATAAAATAACTTCTGAAAGTCATGGTATGGTTACACTACGGAGAAGGGTGTGGGATGACTATTATGCCTGTGTGAAACTTCAGAAGAATACCAAGGCAAAAGTGCACATGCTCAGTTATTAGTCTGACAGGGCCTAGATGCCAATGACCTTGATATCTTTTATAACAATAACTGAATGGATGTACACCAGCTCAATTGTCAAAACCAAGAGAGCGGTCTAAAGGCAGGCTTCATCTGATTGTAGGTTTTCCATGTTGGGCATTGTGCACCAATTTATTCTACAAGGAGGCTCGGACCGGAGCGGGGATGGTCAGCAGGCAGGAGGCTCAGAATGGAGCGGGGTTGGTCAGTGGGCTGGAAGCTCGGGGCGGAGCAGGGATGGTCAGTGGGCTGGAGGCTCGGAGCAGGGATGACCATCGGACTGGAGGCTTGGAGCAGAGCAGAGACAATGAATGGACTGGGGACCAGTGTGGGTAGTCAGAAGCTTGCAAGATCATGCACACCATGTATGAAAGGCCCCTTTTCTTACCTACTGAGAGATTATAATACTTATCTTCTTTAACTTTATTCTCATTTTTCAACCTTTTACTATGAATAACTGTAAGTAATGTCTTAACGTTTTATTCCTTTCTTTTTCCCTTTATTTCAGTATTTTGTATCTAAGATCTGTACCTAGAAACTTTATACCTAAGATGTTGCCATATGGAGCAACATTGTAAGTTTTTCACTGCACTCCTGTACTTCTGTACTTGAGTACACGTGACAAAAAAGGATATTCTATTCTATTCTCTACAGCTGTAACATTGTATTCCTCGCTTTGTACTGTTACCCTAATGCATTTTATATGATATGATCTGCCTGTATTGCACGCAAAACGAAACTTCTCACTGCACCTAGGTACATGTGATAATAATAAATCAAATCAAAAATTCCCCTCTCATATTCTGTATGGCTCTCGTTCCCCTCTCTTTCGGAGTGTACTTGTGTGACTTTCTCCAATAAATACCTCAATTTTTTTGCTCTTTGTTTGTTTTCTGTTTACGTGCTCCTTGTTCCTATTTGTCACTCAACCTGCTTTCTCCAAAACCTGTGAATTCTCTTGAATTGGATCTTAGAAAACTCCTGCACAGATACATTATTCTCAGTTTTCTTTACCTTCACTGTAATAGTTTAACACCCAGATGACCACGACCTCATGATCACTGGCTTTGCAGCTGTTCTCCACGATTTATTTTCTTTATATGATCTTCTCACATTCATCATCTTCAAACTAAATGGTATGCCAGAAGCCAAACAGCTTTTAGCATGCAAGGATGGTAGGTTATACAGGACATTCATTGTTCTGCATCACACATCAGACTATTTCCACTTAGGATCATTTGATTCCAATCTTTATTCACAGGTAACTTCTCTGTTGTACATTTAATTACAATTTTATCTGTGGTTTTCACATTTAAGTTTGACTGCATCATTTTATTTTTCTTAATGTAGAAGGAGCCCATCCAGGGACAGCAACTGCAAAGCTGATTTTCTTTTATATTTTAGAATGTTCGCTCAGCTTTTCAGTTCATTTTGCCTTTTGAATTGCAATAGAACAATGGATGTTTCACTCAAAAAGTTGTTACGCTTAATGAAGTTTGTTTGACTACACCCAGGGCGGTTGGTTTAAGATGAACACAGATTTCAAATGATCTCAAATTTAACAGGTTGAGAAAGAGTTGAAAATGATGATAATCACAAAAAAGAAACTCTACTCTGAGCAAATAGATGCCTCAGTGATACTTTGCGTGGGATAATCAGATATTTTATTTTATACCCATCAAGAAAACAAGTACCTCAATAATGGGAAAATCAAATACGTTATTGACTAACAATCATCCAGAGTGGTTGGTGTGTGTTTATTGCAGATTCTTCTTCTGAAGATCAGCTGGGTTCTCACCTTGAGATATCCTTCTGACAATTGGCCTGGGGCCTTTTCTCTCTTGACATCAGTAAAGGTCTGTAATGTGTTCAGCCTATTATTCTCCTTTGCAGGAGATAGTTATTGTATTGACAGGTTAGACAATCCTACAAAGCTTCTGTTAAGAGCAGAGTACCCAATTATATTTATACCCTCCGTTCTAAACCGCATGATTTCAACCTGCTGAGATAACTGTCCACCTTCTTTTCATTCTCTCCAATAAATGTCCGTCACATGAAACCCCTTGCAGTCAGTCTTCCAGGATAAGGATGTTTGCATTTTGTTGGAACACTATACATCACCTTCATGAGACTTCATACATTCAGATTCCTATTACTAGCTTATGCAGTTCCTGCTATCTTTATTCTCATGTCTGTTGTTTTGCCTAATAGCATTAGTTTTAGTTTTGGGGTCAGTGAGTTCATTTTTGAAAGACTGAAATTTGCATGAGATACTATATCCTGTTTAGCTCATTCATAGTGGGGTACAGTGAGTAATGAGGTCAAGTATCTTAATGTAAAGTTGTTTAAAAGGTTTTGTTTAGGCCTACAAAATGGAAACGTTGTAATGGTTATCAGCTCAGTGGTGTGAAAGTGTGATCTAATTGCTGATTCCTGCTATCACTGCTGAATCACAAACAAAATGCTGGAAGCCTGATACAAAGGTTTGAAACACACTCAGCAACTCAAGCTACCTTTACTGAAAGGGAAGAAAAGAAGTTTCTGACTAAAGATCATTCAATTCAAATGTAATCTCTGTTTCACTCTCCACAGATGCTGCTTAACCATGGGGCATTTTGAGCTTTTAGTCACTACAACTGATTGGAAAGAGGTCAACAGAGCAAGCTGCATGTGGCCAAATTATCATTACTTACTTTTCCAAAATGACCTTTCACGTTAAAAGGCAGATGACATTGTCAAATGTACTGTAGCAGTTAGGCTCAGAAAGTGGTAAATTCTGCTTTCTGGCCTTTCTTTACATTACCTGAAATATTTGCTGAACCAATACTTACAACTTGGCACAGTGGCTCAGTGGTTAGCGCTGCTGCCTCACAGCACCAGGGACCCCAGATCAATTCCATCCTCTGGTGACTGCCTATGTGGAGATTGCATATTCTCCCAGTGTCTGCGTGGGTTTCCTTAGGGTGCCTTGGTTTCCTCCCACAGTCCAAAGATGTGCTGGTTAGGTGGATTGGCCATGCTAAATGGCCCCGTAGTGTTCAGGGATGTGCAGACTGGGGGGATGGGTCTGAGTGGGATGCTCCGAGGATCGGTGTGGACTTGTTGGGCCGAAGAGCCTGTTTCCACACTGTAGGGATTCTATGAACTCACACACATTTGTACCGTCCCACAAACATACATTGAATTCCTACACATACACAGCCACACACACATACACACACCTGTACCCTATACACACCTGTGACCTATAAAATACATGTATCTCATAACAACCTGTAATGTGCACACATCTAGTTACCCATATACATCATATCCTATATACGCTTGTACTCAACCTGCACACATATCTCATGCTCCCCTGTATGCCTCACACACTGATGTTCTGGGTAGATATAGGTATGGTTCTCTGGTCTTTAAACATCAAAAATAATCGCGTCAATGTTATGCAGTCATCCATGCAAAATGTGTTTTTAAGTCCTGTCCAAGATCGTACATTTGCTTTTTAAAGCTCATGAATAAATTGATTGATTGATTGTTGTCACATGTAACGAGATACAGTGAAAAGTGTTATTTTGTGTGCCTTACAGGCAGATCATATCACACAAAGTGCATCAGGGTAGCAGAAACAGAGTGCAGAATTCAGTGTTACAGCCACAGAGAAGGTGCAGCGAGACAGATCAACATTAACATTTGAATGAAGAACTCACATTTGTATTTCCCAGTCCAAATGGAATGGTTGCTGTGTTTGTATTCAGTAGCAAGGAATAGATGTAGAACATTTTCTGAAGTTTTTCGATTTTTAAGTGCACCAGCTAAAACATTGCGGCGGACAGTGCAGTTTGAAAGCTCTGCATTCAGGAACTGCAATCAACTGCAAAGACTACAAATGCTTCTCATCCAAACTGGCGGTCCCCAGATTAATTCTGCATCGGCACATGCAGCACCATAGCAGTCTGTTGAATTCTCACAGAATTATCTCACTTTGAAAGCAAGCGTTTCAAGATCATCGACGAGCTACAGCAGGGAACTGAATGTTCCAGAGAGGCTGGAAATATCCTTCTAGGCGGTAGTAAAGTAACATAGAGGGACCACCAGACTCCCAGCAAGCCAGAGTGATTAGTTATCCTAGATAATACCAGCGATGGTTGATCAAACCACAGTCTCAGGAAGACTTAGAAAGTTTGGGTGATATGATTGCAGCCATTTAAGGGCATTGTGATGCAGTAATGCCAAAACAGGCTCCATGGATGATGCCTGCAAAAACAAACAAAAGGGTCAACAGTGCATCATACTGGGGAGAGTGTTGGTAAAAGATATGGCAACCTGAGGTACCGCAAGTTGTTGGATCTGTAGCATATTTACTTTTGAACACTGGAAATGCAGGAAAGCTTTTTACAAATTAAACAGTGTGTCCTGGGAATGTTGATGCAGTGATGATTGAATTCCTTTGTCTCAACTGCAAGGCAGCAGGCATTCTCTCTATATTTAAGCTATTCAAGTAGTGCATGGAATTATGATTTGGCAGTGTCAGAACCAGGCAAGCAAACTCTCAAGATAAAAATTGATAGGTAATAGGAGGCTTCACACATGTCTGGGCTATCAGAATAAGAACAAAAGGATCCTAATAAGATATCGTAAAATCACTCTGGATCAAGCTCAACTTCATTTTTATCACGTGGAATCCACACCTTTCTGACAACGTACAAAGAAGTCTATAGATCACTTTGTCAGTCAATGGAAAGAAAAAAGCAGGGTCTGTGATTTTTCTAATACAGAAAGGCTCAAGACAATCATCAACATTGTATGGCATCAATACCTATCGAGGCTTATCAAATAGTCTCAACAAGCCATTAGGCTAAAATTAAAAAGCACTGCTAACAGATGGGAGGAAACATGAGGCAGGACCCTGTAGTCTGCAAGCTCTGAGTGCAGACTCAACTGTTGGCATCGTAGCTAGGTCCACCAAACTCAGCAAGCAATCTGGAAGATATGGTCTTCGCCATGCACCTTGCAGTTATCTGGTATATTTTGTTTTCTGTAAGATGTGGATGATCCTCCAGAGGTCACCAGTAACACTTATACTAGTCTTTAGCCAATCTGATTCATTTCAAGTGACGTCAAGACACAGTTGGAGGCATCGGATACTGCAAAAGCTATGGACCCTGACAACATTCCAGACATAGTACTGAAAGCTTGATCTCCAGAACTTGCCGCTCCCTTAGCCAAGCTGTTCCAGTACAGTTACAACACTGGTATCTACCCAGTGGAAAATTGCTCAGGTATGTCCTGTACACAAAATCCATCCCAGCCAAATACTGCTCAATCAGTTTATTCTCCATTATCATGATGGAAAGTGTCATCAACCGTTATCAAGCAGCACCTTCTCAGCAATAACTTGGTCAGTGAAGCCCAGTTTGGGTTCTGTCAGGGTCATTCAGCTTTTGACTTCACTGAAGTCTTGTTTCAATCATGGACAAAAGAGCTGAACTCCAGAGGTGAGGTAAAAGTGACAGCTCTCAATATCAAGGCTACATGTGACTGAGACTGGCATTAAGGAGCCCTAGCAAAACTGGAATCCATGGGTATCCGGGGGCAAACTCTCCGCTGGTTGGAATCATACCTGGCACATAAGAAGATGGTTGTAGTTTTTGGAGGTCAGTCACCTCAGCTCCAGGACATCTCCTTAGGAGTTCCTCAGGGTAGTGTCTTAGGCCCAACCATCATCAGCTGCTTTATCAATGACCTTCCCTCCATCATAAGGTCAGGAGTGAGGATGTTCGCTAATGATTGCAAAATGGTCAGCACCATTTGGAACTCCTCAGTTAGTGAAACAGTCCATGTTCAAGCGTTCAAACATTCAACTTAGGCTGATTATTGGCAAGTATCATTTACACCACACAAATGCTAGGCAATTACCATCTCCAAAAGAGACAATCTAACCACTGCCCCCAACACTCAATGATTTTAGCTTCATTGAATCCCCCACTATTAATATCTTAAGTGTTATAATTGACCAGATGCTGAAATGGACTTGTTTTCTAAATACAGTAGCTAGAAGAGCAGGTCAGAGGCAAGGAACACTGTAGTGAGTAACTCACCTCCTGATTCCTCAAAGCCTGTCCACCATCTACAAGGCACAAGTCAGGAGTGTGATGGAATACTCCCTACTTGGCTGGATGTGTGCAGTTCCAACAACACTCAGGAAGCTTGGCAACATCCAGGACAAAGCAGCTCACTTGATTGACACAATATCCTTAAACATCTACTCCCTTCACCACTATCGCTCAGTAGCAGCAGTGTGTACTCTCTACTAGGTGCACTGCAGAAATTCACCAAGATCCTTAGGCACCACCTTCCAAAGCCATGACCACTTTTATTTAGAAGGACAAGGGCATCAGATACATGGGAAAAATATCATCTCCAAGTCACTCATCATCCTGACTTGGAAATATATCACTGCTCCTTCACTGTCACTGGGTCAAAATCCTGGAATTCCCTCTCTAAGGGCATTGTGGGTTGACCCATAGCAAGTGGAGCAGCAGTTCAAGAAGGCAGCTCACCACCATGTCCACAAGGGCAACTAATTGACTGAATTCTTCTGCCTTTAAGTTGCAGCCTTGCATTTGGTCTTTCCTGTTGCTTGAGCTAATAGTTCTGAAGGAGATAATATTTGATCTGCCCTGAGCTCTGCCAGATTGACGGTTTCACACAACCTCCCAGTGGACAATCATTTGGTTTCTAGCATGATCTGAGAGAAGACTATCTTGTGTGTGAGTCCTAGTTAATATGTCCTGAGCTAATGTAAACTATATATAGTCACTCTGATGCCATAAACTATCTTGTGCCTCTGCTGTTGAGAGGTTTTTTGTGTTTCATTGTTCACCACAGACTACTGAACAGCCTGTGGACTTGCAAAGGAAGGAAAATATTTGGCAACACTCTGGCCCAAAGCATGCTACCACAGCTGGGACACAGGCATCACAACATGCTCTCATTTCCAGATGGAAAAAAGGAACAAAACTCCAATGAAGTAACTAAGACATGGTTCAGGATAAAATATTTTATTTTACCAACTAAGACAACTATGATCCATAATTTTTTCCCCCATTGAATCATAACGTAGGCTTTACTGACTGGGCCAGCATTTATTATCCATCCCTAATTGCCCAGAGCACTGTTAAGAGACAACACATGACTGTGGGTCTGGAGTCACACGTGGGCCAACTGGATAAAGATGGTAGATTTCCTTCTGTAGAGGACATCAGTGAGCCATGTGGGTTTTTACAAAATTGACAATGATTACACGGTCACTATTTGGCTAGTTTTTAATCCCTGTTTTTGTTTTAATTGGAATTAAATTTTGCCATCTGTCATGTTTGTAGTTATAAACACTAGCTACAGTTCCCTTTTGTGAATTCTTCCACTTTGTCATGTGTACATGACTGGCACTTTCTTCAGCCACAGAATCCCTACAGTTTTGAAACAGACCCTTCGGCCCAACAAGTCCATACCAACCCTCAGAGCATTCCACCCAGACCCATCCCCCTAATCTACACATCCCTGAACACTACGGGAATTTAGCATGGCCAATCCAGCTAGCCTGCACATCTTTGGACAGTGGGAGGAAACCAGCACAGACATGGGGAGAACATACAAACTCCAATTAGACAGTTGCCCAAGGCTAGAATCAAACCCTAGTTCCTGGTGCTGTGAAGCAGCATTGCTAACCACTGGGCCACCGTGCCTCTCTCCATTCACAATATTACTGTGAGTTCTGTAGCCTGTCCACCAGTGACTGGATCAAACTGCACAACGCATATATTTTTAATGAACCTTTTTATAGCACACCTCTGGAGTGGGTGAGACTTGAATCCACATCTTCTGGTCTAACAACAGGTACACTGCCACTGTGACATAACAGTCCCAAACTATTTTCTATTTAACCTGTTCAGAGATGTTATTACACACGTCTGGAGCAGGTAGGACCTGAACCCAGATCTCCCAATCCAGGGTGGGGATGCTAACACAGTGCCAGAAGACCATAAGACCATAAGACATAGGAGTGGAAGTAAGGCCATTCAGCCCATCGAGTCCACTCCGCCATTTAATCATGGCTGATGGGCATTTCAACTCCACTTACCCGCACTCTCCCTGTAGCCCTTGATTCCCTGCGAGATCAAGAATTTATCAAACTCTGCTTTGAAGACATTCAACGTCCTGGCCTCCACTGCGCTCCGTGGCAATGAATTCTACAGGCCCACCACTCTCTGGCTGAAGAAATGTCTCCTCATTTCCGTTCTAAATTGACTCCCTCCAATTCTAAGGCTGTGCCCACAGGTCCTAGTCTCCCCACCTAACGGAAACAACTTCCCAGCGTCCACCCTTTCCAAGCCATGCAAGACCACCCTCTGAAAATCTGCAATAACACAGAGAACATTGAAATAGTTTGCACCTGACAGAGTTAAATTGCGCATTCCAGACAAACTGCCGGGTGTAGCTGACTTTCACACGGATCAATCAAAAATCTGAACGAATTCATTTGGGCTGCTAATAAATACAACCAGGAAATTGTTACAAATAAGAGGAAAATACTGCAGAGGCATGAAGTCTGAAGTAAAATCAGAGAGTGCTTCAGAAACTCAACAGGCCTGGAAGCATCGATAGAGCAAGAAACAGTTAACATGTTGGATCATTAACTCTATTTCTCTCTCTACAAATGCTGCCAGACCTGCTGAGTTTCTCAAACACTTTTTAAAAATAAATTTCAGAATATTGCTAAATTATGCAGTGATGTTACTAGAGACTGAAGCAAAAGAGCCAAACCCTGATCCTCCGTCTGCTGCTGAAGGCTGTGGGCTGAACTCTTTTTAAATCCTGTGCAGAAATTTCTATGTTGTTCACCTGTTTAAATTAATTCACCACTGGCTCAGCTCTAGTGATTAGTTCAATGAGAATGAAAATCTGCAGACTCAGAGAACCTGTATGTAACTCCATCTAGATGCCATGATGAGGTCATTTTTTTAAAGGAGCATATATGTCACAATCTATAATTCTCTGCCTATATTTCAAAAATCACAGCTGTGGCCCCATTGAAAATAACGTAATTGAAGTTTTTTTTTCCAATGGTAAGATGTACACCCTGACTGACTGGGCGTTTTTTGTGAAAACTCAAAGACAAATCCATGAGAAATGTCGAGAACAGTGCCATTCATTGCAGCCATCAAAGCATTTTGCTCAGAAATTATGAGGCTCTGAAGATTGCGTTAATTTCGAAGAACTTCATCACAATCCAGCAACTGCTTTGTGATGATGTGACTGCAGCTGTCTTCAGAGCACAATCTGAAGCTGTCACCTTCAACATCCAGACTAATGTCAGGTAAAGCTGTGAAATACACCCTGTGCCATTTATAATTTACTCAACGATAACTATTCATGTCATCAGAGATCAACTTTCCTCTTGTGCGAGTGTTATACACTACTGAAACGGGAAAATCTATTTCCTCAGTAACCTCCGTGACAAAATTAAACGAACCACCACAGATATAAATGATCTACGGTCTGCAGATGGCTGCATGTGCTTTGTACACTCTGCAGCAGATCTGAAATCAATTCTACATACAGGAAACTGGGTATGCCTTTGAATGTTTCCAAGCCAAACCCCAAGTCAGGCAACATCTTGTCAGTCAGATATTCTACCTCCCATATACCCTGAAGGTGAGACCCTGGAATGTGTTGACCATTTCCTATACTTTGATAATCACCTCTTTTAAATGGTCACGGGGAGATCAAACGCGGGAACAGCTGTGCCAATTCCACTCCCTCAAACTTTGGCAGTGAGTGTTTTAAGACCACTACAAGCCAGCAGAAGTTCTAGTGCACAGAACAGTTGTTGTCTTCACACTCCTGTACTGCAGTGAAACTTGGGTCAAGTGTCAGTGACGTACAAGTGTGCTAGAGAAATTCTATGCACAATACCTTTGCTGCATTCTATGGCTTCAATGAGAAGACCTTCAAATAGACATTTGTGTCCTTTTTGAAGTCAGATCCACAAGCATTCAGGCAGAAGTCCTGTAACTGCTATGTTGGCGCAATGGACACTCTGTCTGGGTGGCTGAAAAACATTTCCCCACCAGGCCTCGTTTTCTCAACTCTCAAATGATCTACACATCAGGGTAGGACAAAGAAAGTGGTTCAAAGACACTCTGAAGTTCCCTTGAAATGTGGCAGCAATTACATTAATGAAGAAGCTTGTATTTGATTGTGCAAAACTCGCTCATCAACTTTCATCATATTATGAGTCTGCATGTATTAATGATGAGGCAGAACAGTGGCAGAGAAGGGAAAAAGAGGAAGCAAATTCAAGACTCCAGATCTCATTAACTCAAGGGAGACGATTCCCCACATGCTTTACAGACCTTCCCTACATTGGAGAGATGAAGTGCAGACTGGACAACCATTTTGCAGAATATCTACATTCTGTCTGAAAAATTACCCTGAGCTTCTGCTTGCCTGTGATTGAAACACAGCACTGTGTTTCCTAGCTAACATCTCTGTCTCTGGCTTGCTGCAGTGCTCCAGTGAAGCTCTGCACAAGCTGGAAGAACAGCACCTCATTTTCCACTTGGGGACCTTGTAAACTTCTGGACTCATTATTAAGTAAAATAATTTTAGGGCCTGAGCACTTTCTCCTATGTATCAGAGATAATAGGAACTGCAGATGCTGGAGAATCCGAGATAGCAAGGCGTAGCGCTAGATGAATGCAGCAGGGCAAGCGGCATCATAGGAGCAGGAAAGTTTGACGTTTCAGGCCTAGACCCTTCATCAGAAATGGGGGAGGGGAAGGGGGTTCTGAAATAAATAGGGAGAGAGAGGGAGGCGGATAGAAGATGGATAGAGGAGAAGATAGATGGAGAAGAGACAGACAAGTCAAAGAGGCGGCGATGGAACCAGTAAAGGTGACTGTGGGTAGGTAGGTAATGGAGGTAAGGAGGAAATAGGTCAGTCCAGGGAGGACGGACAGGTCAAGGGGGTGGGAAAGGTTAGTAGGTAGGGAATGGGGGTGCAGCTTGAGGTGGGAGGAGGGGAAAGGTGAGAGGAAGAACAGGTTAGGGAAGCGGGGACGAGCTGGGCTGGATTTGGGATGCAGTGGGGGAAGGGAGATTTTGAAGCTTGCAAAGTCCACATTGATACCATTGGGCTGCAGGGTTCCCAAGCGGAATATGATTTGCTGTTCCTGCGACCTTCGGGTGGCATCGTTGTGGCACTGCAGGAGGCTCAGGATGGACATGTCGTCTGAGGAATGGGAGGGGGAGTTGAAATGGTAGAGCAGATGCTGTACCCGTTGTGGCCTCCTCTACATCGGGGAAACCAAGCATAGGCTTGGGGATCGCTTTGCAGAACACCTACGCTCGGTTTGCAATAAACAACTGCACCTCCCAGTCGCGAACCATTTCAACTCCCCCTCCCATTCCTCAGATGACATGTTCATCCTGGGCCTCCTGCAGTGCCACAACGATGCCACCCGAAGGTTGCAGGAACAGCAACTCATATTCCGCTTGGGAACCCTGTAGCCCAATGGTATCAATGTGGATTTCACAAGCTTCAAAATCTCCCCTCCCCCAACCGCATCCCAAAACCAGCCCTGCTCGTCCCTGCCTCCCTAACCTGTTCTTCCTCCCACCTATCCCCTCCTCCCACCTCAAGCCACACCCCCATCTCCTACCTACTAACCTCATCCCGCCCCCTTGACCTGTCTGTCCTCCCTGGACTGACCTATCTCCTCCCTACCTCCCTTACTTACCTACCTACACTCACCTTTACTGGTTCCATCCCTGCCTCTTTGACTTGTCTGTCTCCTCTCCACCTGTCTTCTCCTCTATTCATCTTCTAGCTGCCTCCCCCTCTCTCCCTATTTATTTCAGATCCCTCTTCCCCTCCCCCATTTCTGATGAAGGGTCTAGGCCCGAAACGTCAAGCCTTCCTGCTCCTATGATGCTGCTTGGCCTGCTGTGTTCATCCAGCTCTACACCTTGTTATCTCACTTTCTCCTATGTCTTTACCCTAACCCTCACACCCCAGGCCTTGTTATCAAATGGGCTGCTACCACAACAACGCATTACCAGCCATGAATGGTCCCCATCTGCCCCTACTGATTCTCCTAGGCTGACACTTACCTTGTCCTTTGTCTGCCCAACTGTTTCTCTTTCTCTCTCTGTGCTCCATATCTACGTATCATTAACTCTTCATCCCTCCACCCACTCCATCTGCTATATAGCAACCTTTTCCCAGCAATCATCAGTTCTGAGGAAGGGTCACTGGACCTGAAATGTTAACTCTGCTTTCTCTCTACAGGTGCTGCCAGACAGGCTGAGCTTTTCCAGCAATTTCTGATTTTTTTCTGTTTTCCAAGTTCTTCAGTTCTTTGGAGTTTGTTTTGGTTACATATTATCCTGGGCTTTTTGGAATCCCTCTATGCCCTTAATGGAACTAACACAAAAAAGTCCTGAAAACAACCAGAATTTATTTTTAAAGAGTTCTTCCCATTCTTGGTTTGTTATTTCTCATATTCAATATGACATAACTGAAATGGCCACTTTTCAAACAGTAATCATAAATGAGCAAGTCAAGAAACATGTTAAACAGAAACTTGTATCAGAGATAAAAGGTACTGCAGATGCTGGAGAATCCGAGATAACAAGCATGGGGCTGGATGAACACAGCAGGTCAAGCAGCAT
>JAHRHZ010000009.1:5289952-5360773 GCA_024137785.1 Ginglymostoma cirratum
ATGCTGCTTGACCTGCTGTGTTCATCCAGCCCCATGCTTGTTATCTCTTAAACAGAAACTTGTACATTTGGTTATATAACTCAGACGTCTGTATACCTGTGTGCGAATGCATATCTTTATTCTTCATTTCCTGCAACCTCCATGAGGTGTAAACCCTATGGGTTCAACAGCGTGTTACAGAAATGGATGAGAAAGAACTGAAGCCTTAATTTCCTTCCATTACTGCATGTAGTCAGACATTTGTGAGTATGAAGAAGTGTGTATTTCTAATTCCCAAAGTGTGGGGTCAATTAGAATAATCACCTGCAAGCTTCATAAGTTTAAATAAAGAGGATTATTTATTTGTGCATTCACTCCAAACATCTGACAGTACATCTCTCTTTCTATCTCCCTCTCTCTCTCTCACACACGCGCACACACAAACACACAGAGAGACACGCACACACAGGCACACCCTCTCTCTTTGTCTCACACACACACAGACAGACAAACCCTCTCTCTCTCTCACACACACAGACACACACTCACACAGACACATACACACACATACACACACGTACAGACACGCACAAACATTTAAGCAAAAGATACAGTTACCGATGATAGTGCACAGTTACCAATAACAAACAAATATACAGCTCATAGTTCATGTGTTTAGCTCATTTTAGGACAGAAAATACATTGTGAGTCCTTTGAAATAGATGTTTTCACTCTTGAAGGCTTTCTCTAAGTAGTTCGAAATAGTCAGTGTTGTAGACCAGAGTTGTAGCAGGGTTTCCTTGAAGAAATATACTTTTTTTTAGCAGTTTGTAAATTTGGTTACATGTGTTTTATTTTAACCAAGAGGTCAAATTTCTGCGCTGGTGAACTGGAAATGAATCAAACTGGAAGACTGTAAGCTGCAGCAGTCTCCATGTTTAAAGGATAAAAGTAATACTCCCTTTTATGCTGCTGCTGTTTTGCAGTTGGTATTCTGTGCAGGCTGCCCAGTTTCTCCCTGGGTCTTTGAGTAAATGGTTACTCATCTGTAGACTATTTCAAATAGAACTCTTCAAATCCATCTATTGTCGCCTCAGGATGACTTAAAGCTCGAAGCATTGCTGGACAATTGAGGGTGTGGGGGTGTCTGTTCACACTTACTTATGCTTAACTGGTTTCTCCAGGTATCTTTTGTTAAGGATCAAGCTTGGAGACAGGGAGCACTTGGTCCATAGTTTCAGAGTTATGAGTAGGTTCACAAAAAATAGCAGGTGTGAATTCCACAAATGGGTTTCAACTTGGTGTGTCCTTTCAAAGGAAAGATTCCTGTCCAGGGTAAATTAATTATGTATTTTCCAGATACATTTTTCCAAACTTGCCAAAGTAAGTGACCCTTGGAAGCCATCTTTACACTTTTGTTATTATCCAGTTTTAAATAACGTCAGTAAAGTACTGGGGAGGCAATGGCCCAGTAATATTATTGCTAGACTATTAATCCAGAAACCCAGGTAATGCTCTGGAGACCCAGGTTCGAATTCCGCCACAGCAGATGGTGAAGTCTGATCTCAATTTTTTAAAAAATAGGGAATTAAAAACCTCGTCATGACCCGGACACACGGTCAACTGTTGGAAAACCCATCTGGTTCACTAATGCCCTTCAAGGAAGGAAATTACCATCTTTACTTGGTCTGGATACATGTGATTCCAGATGCACAGCAAAGTAGGGATGGGTAATAAATGTGGGCCTCATCAGTAGTGTCCAAATCCCTTGAATGAGCAAAAAAAAATTCCAAAAAATTCTGTAGTGGACATAAACATGTCTTTAGTGGATATCAGAGATAAGGGTCTAGATCCGAAACATCAAGCTTTCCTGCTCATATGATGCTGCTTGGCCTGCTGTGTTCATCCAGCTCCAAACCTTGTTATCTCTTTAGTGGATATGGCAGGTTGTTCATATCCATGTACTGCCAACTGGATAGTTTTTGGTTAATATTCACTTTGTATTGAAGGCTGTGTCTTGGAAGAACAAACTCAGCCATCACAACACAAGGCAACATTTGAAACACTGACTGAGGTCAGTGAGAGCAATGAGGTGAGTGATGGAAGTGGTGTGAGCTGACCCCCTCCTTCCATCTTCCCTCTAAACATCATCCTGGTCAGGGTACAGCCACAATTTCTTGCAAATCTGTGCGAATATAAATGTGAAGACTCAGGTTTTAATCATGCTGTTTGAAGCCACAAATGGATTGGATTTCTGATGAAGGGTCTAGGCCCGAAATGTCAAGCTTTCCTGCTCCTATGATGCCGCTCGGCCTGCTGTGTTCGTCCAGCCCCACACCTTGTTATCTTGGTTTATTCAACAGTTTTCTTTGTGGAATAAACTCTTTTTTAATTGTTAAAACCAAATCTCCAGCATTGTGTGTTTGTCTTTCAGTAACAGTCTATCTTGTTAAAACCAGAATAAAATGAAATATGATCTATAAAACCAGATTTCAGAGATTTAGATTGTCCTGGAATAACATCAGCTAGAATAATAATAAATATTAATTTTAAATGGTGGATGTAAAGCTTTGATGATGGGGGATGCACGCCATTATGTAAAGATGAGAGTGAAATTCTAAATTTACTATATGTACTCGCAAAAACTACAAAGGACCCTAATAGAATAGTCAAAAATGATTTATTTCATAAATGAATGCTGATTGTCCCCAATCATATACTGATTTTAAAAGGGTCCTGTTTCCACATCCGTAATAAAAGATATTTGTATTTCTTTACTGCAGCTTATAGTGGCTGTTAACTCGCTTTATAGTGTCCTGTTTTCTCCATCTCTTTTTTTCTCAGAAACAGAATTATATTTGTCCAGCTCAGTTGCTGTGTACAGGGAATTCTGAAAGTCAAGGACTATGTTTTAGTGTGAATACCTTCAGTATTACTATTCTGTACTTCTATAAGACCGTAAGACTGAAAGAAATAGAAACATGAGTAGGCCCGCTCCACTATCCAATAGGATCGTGCTGATCCGACATTCCTCGCATCCACTTTCCTGCCCTTTCCCCATAACCTTTGATTCCCTGACTGATCAAGTATTTATCTGCCTCAGCCTTAAAAATATACAAGGATTCTGCCCCATAACTCTCTTTGGGAAGGAGTCCCAAAGGCTCATAAACTTCTGAGAAAACAAATTCCTCCTCATCTCAGTCTTAAACTGGCACCTCTTCTGTGGAATATCAAGATATAAGTCATCAAATCCAGGGATTTGTTGTCACTTGGTCCCATTAATTTCTCTGATATTATTTCCTCAACAATACTAGTTTCATTAAGTTTTTCATTCTCACCAGACAATTTGTTAATCATGGCAAAGAAGTTGACCTGGCAAGTATGATAACTCAATTTTTCCAGTCTGAAAAATTATGTTTTTCATGTACTAAAATTTATAAATTGACATGCTGCTCCACATCTCCTCCCACGCTTTCAGACATGCTGAGCTATATTTGCATCCTGATAATCAGCATCAATATTTCACCTGAACAAAGCATGTTTTACTGACCAGTACTTTATAACTGGGTGCAAAGGATGGTGCATGTGATATGGCTTGTGTTGCAAACAGGTACAGAAGTTTAAAACACACCCATTTTGCGTTGCATGTTGGTGACATTTTAAAATTGGACCATTCTTGCCTGTATCTAAGGTTCACATATAATTAACAGATAAGGAATGGATTTTAATGGACTTCAAAGATTAACTTATACATCGGCATCTGTTGCAGCTCTGCAAGTTTTTATGTTTTTTTTTGCAATGGGAATAGATAAAAGAAGTATTTCTTTAATATTCCCTGTTTATTTTTCATAACATTTTTCCTGCATCAGTCTCTAATGAGCCCGTGTTTATTTTCATTAATCTTTTCCAATTTACATGCCTAAAGGAGCTTTGCTGTCCATTTTTATGTCTCTTTCTGATTTACTCCCAGCTTCAGTTTCTTCTTTCTGTATCAATTTCTTAGTACTTTTTTGTTGAATTCTAAAATTCTTCCAATTCTCAATCATATTACTCTTTTTGGCAACAATATAACCTTCTTCCTTTAATCTAATGTTAAATTTAAGTTATTTTGTTGGAACATATTTCCTGTGAGGTTTTTTTTAAGTCCTCAATGAAATGTGTATTTGTCTGTGGCATAAATTAGCAATCGGGTTTCTTCAGTGTTTTTCATTGCTCATTTAATACCACCTCAGACCCTAAAGTTTACTTTGTTCAGATGAACCAGCAGAAATAATTCCGAAAACAGAACCAAATGCACACTGCTTGTTTTTTTACCAGATAAGAAAAAAGAGATCAGTATGGAATGCAGGATATGCAATTGGTCACATAGAGTCAAGAGTAGTAAGAAAGTAGAGAAAGTGTCAATGAAAGATTGAGATGGGGAGATAGAGAGAATGATGCTCTTGCAGTCGCGTTGATTTTCACCTCACCAAGGCTACAGCTGGCAAGTGTAATTTTCTCACCCTGATGTACAACCACTAGACCACCGGGAGATGAGACAGACATAAACTCATTACTTCAGCAAGGAGATCTGATGGATGCTCAGCTACTAGGCTGCCAACAAGATTGAATGGGGAGGCACATAGCCCTCAGAAATGTAGAGGAAAAAATTAAAGTCAGCTTTCATTCTGTTCCAGCTGCTGACATGTGAAGCAAGATGTTGAGATGTATCGACTGATTTGGCCAAGTTACCTCGACTATACAACTTCAAACATATATTGACTAAGGATTAGGCAGAAAGGACTTGACAAATGATCCAAGATAAATGTGATACAATTCAGAAAAAAATTAAATCGGCAAATTAGTGTTCACAAATTAGTTACAATTCCTCTCATTGGAATCTACGTGAATCATTAAAAATTTACTTTGGCCCCAATTTTAACTCCCCAAAATCTGCTTTGAGCTGAGCAGAGTATGGAAGGTATGCAAAACAGTGGTAACAATTTAGCCCTTCTGATCCCTTGACCTTCTTGCTGCATTCCATATGTTAACCTGCCCCTTTAAAGCAAACAGAACATTCACAGGAAGGCTGCAGGAAATGGGATAACCCATCCACTGTTTTATTCCGATACCTGGACAAAAGTGAGGTAGTTCTTTCTACATCATGCCAAACCATCCCCGCCTCTTTGACTTGTCTGCCTCTTCTCCACCTATCCTCTCCTCTATCCGCCTCCCTCTCTCCCTATTTATTTCAGAACCCTCTTCCCCTCCCCCATTTCTGATGAAGGGTCTAGGCCCGAAACGTCAAGCTTTCCTGCTCCGATGACGCTGCTTGGCCTGCTGTGTTCATCCAGCTCCACACCTTGTTATCTCTATTTCACCACAGGATGCAGCCTTTCATCATCTGTCTGAATTCTGAGGACAGTTCCCATAAGCCCTGCAGGGCACAGTGCAATGCTCTCCTCTATAACAGGTTTAGTTGTAAGGGGGTGGTGAAAGGGTATTTAATCAAGCTGGATGGCGGCATGTGTGGATCTTACCATCTTATTTCAGCCAAGATTATTTGCCCTGTCAACGCTCACTCACACCATTTGTATGATGTTTTGATCTCTCTGCCCATTGATCTCTCTGCCTATAAATTCTTTGCATCTGTGCTTCTCTCTCACTTCACCTGATGAAGGAGCTACACTCCCAAAATTTGTAATTTCAAATAAGCTGTAGCTTGGAGTGGTGTAACTTCTGATCTTGTCCACCCCAGTCCAACACCGGCACTTCCACATCATGAGATAATTACTACGTATTTTGTTTTTATGTGACGTTGCTTGCAGGATAAACATTGAAAAGAGTACACAGGGCAGCTCTCCAATTCTACTTTGACCAATCCTTCAGGTTATTTGAAGAGCACATTGAAGAGCTTTGGTTTCATATTACTAAAAGCTTGCACTTCCAACAGTGCAGCACTCCCTCAATGCTGCACCAGATTGTTAGCCTGGAATGTGTGCTTAAAGCGGCATGGCCGAACTGATAACCTTCTGGCCCAGAAACAACAGTATGGTCAGTGAGTCATGAAGCGATGTGTAAGATAGTATTATCTTGATAAATTATAAGCAGTTTCAAAATTAGAAATACATTAAAATAATCACAGTCTCAATCTACAAATTTCTACGGTCCTTTAAAAAGATGCTTGGCGAAAACTGAGACTTCCGTAACCTTGGTGATCTTACTGGATCACTGCCATTTTATTCAGTGCAGGCCTGGGGCGCAAGTGTTTGGTTGTAGTGATGAGAATGAATTGATGATGTGCTTTGAGGTTGACTTTCTACAAATGCAATATTCGTACTTCAGCTACTCATTTTACAGAATCGCACCAGATTCAAGAGGTTACTTTATCATTTCAATCTTTACAGCAGACGATATAAATCAGCTCCTCAGCTGGTCAGACTGCTTTACCACATTTTTCACTATTAGTCTTCGGTTTATCAAAAGCATTTTTCAAATTCATAACTCGAGTTGTGTGTTTCTTTTCTGGTCTTGGGATTTGAACCTCTAATAGGAGGGCAGAAACATCCTTGAAATCATTGAGTTGTTTTGGACTAAAATGTTTTCTGTGTGATTGAATTTTGGGAAATCTGGTAATTGGAATTTGTTGACAGGCTTTTACTGAACTACTGACCTTGTCTATCAACCAACTGATCTGCACAGTATGAAGCGAACTTACATCATTCCTGAGGTATTTTGCTCTTATCTACTTAAAATGGAGATGCTGCTAAGAGGAAGGAATAAAACTGCAGGAGCCTGGAGAGTAGGTAAAACAGGAAAAGTACATAGCCAAACATGATTTGTGCCTTCAAATTACATAAAATACCACCATATCTGGCTCTGAACAAAGCAACAGGCTTACAATTTTTTAAAAAAAATAACCAAAATCTACAGAAATGACATCTTTAGCAGGTTACATACATTTATCATCTCTATAAGTCTTATTACTCCACTACCCATCATAACACAGTTCTCCTGCGCACCTGTAGTCAGAAACTAATTCCCTGGAGTCTTCATCATCCTCTTCCTGCCAAATGTATTTGGAATGTTATTTAGTACATCTGAGGAGGTTATGGCTGTCCTAGTCACAAAACACAGCAGTAGTTGGCAGCAGTGAGGTTGTTAACTGATTTTTTTTGTGGATTCCTAACAACATGCAAATGTAAAGTACTTAATAAAATGGCTCACTTTGGACAGAAGTGGAATATTTTTTTCAAATTGCTCCTGCAAAAATGTTCTGTGCTTTATTTTATTCTGTGATTTTAAAAGAATAATGTTTTAGTTAATCTTTTTGTCTTGCATTCATCAACCCAAAATCAGGAATGGCAAACTCCAAATAACGACAACAATTTATATTAGAGGAGAAAAGGGCAGTGGATTGATTGTCCAGTTACCTGTGGTCATCTGAGGTCATGGAGAAAGCAAGGGGTAATATAGGTATCCCATGCTTTGGGTAATGCACAAGGCTTAACACTTCTCCTTGTTTTGAGACAATGGATTCCTGTGAATAAATATATTACCATGCTCACACAACATGAATTTATAAGGTAGGCATTAACTTTTAAGTATAAATCCTGAAGCAGGCAGTTTCATAGAAAACAAAATGAATTTGAGCAATGAAGTGATAATTTTCTTTCCTGCAAACACATATGGAACGGCAAGGACCCTCAAGCTTTCCTGTTCCTATGATGCTGCTTGGCCTGCTGTGTTCATCCAGCTCCACACCTTGTTATCTCTGTTTGTCTCCACTTCAGGACAGGTCTCGATGAGTCATTAAAATGCAAACAACCTTTCCAGAGGTTAAATCAGTATTCCAATTAATCCGAATGAATATTTTCTGAATACTGTTTGCAGACTCTTTTCCTCCAAAGTTCAAAATGTTTGCAAAGAGCTGAATTTTATCATGATGATACGTAGATGTGAATGATGTTCTCACTCCTTCGCTTGATGGTGCATCAACCATTAGAAACGATTTATGAGGATAATGCAAAGAGATGGTGCAGTCACAGAACACGAGTTTAGTTTCTGATTTATTAAGATATATTCTGAGCAGACAAGACACAAACATTTGGACCAGTGAGGAAAATGGCCCTGACGAAGAGACAACAGTCAGCAGAGATTCATTTTGGCCTTGACCTCTACCTGAGGAACCACATCAGGGATTCATGACAGAGACTTGCTATTGAATATTGACAGGAGTGGAACAAAAGAAATCTGTAACCGTGAACATAAAATAAAAACAAATCCATCTTCTGAAACCTCTAGACTCTTTTCTTAGGTGGACAGAAAGGATTATAAGCCTGTAAAATTTCATGCCTTTACCATGGGAACACAATAGGTTTACTAGAGAAATCTTGAAATCCTAAGACCTAAATGCATGTTACTAATTAAAACGATCTTTTATTGAGAGTGTGTGTATGAATGCGAGAGTGGGTGCAGTCCTGGGTATACAGTCCAATCCTGAGACATAAACAATTTTCTTCCTTTTAAAACTTATGGGAAAATCTGTCCCTTGTGCCTCCCTAACAGCTGTGACATTTAGATTAAAATATGTCTTTGAAACATGTAGTCTTTGGTCCATGAAGAGGTTAAAAAAGGAATGCCATCCCATTATCTCTCCTTTGTACATAACAATATGAATTACGAAAAACATGAGATGCCTATATAATCTATTGATTCTTACGTAGCAACTTCTGATGCAATTGCAGTTGAATTCTCCACCAACTAGCAATTCCTTCATCTGTCGGACAGATAGTTGTCATTGTTTGAAATTTGGTATTCTTGCATCTGTCCTGATGAATGATGTACGAAAAGCTTTGATAAGCTGTCTCCCTTATCAGCAACATTCGAGTTATGTGCTACCAAGCAACACTGATTTGCTTCTGTTTTATTTTTGTTGGCTCAACATCTTCTTGAGAAAAAATTTCTGAAAATAAGTCAGGCACATAATACATCTTCATCCATCTCAGAAATAGAGGAAGTAAAAGAATCAGAAATTGACCAAGTGGGATGTGGAATAAAGGAATTCCATTTCATGAATTTTCTAGGTCACTTTTAAAGAACATTTAATTTTTGTTCTGAAAACTATATTTACCTTACAGAAAGGAATAAGGGAAAATGCATGTATACTGTTTGTCAGTTTCAGGGCATCCCAATTAGCAAATAGTTTTTTTTTATTCATTCATGAGATGAAGGCATTGCTGGCTGGGCAGCATTTACTGCCCATCTCTAATTGCCCAGAGAACAGTTAAGAGTCAACCACATCTGTGGGTCAGGAGTCACATATAGGCCAGACCAGATAAGGATGATAGTTTCCTCCCCTGAAGGACTTTCGCGAACAAATGTGTTTTTCCAACAAACAACAATGGTTTGACAATCATTATTACACTCTTAATTCCAGATTTTATTTTATTGAATTCAAAACCCACCATCTGCCATGGCGAGACTTGAACCAAGGCACCCAGAACATTGCCTGAGTCTCGGATTAATGGTCTAGCGATAATACCACTAGGCCATTGCAGCCCCCTTTTGAACTGTTATAACTCTATAAATGTAGGGACATGACAGTCAATTTGCACACAGCAAGGACTTACAAACAACCATGAACCGATGAACAGATAATTTGATGTAGTGATGTTGACTGAGTTTATTGACAAAAACACCAGGAAAACTCAATTTCTTTTCTTTCTGGTGTTTTTTTTAGCTTTAAGCATAAAGGGAAAACAGGGCGTAACAGTAACATTACACCTCAGTCAGTTCAGCACATCTTCAGTGCTACAGTCAAGCATCAGCATAGAATATATGTTCAACTTTCTGGATTGGTTCTTGAACCAGAATCCAGTGATTCCACATAAATACATGAGAATAGGTCTGTTAAGTTCTCATTTGTGGTAAGATAGCTTGATCGCTGTAAATCTGGATGGTCAAGTATCTTACCACAGGCAAGAGCTGAGAGAACAGCTGGAAATAAATCATGCTTTGCTGCTTTAACTTAAGCTTCTATCAGCAGGGCTGGTGATTGCATCTCAGAACCTGCTATGTATGTTAATTCATCTTCTCATGTATATAACATGGCATACGTTGTCAGAAAAACTGCTAGCTGCCTATGATAGTCATGTATTTAAAGTATTTTCTTTTGCATGAAGGAAATTATCAATGTGGATTGTTAGAGGAAAACTGTTAAATTCAATGTCCCTACGTCCTGTGCAGAATGAAATGAGGTGTAAGGTTTATATTTAGATCCTGGCATTGGGCCTTAAAGCCGTCATTTGAATATTCCATCTGTTGCCAGCACCAATTGCTTTTGCTGTGACATTAACTTCCAGGGAAGGTGCAGCATGGAAGGAAAGGGGAATAGCAATGGCCAAGTCGTACCATGAGCTGTCTGTGGATTTGCAACAGGGGTTGGAGTCAATGGGAAGGAGGCCAATCCTGAGCTGGTGGAGCCTTTCAGAATTGCTGCAGAACCAGAATGCAGGTAGAGGTGGGTCACAATAGAAAGTAGGTGATGGCAGGTTTTGGTAACCCACTGTGGGTGCTCTAGATCAGAAAAACTCATGATTGGGGCTCCCAAACATGTATTAGGCCTCTAATTAAACATTTAAAAGTCTTAAATCCCACTTTAGGCAGCCATCTGGGATGACTGAAAAGCTAATACACAATTGTCCCTCAAAATCGATCATTTTTGTTCTAATTTGCATTTGGACCAAATTTCTTTAGCAAAGTTTCATCAACTTGGCAACTTCATTTTAATTTGCAACCAAATCTTACAAATCTTGTTGTTTTCTGACAGGTAATAATTTTCAATACTATGAAAAGCCTCAATGCTTTCATGTGCAACAGGAGGCCAATGGATGATTTGCTAAGTCATTCTCCCAAGGACGGCAATATTAAACCCAACTTGAAATGGACCTTAATCTTATGCATGCTTAACATTCAGAAAAGAACTTGGAAATAAAAATTGAGCTTCCCAATAGTTAATTACTGAGGGTTCATAAATCTAATCCTATCATTCGTGTTAAAAGATTAGATCAATGATATTGAAGTGCCCAGAAGATTTTCACATCATTGCATAAGTTGCGTTATTTTGTCACTTTAATTTGTTGGTAAGAATTAGGGTGGTAATGATTAACTGGTGCTGTTAGCATGTGGTGATAAATAGGTTAATGCTGTCTAAAGTTGAATTTGTCAGAGCAAATCAAATTCAGATTGACTCAAAATGTCTGAAAAACTTCTAATCCCAAACTTAATAATAGGTTGTGGTGTAGTTGTAAGAGCTAACTCATCAGGGCTTTATAGGAGCATGAGAGCAAGTGTAGATCTTTGTGTCTACTCTGTTATTCAATTAGATGATGGTTGAACTGTACTTTAGTTCTAGTTACCTGTCTTCGCTGGACATTTATTTATATTCGTACCTCAGTGCATCTCGAGAGTTGCCCATTGTGACTACATTTTGATGTTTCAATATTGCCATGACCTGGACCTGTAAGAAACTGTTTAATTCACTGAGTTTAAATGAAAAGCACCCCCACTTTTCCACTGGGTTTCACAAGACAGCAATCAGACATGAAGGACTGGCCAGTTAGTCCACTTCCACTGTTAAAATAACCGGAGGGGTTTAGCACTCTATCAACACTCTACGGCAGCATGAAGAGATCGTGATCCCAAAGTCTGCCAGTGGCACCAATGGGGATTGTGACCTACAGTTTGGGAAACCCTGATTTACATCTTTCCATCACAGAGGATGGAAGATGTTGCAGATCCTGCAATATACTGTATCTGTGATGCACACAGTGTTAACCTACCCATCCCAGTGCTCCCTGACTTTCAATGACAGCAGCACACTAATTTTAATATTCACATACGTGTTTCAATATTTCTCCATGATTATTAATCCTCCCTCTCTGATATCTGTAAACCCTTTCACCACCATAGCCTTCTGTGATCTCTGCACTAGTCTGATTCTGGCATCTCGCATTTTGGTGCTTTTCATTCAGCATCAATGTGACGCACCATGCCTTCAGTCACCATGGTCCAAAGGTCTGGAATTTCCTACTAAACCACTTTCCTTCCTTTCCTGTCCTTTCTCCTTTCAAAACATACCTCTTTGATCATCATTTGGTCACCCATCCTTGTATGTATTTCGGTGTAAAATTTTGTTGATCGATCCTGTGAAGTACCTAGGGATGTTTTACAGCATTAAAAATGTAGTATAAACACAAATTGTTTTTGTGCTTAATGTCTATTTGAACATTGTTTTCGTTATAGCCTTTTTGCTCATTTGGAATGGATGAAAAATTTGACTAGGACATTCTCTGACCTATGGGAAACTTTATAGTTGATAGAAATGGGTTTGTTTTAACAGCACAATTTCTTTACCAAAGATAACGTATTCATAGGGTAATCAACTATCGCACCTTCATCGTGGATGTAACCTCTTTATACTGGGAGAGTGCCAGTAACTCTTTGTTTTACACCACCACTGATCCTGAGGTGTAAATGAAGATGGTTTCATTTTTAAAGTCTGCAAGTTTCCTGGACACTTAATCCTGTTTCTATGATTCTTCCATTCACCAAACTTTAATCAAAGCAGCTCTTCATTCTGCAGTCATATTATTATTTGACCAAAATAAAACATTGCCCCCTCTCAGGTTACATTCATTAGCTTTTTGGCATTGCCCATTCCATCTGCTGTACCGATAGCATTTTATGTCAAGTATGTAAACTACTCTACGATATAAGACAGATTACACCTTTAGACTTTCCCTTTATACATCTTTAAACAAAAACCTAAAACATTAACCTGATTTATGGATAAGTTATGCATTAATTTGCACAAAATCTAGGAATGTCACAGAACAATGTTTTAGAATACCCAACATTTCAAAAAGGAAATGCTGAAGGATTAAGGACATAGTTGATTCTTTGAATACATTTGTGGACAACTAAAATCTTTCAAATATTTTTCCATACTCCCAAAACAGAAGAAAACTTAGAACCAAATAATTCCCAGAAGACTGGCACATGATGCACAGTGTTTGAAACCCCTTTAATGAGAAGCTGTGGAATAACATATCTAGTGGGGAGTTAGCAGCTGCCCTTTCAGCATTGAAAAGGACTTCCAAATTCATACATTCTTCAAAGATGCCACAGCAGCATGGGATAGAGGATAAGGCTGTTGTCTGTAACTCATACTTCGGCCTGCTTTTGACTTTTAGGCTGTTTCATTAACTCCACCACAATGGATGTTGGTAGGTAGGCCATCAAGTTCACAAAACACATTCTGACCTCAATGTCCTGAAGACTGCTTCATTTTCACCACAATGAGTACCAGAATCAAATAAGCCACCCTGGGGAGGCACATACATTGCTATCATATTTCACTGAGATTCTCCTCCTGCCTGGGCTGCCGTGGCTCTAGAAATTTGCCAAAAAGCTGAACTGACATGGAACAACATGATACTAGGACCCATGGGCACAGCCTTAGAATTAGAGGGGGTCAATTTAGAACTGAAATGAGGAGACATTTCTTCAGCCAGAGAGTGGTGGGCCTGTGGAATTCATTGCCACGGAGCGCAGTGGAGGCCGGGACGTTGAATGTCTTCAAGGCAGAGATTGATAAATTCTTGATCTCGCAAGGAATCAAGGGCTATGGGGAGAGTGCGGGTAAGTGGAGTTGAAATGCCCATCAGCCAAGATTAAATGGCAGAGTGAACTCGATGGGCCGAATGGCCTTACTTCCACTCCTATGTCTTATGGTCTTATGGTCTAACACTTCATCAAGATCATTAAAAATCAAAAAGTCAGACCTGGATAAAGGTTCAGTGCTCACAGTTTACCCACTTCCCTCTGGAAAACAGTGATTTATTTGTAGAGTTTGCAAACAGTCGTGTGCAGAGCACCAGGACTGATAATTCTGTTGCTGAACTTCAGACAAAGAAGACTGTTAACACCAATGCCTTTAACACCATTAATTGACATTTATCTTTAATACCGCAAACATCATCCAAGCTGCTACGCCGTTGCAGGTGATATTACAATAGAAAAGGAATCTCTTAAAGGAGAGAAGAGAGCAAATTACTGTTACTATGTCACACAGTACAACATTGAGAACTAGAGGTGTATGAAGGATTCATGACTCAGCATTCTTCATCAAGGACCATTCCAATGGAAGCAGGATACACAAGAGGAAGATTCCCTCTACCCATTAGCAAGTTGCCATCTGCCAATCACATTGCCACTCAATGTCAAGGGTGTTATCAGCTCAAAGGTTCATTTAGTCTCTCACACTGAATCAAAGTAACCAGCCACTCTCTGATTTCCACAAATCTCCCTGTAGCCAACCACTCCTTGCACTTGTACCAATTTTTCAGTCAATTTATTTCATCCCATTCAGCAATAAACAGCAATAGATGAAAGCTGGAATTCAAGAATGGGGAAATTAGGAAAGTATAAAAGTCAAGAGTCTTTTTTAGACTTATTCAAAGAATGTGAATACTACTGGCAACTTAATACCTGGCTCTCATTGAAAGATAGCGACAAAATAAATTCAAAAAAAATCCGGAGAACTACAAAGCTGCTTGCCAAGTGCGTGACCTACTTCCTGACTCTTACTGCCACCGGTAGTAATTCTACAGGGGTCTCAGGATCAGGGAATAGCTTTTGCTTCCCTTGAATCTACATTGAGACTTCAATTTGACATCACACTTCACACAACCCCTCCACATTATATTTGTGAAATGGTCCACGTAATAGTCAAGGTGCACTATTTCCACTCACATGATGCTAAATGAGAACGTAACATGATGATAAGGATCCCAGCTTAAATCCAACATTTGCAAAATTCTGTTTGCTTGTTGCTATGAACTTACTTGACTCAGATCTCATTTCCTTTCGTGTCAGGGCTTCAGTGATACTTTCAGATAGTAAAATAGGTGCAGTACATTACCCCCAAAACCTTTTAAAATTCTACTCACGCTTCCTCTTTTATGGTAATTGCAATTGATGGTAATTTTTTGAATGAAATAAGATGTTTAATTCTTGGTCTGGGCTAAAATGTATCTTTCTGAAATACCTTACTAAGATTTTCTGGTTTTAAGTGAAAAAGCATCAAGATTTTGGTATTATTTCTCTGTACGTTTGCCCATTTATGCTGCCTACAATTTCCATTGAATCTCCATATAATGAATTATTTGAAAGCATTCCTTTCTTCACAGCTCTGAGCAGACTGCTATTTTGTGCCTGCAGAAACCCTGCACAGTCATTTTAAATAATCAATTCTTTGCTTTTACCCATCCCTTTCCAAATGCCTTTATTTATCACAAAACCCAATTCAGCCACACCATCCACTGATATGAAAGAGAGCAATCAAAACTCATTGAACTGACAGGAGAGCATTCCAATGACAGACAGTTCTGAGGTTGAACTCTCAACCTGCTGATTAACAGACAAGTGCTCAATCACTTAAGCTGTTAGATACTAGGTTTTTTTTATTTTTCACAACTAACGAAATCTGTAGTGCACTTTTTTTTCCTACTGTTGCCCTTTAATTCATGCTGCATTTCTGAATTAATGCAGTGTTTTCAGCTGCCTTGTTTTCCATGTTTAAAATTAAATTCCTCTCGATTTATACATGTACACCCAATTCAAAAAGTTGACGCCAAACTAATTTGCAAATATAACATTTGATAAGGGAATTAGTTAGAATTTCCAATTTGTCATTAATCACTTCTCTCCTGGTACTAACTTCATGATTCGTGTTTTCAAATTTGATAATTTACTTTGTACACTGCAGCAACATAGAGGTAAAATGTTACACATAATGAGGAAGAATTATAATTTAAGCAGATCTAATTCATAACATTTAATAGAAGGTTCTGCGCTATTGGTATATGCTGTAATGTCTAGAAGATTAAAAGAAAATGTTTAATGTGTAATAGGAACATCAATATTAATGTCTGGGTGAAAAAATATGAAAATGGGCGTTTGAATGACTAATATTAATTGCTGCATAATTTTGCACATTTAAAATTGGAAAGTAACATACCGAAAATCATATGTATACACCTTAAATCACATTTTTTTGGCAACTTTTATTATTTCCAAGGTAGACACCAGTTGTTTCTGCAACTTCCCTATAATGATCTTATAACGACTGCACTCCGCGCACTCAGATCAAACCCTGAATTTGTTATTAAGCCTGCCGATAGAGGTGGTGCTGTTGTAGTCTGGCGTACTGACCTCTGCCTTGCAGAGGTTGAGTACCAACTCACAGATACCTCCTCCTACCTTCCCCTGGACCATGATCCCGCCGTGACATATCAGGCCATTGTCTCTACTACGGTAACTGATCTCATTCCATCTGGTGATCTCCCCCTACTTTGTTTCCAAACTGATAGTCCCCAGCCCCGCACAGCTTGCTTCTACTTCCTTCCAAAAATCCACAAACAGGACAGTCCGGGCTGACCCATTGTTTCTGCCTGCTCCTGCCCCACAGAACTCATCTCTTCCTACCTTAACTCAGTCGTCTCTCCCCTGGTCCAATCCCTGCCCACGTACATCCATGATTCCTCTGATGCCTTACACCGGTTTCAAAACTTCCAGTTTGCCGGTTCCAGCTGCCTCCTCTTTACCATGGGCTTGCAATCCCTTTACACGTCCATTCCCCACCAGGAGGTCTTACGGCTATCCGCTTCTTCCTGGAGCAAAGACCTGAACCATCCCCACCCACTATCACCCTCCTTTGCTTGGCTGAGCTTTTCCTCACCCTCAACAATTTCTCTTTTAATTCCTCTCATTTTCTTCAGGTAACAGGGGTTGCCATGGGTAGCCACATGGGGCCTAGTTATGCCCGTCTCTTCATGAGGTATGTGGAACATTCCTTGTTCCAGTCCTATTCCGGCCCCCACCCACAACTCTTTCTCCGATATATCAATATATCCTTCTTTTGTCCAGAATTGGAAAACTTCATCAATTTGGCCTCCAATTTCCACCCTGCCCTCACTTTCACCTGATCTATCTCTGACTCCTCCTTTCCCTTCCTCGACATTTCTATTTCCATTTCTGGGAATAGACTGCCCACTAAAATCCATTACAAACCCTCTGACTCCCACAGCTACCTGGACTATACATCCTCATATCCCACTTCCTGTAAAGACTCCATCCCATTCTCTCAGTTCCTCCAGCTCGGTTGAATATGTTCTAATGAGACCAACTTCGACAAGGGAACCTCCGAAATGTCTACCTTCTTCCTCAACCAAGGATTCCCCAGCTCCATTGTCGACAGGGCCCTCAATCGGGTCTGACCTATCTCCCGCTCTTCCGCCCTCACCCCTTCTATTCCCACGCACAACAGCGATAGGGCTCCCCTTGTCCTTACCTACCTTCCCACCAGCATCCACATCTAGAAGGTCATCAGGCACCATTTCTGCCACCTCCAGCAAGATGCCACCACCAGACACATATTCCCCTCCCCTCCCTTGCCCGCCTTCCACCGGGACCATTCCCTCTGGGACACCCTGGCCCACACTTCTTTCACCCCCAACACCTCCCCACAGCCCTACGGCACCTTCCCCTGTAATCAGCAAAGGTATAACACCTGCCCATTTACCTCCTCCTTCCCCAGTATCCAAGGGCCCAAACATACCTTTCAGGTGAAGCAAAATTTCACTTGCACTTCCCAGAATCTGGTCTACTGCATTCACTGCTTCCAATGTGGCCTCCTCTACACTGGGGAAACGAAGCATAGACTAGGTGAAAAAAACCCTGAACTACCTGTTACCTGCCAGTTTAACACACCACCCTGTTCCCTGACAAATATGTTTGTCTCTGGCTTGCTGCAGTGTTCTAGCGAAACTCAACACAAGCTGGAAGAACAACACCTCATTTTCCGCTTGGGGACCCTGCAGCCCTCTGGACTTAAGTTCAATAATTTTAGGGTCTAAACTCCCCCATGTCCCAGCCCCCTACCCCATACACCAGGCCTTGTTATCACATAGCCTGCCATTACACACTACCAGTTATTAGTCATTAATAGTCCCCATTAACAACTATTCACCCTTCCAGCCGAATGGTTATCAACTCTTTGTCTGTCCAACTGCTCATCTCTCTCTTTAGGCTCTATCCTATCGGTAACTCCCTAAACCATCCCCCTCCCTATTTTCTGCATATAAACTGATGTTTTCCCAGCCACCATAAGTTCTGAGGAAGGGTCACTGGACCTGAAATGTTAACTCTGTTTTCTCCTTCACAGGTGCTGCCAGACCTGCCGAGCTTTTCCAGCAACTTTGTTTTTGTTTCTGATTTACAGCATCTGCAGTTCTTTCAGTTTTTATTCCTTATGATGAGACTTGGTACAAAGCTTTGTAGAGTATTACATAGGCCTGCTTTTTCATCTAGAGTCATGAGTTATGAGCTACAATCACAAACTCCCCTGTGGAGAAATAAAATTGAAATTTCTGAATTAAATCAGAAAGAAAATAATAATATTGATGGAGACTGTGCTACAAATGCAGCAAATCATCTTTGGGAAACTTACAGAATTTCCCAAATTGATTCATGCAATGCTACAGGAATGGGGGCTGGAATCAAAACTGGCTCCCAGCCCATTGCAAGTAAATAGCACGACATTTGGTGGGGGAGTTGGGGGGGGGAGTGGAATTTACTGATGGCGTTCAATGACACTGCCATCCTGTTCAACATGGTGACCTGCCTTTCTGAGCTGTAAGACTGATAAGCAGGTCAGCAGTCCGATAGCCTAAGTAGCACCATATTGACAATTGCAGGTAGAATTAAGAAAGGAAGGCTCAACTTTTCCACCTGCCAAGAGGTATGGCATGTTCCCACATGGGAAAAATGCCAAGCAAGGCATAAAGGTGTCATTAATAGGCCAGTTAATTGAATTAATTGACCATCTGCATCCGGTCAGCAGGTCAGATATCACTTTGAGAGAATATGCAAACGATTGACTCACCAGGACACAAAGCAGCAGCCAGCTAGTAGTGTAGGATTTCCAGCTTTCTATATTTCCATCTAGTGTTCTGAAGAAGGGTCGCTGGACCGACAACATTAACTCTGCTTGCTCTCAACGTGCTGCCAGACATGCTGAGTTTCTCCAACAGTTTCTGTTTTTGTTTAGGATTTCCAGCTGTTGCTCAAACTCTGGAGTAGATCTTTCTGTTAAGCATTTCTGGAATGTGTGTAAATATTAGTGGACATCTTCAAATAAGATTATAAATACCAGAGCAGAATTAGGCCATTCAACCCATTGAATCTGCTACTCCATTCAAGTAAGACTGATAATAAATGAATCAAACTTTTTATAGTTTGCCAGGCTTGTGCGTAAGATTGATGCACTTGTGTAAAAGAACCAGAAATGCAAGAGAGGGAGTCCCCGTTAAGGCACACCTTGACTTTCACCATAGATGCTGGAGGAAAATTCCTGAAGTTCCTTGTCTTACAAAGGCAAGATTAAAATTTACCTGAGAGAACCTTCAATGGGTGTGAACGTCCCTGCTTCTGCTTGAGTTAAAACCTGATTTACGTCTGTTGATGCAAACTGATTGTTTAATTTTGTTTTTATCCAGAGTAAGAAATTTAAAATTATTGTCTTTCAAGTTTCACTGAAAACTCTGCAAACCCACCTTCACACTTTATCATTTAGTATCTTTGGAAAACAGAAACCTAGTAATCTCAAGTTATAGAATTTATAACTGATCCAACATCTATTAACATTAGCAGAAAAGTTCCAAACTTTATGTGAAACATCTTCCTGAACACACCCCTGAAAAATCAGTCATCAATTTTCAAAATCACTTCTTAGACACACCAATCATCAGAAGTGGTTTTGCTCTAACCCTTCTTCTTAATATTTTGACAGCTTTAATCAACTCACCTTAACTTTCTAAATTCCAGATAATATAAACATAGTTTGTGCAATTTCTCTTTAGAATTGAACCCTGCAAATTCAGGCAGGCTTTTGCTAAGTCTTTACTGTCCTCTCTCCAAAATGAATATATCTTTCTTATAGTATGGTTCTCAGATCTATTTGCATTATTCCAGATGTGGTCGAATCAAGCTTTACATAGTTGAGGCATAGTTTCTAACCCCTTCTGTTCTATTTTGTTAGATAAAAAAGCAAACAGTTCATTAGCCTTTTTGATATGTCTGTAAATCTCAAAACATTTTAATGATCTATGTACCTTAAACATGCATCCAGCAGGAATGTACATAGCAGGGTGGGGCCACTTTAGGCTATCTTTAGTAATCACCTATCCTCCTCCTAGCTATTTCTCCTGTATCCTGCAAGATTTAATTTTGACCTTCATATCACTTCGACATAATTTTTGGATGGATCGAGATTTTTGCATATCTTATTATTTTCAGACCTCTGCAGTTGTGCTTCCTTTCTACTCTATGGGGGTGGCTGACATTCCTTTGTTGATTCCGTATTCTATGGTACCTGGTCAACATATTTTGCTGATAAGTGACCTACCCACTTGTCTTGTGAGAAAGCATTAAAGTGTTATTCACCATACCCCGCTGATAATTCTCCCGCTGCTCAGGGGCTAATGTTGGATGATGGAGTCTTAAATGAAAGGAAAGGGGGAGGGGGTGCGCAGTGACAAGTTTATGGAAGCTTAGAAGTGATCAAGTGGTCAACAGGGAGTGCATGGAAGTAAGGAACAATACAGTCTGGGATTCCCCAGGATTAACAGGCAGTGCTTATGACTCACTCTGTGAAGTTGTCTTTCATCCTTATTCGAATTGCAAATACGCAATGGAAATTAAAAATGGCTGTTGTCCCACCCACTTGGGTGGAATAGCTGTTTCTTTTTCGGTCAGATGACATAGGCTCCACTTGCGAGGGTCCCTTCAAGGGATAATTACATTAATCAGGCACTTACACTGGCCAGGTTTTAGGTATCTGTCATCATAAAATTCTACATGTGAGCCACAACCTGTGGCTAACAACATCCAACACAAAGCTTGGCCGCAATCAACCTTGACCACATTATTGGCCATTACAAATTGATTATCATCATCTCTGTGAAGCAGAAGTAATCACAGGTGAGGCTAAACATGTCACTTGCTGCTCAGAATTCATAAAGACAATGCAAAATCTCAAAGGCTGCACAAGGGTTCAGAGCCAATTTCCTTTCACCTTGAACTGCAAACATTTTGCAGCATGCCCTTATATGAAAAGCTGCCTTTCTTGAGTTCCGTGAGGTATGGGAGGGGGAAGTATCAGTAATTCTACACGCTTACAGGCTCCGAGATAACAAGCGTGGGGCTGGATGAACACAGCAGGTCAAGCAGCATCATAGGAGCAGGAAAACTTGACGTTTCAGGCCGAAACCCTTCATCAGAAATGGGGGAGGGGAAGAGGGTTCTGAAATAAATAGGGAGAGAGGGGGAGGCGGATAGAGGATGGATAGAGTAGAGGATAGGTGGAGAGGAGGCAGACAAGTCGAAGAGGCGGGGATGGAGCCAGTAAAGGTGGGTGTAGGTAGGGGGGTAGGGAGGAAATAGGTCAGTCCAGGGAGGACGGACAGGTCAAGGGGGCGGGATGATGTTAGTAGATAGGAGATGGGGGTGTGGCTTGGGGTGAGAGGCAAAACAGGTTAGGGAGGTGGAGATGAGCTGGGCTGGTTTTGGGATGCGGTTGGGGGAGGGGAGATTTTGAAGCTTGTGAAATCCACATTGATGCCATTGGGCTGCAGGGTTCCCAGGCTGAATATGATTTGCTGTTCCTGCAGCCTTCGGGTGGCATCACTGTGGCATTGCAGGAGGCCAAGGATGGGCATGTCATCTGAGGAATGGGAGGGGGAGTTGAAATGGTTCGCAACTGGGAGGTGCAGTTGTTTGTTGCGAACTGAGCGCAGGTGTTCTGCAAAGCAGTCCCCAAGCCTCCGCTTGGTTTCCCCGATGTAGAGGAAGCCACAACGGGTACAGCGGATGCAGTATACCACATTGGCAGATGTGCAGGTGAACCTCTGCCTGATGTGGAAAAGTCTTCTTGGGGCCTGGGAACGCCCTCGACCGTGTCTCCCGCATTTCCCGGAAGACATCCCTCACGCCCCGTCCCCGCAACAATAACCAAAAAAGAATCCCCCTCGTCCTCACATACCACCCCACCAACCTTCGGATCCAACGCATCATCCTCTGACACTTCCGCCATCTGCAATCAGACCCCACCACCAAAGACATTTTTCCCTCCCCACCCTTATCTGCCTTCCGGAGGGACCACTCCCTCCGCGACTCCCTTGTCCGCTCCACACTCCCCTCCAGCCCCACCACACCCGGCACTTTTCCTTGTAACCACAGGAAGTGCTACACCTGCCCCCACACCTCCTCCCTCACCTCAATCCCAGGCCCCAAGAAGGCTTTCCACATCAGGCAGAGGTTCACCTGCACATTGGCCAATGTGGTATACTGCATCCGCTGTACCTGTTGTGGCTTCCTCTACATCGGGGAAACCAAGCGGAGGCTTGGGGACCGCTTTGCAGAACACCTGCGCTCAGTTCGCAACAAACAACTGCACCTCCCAGTCGCGAACCATTTCAACTCCCCCTCCCATTCCTCAGACGACATGTCCATCCTGGGCCTCCTGCAATGCCACAGTGATGCCACCCGAAGGCTGCAGGAACAGCAAATCATATTCAGCCTGGGAACCCTGCAGCCCAATGGCATCAATGTGGATTTCACAAGCTTCAAAATCTCCCCTCCCCCAACCGCATCCCAAAAACCAGCCCAGCTCATCTCCACCTCCCTAACCTGTTTTTCCTCTCACCCCAAGCTTCCAAAAATCCACTGGGCAACTGTGTGCTATCTCTTAATCGTCAATCCATAAATGTAACAATGCTGTTATTGATGTAATTTGTGATCGATCACACTGCCATCACGTTTCCCTCTGGTAAGGTCAGTACTGCAGTCCATGCAGGAGATTTTAAAGTCATAACTGGTTTCTCCCCCATCCTGGTGTAAAATGCTGCAGACTGTATAAAATGAGAATGTGATATCATAACATGACTAATTTCATCTACAGAAAGACTTCCATTCTATTCATGTCTAGAGCATTTATGATCATCAGTATTGCATCTTTGATGTCTGTGGCAGGTACTGTGGAACCTGCCATGGCACAGATACTCTTGAGAAGCTGAATGTTCTTGCTTTGTTCCAATGGCTAGGTGCCTTACAGAGATAGTTACTGAGGAATAGAGACAACCTTCTACATTGCTACACTGGCTGATAACTCTGTAAGGCAACCTGCTAACTGAAGCTAAACATGGATGCAATGTAGCCCATTCTTCACCCAAGGTCATTGTGAGGTAGATGATAAACTTCCTGAAGATGAAGGTGATGCTCGAATTGGATGGGGATGGGGTAGATAGAATGGTGGGGAGTGGAGCTGGAAGTACACTCCAGATAGATTCTGTTGTATAATCTCTGCATGTTGTCTACTGCATATACAGAGCAGGCAAAGAGGGATATAATGCAGGTTGAAGAGGTGGGAGTGCAGTAGTAGTCTTCCAAAGAGGAAAATGAGCACATTGAGTGGGACAAATATCATCTTCAGTGTGATAGACCAGTGCACTCTCGGGTGCAATAAACCAGTTGAGAGTTCATTGTCACTCATTCCCAATTAGATTCTTTTTTCTTTTAGGGGTTTTTCTTCAACTTGTTCATTCAATGTGGGCATCGCTGGCTTTATTGTCCTTTCCTAATTGTCCAGAGGCCAGATAAGAATCAACCATATTTACTGTGGGCTGTTGTCACATCCAGAACAGGCTAAAAAGGAGTGGTAGATTTAATTCCCCAATAGGACACTAGTGAACCAGATGGGTTTTTGTAACAACTAGCAGCAATTACATGGTTGCATCAGGCTCAATAGTCCTCATTTCTATTGATTTCAAATTTTGCCATCTGCCAGAGGAGGATGAAATGCATATCACCAGAAAATTAGCCTGAATTCCTGGGTTACTAGTCCAGTGACATTACCATGCGACCAATGCCTACCCTTAAATGGTTAAGGATTCTATTACACAAAATCCAGTGATTCAGGCCAAATGTCCATACAATATAAACCCCCAAAACTGTGTATATATATATATATATATAAATATATGTACACACACATATATAGATACAATTTCACCAGGGCAATCTTTCATCGATTGTAAATGTGTTGATTCTCAAATGGCGAGCAGCCTCTGTTCATTCCCAGAAGCAAGTGTGGCTTTTATCTCTTTGTACATTTTTCTCCATTTCCTAATTTTGAATAAAAGTTTCCATTTTCAACTGTTTGAAGGCTGTCCAGCATCTCAGGCTTCCATATTGCACAATGATAAAATGTTATGCTCATAAAAATCTGTAATTATCAATCAAATGACGGCTATTGTCTTCTCGGGAAGGAAATCTGCCGTCCTCAGGTGTGTTTGGTCTACATGTGACTCCAGACCTACAGCAATATGGTTGACGCTTCAAATGCTGGCCTGACCGGTAATACCCTCATCCCATAAATGAATTTAAAAATGACTGGATATTAGAGAAAGAGAAGTGTTCCTTCAGGCAGGGGTCTAACATAGTGTGATGTTAAGGATGGATAGCCTATGTAGCTTCATTCTCGTACCTGTAGTTACAATGACACTCAGTTAGATAGTTGATGATATAAAGACACTACACTTACAAGTGTGATATTCTATTTCCAATGAAATGTATGCGCCCTCAAAAGCCTTTCTTTTCCATTTATACCCCACTATGTGCTGTGAAGGGCTTTTCTTGACTGGCAGCAATTGACTGGGCACACAGCTGAGCTTTAAATAGGGCACTGCTGGTGGAAACCCCAGATGGGTTCAGCAGTGATGGTATTTCCACTGACAATGAGCACATGGGACGGCTCCTATAGAGGTGTGATGGACAGGAAATAAGGTGATATGTGTGGAGTAGTATGAAATAACTTGTTGGAGCTCATGAAGAGAAACCCTTCACGAAACTTCCTGAAATTGACACTGAGCTGATTTTTGGTCAAATCTAGCCTAACGTGTTCACCTTAAGGCAATCAACAAAGCTATTGTTTCCAAAACATATCCATTTCTCCAAATTCCACAACGATCAGCACTGCTTCATAAAGCTCAATGTGGGGAATTTCAGGATTAGGAGGCACATTTTTAAATTGAGAGGAGAAAGAATTAAAAAAGATCTAAGGGCAATTTTGTTTTTACACAGGGTGTAGAATGAACTTCTGGAGGAAATGGTGGATGTGGGCTCAGTTACAATGTTTAAAAGACATTTAGATAAATACATGAATGGGAAAAGTTTGGAGAGATATTGTCCAGGAGCAGGCAGGTGTTCAGCATGGACCGGTTGGACTGAAGGGTCTGTTTCTATGCTGTATAACTCAATGGCTCTTTGTGACATAATTACCTTTAGATGCCATTTGTCGAGCAAAGACAATATCTTACGGATTCTGAGATAATAGGTACTGCAGATGCTGGAGAATACGAGATAACAAGGTGCGGGGCTGGATGAACACAGCAGGCCAAGCAACATCATAGGAGCAGGAAAGCTTGACGTTTCGGGCCTAGACCCTTCCAGACGACATGTCCATCCTGAGCCTCCTACAATGCCACAGTGATGCCACCTGAAGGCTGCAGGAACAGCAAATCATACTCAGCCTGGGAACCCTGCAGCCCAATGGTATCAATGTGGATTTCACAGGCTTCAAAATCTCCCCTCCCCCAACCGCATCCCAAAACCAGCCCAGCTCATCTCCGCCTCCCTAACCTGTCCTTCCTCTCACCTATCCCCTCCTCCCACCTCAAGCCACACCCCCATCTCCTATCTACTAACATCATCCCGCCCCCTTGACCTGTCCGTCCTCCCTGGACTGACCTATCTCCTCCCTACCCCCCCACCTACACTCACCTTTACTGGCTCCATCCCCGCCTCTTTGACTTGTCTGCCTCCTCTCCACCTATCCACTCCTCTATCCATCTTCTATCCACCTCCCCCTCTCTCCCTATTTATTTCAGAACCCTCTTCCCCTCCCCCATTTCTGATGAAGGGTCTAGGCCCGAAACGTCAAGCTTTCCTGCTCCTATGATGCTGCTTGGCCTGCTGTGTTCATCCAGCCCCACACCTTGTTATCTTACGGATTCTGTTGCTTACTAAGGCGTGTTTCAGTTCCACAGAATATCCCATAGATTAAATTTTGTACCTAATGCATTCCAGAACATCATTTCTTCAGTTTTGTAGATGCTGGGGCATGTTTAACAGACTTAACATGCCATTATCCATGGAAGGAGCAAACCAGAATATGATCAGTGATTATCAATGGTGCACAACACAACTACATAGCACAAGATGCTTAACAAATACAATTACACATTTGCAGCATCCCGAGATTGATTTCCCTGGATATAAGGTGACAACAGCTGGACTAAACTCTATAGATGACAACTTTAAAATCATTCATTTGTTTTCAGTCAAGTTCAACATGAAAGATTTGACATTGTTCCTGGGGCTACCAATATATATCACAAATTTGCTTCTAATTATGTTGAGATCATGGAACCATTTTGGAAGTAATAGTGCACAAAGATGCACAATAGAAATAGGCAAACGCATAGCAAATAACATTTGGCATGTTAACTGGAATAAATGGATTTCCATCAGTTCTTGCACGTTTCAATCCCACATGTGGAAATATATATCACAACAGGTGCATCAGGGAATGTGATTGGAAATGCATTCTCACAGTATGTTGAAGGAAACAAATTGCCAAAAGCCGAACACACTTACGCACATGCATATACACACAATAGACAGTATTAACCACTACAGATTTCACCTAGTCTGTGAGCATTGACACGTATTTTAACAATAAAAAATACATTCTTTGCACCAATAACAAAGAACTGAATGCATTGTCAGACTCATCAGGGTCTGGTTGCCTCCTATGCATCTCTAGATGGTCAAACTATTAGATCACAAGATGTAGGAGCAAAAGAACATGAGAACATATCTAGGCCATTCAGTTCACTGAGTCTGTTCTGTCTTTCAATGAGATTATAACTCATCTAAAAATACTGAACTCCTCTTTCTTGCCTTTTCCACATAACCCTTGACTCCCCAACTGATCAAAATTTGTCTTTCTCAGCTTTGAATATATTGACTAATTCAACCTCTATTGCTCTGTGCAATGCAGGATTCCACAGATTCACTACTCTGTAAGTCAATAAATACGTCCTCATCACTGACCAAACTGGGTATCACTTATTTTGAGATTATGTCCTGGGCTCTCTGATTTGATTTAATGTTTGATTTGGTTTGATTTATTGCAGTCACGTGTACCTAAGTACAGTGAAAAAGCTTTGTTTTGTGAGCAGTACAGATAGGTCTTAGCAAACAAGGACATACAGATCATAGGGTGCTTAGCCAGAGAGAGATATACAAGTTTACGGTTGCATAGGAGACACACAAAGCAAGATCACCATTAACAAGATCGATATTATTTGACATCAGAGAATCCATTGAGCAGTCTAGTAATGACAGGGAAGAAGCTGTTCTTGAACCCGTCGGTGTGTGTGTTCAAACTTCTGCATCTTCTGCCTGATGGAAGAAATTGTAGGACAGCATTGCTGGGGTGGGAGGGGTCTCTGATGATGTTGGCTGCCTTTCTGCGGCAACAAGAAGTGTAAATGGAGTCTGGGCTGTGCACACAACTTTCTGTAGTTTCTTATGGTCCTGGGCGGAACAGTTGCCGTACCAGGCCGTTATGCACCCGGACAGAATGCTTTCTATGATGCATCTCTAAGGTTTGGTGAGGGTTCTTATGGACATACTGAATTTCCTAAGCCTTCTGAAGAAGAAGAGGTGTTGTTGTGCCTTCTTGACTGTCACATTTATGTGGGAAGTCCAAGACAGATTGTCAGTTTTAATCACTCTGAGGAGCTTGACACTCTCAACTCTCTCCACCTCAGCTCTGTTGATGTAGACCTCTCCTGCAAGGAGAATCTTTCCATCTGTCAAGTCCACTAAGAATCATGTCTGCTTCAATACAGTCATGTTTCTCTAAATTCCAATGAGTATAGACCCAACCAGCTCAACCTCTCCTTGTGACAATTGCTCCATTCTTAAGATCAGCTTAGTGAACCTTCTCTGGACCATCTCCATTGCCGGTATTTAGAATCTCTAACATGCAGATAGAAGCCATTTGGCCCATCAAGTCTGCACCAAACCCTTCCTGAAGGGCATCCCACCCAAAACCCACCCTATCGTCATAACTCCACATCTACCATGGCTAACCCACTGACCTGCACACCCCTGGCCACTACAGGGCAATTAAGTATGGCCAATCCACCTACCCTGCAGATCTTTAGACTGTGGGAGGAAACCAGAGCACCCAGAGGAAACCTACTCAGCTGCTAGAGAATGTGCAAGCAATAAACAATAGAATTGAACCTGGGTCCCTGGTGCTTTGAAGCAGTAGTGGTAATTACTGAGCCACTGTGACATCCCAAATCTTTCTTTAGATAACCAAAACTGTTCACAGTCTTCCAGGTGTGGTCTTATAAGTGCTTTGCATAGTTTCAGGAAGGTTTATCCGTTTCAATTCCCTTTGTGAATTGTCTTCGCCAGTCCAACTTTAAAATTGAGGCCCGCACAGGTTCACACAACTGAATCGATCATGCAGAACCATGAGATCAAGTTTACTGAACAACGAAATCGGGGTGTCTGAGTGACATGAGCAATAGCAAGACGTGTCACAGGATGAAGCAACAGGTGAGGCAAAGCCCACCTCAATGGCAGGAGAGACTTGTGACACCTTTCACGCTTTTCACAATTGATGTGCTGAGATTCTCGCTGGGCGACAGCAGGAAACCAGAACAAATGACTGGTGGGTCAAGCTTAATGTTTGTTCTGAAGGATGTCCATGTTGGAAATTAATACCAACATCTCAGGGCATGCTCCATTGGCATTGTCCACATACAGTACACACCAGGGACATTGGCATCAACATGTGCAACTTTCTAACGACCTTCATGACACACCTCCAATCAATTACTGGACACTTCAGTGCTTCAATGTTGCTCTTTAGGCTGTACTGAGGAGGCGATAGCCCAGTGGCATTTTCACTGACCGTTAATCCAGAGATCCAGGTAATGTTCTGGGCACCCAGGTTTGAATCCCGCCATGGTGGAAACCAGAATTCAGTAAAAATCTGGAATTAAGATTCTAATGCTGATCCATTGTTCATTGTCAAGGGGAAAAACCCATTTGGTTCACTAATGTCCTTTAGGGTCTGGAGTCACATGTAGGCCAGACCAGGTAAGGATGGCCTATGTGTGACTCCAGACCCACAGCAACATGGTTGACTCTTACCTCCCCTTTGGGCAATTGGGGATGGGCAATAAATTCTGATCTCGCCAGTGAGGGATTCAATAACGAGGGGTCACGCGTTCAAGGTGAGAGGAGAAAAATTTAAGGGGGATACACGTGGAAAGTACTTTACACAGAGGGTGGTAGGTGCCTGGAACGCGTTGCCAGCAGAGGTAGTAGAGGCAGGCACGGTAGATTCATTTAAGGTGCGTCTGGACAGATGCATGAGTAGGTGGGGAGCAGAGGGATACAGATCCTTAGGAATTGGGCGATAGGTTCAGACAGTGGATTTGGATCGGCACAGGCTTGGAGGGCCGAAGGGCCTGTTCCTGGGCTGTAAGTTTTCTTTGTTCTTTGTTCTTTGTTCTTTGATGTCTGTGTATGAATAAAACTGGCAACTGTCAATGTAATGCTGGAGCAAGGACACTGTGCACTCAGGGACACACACAGCCATGTCCTGGTCTGGACCAAGCTGCATCTCTGAACTGTTCACCCACTTTCATAGTGCCCACTCACTCTGAGCTTACCTGGATGCTCACAGCAATCCTGCCTGGCATTGCCTTGGTTTACTTTTCTGCACCTTGTCCCCTCATTAAGAGATACCAGGCTTATAACCCTTATGTTTCATTGTGCTATTTAGCGCAGACATCAAAGCCAAGAATTTTGTCATAGTTGTCAGCAGGCTTCAGCCAAGTCAAAAATGGGAAGTAGTATCCTGAGGTTAGCTTGTGAACATGTTGATCAAATAGAGCAGGGTGGAGCTTAAATCTGTGTCTGCCTCCATTCTATTTGCCTTGTGTGTTTAAAGTTTTCAAGAAGATTTGTAGCTCAGGTTGTGGATGAGGTTGTAGACATGCTCACCGAGCTGGTGGGCTTGGTTGCAAATGTTTCGCCACCCTGCTAGGTAACATGGCCAGTGCGCCTTCGGTGAAGCATTAGTGTTCTGTCCTGCTTGTTATTTATATACCTCTGTTTGCTGGGGTGGAAAACCAAAAGTAATACCAATCACTCCAGGTTCTGAGGAAGGGTCACCGGACCCAAAATGTTAACTCTGATTTTTTTCCTTCACAGATGCTGCCAGACCTGCTGAGCTTTTCCAGCAACTTCTATTTTTGTTCCTGATTTACAGCATCCGCAGTTCTTTTGGTTTTTGTTATGTCTGCAACCTTGCCTTGTGTGTGATTGATGCACATAGTGAATACTCAGTGAAAATGATTCCATTTCTCAGGGATGACATCCATCGACATATTTAACAAAAAGTGAACAGAAGCATAAGTTGAAAATGTGTTTCTGCGGTGAAAAGCAACTACATTTGAACTAATTGAATTCCAGAAAATATTCTTGATTGTATGAAGTCCAGATATTGGAATCTCCAGTGAAACAGCACGAAAGGAATTTCAATTTTAAGACTTTTGCTTCTTTTCTCTTAATTCCCACGGCAGGGAATGTAGTTTCTCTGTATCTACCGCCACAAGTTCTTTTAACATTTTTCAAACCTCAATAAAATCACCGCTCCACTGTACATGTAAGGAAGCTACAGCTTGGTTTTCTCAACCTGCCCCTATAATGAAGACTAACCTGTCACAAGACATTGGTGCTTTTCATTTTTATTGACTCACTCTAGTTTTTGCAGATATATGAATTCCCTCATCAATCTGGGTATTACTGTAAATTGGAATACGACTAATCGCTGGAGATAATTCCATTACCATACACTTTCACTGGGGAAAATTGATCAGAGGCTGAGGGTTGGATTGTTTTATCTGTGGTTCATGCTGCTTTGTAAATGATTCCCTTTGAGCCTATTGGGTTGTAGAGTTTCCCTGAGCATATTCATTCAGCAATACTTGGTCAGGCATCTTAAGTGTACTGTAAGTGTGTTAAGAGCTAGCCTGCACAAAATCATCTTGTCGATTTGTTTTTTGATTAAAAGCTAAAACACGACAGTCACAAACCTCTCTTATTATCCTGTGTTTGTTTATTTTTTCATTACAAGGCGCAGCATTCCCTACTCGTCATTCACTGCACTTATTTGAACATGGATAACCAATTTTCCATACTGCTTAGAGAACAAATGACCTTCATGGCATAAAAACAGTCATGACCTTTAATTTGTTAATAAAATATCATGGAAGAAGAAAAGAATGAGTGAGAGTTAGGAGATCTTTCATTCAAATTCATGCACTTAATGCGTAATTTGTCAACTATTGAGCCTGAATTTTCAGGTCAGGCAAGGAGTGGGAATGAAGTTACAAAGTTGGGAGATGGGTGATGGTGTTAAAAGACTGGAGCCAGCTAGCATGCCAGTTTCCCAATGCCATTCTGGCACCAGCAAGTTTCACTGGGGTGAAGGGATGATGATACCGATGGCCCACCTAATCCATGAAGAGAATGGATACTGGTATGGTGTTGAGCATGTTCTGATTTTGATAAGGGTGCGTAGACTACACTAGTTATTTGAGGTGAATATGTAAATAAATACCGATGCACAATGGGTACACAGTCATAGCGACTATGGATCATTAGTGGGCACAGTGAAAAGGTGTGAATGGCACAACAGCATATGTTGCCATCTTCATGTAGCTTGTATTGGCTTAGTGTAGTTTTCAGGGAGAGCGGTCTGTGAGCTTTAGGGCAGTGCAGGTTGTCATTATCCTATCATTATGAGTACACAGGAGGAGGAGACAAAGCTGGCAAACAGAATAAGCAGGAGTGTGAGCGGTGAGTGGTGGGGTGTGAAACCGGAACACAAGGAAGGCAACAGCTCCCACAGCGGAAGTGACTCTTAGATTTTACACCCAATGGTGATGGGAATAAATATTTCTGCAGGAAGGGTAGAGCTCCAGGCATCAGTTGGGATGAGTGACAGGAAGGAAATGAAGACCAGGCTGTCAGTAAAGGAACCAATGCCAAAGACAGAGCTATTCAGAGGTGATCACAAGTATGCATCATAGGAGATAGGACTGTCCAGGCAGACAGTTGTAGAGGGTAATGTACTCACTGCTCATGAGTCCACATCTTGCAGCATTGGTTTCCTAGCCCTGCCAATGACCACCAAAGTCACAGTGGACTTGAACTTCTTTGCTCCAGCCTCCTTCTAATAATCATCCATAGATCTTGGAGGCATCTCACAAATAGTTGTGTTTCACAAGTGACTGATGCCCTGTCTGTGAGAGCTGGTCAGTGTATTCAGCTCCAGCCAGCTACTGCCTTGCAAGAACACTGGAAAATGGGTGGCAACTGCGGCAGTGAAATCCACTGCATCCAGTGTGCACAGATATCACCCACCTGACCAGGACATCACCCAATGGGCTTCGTCAGCAGCAAGGATTTCTGCTTCCTAACATTCAGCTATTCTGTGATCAGAAGAATGCTCGTTTCCCTGGCGACTATCATGACAATTTCACCCTCTGCCAGTTCAGGGTACATTCCAACTTCTAACTTAACTTTTAAAATATGTGAGTTAATTCTCAAGGTCAAGGGATATCCCTTGACAATATTGGCTCTCACACTCAACAAAAGTCAGAACTAAAGGCTCAACAGTGATACAAACAGATTTATGTGAATCAAAAACGGAAAGTGCTACAGAAACTCAGTTAGTGTCTGGAATAAACTCCCAGAGGAAGTAGTGGGTGCCAGTACAGTCAGCAACGTTTGAAAGACAATTGGATAAGCACACGAGTAGGAAAGGCTTGTAGGGATACGGGCCAAATGCAGGTAAATTGGACTAGTTTGGGAACATGGTCAGCGTGGGCTAGTTGGACCGAAGGGCCTGTTTCCATTCTGTCTGACTCTATATGTTGGGCAGCATCTATAGAGGGAGGAACAGGGGTCACTGGACTCTGTTTCTTGCTCTCACAGATGCAGCTTAACCAGTTGGGTTTTTCTAGCACTTGCTACTTTCATTTCAGATTTCCATTTTAGAGCCATGTGATAATTGTCATTCCGATGACACAAACCATGGGGCTTTTGAAGCTGAGGTTGTGATGTCTTGACTGGTCAGACGTTACCCTACAATGCTGTGCTGCAGGAGGTTCAGTGATTCTGGCAGTCTGCTGAGTCTCTGTAATATTGTCCCTCTGGAGAGATGCAGCGCTTGAACAGGGTGCGGTCCCAGAAGGACACATCTCATCAGAGGATGAAGACAAACCCCATGGAAATGAGGAGGATAAAGAGGAAGTCCAGAGGGAAGATGTTGAAAACCGAGCTGCCTCAGATGCAAACATAAGTAGCAGGGCCTGAATTTGAACTCAAAGGTATTATCAGAATGCCATTTGCATCAGGGATCCTTTGATTCTATCCTGGTTAGAACAGTGTTCTCTGAACCAGGAGGAGCTGCATGGCGTGCAATTCGTTCTGAGTTGGCGTGAGAACACTTCCCTTGTAAGCCAATGTAGCCAGGAACATGTAAACTCTCATCAATGATGAAGGATGTCCATCTATCCAGCGGTTTGTCACTGTCACGTAGATGCAGTTCACTTTGAACGCTCCATCCTTTTCTCCCCTACATTAAAAACGGAGTCTGAAACCCCTGTCAATATTTACATGGTGCTCAAAGAGAAAACAGTGCACCATTATCACAATGAGCTTACCTGTGACAGAGCCCGGTCCTGCATTAATGCCCCACTGGAACAAATAAGTATCACTCCAGTATCGCATTAGCATCATCAGTTATAAGTGACCAGGCTGCATCCACAGGCACAGGATGAGCATAGTGTAGCAGAACCGTACAGTGAAGGACTCTGTATCATTTATTGCACTGGGGCAGCTTTCATATGTAATTGTGCAAATTCTTATATATTAACTGTACTGGAGATATTGAGTTACGACCCAAGGCACCTGAGCTTTCATCTTTTAATAACAAACCTGTAAAGAGAGTAGCAGTGATAGGAAGCAATGATCTTTCAAAAAAGACCATGAGAACACAGGACTGATGTTAACTATACATTGCAAGTAAGAATGGAATTAATCAAAGTTTGATAGAAACACTTTGTATTGATGTTCTCATTGGCTGCTCTCTCTGCTGCTGAATGGATGCAGTACATGATGCTGTGTCACTGAATGTTCAGCCATTACTGTGAGTCACTGTCGTTTGTTGCTGTAAGATCCCATTGGTTTGGTCAGGTCTCACAAACAAGTTTTCGCTGACCTGTGAGGTGCAACAGATATCTTCTGCCTGAACGACACTATCAATGTCAAATGCTGCTTCTTAAAAAATACCAAAGGTGAAGAGGTTCAAGGCCACAGACTTTAACAGCCACGAGCAGGACATGGCAAACTGCACTGTGAGAACTCAGATTGTCCTTAGCAAAGGTGTTATGATCCATGTCGAGACCAATGGTTTTAAAGGAAGAAATCTCCAAAATGCCAACAGAGATAACTAGAGGGCATAACTTCTCGAAATAAAGGTTTTTATTGAATGAGCAAACTGAAATGAGTCAAACATTAATTAATAGTCAAAAAATGAAAGAGCTGTGGATGGTAGAAATCAGAAACAAAAGCAGAAATTGCTGAAAATTGCTAGCAGGTCTGGCAGTATCTGTGGAGAGAAATCGGAGTTAAAATTTCGAGTCTAATAACCCTTCCTCCGAACTAGTTCATAGTTCTGAAGAAGGGTCACTGGACCTGAAACGTCAACTCTCATTTCTCTCCACAGATGCTGCCAGAATTGCTGACTATTTCCAACAATTTTTTTTGAATGATTTAATAGGCAACTAATACAACAAACTAATGAGAAGGTTAAGTCTTGCACTAACTACATAATTCAACCAGATTACTCCTTACAAGATTCTTACTCTACGCCATGTTATTGGCAGTTACGTGGCGTTAACAGAATACTGTTAGCTTTCCCATAGAGATTCATGAATCCTTATCACATTGGCTCATAACTTCCTGGATTTTTTAACAACTGTTCCAATCTGTCTAAGATCTTTCAAAACTAATTAATACCCTCTTTTCAAAGAAGGACTCAATATATCCTCATCTCCTTCAGATCACAACAGGTCTGGTCACCCTGAATTCTAGAGTTTCTTGTAATTGTCCCCTTTAAATCATTTACTTTGCCCTGGTAAAGCTATTTCACCATTAATGCTTTACTTCTACTCCCTGTTGTTTCCTACGAAATAGGTAAGACCGGTTCCTGGGCAAGTTCCAATTGTTTTCTTCTGTGATTTCTCATTAGCTTTTCCTCTGTCCTCTGAGTTTCTGTGAATGGTGTCAAAAACTGCCATTGAATACTCAATAGATTGCTGTTGAAGGTTCTCTCTCTATTCTTAATTCCTATTCAAATGGCACTTTGAGTCACATAGGCATTTCTCCAAACTGAGGTGCATATTGAGAACTCAAATTACACAATTTTGAGAACTGCTGTCCTCTTTAGTTTAAAGGAATATTTCACCAGATCATATATTTTCAATGTTCATGACAAAGGGCATAGCACTCAGTTACGATCTGCTTTGGGAAGTGTATCCCCTACAACACTGGCTCTCTGATATGCTCAGGTAGTCTCAGTACCACTAAAGATACTCTATTTCATTTTCTGGGGATAGACTGACCTCTGATGTCCACTACAAACCCACTGACTTCCACAGTTACCTTGACTATACATCCTCACAACCTCATTCCTGTAAGAACTCCATTCATTCTCCCAGCTTCTCTGTCCCTATTGCATCATTCCTGACAATGTCACCTTCTGCAGGTGTTTCAGACATTTTTTCCTGAACTGAGGAGGCCGTATTAGTCTCATTGACGGGGCCTTTAGCCATGTCCAACACATTGCCCAAACTTCAGCCCTTACTACTTTCCCTCCTTCCCAGAACACAGATAGGGCCCTACACTAACCACCCCCCAACCTCCAGCCTCTGTCTTCACTTTCTATCCCACCAGCTTCCACTTCCAAAGGATCATTTGCTGCCATTTCCACCACCTTTAGCAGGATGCTAACTCCAACCACATATTTCCCTGACCTCCCATGTCAGCCTTTCACAGGGATCATGCCCTGCTGGAGACCATTGGTCCAATCCTCCCCACTTCCCCACAGTGCCTTCATCCGTTCTCCTTATTTACTGTCAAAGCATTCACTCATTCTGAGCTTATCTGAGCTCACAACATCCCTGCATTGCTACCCCCACATTTTTGTGTTTTGTCCCCTTAGCCAGAGATATCCGGCTCATATTACTGATCTCTTGTTGTGCTGTTTAGCACAGATGCAAAGCCAGGAAGCTTGTCATATTTGACAACAGGTCTCAGTCTGGACAAGGGCTAGTCTTAACTCAGGGATTCCAACACTGTAGGTGTAACATTTGATACCAGCCCAGGTCCTGTTCAGGGCACACAGAGTCAGGATCTTCCCCTCAGAAGCAGGGCAGAAGTTGAATGGCGGGCAGCATACCATCTATCCTGATTCTTCCTGCCCTATTGTAACTTAATTCCTCCTGGATTGGGAGAGAGGCAGGTATTATGGGAGATGAAAGAGAGAGGTACAGCTATTACTGTCAGTTCCTTTGGGGAGATGTGTGAAGCAAGAGAGTGTGCAACACAGAAACCTTGAAGGGTTAGAGATGGCGAGGCAAGGAATAAGTCAAAGTGAGTGAAGAAGACGTTGGCGGTAATATGGGGAGTGCTAGAGCTTGAGTCTAGGTGGAAGGTGGGTACATTAACAGAGATAAAATGAGTGTGAGGTATTGTAGAGAAGATGGCAGTTCATACACTAGCAGAACGGAGAAGGTCATTGAAATTCTTCCGACAGTGTTTGGCATTCCTGCAGGTGGTTGACATTTCTTCAACCTGGGTGGCAACCTGGGACCAGGCTGGCACGGGCTGTTATCATGGTTTCCATCTCCGCTCCTTGGGGTGAAGGAAGCATCACTCCAGCACCATCCTGCCCAGCAGGACCCCCCAAGCCCCTGCCCACAAAGTGGGATGACAATTTCCCTCATCTGCCATGTCTAGGGGCAAATGTCAGGAAACTTGCTGGACAGCTCTGGACTGACAGTACTTTATCCAGGTGTACCACTGACTTTTCGAGATGACATGGGCACAAGAGATGCCAGTGAATAAAGAATATCCACTGAGTGCTGAGCTGTTCTGGAAATGGTACGTGGTATGAGGGGACAGATATTGGATATGTGAGGCACCATGGGGGCGGGGAAGGTAATTTGAATGTGGTGAATTTGGCAAGCTACAGCTGGAAAATGTACTGAACATCATGGCACAAAATGCTCTACATAACTCGGAGTTAACTAAAAAAATAGTCAGACTTAGCCCTAGATTTCTGTTGAATTGAAATTAGTCCACCTGCTAGCATGGGAGTTGATCCCACTTTCCCAGAGCATTAGAGTTTAGGGTTCCACTGCAGGAAAGTCAGTCTGAAAAAAAGTGTTAATTCTTGAAAAAGCAGTTTTTCTTGCAGCTAAGTCAGAAGGTTGTGGTTTCAGGCCATTAATCCAGGCTTCAACCTCAGTGCTGTAACTGAGGGCTCTTTTCCCGCGCATGTTAGCAAGCATTTTGGGCAGCTGACATCCCAGTAGTATTATTACTAATCCAGAGACCCAGGTAATGTTTTGGGGATCTGGGTTCAAATCCAGCCATAGCTGGTAGCTGAATTGGAATCCAATAAAAATCTGGAAGAGACTAATGATGACAATGTTGTCAAGTCTTGAGAAACAGGTTTGGATCACTGAAGTCTTTAAGGGAAGGAAACTTCCATCTTTATTGAGTCTGGCCTCTAGACCTACAATGATGTGGTTGACTCTTAACTGGCTGATTAGGGATGGTATTAAATGTGGGCTTAGCCAGCAAACCTCTCATCCTATGTATGAGTATTTTTTTAAAAAATCACTATTCGTGTGAGAGTTTGTTATGTGCAAACTAGCTGTAATGTTTCATCCAGTCAACATAGTGACTGTTTTTCATTGATAGCAATGTGCTTTGAGACATCCCTGGGTCGTGATATAGCGCTGTATAAATCCAAGTTTTTCCTGTCTTTTTACAACTCAATATTTTCCCACTCATTAATTGTTGCACACGTTATGTTTTTCAGCGCATTTTGTATCATGCCACTAGCGATGAAAAAATGTTCCATTTATATTCTCTGTAGGTATTTTCATATTGATTAAGTGTCATCAACCATTGGTGACTGAAACTTCGAATAGACACAGCTGGACCTATCAGAACAAGGGCCTACATTCTCTTGTGTTCCATAAGATAGAGGTCAGTGCTGTGAAAAGCAAATGGCTTTTCTTTCCCACTGCTTCTCCCCTGGGCCTCACAAAAGTAGCAGCATGCTGACTCAAGTAAAAAGATCAAGAGATTCCACTTCAATGCTACTTCTTCCAAAGTTCATGCAGGAATGGAAAAGTACCTCAAGATAGTGAGAAAAATAAAATTGCAACAGAATGAACCAATAGAAAACAGTTAGCTATGCAGCTATAGAAATGGAAATTATCTGTTAGTTTGTATTTGTTTTCTTGAACTTTTCCTATTCTGCAGTTATGTTATTTTTTATTTGTATCCCATTAAGTTGAGACCCATATCAGTGCCCCCCTACCTGCTGGGAATGGAACACTTTGGGGAGTGGGGCTTTTTAAGATGGTTTGTTAGGAGTCACCACCATATTAATCTGTAGGAGCAAATTACTGCAGATGTTAGAATCTGCACTAAAAACAAAAAATGCTGGGAATCACAGTGAGTCAGGCAGCTAGATGACTCTTCATCTAGACTCAGAACGTTAGCTTGTTCTCTCTTCATGGATTGTATTAACCTGTCTCTAATTGGACACTTGAGCAGCATCTGTCCCAATCAGGACTGTATTTTGGAATGTGGAGACCAATGATGGCATTTCTACCCTGACCCAATTTTTGGAAACTGGAGACGGAATGATAAGAAGACGCCACAGTATGTTTTAGGACATTCTCCCCTTTTCCCATTGGGACTCTTTGTTGAGCAAAAGGAGCAGGAATCTTTCTCAGGGCCCTTGCAAAAATTCCTTGAACTTTCACAAATTTGCTGCCTCCCTTTTGGTGACATCTCATTGAAAACTCCTGCCCCACCCTGGCACCCCCCCACCTCCCCCACACCAACTATTTGATTTGTGTTGGGTGATGGTTTTTTGGGCCATTAGCATCAATAGCTCCCATCTGTCACCACTTATATTGTTCTGACTTTAGATGAGAAATATTTAAATGTGACCGTCTAGTTAAAATGGCCCATGTCTCACATTAAAAGGTCACTGGATAACCTGAACAGCATCCTTCCTGCCACCAAATTGTCCCAAGGTAAGTTTGCCTTTTTGCTTCTGTTTGCATTTATACCTCTTCAAGGACTCTACAATGTATCACACACTTGTAAATATTTGTCTCTGAGCATCAGGAATTCATTGCATTGGACTGTATGGAGAATCCAGGGAGAAAATTTAAGCCTTCAACTGGTTCATTGGGAAACTTTATGCTGTGGCAGTTTCCTCAGGCTTATTCTTCTCCAACATACCTCAGCTGGGCTGTCTGGTGATCATATGAACAGTTTCAGAACCCACTGAAATTATTAATTTAATCTCAGAAAACTGACCACAGTCAGAGCATAGGCTTCAGGAAGGCTCAGGTCTAACCCTGTAATGAAATGCCACTATGTTGATCCTGGAAAGATAAATCAGTCCCTGCATTTTGGCCACAGTCTTATGGTGCATCATTTAACATTATAGTTGTATTTCTGCCAAATTTCTTATAATTCACTTGTTTCAAAGAAGACCTGCCAATCAACCACTTGTATTGCAGTGGAAAATAGGAAGAACTGTTTCCTCATTGTGCCAGCCAACTTTTTTCTATGCATAGGTCCTAAAGTGGGACTTAAACTCAGAATTCTCCAGCTCAGAAATAAGGGCATTATCAACATGAGCCACAATGTTCTCCCCAGGTACCTTTGGCTACCACTTCTCCAACCTTGGTCCATGCAACTACTTCACAAGAGTAGTTTCTCATAAAACAAAATTCATTGAGGACTTTTTACTTCCATCTCTTTGCAGTAATCTATGCTACTTTTTGTCCCAAATATTTTGCACAAAACTCCGCCCCCTCCCACCCTAACCACCCCTGCTGACCGGTTGTATACAGCCCAAACAAGATGTGACCACCATCCGAGATTGGATGAATCCCTGATCTGCCATTCACTCTCCTACCTACTCACTTCACCTAAAGTGACGATCCTGCAAAGAAAAATGTATGGCAAGAAAATTCCATACTGAATTTGTATTTTGTGAAAAACGAACGCACATCTGTGCCTGAAAACAGACTTAGCATATATATATACATAGTTTATATATATTTTTATACTTATATTATATATTTATATATAGGTATTATATATGTATGTATATGTTTATAGGTATAACTGAAGCAAGAATGGCAGCTTTTAGTATTAACGCCTTTGCAAGGAATGAACTGGCTTGAAGAAAAATATCACCAAGAATAGTATCATAATGTTTCATTTCGCTGCCCGAGAAAGTACATGTTGCAATGAAAGGCAGGATTGAAAAGTTAACAATTTTGGAGGTAACAGGTCTCTTAGTCAGAAAAATACATGAGTTTCAAGCCTAGTAATCATCAATGTACTTGGTAAATATGAAGCTAGAGACTGCCGAGGGAAAAATCTACCATGCAATATCTATTGTTGAGCAAATAACACCAACTAAAACTACATGCTGTCTTGAATTCAAAGTCAGAAGTCACACGACACCAGCTTATAGTCCAATGGATTAATTAAAATCAAAAGCTTTCGAAGCACTGCTCCTTTGTCAGGTTGGATAATACCTGGTGTCGTGTGATTTCTGACTTTGTCCACCCTAGTCCAGCACTGGCACCTCCACATCTGTGCCTGGTGTACATGGCTGCCTATCCAGTTTCATATCAGGCTCTAAGGGGCCCTGGGGGTGAATGGGGTCTTGAATGGGCTTTACATTTGCATGGCAATTCGGAGGTTTCATGGGAGAAAGGTGGCGGGGGGTGGAGGTGGGAATGGTGTGTGAGGGGTGAAAATTGGAAGTCTGAAACTGCAGCCAAATGTCTGGGTTGAAGTCCTACAGAACAGAGGCAGTCATTTCAAAAAATGCCCCTTGGCTCTCAGTGACCCCTCTGGCTGCCCTTGGTCAGTTGCTAGGAGTGACAGGCCTGGCTCTGCCCTGCCCCTGTGGCCAGTCCTGACACCTTCCGCCCCCACCCCCAACCGCTGACTGCAGCAAAGGTCCTGCCAGTCCCTCTGACCAAGGTCAGCACAGTATACTGGGAAGTTTCCTGACTCGAGGTACAGCTTCGATGACAAAAAAACTCCAGGCTGCATTTTATCAGATGAGACATCCAAATCCTGGTAAATCTTCTCCGGTATATCCCAAGGTAGAAAGAATGAGAACAGAGGAGATCTTCTGTCTGTCCTGGTCAATATTTATTCATTAACAAACATAGAAACATAGAGTCATAGAGTCCCTAAAGTGTGGAAACAGGTCATTCGGCCCATTGAGTCTACACTGACTTTCCAAAGAACATCTCACCCAGACCTACCACCAACCTATCCCTGTAATCCTGTATTCCCCACAGCTAATCCACCTAACCTACACAACTCTGGGCACTACAGGCAATTTAGCATGGCCAATCCGTGTAACCTGCACATCTTTAGACTGTGGGAGGAAACCTGAGCACCCGGAGGAAACCCACAGAGATACGGGGAGAATGTGCAAACTCCACACAGACAGTTGCTTGAGGATGGAATTGAACCTGGGTCCCTGGTGCTGACGGCAGCAGTGCTAACCACTGAGCAACTGTACTCGTCAGTGTGCAAACTGGATATCACACATTTTTCAATAATACAGTTACTTCTTTAAGAAAGTGTATCATTGGCTCTAAAGTGCTTTGGGACATCCTTGGATTGTAAAAGACGTTACACATAAATGTAAGTTGTTTCTTTCTCTGCCTCAAGATTTCCCTGTTAAGCGAAGCTGTAAGATAGTAACCCAAAATTGTGACAACAGAAAATTGCTCAGGAAACCCATGTGTTCATTTTTAGTTCATTTTCTTGGTGCGCGCATCACTCGCAAGACCAACGTTCAGTCTCCATTCCAAGTTATTCACAAGAATGTACTGATGTGCTGCCAGAATATGTTTGGGGAAGATGGTCCAACACAATATACTGATTCAAGAAGGCGGCAAAGTATGAAGACTGCATGCAGGCTCTTGTCAGGGGCTTATTGCTCCCACTTGCTCTCTTTCCTTGTTTTTTACCTCTGCTCTTTCTCTTTCATTTCTTCCAATCGTTTTTCCTTTCTTCGGAGCCTTTTTGCAGAGGGTTAGTCTGTGAAGTGAGCGCGTCAGCTACAGCAGGCCCTGCGTGGAATGGCGGCTCATCCGAATGTTCAGAGGTGGCGGCAGACACAGTTCCTCACAGCGACCGGAGGGTGTGGCAGCAGCGGAAGCGGGGAACGTCCTGCCGGAGCTTGGGGACCGTTGGCGGTGGCGGTAATTCTCCTCCAAAGATTGGATGTTGGCGGACAGAAGCAGACGTTCCAAGATGGTGGCCCCGGCAGGGCAACATCTCGGAGGACGGCGGCCAGAGTGGGTCTCTTGGCCAGACGCCGGCGACAGCCCGGTCTGGGAGCAGATTCTGGGACTCCTGGTTGCAGTAGGCCCAGAGTGGGGGCTCCTGGCGTTAGTGAGGTGCGGCAACAGCGTGGTATGCCCCAAACCAGGACGCCCCCCCACCCAGTGTCAATGAGCCGGCAATGGAACCGGGGACTCCTGGCTGTGGGGTGAGTGCGGGTTCAGCATGGGACCCAATATCGACATTGGCATCAACATCGGTGGTTGTGCCGGCGAGGTGGGGCCAGCGGCGAAGAGTTGGCACCTAAAGCGTGGTGACTCCCACATTGGTGGGTCTGACGCAGGCAGCAGAGAGCTGGTGGGGGAGGGTTGGCAGCACAGGGTAAGCCAGCTGAGGGCTCAGAACTCCTTTTCAGTGACATCATTTATCCTTTTTATTCTTAAACAATTCAAAATGGTGCCAGGTTGTGGGGACCGTTGATGCTTTTCACTGTATTTTACTGTATTATTCACTGCGAAATACAAGTGACAGTAAATTAATGGTACGTCATTCATTCAACAGTTTGAGAATTTTTATCAAGGAGGCAAGGGCTCACAGCCACTTGCTGCCCCGGCTTACTGGGAGGTCGAAACCATAGGTTTTTAAAGTGAAGACTTGATTATTCGCCACAGGGTTTCTTGTAGGTAGCGTTCACTGCAGCAATAGTGCCCTAGTCATGAGTATTATGGCATACTTTCTCGGACATAGATACACACAGATTGAGACCAGGAGACTATCCAGCTTCAGCCTTTCACATCAATCATTTTGCAGCTAAACATGGCATCCCGAAAAGAAACATTAATAGCAAATAAACAAATGCCTAAAAGCAATAAGAGGGATATCATGCAACATATAAGACCAAAAGGTACAGGAGCAGAACTAGGCCATTGAGCCCATCGAATCTGCTCCGCTATTCCATCATGGCTTGCATGTTTCTCAACCTCATTCTTCTGCCTTCTCCCTGTAACCTTTGATCTCCTTACTAATCAAGAACTTATCTGTCTCTGTCATTAGTACACTCAATGACTGTACTCTGTACTTAAGGCCTAGCACGTCCTTTTGCGAAATAAAATGTTGCTTTGTCAAGGAACAGAAATGTGCTTAGATAAAGGTTATCAGAGAACAAGATTACAGTGAAAAGTATAATCTTTCTTCGGCACTAGAAACATAGATGGAGAAGGAAACACTACTTTATATGGTATCTGATTGCGTAGAAAGATTGGAATCAAATTTGTTCATTTTTAATGATGACGGCTTTCTGATCTCTATTGAATACAATTTGAATTATTGAGATTTATTGACTTTGCAACCTCTGTATTGAGAAGTTATAATAAGATTATTCAAAACTTATTTTGCAGTACAAGGAATACTGCATATTTATTTTTCAGAAAATAATTCATGGTTTACATCAGAGAATGGAAATTGTATCATGTCACTTCATTGTCAAGGTATCCACAGTACAACGATAAGAAAAAAACTTGAAAGAACACTTCAACCATTCTGCTCTGTAAAGAAAACCAAATAACTAAAGATGGTTAAGAGATAATTGTATTCGGTGATGATGAATTACAGGAATTATAAGGAAAGGAGTGTGACCCTGGCCAGAAGACCATGAACAGCACCACGTAGAATCTCTACAGTGGGGAAAGAGGCCATTTGGCCCATCAAATCTGCACTGAACCTCCAAAGCACCTAAAACCATTTACATATAAAATCAAAGGATACAGGAGCAGAATTAGGCCATTCAGCCCATCAAATCTGCTACGCCAAAGGGTATCCCACCTAGGCTGCCACCCTCCTCCCATAACCCCACATTTACCATGGCTAACCCACCAAGCCTAGACCTAGACACAACAGAGCAACTTAGCATGATTAATCCACTTAATCTGCACATCTTTGGACTATGGGAGGAAACTGGAGCTTCTGGAGGAAACCCACACAGACACAGGGAGAATGTACAAACTCTACATAGTTGCCTAAGGCTGGAATCGAATCTGGGTCACGCTGAGTCAACAGTGCTAACCACTGAGTGATAATGCCACCCATCTCTTCTGTTGAAAATGTGCAAAGAGAGCTCTGTAATAACAATAACAAATTGACATCTATTAAGGGATTGCCTCAGTTTAGCTCTTGCCTTTGAGTCAGCAGGTACTGAGTTTAAGATGTATTCCAGAGGCACTATATTGTCTGACATTGGACTGCTCTCAGAAGAGAAGCTAAACCATGACTGTGTCTGTTTTCTCAGGTCCCGTTGCACAATTTGGGCAATAGGACACTTATCCTAGCTAACTTTTTCTCCATTGAGCAACCTTAATTTGCTGTTAATTTATCATGTTGGAGTTAGACAGATCTTACTGTGCATAAATTAGAGTCATGGAGTCATAGTTATAAAGCTGTACAGCATGGAAAAAGACCCTCAGTCCAACTTGTCCATGCTGAACAGGTATCCTAAATTAATCTAGTCCCATTTGCCAGTATTTGGCCCATATCCCCCCTAAACCCTTCCTGTTTGTATATCCATCCATGGTATCCATTAAATGTTGTAATGTTCCAGCCTCCATCACTTCCTCTGGCAGCTCATTCCATACATGCACCACCCTCTGTGTGAAAATGCTGCCCCTTAGGTCCCTTTAAAGTCTTTCCCATCTCAAATTAAACCTATGCCCTCTAGTTTTGTACTCCCTCACTCCAGGGAAAAGACCTTAGCTATTTACCCTGTCCATGCCTCTCATGATTCTATAAACTTCTATGAGGTTACCCACAGCCCCTGACACTGCAGAGAAAATAGCCCCAGCCTATTTAGCTCTCGCTATAATTCAAACACTCCAGTCCCAACATCCTCATAAATCTTTTCTGAACCCTTCAAGTTTCACAACATCCTTCCTGTAGCAAGGAAGCCAGAATTGAACGCAGTATTCCAAAATTGGCCTAACCAATGTCCTGTACAGCAGCAACATAACCTCCCAACTCCTATACTCTCTGTACTGGCCAATAACAGGCAAGCGTACCAAATACCTTCTTTACTATCCTCTCTACCTGGGACTCCACTTTGAAGTAACTATGAATCCTGCATTCCAAGGTTTCTTTGTTCACAAACACTCTCCAGGACCTTAGCATTAACTGTATAAGTCCTGCCCTGATTTGTCTTTCCCAAATGCAGCATCTCACATTTATCTAAATTATACTCCATTTACCACTCCTCGGCCCATTAGCCCATCTGACCAAGGTTCCATTGTACTCTGAGGTAACCTCCTTCATTGTCCACTATTCCCCCAATTTTGATATCGTCTGAAAACTTACTAAACACACCTCTTATGTTCACATCCAAATCATTTATATAAATGACAAAAAACAGTGGGCTCAATGCCAGCCCATGTGGTGCACTGCTGGTCACAGGCCTGCATTCTGAAAAGCAACACCCCACCATCACCCTTGGTCATACATCTCTTTGTATTTATATGTTAAACTTTTATATATGCTTATGATTCACCCCATCTGCCAGAACCATCTGGTGAATTGAATACAAACCTCCTTTGGTAGCACTTCCCAAATCACTGAACCTCAATAGTTAGAAGGCAATAGGACTAGTGTTGCAGCTATTTCTTCTCTGTAACTTTATCAATAGCATTATTTACTTGAAACAGAATATTAACAAACTCAGTACAGTACTCTCGTGAATTCTACATACTGTGTAGAAATTTGCCATGGAAGTTCATTGACCAAAATGCTCTGTTTTCTTCTTCGCACCTGCTTTCTGATCTGCTGAGTTTTTCTTTCATGACACATCAGAGAGCTCCTTGCTCTTCCTCTATTAGTTCCATGGGTCTTGTTACATCTAATTGAGCGAGAAGGTGGGATGTATCCATATTTTTCCAAAATACTGCAGCTCTGACAGTGTCCTGGATTATCAATCTCCATTGACCCCGAAATCTCTGCAATGGAACTACAATATTAAGCTTCAAGGGGCTAGCTATCCTTGTACCAAAGCTGGCACAAAAGCTGGTAAATTCTTACAACAGTGACTACACCTCTATAGATTCTCATTGGTTGAAAAGTGGTTTTTTTTGGATGTCCTGAGTTCTCTGTTTGGGTATACCATCATTTCTATATTTGTCTACTTTACCGAGGATAACAAAACTTCTAAAATACTTTGTCCACAATGAAGAGCTTTAGGACATCCTGACATTGTAGAAAATGCTACATAGCTCACTATTACATGGAACAAAAACAGATTTCATCGAAGGAAGACTTGGCGACTTGTGATGCAATTGACCACGACAAAAATGTGTGGTGGTTTATTGTCTATCACAAATCACTAAATAGGCCCAAAACAGTGCAAAGACAAAAGAGGATTGGTGAAAGCAAACTACTCCAAACAGCCCTTTAACCCCGTACACCTACTGGTGGATGTGGCAAATACAAATACATACTCCTCTGGGAAAAATACTAAGCATGCTTGATCAAGAAAAAAATAAACAATTAAAGTTGCAAGAAATTGTAACAAGGCATGGGAAATCAATTAAATGACCAGATTAGGGGTTGAAATCAGACATGGTTGTCCCCACTTTAGGGATGGAAATTGAATGTGATAAGGTCTCATTTCAGTGACAAAGAATGCCTGAATGCTGTTGATCTAAAATTGGATCAGAGGATTGCCAAGCATCACTTGGCTAAAACAGAATCATTACAGATATAAATGAGGAATTTTGCTTTTTGGTAAATTGATGTCTCACAGAGATACTAGACTTGATCCCTTCAGCTTCATTGCTCATAGTGCAAACCTGGAAGTAACCACCACTGCAGAAGTAAGACTTGATGATTTTCTTATTCGTATGCAGCAGGTTTAATCCTGGGAGGCGATGGCCTAGTGGTATTATCGCTGGACTGTTAATCCCGAGACCCAGATAATATTCTGGGGACCAGCATTCGAAACCCACCATGGCAAGTGGTGGAATTTGAATTCAATAAATATCTGGAATTGAGAGTCTAATGATGACCATGAATCCATTTTTGATTGTCAGAAAAACCCATCTGGTTCACTAATATCCTTGAGGGAAGGAAACTGCCATCCTTACCTGGCCTGGCCTATAGCAATGTGGTTGACTCTTAACTGCCCTCTGTGCAATTAGGAATGGGCAATAAATGCTGCCTAACCAGAAATGCCCTTATGCCGTGAACGAATGTAGAAAAAAAAGGCTTCTATGCAAATTCTCCAGCATTAAGTTTGAAGCTTTTGCTGGCAAGGCTTGAACATTGAATAACCTGTTAGTGAGCAGCCTGCAGAGGAAGAAAATACACCATCAGCTCAGGTTTTACACAAGTGGCTGGAAATGCAAATTTGTTTGAACTCGACACTTCCAATTTGAGACCATTTCTGCATTCAGGTAACAAAATCAATTTTCTACTTCATGTTATTTGTCTAATATAAAGGCAAGCGGGCATCATGGTGGCTCAGTGATTAGCACTGCTGCCTCACAGCACCAGGGACCTGGGGTCAATTCCAGCTTTGGGTGACCATGTGGAGTTTGCACATTCTCCCCGTGTCTGCATGGGTTTCCTCCCACAGTCCAAAGATGTGAAGGGTTATGTGGATTGGCTATGCTAAATTGCCCATAGTGTTCAGGGAAGTGCAGGCTAGGTGGATTAATCATGAGAAATGCAAGGTTACAACGATAGGGAAGGGGCTTGGGTCTGGGTGCGTTGTTCTTCCGAGAGTCAGGGTGAACACAGTGGGCCAAATGGCCTGCTTCCAGACAGTAGGGATTCCATGATTTAAAATGCAACAGAAGCTAGAATTCTAACAAATAAACAGAAAATGCTAAAAAGACTCAGCAGATCGGGATATATCTATGTTGAGGGAAATAACATGTTAAGTCAATGAACTTCCAAGGCAAATTTCTGCACTCTATGCAGAATTCAGATGAGAGTATCCAGCTGGTCAGCGTTCTGTTCAAGGGACCCTACATGAATAATGCTATTGATAAAGTTACAGAGAACAAGCTAACATTTATATTTTGCCTTTCAAAATCACAGATCACAATGCACTTTCTGAAGAATTTGAGGTATAAAGTTATAATGCATCGTATTAAAGATTATTGTATCCAGGCATGGGCACCGCACTTCAGGAAGGGCTTGGACAGGATGCAAAAAGGATTATGAGAAAGATGAGGAACATCAGTTGATGGGTAGAGTATTTGTGTCACAGCGATGTAAAGCACAAAAACAGGCCCTTCAATCCAACTCGTCTATGCTAACCAGAATTCCTAAATTATTCAAATGTCCGGTAGATTGGCAAAGCTGTTTTTTCTCCCCTGAAGAAGATCAAAACGATGAGGTGTCTATACAGAGTAGTTGGGGAGAGACTTTTCCCTTTAGAAAAAGATCAGGACCCAGAGGATACTGATTTAAGGTGAATGACGAAAGAACTCAAAAGTAATACTTGAGGAAAAATCTTTTCATGCAGAAAATTATTACAATCTGTAACACATTCCCTGAGCATGTTGCAGAGGCAGATTCAAACATGACTTTCAAAAGGCAATTAAATAGCACTTGAAGGGACAAAAATAAATTGCAGGGGTAAGGAGAATGAAAAGAGAGTGGGACACACTGTGCAGGATGGGCTGAAGGACTAAAAGCTAATGATGATATTTGACGGCTGCATGAGAAGATAGATTGTGTAGGATGGGCTGAAGGGCTAAAATTGTTGGTGACATTCTACAAGCTGCATGACCTTGACTGAGTCCTGTGATCATTCCTTTACGAGCCGAAGACGACGCCTGCAGCTTGTTTTCCCACCCTGTGTTTTCTGTACCAGCCAGTAGTTTTGTCCTTTTGCATCTGCTTTCTTTGCGCTGGCTGTTTGTTACACCGTATATGAGAGAGAGAGTCTCCATTCCAAGTCGCTGGATTTCGCCTCGGCTCAGAAACACGGGCAGTGTCAGGATGAACGTAAGCCTCCAGATCATCCGAGAGCCCCCTGACGGGCAGGACGGCATGAGACTTGTTGCTCTATCTAGAAGGACGTAAAACTTGCTTTCTTTCTCTTTTCTCTTCCATTATTACCACTAGACTCACTTATTACTACTTAATAAACATTCATGTTTAAGCAAATTGCTGTGGTCGAGCCTCCTCTTAATTATATTTACCCGAATCTGAAAAGATCTGCTTGGACACACACTGTGATCCAGGACACTCACTAAATTAGTCTTGCAGAGACCCGGCACTGACACAACAAAACTGTAACTGTTTGTGGCTTTTATGACAGCAGAACACAAGTCAATTATGCAATGCAAGATCTCACAAGGAACAAAGAGATAATCAGCAGATAATCAGATTTAGCAATAATGGTTAAAGGATAAATATTGGCTATAGCACAGCACAGACTCAATCCCTGTTCTTCTTCAGAGAAGTTCCATTGGACTTATTATATTTACTTGAGAGAGAAGATGGGATGTCTACTTCATCCAAAGTACTGCAGCCCTGACAGTACCCTGGGCTATCAATCTTAGTTGGTGTCGAATTGTCTAGAATGCATCTACAATATTAATGCCTCACTACCTGATTAAAAATTGCATCATTTTTAATTATAGATAATTATTTGGGAATACAGATCTTGATTATCGTTAATAAAGGACAAATTTTCCTGGAGCTTTTTATCTTCCGTTTATTTGTGCAATTTACAAGAAATATCAAAGTAAAGAGAAAACAACATTTACACTGCGTGAGAGGAGAGTGTTGGTTGTGTGGCAAGTGAAAGCTGATGGCACAGAGATGACCATAGACAATGCACCAGTTAATGATGATTGACAGTTAACTGTCAAGCGTTGTTTAAATTTTAAAACATCAGCGTCAACCTGCCATGTTTAAAATTTAAACAAAGTTTGGCAGCGAACTGTACACAATCATCAACTGGTGCATTCTCCATGGTAACATTTCTACCAATCACAGTCGACTTGCCAACCAGTCCATACTCTCCTTTCATTCAGTTCAAATGTTATTTTCCACTTACTTTATTATTTATTGTGAATTGTCCTGATGAGTTCATAATAAACAAGCCCATGCTTGTACAATGTTAAAAGTAGGAATGTGAGTAATGGAAATGGTGAAGTTTCCTCTGCAGAACACTTCCAATCTGAGTGAATGGGGAAAGCAACCTTGTATATCCTTAAGTGATATGCTTAAGGTACAGTGAGGTATATGGCACACTGTCTGAGCAATCAATATTAAGCTCTGTTTGTTTACTAGTTTAATGTCAAACCCCATACGGGAAAAGGAATGAAGATCAGATTGAATGACAAATAGAGAAAAGAGATTGAAAGAAAAAGTGAAAAAAGATATTTAATTACATTGCAAAATATAAATTATACTTAAAATATGAAAGAATGAAGTCTATACTTTTGACAATTCATTTCCAATGCCAGAGAAATTGACTGGCAGTAATTAAGAATATTGTGTTGTTTAGGACACATGGCCTGCAGCAGTTCAAGAAGGCAGCTCACCACCAACTTCTCAAGGAAAACAAGGGACGGACAATAAACGCTGGGCCCAACTAGTGATGGCCACATCCCATGAGTAAATTAAAAAAAAAGAATGTTTAGACTTGAAATGATTTGACTTAACTTTCTGCAGTGAGCTTACTTCATATCTAAAGTACAGTTTCAAGGACGCCACGCAGCTAAATACATCTGAATGAAAAGTGAGACAGCAGGCTGCTATTTCCACAAAGCTTATGATACCGACACATATCTCCCACAACAACTTTTCAATTTTTGCATTTAATCATGAACTATTCTCCAGTGAAGCTACTGTGTCATTTGCACATAAATAACAGTGAGCAGTATTACTTCCACTGTTCCTTTGACAGCAACATTTGGGCCATTAACTCAGCTTGAGCTGCATTCAACTTTATGTACGTTAAAGTTTCACTCAATGTCTAAGATCAATGTAAAATTGTCAAGATTTATTTTGGGTTAAAATCCCTGTAAAAGTCACAAGATAAAAACTTTGAACAACAAATCAATTGAATAGGATTAAATCTATTTCAGTTTGTTTCTGATAAGCTCATAGGTTAAGCTATATGAAACCTTGACGCTATACAACCTTCACCTTCCAAATCAGTGCAGAAGATTGGATATCTTACAGTCACTTATGATTATTTCTGCACCATCTGCAAACTTCTTAATCTTACATTCAAGCATAAATCCTTGATGTATACCACAAAACACAAAGGACATGGTGCTGACCCTTCCAGTCACAAAATTCTCATTGACCATTCAAGTTTGTTTCCTGCTTCTGAGCCAGTTTTGATCTCACTGACCACTTTGCCTTGAGACCTAAACCAAACTGTTTTTTTCACTTCTTTAACTTTTGCCAGAAAGGATTTTATTTTCATAGACTGTGGCATGAGATCTTATTAAAAGCCTTCGCTAAAGTTCTTGTAGATTACATCAAATGAGCTACCTTTGTCAATCCTCCTTAATTTTCACTTCAAATAACTCAATTATGCTAGTCCAGCAGGACATTGTCCCGCAAGATTGAAATTGTTACATGACCCTTCCTCCCACAAGCACCTTGCTTATCTAATTTCCTTTTGGATATTTACAGTGTCATCCACAATATGGATGAAGGAAAAATTTTAGTTTAAACTATCTTCCTTTTCCCTGTTTCCTGTCAATTCTTCAGCTACATCCTCCACGAATCCCACGCTGACTTTAGCTACCCTCACTTTTTACGTGTTTGTCTTTGTATCCAAAGGCCTTGTTGTTTGCTTTTATAGTTCTTGCCAACCTATTTTCAAAATCAAATTCCTCCCTTTATGTAACTTTTTCCATCAACGACAGTTGGTTCCGAAACAAATTCAGCAAACCTTTGGCTATTAGTTTTTGCCATTTTGTATGCCCTAGTTTTTGATCAGCTGCTCTCTTGGATCACATTCTTAACCATTAGTAGTTCATTATTCTCATCAAATCTTTCTTTTTGACTGGAATAAACTTTTGCTGACCATAATGGAATTGCTGTTTAAATGTCTGCCACTGCTCATCGATTGGCTTTCCTTAGTTTATTTTCCCTGCCCACTTTAGACAACATTTTCTTCAACCTGCTCTATTTGCCTTTGTATAACTTGAGGACACTTTTTTGTGACATGAATGCTGTCTCTTACATTGTATTTGAAATTCCACCATGTTGTGACCATATCCCTTAAGGTCCTTACGTAAGATAACAAGGTGTGGAGCTGGGTGAACACAGCAGGCCAAGCAGCATCAGAGGAGCAGGAAGGCTGACGTTTCGGGCCTAGGCCCTTCTTCAGAAATGGGGGAGGGGAAGGGGGTTCTGAAATAAATAGGGAGAGAGGGGGAGGCGGATATAAGATGGATAAAGGAGAAGATAGGTGGTGAGGAGACAGACAGGTCAAAGAGGCGGGGATGGAGTCAGTAAAGGTAAGTGTAGGTGGAGAGGTAGGGAGGGGATAAGTCAGTCCAGGGAGGACGGACAGGTCAAGGGGGCAGGATGATGTTAGTAGGTAGGAGATGGGGGTGGGGCTCGAGGTGGGGATAGGTGGGAGGAAGGACAGGTTCGGGAGGCGGGGATGAGCTGGACTGGTTTTGGGATGCGGTAGGGGGAGGGGAGATTTTGAAGCTTGTGAAATCCACATTGATACCATTGAGCTGCAGGGTTCCCAAGTGGAATATGAGTTGCTGTTCCTGCAGCCTTCGGGTGGCATCGTTGTGGCACTGCAGGAGACCCAGGATGGACATGTCATCTGAGGAATGGGAGGGGGAGTTGAAATGGTTCACGACTGGGAGGTGCAATTGTTTAGTGCGAACTGAGCATAGGTTTCTGCAAAGCAGTCCCCAAGCCTCCGCTTGGGTTTCTCCGATGTAGAGGAGGCCACTTTGGGAACAGCGGATGCAGTATACCACATTAGCAGATGTGCAGGTGAACATCTGCCTGATGTGGAAAGTCTTCTTGGGGCCTGGGATGGGGGTGAGGGAGGAGGTGTGGGGGCAGATGTAGCACTTCCTGCGGTTGCAGGGAAAAGTGCCGGGTGTGGTGGGGCTGTAGAGCAGTGTGGAGTGGACAAGGGAGTCACGGAGAGAGTGGTCCCTCCGGAAAGCATATAAGGGTGGAGAGGGAAAAATGTCGTTGATGGTGGGGTCGAATTGCAGATGGCGGAAGTGTTGGAGGATGATGCGTTGGATCCGGAGGTTGGTGGGGTGGTACGTGAGGACGAGGGGTTTCTGTTTTGGTTGTTATTGCGGGGACGGGGTGTGAGGGATGAGTTGCGGTACGAGTTCTCTAATTATTCCTACCAGTGCATCAAATATAGTCTGTTCCTGGATAGGTTGCACAATACATTGCTCTTAGACACAATCCATGATGCAAATTTTACTTCAGTGTTACACATGCCCATCTGATTTGTCCAGTCAGCATGCAGATTTAAACCACCCATCACAATTAAAGCACCCTTCTCACATGCTTCCATTATTTCCTGATTTGTACTTGTGCTACAGTGGTGGAATTCTTTGGCGGCTCACTGACAAATTCCATCCATGATTTCTTTCCTTTGCTTTTCCTTATTTCCATACAAACCCATTCCATATCACGATCTACAGCATCTACACCGCTATTCCAGAGCTTGTCCACTCCATCTGATTCTTTCCTTCATTTTCCTTTTTTTGCATTTTTTTTCTCTGTACTTACCTACATCGCTCAGACAGACTCCTGGCCTCATGGAGGCCCTGCGCAGACTCGATAGCCCTCCCAGCCTTGAGGCAGTGCCCAATGTGGGCTCCTGTCCTGGAGGAAGCCGAGTGCTCACACCTTGCTTTTGAACTTTGGGACCGTAATGCTGAGCTTTTACCTTTGGTTCTTCAGTTTTTGAATTTATACCTGAGATTTTATACCTACGTATCGTTGAATCCAAGATGGTGCCGGAATTGGCAAATTTGTATACTTTTTGCTGTACTCCTGTATTCCTCTACTTGAGTACATGTGATGATAAACCTGATTCTGATTCTATTCACCACCGCACTGGTGCCTTCCCTATATTCACGACACTGCCCCACCTCCTATTCCTTATTATCAATTTTTGGAAAACATCAATTACCAATGCATATTGAATTCCCAGTCCTGGTCATCCTGTAACCATAATTCTGGAATACCTCAATTTTATCGGCACTGTCAATTCATCAGTTTTGTTACAAATGCTGCGTGCAGTCAGATACAGATCCTTAAGCCTTACCATTTTACTTTTATTGTTGTTTCCAGTTCTAATTTTTGCTGCATTGTTCTGCTTATATTTTCTGCTCTTTCCTTTCACATTTTGATTATTTTTCACTTAACTCTTCACTGCCCTGCATTTCTACTCTTTTGTTTCTTTTTGATTTTTAAATTTCTGCTCAATTGAACCTTCCCTCCCCCCTCCCCGAATTAATTATCTGAAAAAAGAGATCTACAACTCTGGTTGTACAATTTGCCAGGACATTGGTCTCAATGTAGTTCAAATGAAGTCCATCCCAATGAAACAGTTCTCTCTTTCCCCAGAAATGTTGCCAGTGCCCCATGAATCAGAAGCTATTTCTCTCACACCAATGTTCCAGCCGTGGCCTTCACTTCTCTAATCTAATTTCCTCAATGTCTATTTGCACATGGTCCAGGTACTAAGTGGAACATTATTTCTTTTGTTATTCTGCTTTTTAATTTAAAACTGAGCTGTTTGTCGTCCCAAGGCTGATTTGATTTGATTTATTGTAGTTACATGTACCTAAATGCAGTGAAAAGTTTTATTTTGCAAGCAGTACAGGCAGATCACAGCAAACAGGGGCAGACAGATCATAGAGTGCTTTTAGACATGGGGAGCCATACAAGGTTATGGCTGCACAGGAGGTGCACAAAGCAAGATCACCGTTAGCAATTTCCGAGTCCATATTGACACTTATGAAGACAATGGTAACATGATCTTTTCTCACCCACTCCTAGTTCATCTTCAGTGAAGAAGAGATGTCCTTAACTCTAGCACCAGCTAGACAACATCGCCTTCAGGACTCTCTCTGTTGCAGAGAACCCTATCTATTCCCAGAACAATGTCAATCTTACTGATTTTCTTTAATTTATATGTGTCTTTTCCAAATTATAATTTATTCTGTCCCTCGGAATTTTGCAAGTAGTATTCTAACCACTGGAATTTAGGACCTGAACTATAATTACTTGGATAAAAAGTGAAGAATGACTAAAAGATAAATAAAGAGGAAGAAATTAAAGTAGGGGATAAAGTTAGCTAGAAATTTAAAAACAGATAGTAAGAGTTTCTATAGATAGTCAAAGAAGAAAAGTTAACAAAGTGAGCATTGGCCTTAAAGGAAGAGAGTCTAAGAAATCAATAATAGAGAGGAAGGAAATGTTAGCTGAATCAAACAGGTACTTTATATCGTTCTTCATGATAGAGGAAAGAGGTAGCATCCCAGGAATAACTATAAATCAGAAAATAGAAGGGAGACAGGAACATCTCAGGAACGCTATAATCACAAGGGAAAATGTACTCAGCAAAGTTTGGAGCTGATGGCTGACAAGTCCTTGGGTCCTAATTGACTTCATTCTCACCTCTCAAAAAGCAGTTGCTGCTTTGGATGATTATGTATTGATTTTAATTCTCTATAATCCCCTACTATCAGGGATGGTTCCATTCGATTAAAAAATGGATAAGACAACTGCTTTCTTCAAAAAGGCAGTGAGATAAAAAGCAGGAAACTGTAATCCAGTTAGATTTATGTCTATCATGGGAAAGATGTTTGAAACTGTTATTAAAATTCTTGCACCTGAGCACATAAAAAGGTAATTAAGCAGTGTGGAACAGGAAAATCATGTTTAACCAGCTTATTGAAGTTCTTTGATGGAGTAATATGTGCTGTGGATGGAGGGGAACCTGTGGATATACTGTACTTATATCTCTAGAAGGCATTTTGTAAGGTGCCACATGAAAGATTATTGTGGAAAATCAGAACACATGGTGTAGGGGTAACTCACTGATATATATTGAAGATAGGTTAGTTAACACAAAGCAGGGTAGGCATAAGTGAGTAATTTTCTGCTTGGCAAGATGCAATATGTCATGCGCCACAGGGATCAGTGCTGAGATCTCAATTTTTTACAGTTTATATAAATGACTCAGATGAAGGGGTTTAAAACATAGTTGCTAAATTTACTGATTACACAAAGATAGGTAGGAAATAAGCTGTGAAAATAACATAAAAAGGCAGCAAAAGGTTCAGATAGGTTAAGTAAGTGAGCAAAGAGGTGGCATATGGAACACAATGTGGGAAAATGTGAAATTATTCATTTTGACGCAAAGGATAAAAAGAAGCATATTATCTAAGTGGCGAGACATTGCAAAGCTCAGAGCTAAGAGAAATCTGAGTGTCCTCGTACATGAATTAAAGAATGTTTGTATGCAGGTAGAGCAAGTAATTAAGAAAGCTAATTTTAATATAAAATTGAACACAACAATAGGATTTTATGGTTAATGATACAGATCATTTGTGAGTATGGAGAACATATATGGATTTTACCTTCTTATCTAAGAAAGGCTGTTAATGCACCGGAGGTAGTTCAGTAAAGGTTCATTAGACAAATAGAGTCATAGATTTATAGAGATTCTACAGCATAGAAAGAGAGCCTTAAGTCCATTCTATCCATGCCGGTCATCAAACATCTATTCCAGTCCCATTTTCCAGCACTTGGCTCATGGCTTTAAATGCTTGACGTTCAAGTGTTCATTGTTTTAAACGTCTTGAGGGTTCTTGCCTCCACCACTCTTTAGACATTGAGCTCCAGATAAACCATCCTCAGTGTGAAAAGATTTTTCTCTAATATCTTGAATGATTGGTTGTTCTTCTGAGGAAAGTTTGGACCGGCTAGGATCGTAAACTCAGGATTTTAGAAGATTATACTGAAATTCATAGCATCATAGAGTCATACAGCATGGAAACAGACCCTTCGGTCTAGCCAATCCAAGCTGACAATGTTCCCAAACTAAACTAGTCTCACTTGACTGTGTTTAGCCCATATCCCTCCAAAGATTTCCTATTCATTACATACCCAAACATCCTTTAATCGCTGTAACTATACCAGTATCCATCACTTCCTCTGGCAGTTCATTCCACACACAAATCACTCTCTGTCTAAAAAATGTTGCCCCTCAGGTCCTTTGTACATCTTTCTCCTCTCATCCTTAAAAATATGCCCCCTAGTTTTGAACTCCTCCACCTTTAGGAAAAGACCTTTGCTATTCACCTTACCCATTCCCTTCAGGATTTTATAAACCTCTATAAGGTCACCCCTCAACCTCCCATGCTCTTGGGGAAAAATTCCCAGTGCTAGTGGAACAGATGGCTGTTCTGTCATTAGATAGAGAGAGAGAGAAAGAGAAAGAGAGAGGGAGGACTCTTGATGGTTTAACCTGAGGATCACTATGCCTCAGGCAAAGGGAAAGGTTCAGAAGGGAGTTCTTCATAATAACCTCAGCTGGTGCGGGATTTGAACCTACATTGTTTTCTCACAAAGGGTCAAGGTAGTGGAAGTAGAGTCTTTAACTATTTTTTCAGGCAATGTTAGGTAGATTTTCGATAAGCTATGGAGTGAAAAGACAGGACTGTGGGGTAATCAGAGCAGCCCAGGCCCAGCCGAGAACAGGCTTAAGGGGCTAAATATCCTAATCCTGCTCTTAATTCATATATTTGTATCTTTGTCTCCTTTTTATCTCCTTTTTAAGCAATGCAACAATATGGGCTATCTTTCTGTTCCATGGCACCGCACCAGAGAGGATTGGAAATTAATTTTCAGAGTTTCTGATATTTCTTTGGGTTTGGAGAGTTAACCACTTCCAAAGATGTAAAGTCCCTTCGTCCTTTCTCTTTCTTTATGCTGATTTCATCTAATGTTACACATTGTTCCATCTTGATTGAAATTACTGTATCATCTCTCATTCTTATTGCAAAACCAGACCCAAAGTATTCATTAAGAACTATATCAATGTCCTCTGTCTTCATGTGCAGTTTACCCTTGTAAACCCCTAAGAGGGCTTTCCTGTCTGTTCAACTATACTCCTGCTCATAACATGTCTGTAGAAACACTTCGTGTTTTCTTTGATTTTACTTACAGAATCACTTCATGCCTTCTCGTGGCAAACTAAGTTTCATTTTAACAACAACTTATATTTATGAAAAACCTTTAACATAATAATCAAAAGGGGCTTCACAGGAGCATTATAACTCTGCGCATTTAAAAAACTTAAACTGTGCTTTCAAATGATGTAGCCAAGGTAAAACATATAGATAAGATATAGGAGGTGGTCGAGGATAAATCCTTTGAGACTATGAGAGGTAACAGTGCAGGAACAGGGAGAGCAACAATTGCCAGTATTTCTTTCTTGATAATTAGATAAGAATAGAACCATGGAAAAGAAGTCAAAGACTTCAGAAGCCTGAAACACAAAGGAGCTTAAGAGTCTTAGTTCAGGATTCTCTTAAGGTTAGCATGCAGGTTCAATTGGCATTAAAGGAAGCAAATGTTCACATTTATTTCAAGAGGGTTTGAATACAAGAACAGAAATGTAATGGTGAGGCTGTATAAGATTCTGGGCAGACTGCATTTGGAATTTGTGAGCAGTTTTGGACCCTGTATTAATCTTGGAGGGTGTCGAAAGGAGGTTCACAAGAATGATCTAGGAATGAAGGGCTTGTCATATGAGAAGCGGCTGAGGACTCTGGGTCTTCACTCAAAAGAGTTAAGGAGGATGGGGTGTGGTGCGGGGGTTGGTCTCAGTGTGGAGCTGGACGAGGTCAGCAGGCCAGACATCATCAGAGGATGCTGCCCTGCCTGCTGTGTTCCTCCAGCTCCACACTGTGTTATCTCAAACTCCAGCATCAGCAGTTCTTACTGTCTCGGGGGGGGTGGTGGTTGGTGGGGATGGGTCTGACTGAAACTTACAGAATACTGAGAGGCTTGGATACAGTCAACACGGAGAAGATGTTTCCACTAGTACATGAAACTAGGACCCAATGGCACAGCCTCAGATTGGAGATACAACCCATTAGAAGTGACATGAAGAGGAATTTTTTGAACAAGAGGGTGGTTCATCTGTGAAACCCATTACCACAGAAGGCATTGGAGGCCAAGACAGTATATTTAAATACTGAGATAATAGGAACTGCAGATACTGGAGAATCCGAGATAGCAAGTGTGGAGCTGGATGAACACAGCAGGCCAAGCAGCATCATAGGAGCAGGAAATCTTGACATTTCAGGCCTAGACCCTTCATCAGAAAATTTAAATACTGAGTTCATTTAAGACAGAGATAGATAGATTCTTGATTAATAAGGGAATCAATGGTTACAGGGACAAGGTGGAGAATGCGGTTGAGAAACATATAAGCCATGTGCCAGGGGTAGGAAATGGCCTCGTGGTTATCACCAGATTGTTAATCCAAAGACCCCGATAACATACTGGGAACCCAGGTTTGAATGCTGCCATGGCAGATGGTGGAATTTGAACTCAATAAATTTCTGGAATTAAGAGTCTAGTGATGATTGCGAATCCATTGCCAATTGTTGGAAAAACCCATCTGGTTCACTAATGTCCTGGAAGGAAATCCACCATCCTAACCTAATCTGGCCTACATGTGACTCCAGGCCCACAGCAATATGGTTGGCTCTTAACTGCCTTCTGGGCAATTAGGAATGGGCAATAAATATTGCCTAGCCAGTGACGCTGTCATCCCATGAATGAATAAAGGAGATGATTGAATAGTGTAACAGACTCAATAGGCCAAATGGCCTAATTCTGCTCCTATATCTAATGGTCTTATGGTCATTCAGATGGAAGAAGATGTCAAAATATTGGAACAAGATGGCTGACCACTCTGTGAAGGGATTACAGATCAAGAAAATTAGAACAAAATGGTATCTTTAAGGTAACCACAAAGGATGTCATTTTTGGCTTTAATAAAAACTGTTTAATTTAATGAAGTGGGGCAGAAATCTGATGGAGAAGAATTCAAGTATAGAGTTTCAAGAAGGGGGCAGCACAGTGGCTGAGTTTTAACATTGCTGCCTCACAACACCAGGGACACAGGTTTGTTTCCACTCTTAGATAACTTCTGTATGGAGTTTGCACATTCTCCCTGTGCCTGCATGGGTTTCCTTCAGGTGCTCCAGTTTCCTCCCACAGCCCATCAATGTGCAGGGGAGGTGGATTATCCATGCTAAATTGTCCATAGTGTTCAGGAATGTTCAGATTAGTTGGGTTCGCTGTAGGAAATGGAAATGGCCTGAGTAAGATGCCTTTTGGAGGGCTGGTGCAGACTCGAGAGACTAAATGGTCCCTTGCCACACTGTAGGGATTTTATGGAAATGGATTTGGTCTTGGTTTCCAGCAAGTGATTGCAGGCAAAGCAGCTCGTAAAAGACACTGTTAGCACTAGGCTCCATGTAGTCAGCAGGTACCTCTCAAACCTTCATTCCCCTTTTTAATATAATCTACTTTGTCAGCCCATTTCTCCCAATTCACCTCCCCACCCCTGCCCCACAATGAAATAGTGAGCCACCAGACTGAACTGTCCCTTCTACATTCTTGCCTGCCCTGAACCCTGGCATCACATGCTAATGACCTTCATGGCTCTCTATTCTTCTCCTGTAGAGGCCTCAGTGGTGATCACCACCAAAATTCCCACCCTCTCCTGTGGGTGACCATGTGCTCTGATACTTTTCGCCAGCTCCCCTTACACCTGGAGTTTCCTTTCATCACCGCTCTTGTCCCCACCCACACCATCTGTCACTGCTCTCCAGCACAACCCAGCCTTGATTCCCCTAACCCCTCCCACACCTACATACCCCTCAATGGTCATTGGATGGAATCCGTGGACTGCATGCGCTCAGACCACTGACTGACCTCAACGAGCAAACCTGAGAAGTGACTGATCAGAACCTGAGCACTGTCTTTGTAGCAACCTGACTGATGATACATGCTTTCTCTGACTGCTTCTGATGATCACTCAGGACTGATTGTTATCTGCTGCCCAGACTGTAGTCCATCTGATCCCATGACAATGACTGGCCCAAGCAGATGACTGTCAGTAGCCAAACTCCTGGACTGTATGCTTATTGTACCCATAACTGATGATACTGGGATCCTTAACAAACAGCAAACTATTTTGAATGGACTGAGGTCTAGAGCCCACCCCCTTTTTGCTATTTGATTAAACAAGGGTGTCTGCCATGCAGGCAGCTGGCCCATGCTTTAGATGTTAGATTGATGTCTTGATGTGCCGTACAGCATGATATTCTCCCCTTAACCCCACACCTCCTTCCCGTCGCCATCACAGACAGATTTCTATCAACAAGTGTACAACATTTCTGCATCTACCCTGCCAAGTTCCCGAAGAATCCGATATGTTTCGATAAGGTCCCTTCTCAATCTTTATGTTCCAATGAGTACAGGTCCAAACTACTAAACTTCCCCTTATAAGACAGTCCTTCCATGCCTGGTATTAGCTTTTTCTGGACTGCTCCAATTTCAGTATTTTGTACCTTAGGTAAGTGGCCCAAAACTGTTCACGCAGGGACAGGACTAGGCCATTCAGCCCCTTGAGACTGTTCCACTATTCAATGAGATCATGGCTGACCTGTGGCCTAAATCCATATACCTGCCATTGACCCATTTAGTACAGTTGCTTAACAAAGATTTATGTATCTTAGATTTGGAAATAACAATTGGTCCCACATCCAATGCCATTTGTAGAAGAGAGTTCCAAACAACTACCGCCCTTTTTGTACACATGTGCTTCCCAACATCACTCTGTATGGTCTGGCCCTAATTCTCAGACTATACCCCTAATTTCTGGAATCCTCAATCAGTAGAAAGAGTTTATCTTTATTTACCCTGCCTTTCCTGTTAATATCCTGGCCACTTTGATCAGACCACCTTTTAAAACCTTCTAAATTCTAGAGAAAATGGGCCTAATTTAAATAATCTGTCCTGATAATTTGATCCCTGAAGACCAAGTATCATTCTTGTAAGCCTCTTGTAGACCATCTGTGGTCTCACTAGTACATTGAATAGTTTAACATAACCTCCCCACTTTGAAACTCCATTCCCTTTGAAATAAGGGCATTCCATTTTCCTTCCCTATTACTGTCTGAACTGCCAAAGTGCATAACCACTCATTTCCCTACATTACGTTCCACCTGCCATGTTTTTGCCCATTTATTTAATCTGTCTCTATCCCTCTGCAAACTCTGTGTCATCATCATCATTTGTCTTCCTCCCTTTTTATTTCCCCTGCAAGGTAGGTTTTGGTATCTCTCTCATCATCCAAATCAAAATATATTGTGTAAATAATTATGGCCCCAGTCCTGATCTCTGTGGCACACCATTACTTACAGGTTGCAATCCTGAAAATGCCACTCTTATCCCAACTCTCTATCTTCTACTAGTTAACCAATCCTATATCCACTATAATATGCCTCCCTCCAGCTCCATGGGCTCTTATTAAGTACCAAATATGTAGTACCTTATCTTAACCCTAACCTATTCCAATGTTAAATAAAACATAGAACTGAGAATGCAGGAGATCCGAAACAAAAACAGAAATTGCTCGATTTTTTTTTTCCTACCTGCTATCAGTTCTGAAGAAGGGTCACTGGACTTGAAATATTAACTTCTGCTTTCTCTCCACAGAAGCCGCCTGGTTGGCTGAGTTTCTCCAGCAATTTCTGCTTTTCCTTCACCTTAATGCACCTTGCAATGTTTATCTGTGGTTCACCTGTATCCTGCGAGTGGATCAGCATCATGAGGATCATGAGTGGTTGACAAATATCAGATGCCAATGTCTGTGGCCAAGCGGTACATGTGGCTGGTGCCCATATATTGTGTCCTGAGATGCTGAATGGTGCTGATGAACATGGAGAGTCCTTGCAGCCAGAGGAGAAGCTGAAATTACTAGGTATCCTTCTGGACTCGATATTGAGTTCAACAGTTACAGGATTTGAGGCATATTCTCCAATGACCACACCCCACCTCCAGGCCTTGCAATCACCTTGTCTGTTATCACACCCAACCTGTTGTTAGGCACTAATGGTCCCCATTAGTGACGATTCATTCTCCTAAGCTGATCGTTATCCACTCCTTTGTCTGTCCAGCTAATAACACACAAGGCCTGGTGCATGTAGGTGGGGTGTGGACATTGGAGAATGTGCCTCAAACCCTGAAATTGTTGAACTCAATATTGAGTCCAGAAGGTTACCTCGTAATTTTTCTCTCATTAGTCTCTGTCTCCACCTATCATTTACTCCTAACCCTCTCCCCCAACCCTATCTTTTTCATAAAAACCAACTTTCTTTGAGCTATCATCAGTTCTGAGGAAGGGTCACTGGACCTGAAACGTTAACTCTGATTTCTCTCCAAGATGCTGCCAGGCCTGCTGAGCTTTCTGTTTTTGTTCCTGATTTCCAGCATCTGCACTTCTTTTGGGTTCTATTCTCACTGGGTATCTGCTATGGCTTCGTGTCGAGGGTTCTCAATGTCAAACGTGTTCGACTTTTTTGGTACAATTGGGAGCTGAATATCAATGAGGTGTTTTAATAAGACACAGACTAAGCTTTGTCAGAAGAAAACCATCTGGCTCACTATTGTCTTTCAGAGAAGGAAATCTGTCATCCTCACGTGTTCTGGCCTATGTGTGATTCCAGAGCCACAGCAATGTGGTTGACACTCAACTGCTCTCTGAAATGGCCTAGCCAGCCACTCAGTTCACGGACAGCTAGGAACAGGCAACACAAGCTGCCAGCCAACAATGCCCACATCCCACATGTCAGCAAATAAAAGCTGTAATCTCACTTAATTGGCAGCCCATCTCTGTCTTGTGAGAACCTTGCCTCACACCTTGCAGGTGCAGTGAGTTCTATGAATTCAAGATAGGTCTCACTGGACTTTTCAATGAGTCTGCAACAAATCTCACCATAGCCCGCATTGCTCAAACCCCTATAAGATTCCACTTAGTGACGTTTTGAATCAAATGACTTTCCTTCCAAAAGACTCTTTTTCAATAGGGAGCTGATTACCACACCTCACCCGGCCATTATAATTATCAATATCCATCAATGGGTACTGTATCCATTTCTCACTGCAATCTCTGTTTTACTCCCAGGTAAATTCAAACTCGCACATCAATTGCATCAAGACTAGAGGCTATTTTAATTTCTGTTTGATTGCACTGAGGGAAGCTTAACTTATATATCAGTTGTACAATTAAAAATATTCTAGCCGGACCTCTTAAACTTAATACGTCACTGCTAACCTATTTTCAACTTGAAGTCTTGCTTCATAAATTATTCTTTACTGAACTCTGTTCCAGAAGAATCTAAATCTTTCTGAACTTGCTTAACTTCAACCATCTGTCAGCTTGGTTTGCATGGTATAAGTACCATCCCATTCATAATAGCAGTAAACACAGACTGCAGCAAATATAAACATTCTTTTCAGACATGTCACTTACTTTTACGGCTTCCAAAGAAGAGTTATATTGGACACAGAATGTTACTTCTGCCTCTGTCTCCGGCCATACTGTCAGACTAGCTGAGTTTCTGCAGCATTTTCTGTTTTTATTTCAGTTTCACTGAATTGAGTTGAACGGTCAGCAAGAGATTGGGCTTTGGACGTCGGAAGTTCAGGTTGTCCACTTAGATTGTGAAAAGTCCTTTTCTTCAAGCTATTATCTGAAATACATAAGTCTCAGCATTGACTCTTTCTGTGGTCATTGCATTTAGGCAAGATTGCTGCAGACACCATTAGCATTTTAGTCTATTTCTGGTGCAAACTTCTGCAGTCAGCAAGACACAAGGGAGATATTTAAGTGCAGGAAACAGTAGAGAAAAATGATACAAGCCTGATCATTAGTGTCAAAGTTCTGTGCAATAAGAAAGGGCTTGTGTATTTCACCTTTAAAAGTAGACATCTGACCAGTAATCTATTAAAAGTTTATATGATTGTAAATAATACGGAAACTGGATCCAGCAAAAATGTGAAAGTAATGTACAGGGATATTGGCTCAAATGATTATAAGAGAAATTTAACTCTTGCCCAATATCTCAGTGGATTTTCCATCACAATCCTCAAGCTACTGAGTCCTGATCAGGTTGAAGCCATGTGTCTGATTGTGTTTGGGGGACCATTGACTCCATCATCAGGTGTTAAGACCTAGAAGTCTCAAACAAAGTCTGGTGTGAGGGTGTTGTGAAGGAATGAGGGTGGGGTAACGTGTGCAAATGATCTGGGGTTGGGAGGAACAGTGATGAAGGGAGTTTTTAGTAATAATCAAGCCATTTAATATGGGTTCTGATGGATCACCTCTATTCTTGCTGGCTCCACATTCAACGACAAGACCTAACTTCTTGGTCAGCAAGTGTACGATACAAACATAAACTGAGGAAGGTTCTGAGGAAGGGTCCGGACCCAAAACATTAACTCTGTTTTTTCCTTCACAGATGCTGCCAGACCTGCTGAGCTTTTCCAGCAACTTTGTTTTTGTTCCTGATTTACAACATCCGCAGTTCTTTGTTTTTTTTAAAGTGTAGGATAGGGCTAGTTTTCCTAAGTGATGGCCAGACCTGCCTGAAGGCAAATCAATATTGCAGTGACTTCTGTAAGAACACATTTAAATCACATTCTTGTATATGCAAATGATTCAGGCATGGATCAAAGGCACCTTTTGTTTGAGCTTACCTGATATGGTGATTGTTGCTGTTCCATAACAAGGTATGCATGTTTCCTTTGTGATATTTTTCAGGCTTTATTTGGCTGCACAGAGCCTGTAACATGAGCTTATACATGTATCCCAATTCCAAGACCCTTAACGAAAAACGAAGGAGAAATCTGGTAATCAGAATCCGCCTCCCCCTCTCTCCCTATTTATTTCAGAACCCTCTTCCCCTCCCCCATTTCTGATGAAGGGTCGAGGCCCGAAACGTCAAGTTTTCCTGCTCCTATGATGCTGCTTGGCCTGCTGTGTTCATCCAGCCCCACGCCTTGTTATACCAGAGAAACTCTTTTGTGTGCCCAATGGATCCACAAAATTCTCATTGCCAATAAAATATCCATATTACAAACATGGCCCTGCAACATTTCAAAATAATACAAACAGAAAGTGCTGCAAATACTTGGGGCAGTACAGTGGCTCAGTGGTTCACATTGCCGCCTCTCAGTGCCAGGAACCTGACTTCAATTCCAACCTCAAGTGATTGTGTGGAGTTTGCACATTCTCATCATGTTTGTATGGTTTTCCTCTGGGTCCTCTGGTTTCCTCCCACAGTCCAAAACATGTGCAGATTAGGCAGACTTGCTATGCTAAATTGGCCCATAAAATCCAGGGATAAGCAGGCTAGATGAAATAGCCACAGAAAATGCAGTGTTACAGGGATAGGGGTGGGCCCAGGCTGGATTATCTTCAGAGGGACAGTGTGGACTCACTGGGCCAAATGGCCTGCTTTCACACTGTAGGGATTTGACCATGATTTTATTCTACTCAGAAGCGCTGGAAGCATCTGTGGAGAGAAAATAGAGTTGACATTGATCGATAATGGCCCTTCTTCAGAACAGAACTAATAACTCTATGTTTGCTAAATTGTAAGGACCAGAAGATAAAATTTTATTTAATCCACTTAAAACTTTTCAGAAAATAGCACAATTTTACTGTTTTGAAATTTTTCAAATTCCTCTTCGTATTCAAATGTACATGGTTCTTTCCTTACCATTAACTAAGACCCATTTGGAAGTCCAGGGAAAAAGGATACTGATACAATCGTGTGCGACAGTGTTTCCTGGAACCTTTTGAGATGGCTTGTGTAGTTTCACTATTATCAGTCCTTTTTTATATTTGTATTATTTGTAGTGGCTGAGACCAAGTGGGAAACGATGTCCACATGAAGTCTTCAGCAGAAGACAAGCTTAATTTTGGTAGATGACAAATGTTTATTACACAGCACACAGATGCTTTGGAACTAGTTCCAAGCTAGTTCCATTACAAGATACATGATTGTCCCTTGCAAGACATTAGACCTTACTTAAGAGTAAGTACCCCTCACTGTTAGTTACATGGACATAGCACTAGAACAACTAACATGGCAACATTGGAACACTGGTATTAGAATTTGCCTGGAAACTGATTCATTCTGCTTAGGAACAAGCCTTTGTATCCTGATGGGGTAGTTTATTCTCCCAATGTCAATTAACCCTTTCAAGAACTAGCTGCCTTCTATATATTACAGCTGCCATTCTGAGTGGTTATATGAATGCAGATACAGAGTTCAGGAGGATCATTGGATTGTGGTGATACAGCAAGACAGAAACAGACAGGCAGTGCAACAAATCTCAGGCAGAAAGCCACTCTCAAACAATGTTTAGTCAATATCAGTAATGGTGATACTACCTTCAGATATCCAATTATCCCCATGGAACTGTGGGCAAATACAATGGTCAGAGTTGAATCAATATTCAAGATAATCGGCAGTAGACTCTGCAAACTGGCATGTGTTTTTTTAATACGCTTGTGGGTTTTTCTGGCTTTCATGGACCTTCACTAACTGACCTTGGGAAAATGATAACATACCATCTCATTGAACCACTGCAGTCCATGTGATATAGATATTACTGCAGGTGATCCAGGAGTCTTACAGTGAAGGAGTGGTGATATTGTTCCAAGTCAGGGTGCTGTGTGGTTTGCAGGGGAAGTTGCAAATGGTTGAGTTCCAATGCATCTGCTATCCTTATCATTTAGAGTAAGGGAGATTGTAGGCTTTGGCAGTGCTATTAAAGGAGATTCAGTGAGTTGTAGTGTATCTTGAAAATGATACACTCTGCTGCCATTATACACCAGTATTGGAGGGAGTGAATGTTTAAGACGGTGGGCTGGGTGCAAGCCAAACAAGTGTTGAAATTCGCATATATTATTGGAGCTGTTGGAATCCAGACATGTTCTGACACCATGTGGAAGATAACAAACTATGGAGAGTCAAGAGGTGAATTGCTGATTACAGAATTCTCTGACCTGTTTTTGTAGCTACAGCATTAATACAACGATAAAGTTAAGTTTCTGATCAATGGAAGCCTCTCAGCTTTTGATATGGGGTATTTCACTGATGGTAGTTCCATTGAATGGCTTATTGGAGATGGATATTGCCTGACACTTATGTGGTACAAATATTACACGCAACACATTAACACAAGTCTCAATTTCGTCCAAGTCTGCATATGAGCTCTGACCACATCATGTTTTGAAGAGCTCTGTAGCATATAGAGGTCTATAGCACAGAAATGGCCCTTCAACTCATTGAACCTGCATCAGTCAAAATACAACCATCGAGTTATACTAAGCTCATTCTTCATTAGGGTTATAGAGGTCTGCAACTCAGCTATGAACATTATGCAATGATCGGTGAACAACTTGACTTCTGGCCTTATGAAGTAATTGATGAAGCAGCTGAAGATATTTAGACTTATGATATGATCTTGAGAAATATCTGCAGAAATGCTCAGGGCCTTTGATGCCACACTGAATTAAACATCTCTGAAATTCAGTTCTGTTGGCTATGTTCTGTCAAAGTCTACAGTTAGGTCCAGAACTGAGTACTAGGAAAAACAAGGACACAAACTTTGTCAATTTTCCACATTGTTGGTTAGATTCAAACATTCTAGTAATTCTGGAGCAGCTTGGTTAGAGGTGCAGAAAGTTATGGAGCCCATGTCATCAATAACATAACTGGGAAGTTGGCAGATGCAGAGCTTCTGCCATATCCAATACATTCAACCATTTCTGGATGTTATACACAGTGAATTGGATGAATTGAAAACCTAACATTATAATGTTGAAGGCTTAAAGTTGAGGCTGAAGTGGATTATCCACTGAGTTCCACAATGTATACCAGGTAAAGAACGTCAGCCAGAATTTGAAGAATATTTGACCAAAGAGGAAAAGACATAACTCATCGTCCATGAGGGAAGAACGTGAAGACGCAGACCACTTTGGGAAAGAATTCTAGTGTATGAGGTCTCAGTGAATGTTGGAATACATGGGGCAGAATGCAGTGTATCAGAAGCCAGAGTCAGAAAAATGGATAATTTAAGGAAGTTGAGGTTTATAGAGCAGAGAGAGATTTCAGGAAAAGGGAGGCACAAAGTTATGAAGGGAGGATTGATCTATGAAACATGCCCAGATTTTAAGCAAAAACTTGTAACATAACTTTGCAGCATTTACTTGAAATTCATCCCAAATGACTGATTCAAAGTATGTTACAGTCATTATCCCACTGTAAGCAACACTTGCAGAAAGATAGAAGCCACATATGCCCTTATGGCACCAGATCCTTTCTAAATATTGCACCTTAATCTCAGTGCACTGACTGTTCCTGTTAATTACACTTGGAAATACTTCCTTTGAGTTCTCTTAGTAGAAATAGTTTGAATTATGGCAATCATCATTGAAATACACGCAGCTAGTTTCGTGTCTCACAATATGAAGAAGTGGGGAACTTAGTTCCTTTAAAGGTCCTTTGAATGATCTCATGAAAACAACATTTTCAAATTGAGCAGAACACACTATGTGAGTGTGAACTTGTCATTTTCTCCATTTGTTTAGTCAGAAGGTAATGCTTAGTCATTCTGTAACTGGCAATAAAGCTTTCCTCTAAAACTTTCATTATATCTTACAATTATTAATCTTTTAATCTGATTGAATATTAATTTTCCTTGCATTTTAATCAATTTAATTTTTGTCTAAAGCTGATT
>JAHRHZ010000009.1:5361173-5390542 GCA_024137785.1 Ginglymostoma cirratum
TCTACACCTTGTTATCTCAGATTCTCCAGCATCTGCAGTTCCTATTATCTCTTAGTTTAACAAGGACCTGGTTCATAGAGTTCATAGAATCACTACAGTGTGGAAACGGGCCCTTCGACCCAACAAGTCCACACCGGCCCTCAGGGCATCCCACACAGACCCATCCCCCTAATCTACACATCTCTGAACACTATGGGCAATTTAGCATGGCCAATCCACCTAAGCTTTGGACTGTGGGAGGAAACCAGAGCACCCAGAGGAAACCCACGCAGACACGGGGAGAATGTGCAAACTCCATACAGTCGCCTGAGGTGAGAATCAAACCTGGGTCCCTGGTGCTGTAAGGCAGCAGTGCTAACCATTTTCATGATTCAAATAGGATAGCTAAACACAAGTAAGAGATAAAACCTAAGTCCGACTTGATTTGTCAATGTTAGTGCTGTTCCACATAATGTGGAGACTGTGAGCTAATTCAGTGATGTTGTCATCTACTGAATTATAATGATAAGGCTCAGGACAAGGCCTTTTGGACTATTGTGCCTATACCAGCTCTTTGGATAAGTTATCCAATTAATTCCACACCCTTGCATATTTCCCATCACCATGTAATTTCATTTTATTGTTTCTGTTCTGTCCTGTCTTCAGATTTACAACGATATCTAAGACAGAGGGTAGAATTTTCCCAGCCTCTGAATGATGTGGGCAATAACAAGAAAGTTGGGAAAATGCAACTGGAGAGAAAAAAAAACTGAGATTTTCAATGTTAAGAAATAATGAGAATCTTGCTAGAGAGCAGCAGGGGGCTATTTGCACACATTGATGTCTCATTCCTACCTAATTGCACTTCATTATATACATGTTGCTATTTTCCCAGGTAATGGTGAGAAACTAGATGGAATTAATTTGCACCTTAAAAGACAAAGCGATTACCTGGCAGCTGCAGGCCACCGGCACTTTTGCCTAACCATCCATCTTGGTAAGTATTTCTCAACACCTCATTGCATGCTTCATGGGCTGCAGCTGTCTGTACTTTCTGTCCACGCAGCTTGGCATTGACAAAGCACTGGCCTCACAATATCACCATGGTATATATTTCAGACTAACTTACAATGCAGTTCATACTGTGCTTTAGAACTCACTGACATTTTGCGTTGGAATGCTTCTGCTGGTTCACATTATGCGCAGGGGCCTTAGAACATCTCACAGCTCTGAGCTAACTTGCTGAGAGCTCACTTGCTTTGTGATGATTTGGGGTGTTCACAGCAGTTGTATCTTGCGTTGCCTTTTAGAGCAGGTAGAAAGCCAGACAGCTCGTCATGGTTGCCAGCAATGATCAGTCAAAAGAGTGGACGTGTTGTTGGGCAGCATTGTGTAATGTCAATATCACACCCACAGCATGTGTCAGCAGTTAATGTAGCAAGAACGCTGCATGTGTTTCAACTGGATGGCCTTTTCTGGAAGTACAGGGAGAGTTCTTTATCCAGTCAAGTGGGACTAGGGTCAATAAAGGGCTGTTTTGGGGAAACCAAGTGTGGGGATTGGAGGCACCATGTTTGGGTGGAAAAGAGAAATCATTGTAAAGGTGTGTAGCTCCACATATAGACATTGGAGGCAGTAGAACATGAGAGGGCATGGGGTACCTTAGGAAGCAGTTCATTGATGACCATCAGTACACTGGCTTCAATTGGAAGACATGGGTGACCATATTGGTTATTACTCAGCGTTAGGCATGAGACTCAGCATAACCTGTAAGCCAAACGGTTTAAACAAAAAAAAATTTTGGGCGGGGACATGGGGAGAATCAAACCTGATGAATTTGGCAGGCACAGCAATTCAGAAAAGAATATGAAAGTTTGGGTGATGGAATTAGTGAGAACAACAGGGGGAACCTGTAATTCACTCTTTCAAAAGAAAGCTGCAAAGCTTTCCATCTTAGATAGCAGGAACTGCAGATGCTGGAGAATCTGAGATAACAAGGTGTAGAGCTGGATGAGCACAGCAGGCCAAGCAACATCAGAGGAACAGGAAGGCCGATGCTCCGGGTCTAGACCTTTCTTCTTTTCTGAAGAAGGGTCTAGGCCCGAAACGTCAGCCTTCCTGCTCCTCTGATGCTGCTTGGCCTGCTGTGTTCATCCAGCTCTACACCTTGTTATCTCAAGCTTACCATCTTCATTTGATTGTCAGCTGCACAAAGAACATGAGAAATGTCTGCTCGAGTGGTTGGAGCAGGCCACATAAGTTTGAATTTCTTAATTTGTGGCAATGGACTCTACATGTGAGTGTCATGTGGCCCTTCCAAGAGCAGTAATCAGACATTCTCATATCCCGGGTTAAAGACATCTATGATCATAACATTCTGCATCTGCTCCTCTTTCGTGGACTAACTATATACATTACTAATCCTGGTCACAAGCAATTCTGACCATATCTTTAATCATTACAAATTAATTCTAGTAACCTTTGTGAAGCATAACTCATCTCAAATGACCTTCAATGTGTTAGCTGTGGTCCACAATTTACAAAAAACAAGTTCAAAACTCTGAGGCTAAACAAGAGCACAGAGTTACTTTTATCTCAGGTGTAGTATAGTTGTTTCCATTTTGGGCGGTGATGAGGAACAGAAGGCATTATCTCAGAATGAGGGGCTGCATATTTAAAACAGAGATGAGGAGGAATTTCTTCAATGTGAGGATAATGAATTTGTGGAATTCTTTACTGCAAAGATCTATTGAGGCTCAATCATTAATTATTTTGAATAGTGAGAGTGATAGATTATTGGAGAAACTCAACAAGTCTGGCAGTGTCTGTGGGGAGAACCTCAGGAGTCAGTTCAGTTGACTGAACCTTAATCCGTACATCACTTATATCATTGTTTCCAACATTGATCCTGATTTCAAACTGTTCTAATATCATATTTTTACCCTGACACCAGGAAGGTAACAAACTGTTCAGAACTCATTTCAGTGCTTTCAGAAATGTCTGCCTTTCCCAGATTTTATTTTCTGAATCCTTGATAATGCCTGCATTTGTGCTCTCACAGCAGGTAAGTTTAATATCAAGCACAGACCATCCTAAACCCAGCATTTGTTCAATCTGACCAGTGTTGATAAAGTGTAACTAAACAGTGACATTGCAGCACAAGTTTTTTGGTTGATAGAATCTGGAGAAATGTATGAGGCTTTGACCCTACCTAAGCCTCCTTTGTCTATCAAAGGCTGTACTGTTGCAAGAGCAAGAGTTAACATAAGAATGTCAGAACTTGATGATGAAGAAAATCCACCTGGTTCACCTCTGGCACTCTGTTCGTCTCATGATACAATCATAATGCAGTTAGTGATTAATGATAGCAATAAATCATTGCACATTAGTCTACACCAGACACAGAAATGACATGAGGAAAACCCCAGTGGTGGAGAGCTTTGTGAACTATGGGTTCAAAGTCACCTTTGTCCTTGCAATCATAATAGACTGTGTCTGTTCTCATCTATTTCTTTTGCATTTGATTAAAATCAATACTAACCACTTTCACGATACTCCTCAGGAGCCAGTTCCAAAAATTGACTGAAACATTCTTGACTTTACCACATCTGGTTCCGTGGTGTCCAGTCAAGGTGAAAGAAGTTGTTATTATTGTGGTCTACTTTGTTTAGCTATCATTCTGGGATCAGTGCTTGGACCCCAGCTATTTACTGTACATATTAATGATTTAGATGAGGGAACTAAATGGTATATGTCCAAATATGCAGATGATACAAAACTGAGTGGGAGGATGAGCTGTAAAGAGGATGCAGAGATGCTCAGGTATCACTTAGACAAGTTTGAGTGAGTGAGCAAATGCATGGCAGATGCAGCAGAAGTGAGGTCATACTCGTTGCTAGCAAAAATAAGAAGGCAGATGATATCTGAACGACGATAGGTTGGGAAAGTGGGAGGTTCAACAAGACATCACTGTCTTTGTAGACCAGACCCTGAAAGTAAGCATGCACGTGCAGCAGGTGGGGAAGAATGCAAACAATATGTTGGCTTTCATAGAGAGAGGATTTGAGTACAGGAGCGGAGATGTCTTGCTGCAATTGTATAGCTGGAATATTGTATTCAGCTTTAGTCTTCTTGTCTGAGGATGCATGGTCTGGCTATTGAAGCAGTGTATCAAAAGTTTACCAGACTGATGTCAGGACAGATATATGAAGACTGATTGGATCAGTTAGAAGAATGTTTAGAAGAATGAGGATTGAATCTCACAGAAACCTATAAAATCCCAACAAGGCTACACAAGGTAAAAAGCAGCATGAATGTCTTCAATGATCAAGGAGTCTAGAACTGGGTCACGGTCTAAGGATATGGATGGGCTATTTCATATTGAGATGAAGGGAAATTTTATCACCTAGAGAGTGGTGAGCCTGTGGAATTTTCTGCCACAGAAAGTGGTTGAGGCCAAAACATTGAATGTTTATCAAGAAGGAGTTAGATATAGGTCTTAGGGCTAAAACAGTCAAAGGGTATTGGGTAAAAGCAGGAACAGGGTACTAAATCAGATTATGAGCCATGATAATGTTAAATGGCAGAGCAGGCTTGAAGGACAAATATCTGAGTCCTGTTCATATTTTCTATGCTTGATTGGGGTAGGTTGATTTGAGCTAGAATTTCTGAAGTGTTGAAAAGGCTCCATGCCTCCATGCTTTCATCAGAAATGATGCCAGAGGCTGGACCTGTCATGTCCCATCCCCAAATGCATGTCCCACCTTTATCTGAAGGGTGGAGGAATGGGAACAGAGCTTTTTCATAGGACAAAAGTAAGTAAGAACAGGAGTAGGCTATTCAGCCCATTGAGCCTGCTCAACCATTCAAATGAGATCATAAGTGTTCTTCTCTGGGGTGGAACAATGTCGATTTATTACCCTCGAAGTGAAGAAATTTCTCCTCATCTCAGTCCTGAGGTCGCCTTCTGTGTTTCCAGACACACCAGCCACAGGAAATATCCCCCATATAAAAACATTGTTGAGCCCTGTTAGAATTCTGTGTGTTTAAATGAGAAAACCTCTCCTTCTTCTAAATTTCTTTCTCTTCATTCATGGCAAGTAGGAATTGCTGGCTGGGCTGGCATTTATTGCCTATCCTCAGTTGCTCTTCAGGAGATGATGGCAAGCTGCCCTCTTGAAGGCTGCAGTCCATTTGGTATAGGGAACCTGGATCTTGACCTGGTAACATTAAAGCAATTGTGATACATTTCCAGGTTAGCATGGCACACAACATAGAGGGAAATATATAGGTAGTGGTGTTCCAATGTATCTGCTGCCCTTGTTCTTCTATATGGTCATGGTCATAGGCTTGGAAGGTGCTATCTAGAAACCCTGATGAATTCTTATAGTGCCATTATATATGGTTCACATTTCTGCTACAGAGTATCAGTAATTGAAGAAGTGAATGTCTGTGAATGTAGTCCTACCAAATGAGTTGCATTGTCCTGGATGATCATGCTTCTTGAATGTTGTTGGAGCAGCACTCATCAAGTCCAGTGGGGAATTTTCAATGACACTGCTGATTTACATTTTGGCGATGGTGGACACACTTTGGCAAGTCAGGACACGAGTTATTCAATACAGGATTCCAAACCTTAGAACAATGTTTGTAGCCACAGCATTTATATGCCTAGTCCAGTTCAGTTTCTATCCAATAGTAATCCCTAGATGTTGATAGTTGGGATTCAGCGATGGCAATGCCTTTGAATGTCAAGGGGTGATGGTTAGATTCTCATGTGCTAGAGATAATCATTGTCTGGCATTCATCTGATGTGAATGTCATTTATCACTTTCAACCTAGGCCTGCATATTGTCCAGATCTTGTTGCATTTGAACGAGGACTGCATCAGTATCGGAGGAGTTGTGAATGGTGCTGAACATTGTGCAATCATTAGCGAATCTTCCAACTTCTGACCTTATGATGCAGGGAAAGTCAATACTGAAACAATTAAGATGGTTGGGTCTAGGACGTTATCCTGAGGAGTTCCTGCAGAGGTGTCCTGGAACTGAGCTGACTGACCTCCAACAGCCATGACCATCTTCCTTTGTGCTAGATATGACTTCAACTAGGAGAGAGAGCTTTTCCCCTGATTTGCATTGATTCCAGTTTTTAAAGTGTTCCCAGATGCGACATTCAGTCAAACACAGCCTTGATGTCAAGGGCAGTTACTCTCACCTCACCTCTGGAAATCTATGGAGTAAGGCTGTAATGATGTCAGAAGCTGAGTATCCCTGTTGGAAGTGTATTCTAAGCTTCAGTGAGCAGGTTATTGCGAAGCAGGTGCTGCTTGATAGTACTGTTAATGTTAACTTCCATCACTTTACTGAAGATCGAGAGGAGACTGATGCAGTGGTAATTGGCTGGGAGGAGTTTTCTACCAATCACTCAAAACAGTGATAACTTGTCCATCAAACTGTATCATGCACAGAGTTCCAATGTTTTAATGATAAGATAGAGCAATGGCAGGGAAGGAAAAGAAATCCTGTGATCTTAGGATGCCCTTCCCATGAACATAAAGATTTGAAAGTTGAGAATCGGCTTCATAAAGATCCATAATAGGAACTTGCAACGCAGAAAAATGTCAGGCTCAATAAAGGACAGATATCAACAACAATGACAACAAATGATGTGCAGCTCAAAAACAATTCCTGCTCCTATGATGCTGCTTGGCCTGCTGTGTTCATCCAGCCCCACGCCTTGTTATAACTAATTGCTAAAATACTTTGAAACATCTTGGGGTGAGAAGAAAATGTAATATTATTGTTCCTTTTCTTCTTTTTTGCTCTTCTTCCTATGTGCTAAATTTGTACTAAAGTCTTCCTACTTGTCCATTATGTGCATTGAAGCAACCACATACCACTTCCTACTTGTGCTCAGGAACATTAAACATTTATGGAAGAGAGCTACCCCAGTGATTGTTGTAAATTGAAATATATACTACCATATAAGATGGTTTTAATGGCCAGGAGTTTCGAATGCTACATAGTCACTCCTGCAGCTTATATGAGAGTTGTACATCAGGATCCTGCAAATTTTCTGATGTAGCAGATTCAGAGAGAATTATTCAGGAAAGCTGTTATTCCAATGGGCAATTCTCCCGAACCTGGAGTTCTCCATTTAAATTGGAGTCTTCAAAGAGGTCAGTTTGTCCTTGCCCAGAAAAAGCTAGAAGGCTAAAAATGTGTTCTGACACTCGAGTAGTTATCGAATTGACACCTCCTGCTCACCATTCACTCCCCAACTGTATCTCCCCCGAAGCCTTATACCCCCTCAAGCTTGAAACTTCCCCTCTCCCCGCAACTGATAAATTCCCCCCGATAAATCTGCCTCCAACTTAACACTCCCACACTTGTGAGACTCAGCAACCCTTCTCCTATTTTACACCTGGCACATCTTCTCTTCCCAACTGACCCAATAACCTCAGCCCTCTCCAACCCAGCCTAAACATTCCATCAACTGCCTGGCACCCTACCCATCTTGTCCTCTGGCACCTCTACCCACATGACATGCCACCCACCTGTCACCCTGAACACACCTCCCATACTTACACTTTCACAGGAGTTGTGAAAATGGCCCTCCATGCTCCTAGAAATTTAAAATACTTCAATTTGCAAAAGGTCAAGAAAGACCAGTCAAATGTGGTTGACAAAGGATGTTATAAGATTTTTTTTTAAAAAATGGCTTACAAAGCTGCCAGAAATAACAGTAAATCTGAGAATTGGGTGTTTTTTAGAATATAACAAAGGAAGATCAGAAACTGATAAGGGAGTATTGAAAATCAATATGGGATGAAATGCAGAGTTCTGTCTGAATGTAAAAACATAGGAGCCAAGTGGCAACCTGCCTATGACAGCCACGCCTCAGAAAGGCCCGTTAAATCTTTGACATTAAAACAAGCATCCTTTGTTAAGTGTTGTTATAATGAACTAAACAATTCATGTTCATGGAATATGGCGCAAGGAGGGAAGGTGATGTGACACTCAAGGGACAGATGGAAAACAGAGAGAAGTCCATGTTATTGTTATCGGCATGCAGGACCAGGTCAGTGGCTAGGAATTCTATCTCACCTCCACATTGTGCAAAGCCAGTCCACCACGTGCAATGCACATGTCAACAGTGTGTTCAAACACTCCCCCACTGGCTGGCTGTGTGCCATCCTGACAATGCTGAAGAAATTCAACATCAATCACAGCACAGTAGATTGCCTAATTGGCACATCATCCATCACCTTAATATTCATTCTCCTCAGTACAGATGCACTGGAGCGACTGCTCGCAGAATGCACCATCTATGAGAAGCACCAGAGCTTTGAAAGCACCTTTCAAACTTGTAAGCTCTACCACCTATAAGGACAAGAACAGTAGATGCTTGGGAACACCAGCAGCTTTGAGGGAACACGAAAAACCACCACCTGAAAATTCACCTTCTCTCCACTCCTTTGCCCTAACTTGGAACTACATTATTCTTCCTTCATCGTCTCTGTGTCATAATCCTGGAACTCCCTTTCTAGCCGTCATGTAGGTGCCCATGATCTGCAGCAGTTCAAAAAGGTAGCTTCTTGGGGAGACAGTGGCATAGTGGCAATGTCATTAGGCCAATCATCCAGATGGTCTGGGGAATGTGGATTCCAATCCCATCATGGCAGATGCTGAAATTTGAATCTAATTAAAATCTGGAATTAAAAGTCAGCCTATAGGGTAGCCATTGTGAAAAAAAATCAACTGGTTCATTAATACCCTTTAGGAAGGGAAATCTGCTATTCTTACCTTACCTGGCCTACATGTAAATCCAGACCCACAGAAATGTGCACTTTAACAACCATCTGAAATGGCTCTAGCAACCCACTTCAGTCAAGGGGCAATTAAGGATGGACAAGAACTGTTAGCCAACTAAAGATATCTGTGTCCCTTGGATGAGAAATAAAAAGAATTCCTTCTCAAGGTCAGTTAGAGATTGCCAATAAATTTTGGCCGAGCCTATGACACCCACCTCCAATGAATATATGCATACGAATATCTGATTTCTAGCTCATGAGACAACTTTCACAGTACACTTTGAAAGTTTTACATTAAAAATGGGAACTGATTTTACAATGAAAATTGTGCCCATAATGTATTTAAACACATGGACTTTATAATGAGATTATACGCTACTCAAGTACTGAGCATTCTGATACTCGGACTGGCATTTCAATATCAAAAAGCAATTCCCTGTAATTATGAAATTTCCGAGTTCAAAACAATTACCAACAATTATTGACTTAAATATAAATTAGAAGACTGAAATTTACAGTGGAAAAAGGTATTATCTGAGAATTACTGCATGAATCTCAAACAACTCTTAATAAAGTAAATAGACTAAGGTCCTCGTTAAATTTATAGAGAAAGATGAATTTGATACGAATGTGTTAAGCACACATGTGATAAAAAATAATTTATTAGCTTTATTTTCTCAAAAGACAGAATCAACATGGACTTTTGATAAAGGTACAAAAAAGATAGTACAACAAGGTTAAATTTACTTGAAAAGCAGACTGCTGTTCATAATTGCCTCAACACTAATATCAAAAAGGAAGAATTGAATATATTTGATAACTGCATAACTCACCTGAGAATGTAAAATAATATAAACCAAGAACATGCACCTCAGTCCGTCAATCTGGCAATTTCCAGTATCCAACGTCTAACTACTATTGTCAGAATCTTATAGCCGAAATTTCATATTTGCATAAACATAAGTAAATCATCTGAAAAGTGAAGGCTGTTCAAAATTTCCCATTGACCTCCAAAACTTAATTAAACAAAACTCTAGGATAAGACTCTTACATAATGTTATACATGATTCAATTTGGCTTAATTTGTATTCTACTGATGATATTGCCTTAGGTCCCACAGGACCAGAATCTAGAGTTCATGGTGTATTTGATCAGTTATATCATTGCTTGTCTTTATAACCTTCAAACCCTTTAATAGACATTGTCAAGGTCCTTTCCAACAAGTTAATCGACATAGTGTTTTTTTCAGCTCATGGAAGTTTATTCAACATATTGAGAACTTCTGAAATGCTTCATGCTTTTGAATTTGGGTTTTGGATTTAAGTTTATAGTTGGTCTCTGAACTTACATAAAGTTAGAGATGATGTGAAGAGATGATATTGATTATTAGAAGGGTGCAAAAAGCAGCATGAATTTGCTGTCACCTGTTTGGACATTGCCTGAGGCTCTAAATTCTGAAAATGATATAATGTCTGAATATCATTTTCCAATATGTTTCAAGGGATTAAAATAAATCAAGGCACCAATAGGATTTGGCATTGACATTCAGCCCATATTGCTTGGTTTTTCAAGATTGTAGAGTGTCATTTTGCCTGTAAAATATAGTCTGCAGTGTCAGTGCTGGGCGTGCTGGATACCATTCTGGTGAGGACATTGGCAACACATAAGGATCACCTGCTGCAGTCTGCAATGTAGACAAATCATGCCATCAATCAGCATGTAACAGTCATTTGATACAAGTAGTGCCACTTTGGATCACAGTGCTTCAGTTAACAGCCTCTTTTAACAGGATGGATATCATTCAGCAGCGGGAAGGCCATCAATCAGTGTTACTTAAAGTGTTAGTTGCTGATTGATTGATTTCCGTGACCTCACTGTGACTGTATAAAAGTCTGATGATTTCCCGAGTCGTACAAAGCTGTTGAGGTCCAAAGGACATGGTGTGCTGAAGGACTTCGTCAGAATTTCAACAATTTCACTCGACTGTAAGACTCTGCAGAAATAACACTGCTGGAGCTGGTATGTGACCATGTGCAGATGGTTTTGTTCTGCAGCAAAGTGCTGGTACATCTGTTTTTGAACCACAGCAATACGCCAGAGAGGATGGCTATTGAGTGACAAGGACAATCCACTGACCATATGGTTCTGGTTCCAGTGGTGATCAGCACATATGTGAATGGCATGCATGCGATGAAGATCGTGCAATTACTTGAATTTGATTTAACAGACCTTTGGCATGCTTAACAATGTTTTCCATTGACTCAGTGTCTGCTGTACTCAGCAGAGTCTGTGCCAAGGTTTGACATGGCCTGTGACATGCTGAACAACATCTCTATTGTGAAGGCACAGCATCATGATAACCAGCTGAGTGAGAAGAGATGGAAAGGAACAGGAAATGAACACAGCCCCTTTCTGGGTGTGTTTTAATGACTGACTTACTTGCATGTGGTTCCCATGAACTTAACCCCCATTCCACATTCACCACCTGTCCCATATCATACCATTTCTCTGGGCTGCATCTTGCCATATTTCAGGCAAGTGCAAATTTCATCTCATTTCTTGGAGAGTTTCACTCCCCCAAGGTCCAGTGTGATTTCTCACTATATTGTCTTAAACTCACTTCTTTGACTACCTACACTGTCCCATGGTATCGTCCCATGGTGATATCCAAAGCTAGCCCAATTCTACCACTCATTGTACCAGGACAACATGCCACTGCTGGGATTGCTCAGAACAGAGCATCAACCGTGTTGCTACCACCATCCATAAAAGATTGTTGTGCACGCGGACCAGTATTGTAAGTCTTGAGCTGCCCTCCACATTGACGACATTTGCCCCAGACATGGCAGGGAAAGGAAAATTGGTGTCTTGTCTTGTGGACAGGGACCTGCATGTCCTGGTGGCTGATAATACAGAAGATGATTCTCTTCCCCAGGATCAGCAATGTGGGCCATGAACCCCAGACTGTGCCAGCCCAGTCTGACATTGCTACCAAGGTTAATACGGCCTCAGCTGTCTGGAGGAATGCCCAACTGGGTAGGAAAAACATCAATGACTTTTTTCGCTCAGCCATGGTAAAAGGACCCATCCTCTCCCTCTGTAGCTTACACTCTGTCTATCTCTACTTTCATATACACCTTCCACAAATTTTCACACTCTACCACTTTCACTATTACATACAACATCTACCTTCAGTCTAACTCCAACACCCACTAGCAGTGACCCTGCATTCCCTCTGTGCTGCCTACTCATTTGTTTGAAGTAACTTACCACTTATTTTCCCACCTGTCCCAGCACTAACACCTGTGTCGCCCACTTTCCTCTCATTCATTCCCTCGGCTTTTGTCATTCCATGAGGGATATAACCCTCATTAGGGTAGGATGAGCCAAGACAGCTGGTAGGCTGCTGATATTCTGCTCCTCACCCCTTATAAGGAGAGGATATCAACCCTGACTGACCCAAGTGGCTGACTGACCATGTCCAAGCCCCTGGACCGACACTGGGGGCTGCCCTTACCGTACCAAGCCGACACCCCCTGACTGAAGGCTGTCTCACTTTTGTTTGACTGAGGACTGCTGTTAATCATAATAATCTTCCTGGTTTTCTGTGTGTACTAAATGGTGGTTGCTCTGACTGAGGAGGCAAAATGCAAAAGGGCAAGGCAAGGCAGGATTGCTATGATTCTGAAAGTGAGCTAGCACTAAGACAGTGAGCAAACGGCACTGGGATGCAGCTGGACCAGTTGTGAACAGGTTACCTCTGAGCTCCAAAGTGCGGAATGTTTCATGAGTGGACCAGAGGTGACACAAGGCTTCTGAGAGACTGGCGGGTATCAGATGCCATGTCTGTTAACAACTCGAGATGGTGTTGTAGATGGCAGCCCAGAGATGTGAGCTGGAGTGATGTGGAATCACCAGGTATCTACTCAGGCCTCCACATCAGCAATTGTCAACAATTAGCTTTCCTGTGGCAGGTGGTAGGATGTTAACCTCTTTTCTTAATTAGCCTGTTCAGAGATGTTATTACACACCTCTGGAGCATATGGGACTTGACCCCAGGCTTCCAGGCACAGGGATCGAGGCACTACCACTGCATCACTACCTGGTAGGAAAGGAAGCTGCACATGAATGAAGTGAGATTCAGTGTGAATGAGGCTGTTAACAAGCAGCAATCCCTGTTGATAGGTAACTCAGTACCACATTACTAGAATCTCTGCCTAACTTCAGAATTCAGTAGGAAAATACAGCTAATTGCTCCCCATGCCAAGATAGCCCCATTGGGCTCCTCATGCAAATCTCCCAGATTTTTCACTGTAGCCCACATCGTTCAGGCCCCTATAGGATTCCAACCCCTGTTGCTGTCATTCTGTTGGCCACAATGTAAAATAAAACTGTCCAACAACAAGCATTCCAAATCGAATTTATAACCAAACTATACCATAGTGCAGACAAATATCAATGACTCACCCCTTTGCACTCCCTTATCATCTGTCATGTAGGAGCCTGTGCCTTTCCTAGTGCTCCTATGCATTGTTATTCCAGTGGATGCAGTATGTTTGGTGGAAGGCTGATGACTTTCAGTAGAAGAGGTTACAATTCACCTTGCAGGACAACCTCGAGTAACTCTGGCTGTTTAATTTCACACTATACTACCTCAACAAGAGTGACAGTAGTCTGAGCTGGCTGACACTAATTGAAGGACAAATGTTATCGGTAAATATAACTGCACTGCCGCTACCCCAGCATAGCAGTTCATCCTTCTTTTGCAACGTGTTCAGAGACAATTGCTGGATTAGTATTGTGACCATATTATGGCTCAAGAGGTGTATTTTGTCCTGTTCTTGTTTGAAGAGAGGTTTTAATTTTGAAAGCCCATCAAGGAAACAGCTTATGAGGCATCTTTTGTTTTTAAGTTGAAACAAAAGAAGCAGCTTGCATGAGTGGGGCCAAGTTCCCACAGAACCAAGGTTTTTAGTTTTATTTTTCAGTAGCAGTTGCTGGGGTCTTCAAGCTGAGTTTGCAAGCTGCAGTGTATCTCTCCCTCTCACTCTCTCTCTCTCCTTACTACTCTCCCTCTCTCTCTCAGCATTTTCTCTTGGGGTCTTTTTTTTCCCTCCTGGACTAGAGAATTTCCCGGGAGACAATCTATTTTACTGAATTTGCCTTTTTCCAAGGGTGTGCTTATGGGATGTTATTATAATGGAACAGTTACCCAACAGTAGGTAGTATACCTGTTATTTTGTTATGCATTTTGATAGAACTACAGTTAGGCTAGTTCTTTGTTTTTGTCTGTATTTTAACTGTAGTTTGAAAATAAGTGTGTTTTGCTTAAAGCCAAGTTGTATTTGAAACACAATGCCTTACAGTTACCTTTAAAATAAGAAAATGTAAGGGTCTAGACTATCTTGTGAATATATTTAAGCTGGTTTGACTTAGTTGATAACAGTACAATATGCTGCAAGCCCCTTTGAACTCTGGTAACAATTATTTACAATTTTCCTAATCTGAGTTTATATGATTTCAGTCGGTGGTTGCACCTAGCTGTTATGCACCTTCTGTTTGGTCTGTAATAGAAGCTGAGACATTAAACATCACAAATTCCAACAGGCGTGGTTTCACCAAGTGTTGGATGGATTTGGCCATCAAGTCCACACTGAAGAGGATGGGCTGGCTCCAAGATTCATCCAAAGTCCAGTATCAAAGTTGGTGAATATACCCTCAATGCTTCTTCCCATTCTTCCCTAACTGCAGGTTTTCTGTCAATGTGCCAAGTGTGTACCAGCCTTCTCCTGTAGGCTGTCCTCCTTTGAATCCTATGTAAGAGAACTCTTTGGCAACCATACTTCGCGACAAGATCGCACCATTGTGCCCACCAGTAGCTCCAAATCTCTTAGCTAGTCTCTGCTGTATCTCAGTTACTGAGATGGCCTGAGAAGAAGTAACAGCCTTTCTTTTTCATCACTGTCTTTGTCTCTTCTATCTATTTCACTTCCACTGCTACCTTGGTACATGAAAGGAGAATTGCCTAAGTGTACAGGTGTTATGGGAACAAATGGATTGGGGATGAGAGGAAACCAAGAGGCACAACAATGCTCATGTGGAGCTTGTACATTGTAACCAACTGTGGGTTGAGGGAGAGAAGGAATGCGAGAAGTAGGATGAGGTATGAGTATATTATTAACTTCTGTCTTCTCAGCTATGTCACTGATCAGACCTCAGTCACAACTATTCCATTAATGGTGAGCACCATATCTTTTATAGGTGTGAGGGTTTTCGGATGCAATTGCCTATCCCCCGGCTGGTTCTTGGTGCTGCCAGTTTTGGTTCACCCTGTCTTGCATGAGAGAGGATAATATGTCAGTGAATGCAGTGAACTGTATTTGTATGATATGACTGCAATCATTAATAAACTGGCATTGTGTCCAAGATATGAGATGTGCAAATGAGACTTCTACAAGTTCCAAATGTATGAGGGTTAGGTGAACCTGTGAACGTTTTATATTCGTTGTTGACGGTAGTGATTATTGGCAGCTGAGTGATTGGGTGTGGTATATCGAGCACTTTGTGCATGAAAACACTTAGCATAATCTGAAAATAAACTCACTGACCACGATAATTGATGTCAGCTCATTGAATGGCTTGTGATGCTGCATCCAGATACTTTGGACAACACTGTTGGCTTTGCCTGTATGATTATCTGCTCCAGGTTCTTTGCGGAGTTGGTTTTGGTTGGTACCCTAGTGCACTTGAAGGAGAGGAATTCTCTCCTCCTGCTTATCTCCATCATCAAGTCTTTCAGTGTGACATCAAAGAATCTTGGAGCATGCTCTCAGCTCGGTTACCCCCATTATTAATTCAGTGCTCCCCTTGCTTACAATGTTTTCTGCAGTCTATTTCAATGCCTGCTCCAGTCCAAATTCTTCTTTTCTTTCGAGAGAGCAGGCTTGTTTTACGTGGTGTTAGGGCATATCTGAGTTCCCTGCTGAGGTGTGGATTCACTCGGTGACTTTTAGTTGTAAATAACTACGATCTAATCAGCAGGCAATGTAAAGTTTGCCTGCTACCTGCCTTGGAAATGAGGAGCCGGATTAACAATATATTGCAAAACCCTTACCTAGTTACAGGATCTGTTTAATTTCATGGTATTTGTGTTTTTATCTGTCTGTCTGTCTGTCGATTTCTCTCCATTGTCCATTTGTTTATTTAAAGATTTGTAATTTTATTTGTTCTGCAAATTTCGTATTAGTAATTATTTTGAAACACTAACAGTTCTGAATGTAAAACAGAAATTGTTTCAGCTATAATGTCATGCATTGAATATTTCTCAGATTGTTTCAGTTTCTAAAAGTTGAACATAATGTAGTCAGCCCATTGAAATTCCAGTTTTACGTTGCCAACATTTAATAGGGTGAATTACAAATTATACTGTCACATGTGATATTATGATCTAAATTCTATGCACACAAGTCTTATCTCTGCTCTTCTGATTATGCTGAGGGAGTTCTGTGAAACTTTGGCTCAGGTCCAGTACATAGAGACATTAAGCCACCAATAAGAGCTAGCTTACACAGGTGAGCATTCATATTTCTTAGGAAATTGCTTCTAACATCATAAAATGTGAATATTGTGAAGCTGAATCAAGTGCTGTGATCATACCAGATGGTGTGGGGGTCTCTTGACTTCTGGGAGGCCTGGAGTGTGTCTCCGGCTCATGGAAAATAACTGCAGATGCATCGCTTGTGGACCATGCAAAATGGGCACTGCTAGACCAGGGAAACATGAACTTCACGATGGCTGGGGAAATAATCACATGCTTGAAAGGGCAGTGGAAGCAGAATCAAAAGTAACCTCCAAAAGGGATTGAATAGGATACCTGATGAGAAAATAATAAAGATCTATGGAGAAAAAGCAAGGAAATAGAACTATTTCAATCTCAAAGAGCATGGGTAAATACTCTCATTCTGAGCTGTACAATTCTATGGTATACTTTCTGAAGGGAAAAGCAAGTTCATTTGAGGTTGTGCAAATTTAGCCAAGTCAAGTTAAATTTTTACCTTATGACAGTGAGTGCACATCAGAAGTATTGAATCAGATATGAAGTGTTTTAGGACATCCTTTGCTTGAGTAAGCTGTCACTTTCATGCAAGTTATTTTTGTCCTTTACTCTTGTTATTTGAGTGTCTGAGATGAGGGCTGGAGGAATAACATTTATTTTGCAACCATCATTTTGCCGACACTAATCAGGGAGAGATCTTCATTGCCTTAAAAAATTACCTTAAAAGAACATTCAGTATTATGGAGAAATAAATCAAAAGAGTTGGATTTACATTTAGTTTTAATTGTCATGTGTATTGAAGTACAGAAGTACAGGAGTATAGCAAAATGTGTACAGGACCACCACATATGGCACCATCTTAGGTACAAAGTACCTAGGTACAAAAAAGTTAAGTACAAAGTAGTAAAAGAAATAAAGTTTAAAACATTAAACTTTACTTTCATAGAATAAGTTGAAGAATAAAGAAATAAAGTAATAGTTAACATTAAACTCCTTCGAGTCATAGAGTCATACAACACGGAAACAGACTCTTCAGTCCAACCAGTCCATGCTGAATACAATCCCAAATGAATCTAGCCCCACTTACCTGCATCTGGCCTATATCACTCCTAACCTTTCCTATTCATAGACTTATCCAAACGTCTTTTAAAAGTAACTGTATCCACTTCCACCACTTCCTCCGGAAGTTCATCCACACATGAGCCATCCTTCGTGTAAAAGATTTTCCCTCTCATGTCTTTTTTAAATCTCTCTCCTCTCACCTTAAAAATGTGCCCCCAAGTCTTGAAACCCCCCATCCTAGGGAAAATCACTTACGATTAACTCTTTCTATACCTCTCAGGATTTTAAAAACTTCCACAAGGTCACCGCTCAACCTCCTACACGCCAGTGAAAAAAGCCCCAGCCTAACTCGCCTCTCCTTATAACTCGAACCTTGCATACCCCACAACATCCTAGTAACTCTCTCCTGAACCCTCTCCAGCTTGATAATATCCTTTCTGTAACTGGGCGACCAGAACTGGCCACAGCACTCCAGAAGAGACCTCACTAAAATAATGTTCTGAATAAAAACTAGAAAAATAAAAGGAATAATGTTAAAAGTTCAATAGTCTTTGCTGAGTCCTCAGCTTAGCTTGGTCTCCGGGAGACCTCAGCTGGCTGTTCTCAATGCCACTGCCACCACCAGCAGATACTGGGGGACCTCCCTCGTCGCTCGATCTTCCTGTATTAGGCTGCAATACTATCACTTCTGTTGCTGAAACTGCTGCCCAAAGCTGCTAAGATCTGAACTGTTAATTTACAGTTGAAAGCTAGAAAGCCACTAGCCACAGTTGAGTATCTAGCAATTGGACACAGGGATCACAATGGATACTTCCTAACCTGCTACTCAACCAGCTAAAAAATGCAGGCATGTCATTAAGTAAAGGAAAGCACATGAATAGAGACCAAAGAGCTGTACAATTAACATAATAGATATCAGTAAAATGTACACACTAATATAAAACTCATCAAATGCATCTAAATCAACGACATTGTTGAATATTCGTTAGTATTTGTACATGTTGTGATATTCAAGTACACGTCCTGAGTTTTGAAGAGAATAAGTTGCACCATAATACTTGGAAAATCCTAAAATATACAACTCAGCTTTGAAAGGTGTCCACTACTAAGACGTGGTTGGATAATCATCCTGACAGTGCAGGGGTGGGGATGATCGTTGCCCAAGGCTCTGCTTGAAATGTTAAACTCCTGGCGCGTTGGCTTCAGAAATAGCACAGGAGTGAAGGCGTTGATCAGAAGCCCTGCTTTCTAAAACTGTTTTTGACATTTTTTTTTAACTTAATATTGAATCACATAATAAACAATATAAGTTTATTAAATTGTAAATCTTTTCTGGTAAAGATATCCTCAATTATTTATATGATGGATACATGGAGACAAGGTTTATTGTAAGACCATAGCTCTTTGTGGAGGCATAGGAAGCAGAAGGAATAACTGATTTCCAGTTTTGAGAATAAAGAGGGTTAATGTCCAGAAAGTGAGAGATTTTATGTTGGACCAGTCTTTGAGATGACAACTGACAGCTACAATAGTCCCTTTCAAGGAATGAGGAGAGGTTACCTTCAATTTCTGAGAATTGGTTCAAGGGTACTCCGAACAGCAGGTCCTCATTTCCTCTTCCTATGATCCCTATGCCCTCAGTAACAACAATGGCACAGGGCAATCCCACAGCTCTGCTGAAGCCCCTCAGCTTCAGTCATGGTTTCTACATCTTTCCCATGTCCAATCTGACTGAAGGTACAATCTCTTCCTTGAATTTCCAATGAGCAAACCACAACTTGCCTAAGTACCAACTCTGCAGAGAGAGAGAGAGAGAGAGGAAGCGAAAGAAAGAGAGAAAGTGGAGGTGAAGTTCAAGGATGGCACTTACCATTATGCAAAAATGTGGCCTCAGTCTGTGGTTGGAACTGGAGCTCAGACATCTGCAGGAAATTCATCCATTGTGCGTTAGTCACTGCCAGCAATAGGCCTTTCTTTGCAAAGGAGATGAATGTCACATCCCTCTGTGCCCATCTGTGGAATCTCGATCAGCAAAGTAACCCACTCACTGGTAATGTGTGCCCTGATGTGCCCTGCTACTGTCTGGATTTCCTTCCGTCTGATCTGCTCCTGTTCAGGGTGAAGAAGGAAGACCAAAACATTGGATGGAATTGCCCTATGGTGGGTAAGCTTTCTGCTAACACTTCCTGTTCTGCCATTCAGTCCAGCCAATGACCCCAAATCTTCCCTTGCATTCATCCCCTGGGACCAAATTCCAGTGCCTTTGCAACTCTTGCAACATACATCATCAACACTTTTGCCACCTTCCAGCAATTCATCACGTTCCATCAACTCCTGACCTTTTCCTGGCCAGCTGCAGGGACATTTATTTTATGCTTCTATCTGAACTTGGCTCTGGCTGGCTTGGTAACATTCACCCAGAGTGTTACTAACTGAGTCAAGGCTATTAGTGTCACAGCTCACTGGTATCTCTATGGCTTTCCCTCACGGCTCACTGACAATTACTCACGATGAGTTGAAAAACACTTTATACAAGATTTATTACAGCATCATCTGCTGTTTATTACAACTGAATCATATTTAACAACATATTTTAACATTTGTTAGTAACAATTTGACTGTAAAGTCAAGAAGACGCTGAAAACCTTGCAAAGAAAATAAATAAACAGGTAAATCAATCAAGTTTGCAATAAATAAATATCTGAATAAGAAAAACAACAAATAATAGCTGTTGTCTTGCAGGATTTTTGAAAATCAAATGCAAGATGGTACACTAAGCAAAATAATAAATGTACATGCTTACACCTAAACAGAAAAGATACTTTTCACACAGTCAGGAGTGACAAACAATGTAGAAAACAGATGCTAACAAGTAAACTTGTGTTATTTAATCCTTCGGTCGACTGCACATTCCCATTTGGTCCTGAACGATTTTCTACACGATGCACTCTGTGTAGATGCAAAAGAATGCAACTGTTGCACTCCCTCTTTAATAATAAAAAATTGCAACAACCTGAAGGCATCGCAGCAAAAATAGCAGGTGCCAGAAACATGGCTTGAAACCAGCATGTTGGCCTGCTCCAGGACTTTTGCAACCCATTTGCCCTTTGTCCAAACATTGGTGGGACCCAGAAATCCATCTTTCCATCCTTTTCACTCTCACTGTCATATTTATCTTCTAGATGTGCAAGGCTAATTCTGTTTGTTCTCTGCCACCATCCAAGTATCATTTATTTCCATGCATCACATGTTAGCATCACAAGGGTGTGTGTGATATGTATACATATCCACCAGGGACCCAGGTTCAATTCCGCCCTAGGAGTTTGCACATTCTTGCCCTGTCTGGGTGGCTTTCCTCCAGGTGCTTTGGTTTCCTCCCACTGTCCAAAGAGGTGAGATTAGGTGGATTGGCCACGCTAAATTGCCCTAGTGTCCAGGGATAAGTAGGCTAGGTGGATTAGCCATGGGAAATACAGGGTTACAAGAATAAGGTGGGTTTGAGTGAGATGCTCTTCAGAGAGTCAGTGTGGACTTGATGGGCCAAATGGCCTGCTTCCACACTGCATGGATTCTATGATATTAACATGAAATTAAACAGATGGCACCATTACGTTGAATTTATTTTATTGTGTACATTTTGTGCTGTGGGAGGCAAAAATCCAAAATTTGTAACAATCAGGGAACGGACTTTCCTAGGGGCTGCGACATTTGACTGTTGAGAAATATAAATTACATTCAATATTGACAAGAAAAAAGGGTGGGTCTTGATCCAAGGCTTTAAATACAGTTGAGGGGTCACTGAAGAGCAATTTTGGAGTCACATTTAGTTGGAGAACATAGCAGATAAAGACTGGGTCCAAGCAAAGATAAAACCTATTTAACTAGACTGCTGAAAATAGGAGGAGGTACAGCAAAGTGTTGGGTTATGGTTCATAGAAAAGTCCTTGGAGCTGTGGGGACATTTCTGAGTCAGTGGAGCTGTGAGCAAGGGGAAAGGAAGCTGCCAAGCAATAACTGGTGCAATTGAGACAGATTAGAATTCAGGAAACAGGACGATCCTGCAACACATCCCTCCTGCCCCGTCCCCGCAATAAAAGCCAAAAAAGAATCCCCCTCGTCCTCACGTACCACCCCACCAACCTCCGGATCCAACGCATCATCCTCCGACACTTCCGCCATCTGCAATCCAACCCCACCACCAAAGACATTTTTCCCTCCCCACCCTTATCTGCCTTCCGGAGGGACCACTCCCTCCGCGACTCCCTTGTCCGCTCCACACCCCCCTCCAGCCCCACCACACCCGGCACTTTTCCTTGTAACCGCAGGAAGTGCTACACCTGCCCCTACACCTCCTCCCTCACCCCCAGCCCAGGCCCCAAGAAGACTTTCCACATCAGGCAGATGTTCACCTGCACATCTGCCAATGTGGTATACTGCATCCGCTGTACCCGTTGTGGCCACCTCTACATCGGGGAAACCAAGCGCAGGCTTGGGGACCGCTTTGCAGAACACTTGCGCTCAGTTCGCAACAAACAACTGCACCTCCCAGTCGCGAACCATTTCAACTCCCCCTCCCATTCCTCAGATGACATGTCCATCCTGGGCCTCCAGCAGTGCCACAATGATGCCACCCGAAGGCTGCAGGAACAGCAAATCATATTCAGCCTGGGAACCCTGCAGCCCAATGGTATCAATGTGGATTTTACAAGCTTCAAAATCTCCCCTCCCCCAACCGCATCCCAAAACCAGACCAGCTCGTCCCCGCCTCCCTAACTTGTTCTTCCTCCTACCTATCCCCTCCTCCCACCTCAAGCCACACCCCCATCTCCTACCTACTAACCTCATCCCGCCCCCATGACCTGTCCATCCTCCCTGGACTGACCTCTCTCCTCCCTACCTCCCCACCTACACTCACCTTTACTGGCTCCATCTCCGCCTCTTTGACTTGTCTGTCTCCTCTCCTCTATCCATCCTCTATCCGCCTCCCCCTCTCTCCCTATTTATTTCAGAACCCTCTTCCCCTCCCCCATTTCTGATGAAGGGTCTAGGCCCGAAACATCAAGCTTTCCTGCTCCTATGATGCTGCTTGGCCTGCTGTGTTCACTCAGCTCTACACCTTGTTACCTCGGATTCTCCAGCATCTGCAGTTCCAATTATCTCTAGTATTGGCTTGGTGAAGTTTTCTTGTTACTTAAACAAAGGACAAAGAACAGTACAGAAGAGGAACAGGCCCTTTGGCCCACCAAGACTGCGTCGATACATAACATCTTTCTAAACTAAATACCTTTTCCTCTATGTGTTCTGTATCCCTCCATTCCCTACCTATTCATGTATCTGTCAAGATAGCTCTTAAACATTGCTATTCTATCTGCCTCCACTACTCCACTACTGCATCATGTTCCAGGCATTTACCACCCTCTGTGTAAAAACCTGCCTCGCACATCCCCTTTATACTTAATTCCTTTTACCTTAAACCTATGTCGCCTCATTACTGGCTTTTACACTCTGGGAAAAAGACTCCTGACTATCCACGCCTCTCATAATTTTGTAAACTTCTGGCACGTCGCACTTCATCTTTCAACATTCAAATGAAAACAAATCAAGTTTGTCCATTCTGTCCTCATAGCTGATACTGTCCAAATCAGGCAACATCCTGGTAAACCTTTTCTCTACCATCTCCAAAGCCTCCACATCTTTCTGGTAGTGTAACAACTAGAACTGTGCACTATATTCCGAATGTGCCCTAATTTTTATTCTCTGTGCCTCAATCGATAAAAGCAAGCATGCCATAAGCCTTCTTGACCACCTTATCCTCTTGTGTTGCCACTTTCAGGGAACTGTAGACTGGTACACCTAGATCCCTCTGGATGTTAATGCTACTGAGAGTTCTGCCATTTACTGTCGAGCTCCCTCCTGCATTAGATCTTCCAAAACGCATCACCTCATATTTGACCAGATTAAACTCCATCTTCGCCCAAGTTTCTAGCCTAGACATATCCTGCAAAATATTTGGGATATATATCTGGCAATATATATTGTAGAATATATATAGACTACAATATATATAGGCTGGCAATCTCCATCATTATCCACAGCTCCACCAACCTTTGTGTCATCAGCAAACTTACTAATCAGGCTACCTACATTCTTCTCCAAATCTTTTCTGTACATTACAAACAATCAGTTTCACAGCACTGATCTGTGTGGAATATCACTAGTTATAGATCTTCAGTCAGAAAAATAACCTACTGCTACTGTCTGTCTTCTGTGACTGAGCCACTTCTGTATCTATCTTACCAGCTCACCTCAAATCCTGTGTGATTTTCATTTTCTATATCAGCTTAACATGAAGGATCTTGTCAAAGGCCTTACTGAAGTTCATTTTGACAACACCTACTGCCCTGCCCTCAATTGTCTTTGTCACTTCCTCAAAAAAACTCAATAAATCTTGCAAGACATGACATTCCCTGCACAAAGCCATGCTGCCTATTGCTTAATAAGTCCATATTATCCAAATATGACTCATTCCTATCACTAAGAGTCTCCTCCAATAATTTCCCTATCACTGACATAAGGCTCACTGGTCTATAACTTTCTGAATTATCCCTGTTGCCTTTCTTAAACAAAAGAACAATGTAGGGTATTTTCCAGTTACCTGGGACCTCTCTGTAACGAAACAGAAGACAAAGATTTCATACAGTAGTCCCAACAATTTCCTCACTTGCCTCCCTCAACATTCTGGGAATGATCCCATCAGGTCCTGGGGATTTGTCTACCTTAATGCTTTTCAAAATGCCCAGAAACTCCTTCTGTTTTCTATTGACATACCCCAGAATACCAATATAGCTCTCCCGAAACTCGCCATCGGACATGTCCTTATCCTTTGTGAATACTGTTGCAAAGGACTTTACCCACATCCTCTGGCTCCACGCATAAATTCTCTCCTTTGTCTTTAAGTGGATCTACCCTTTCCCTAGCTACCCTCTTGCAACTTATACATGTATAAAATGCCTTGGGATTTTCCTTAATCCTGTTTGCCGAAGACATTTCATGACTCCTTTTAGCCCCCCTCATTCCCTATTTGAGTTCTTACCTGCTAACTCTGTATTCTTCACAGGCTCTGTCTTCAGTTTCCTAAACCTTACATATGTTCCTTTTTCACGAAGCTCTCAATTTCTATTGTCATCCAAGGTTCATAAATCTTGCCAGCCTTATCATTCATTCTCACAGGAACACTGAGCTATGTTGATATTCTGGGTTATGTCAATAGAAAATAGGAGGAGTTTCTGGGCATTTTGAAAAGCATTAAGGTAGACAAGTCCCCAGGACCTGATGGGATCATTTCCAGAATGTTGAAAGAGGCAAGTGAGGAAATTGCTGGGGCACTGTATGAAAACTTTGTCTTCTGTTTCGTTACAGAGAGGTCCCAGATGACTGGAAAATACCTTACATTGTTCTGAACTCTAATCAACTGGCCTTTAAAATATTCCCACATGGCAGATGTGGATTTACCCTCAAACATTGTTCCCCCAGTCTATATTTCCCAGTTACTTAATATTGCTGTAGTTAATCTTCAACCAATTTGGTATTTTCCCTTGAGGTCGACTCTTATCCTAACCACAAGTATCTTAAAACTTACAGATTTATGGTCACTGTTTCTGAAATGGCCCCCACTGAAATTTTGATCAACTGACCCAGCTTATTCCCCAATACCAGGTCTACAATGATCCTTCCCTAGTTGGACGATTTTGCATATTGTTCCAAAATACCATCCTGGACACACCCAACAAACTCTCCTCATCCAAGCCCATGGCACTGAGCAAAACACAGTCAAAATCTGAGAAGTTAAAATCACCTGCAGCAACAATCCTGTTGTTTTCACCTTTTTTCCATAGTTTGTCCACTTCTCTGTTCCTCTATCACCCTCTGACTGTTGAGAGACCTATAGTGCAATCCCATAAAGTGATAGCACCCTTCCTATTCCTGACCTCTATCCATATGGCCTCGCTTGACGAGTCCTCTAATGGACCCCGCTGTGAGCCTATTTTTAAAAATTACATAACGTATCAAGCTATGAAGGGAATAAAAGCTATCACAACATAGAGATATATCTCCACAGGATGATAGACTTTAAGATAAAGTTATAGAGATCTGTGTGAATAAATCAATAGAAGTGAATAACAGCTTATACTGCGCAGAACTGTAGCTAGTACCTCTGCTGGATCTGGGTGTCCTTGTGCTGAAGGTAAGCACGTAGGTGCAGCAGGTGATAAAGAAGGCAAATGGTATGTTGGCCTTCATTGTGAGAGGTTTCAAGTACAGGAGCAGGGATGTGTTGTTGCAGTTATACAGGGCCTTGGTGACACCACACCTAGAATATTGGGTGCAGTTTTGGTCTCTTTTTCTGAGGAAGGGTACTCTTGCTCTCGACGGAGTGCAGTGAAGGTTTACCAGGCTAATTCCAGGGATTGTGGCACTGACATGTTAGGAGAGATTGTCTAGATTAGGATTGTTTTTGCTGGAGTCCGGGCGAATGAGGGGGAATCTCATAGAGACTTATAAAATTCTAACAGGACTGGACAGGGTAGATGCAGGGAGGATGTTCTCAATGGTGGGTGCATCCAAAGGCAGGGGTCACAGTCTGAGGATTCGGGGTAAATCATTTCGGACGGAGATGAGGAGACATTTCTTCAACCAAAGAGTAGTGCCACAGGAAGTAGTTGATGCCAAAACAATGAATGTATTCAAGAGGGGGCTTGGTATAGCACTTGGGAGGAAATTGGATCAAAGGTTATGGGAGAAAGCAGGGTTAGGCTATTGAGTTGGACGATCAGCATTGATCATGATGAATAAAAGAGCAGGTTTAAAGGGCTGAATGGCCTCCTCCTACTCCTATATCCCATGTTTCTATGTAACATGGTTAAAATCAAGGCATTAGAAGAGAACAAAAAAATAGTGCGGTAACACTACAGGAGCTCGATGACATCTTGTTATTACAATTGTGTCAATTATTTTTTGAACAAACCAAATTAAATTTTTTTTTACATTTGAAAGCCAAACAATTTGAACAACCATCAGTCACTGCTTTTTCCCAAAGAGAATGTGACGTTCATTTTAACTACAATATAGGTCATATTTAACATTTGGGATTTATTGAAATAACAGTTGCTTTTGATACAAGAGGTCAAGGAAACCTTTCTTTTTAGAAGCATGCTACATACTCGTTATGGCCAGTTACAACTAATACATCTTATAATGAGGCACATTCTATTGTTAATTAAGCAGTGTTCATTACAATTCAGGAGCTGAAAAGGGAAACCATTAAATGGCTTATCAAATAAATACCAAAGGTACATTTTTGTGTCACAAGAACTATTTAATGTTAATTAACCTATTGAACTCTCTAATGTATTGCTATGATAATGTATTAAATAGGAACTTGGGTAAAGAATGACATGTTAGTGTTTGCTTTGAAGCAAAACTGTAATGCAAATTGAAGTATTTCTGGAGTTCAATCACCCTTGGCTATCTAGGCCGTGTAACCGAAATCCTTCTATTGTTTCACCTTCTGATACTTCTTTAGGGTCTTCCTTAACTTTCACTTTGGCTCAAATTTGGTCACTTTTCGTAAAAGAAAATAACTTACAATTGTTTCTTTTAAAAAGTCCAGATACAAAGCTAAGACTATCCAGGCACAAGCAAAACTTTGTTTTTACAAAAAGGAGTGCTGTGTTAAAATAACAGAGATTCTTGATGATTATTTTTAGCCGAGACCACATACGTCTAAAAAAGGTACAGAATATCGTAAGCAAGGCACAGAAATAACAAAGGAGTGAACAAATTTTTGTTTGTTTCTCAAGGTTTTTTCCAACAACAGACAATGCAGAAACAAATGAGTTTCCTTCAAGCCCGCAGAGCTATCCTGTAAACTCAGATCCTCTGTTGTTGTGAGAGATAAAAGGTACTGCAGATGCTGGAGAATCCGAGATAACAAGGTGTAGAGCTGGATGAACACAGCAGGCCAAGCAGCATCACAGGAGCAGGAAAGCTTGACATTTCAGGCCTAGATCCTTCATCAGAAATGGGGGAGGGGAAGAGGGTTCTGAAATAAATAGGGAGAGAGGGGGAGGCAGATAGAAGATGGATAGAGAAGAGGATAGGTGGAGAGGAGACAGACAAGTCAAAGAGGCGGGGATGGAGCCAGTAAAGGTGAGTGTAGGTGGGGAGGTAGGGAGGAGATAGGTCAGTCCAGGGAGGACGGACAGGTCAAGGGGGCAGGATGAGGTTAGTAGATAGGAGATGGGGGTGGGGCTTGAGGTAGGAGGAGGGGATAGGTGAGAGGAAAAACAGGCTAGGGAGGTGGAGATGAGCTGGGCTGGTTTTGGGATGCAGTTGGGGGAGGGGAGGTTTTGAAGCTTGTGAAATCCACATTGATACCATTGGGCTGCAGAGTTCCCAGGCTGAATATGATTTGCTGTTCCTGCAGCCTTCGGGTGGCATCACTGTGGCACTGCAGGATGCCCAGGATGGACATGTCGTCTGAGGAATGGGAGGGGGAGTTGAAATGGTTCACTGCTGGGAGGTGCAGTTGTTTATTGCGAACTGAGCGCAGGTGTTCTGCAAAGCAGTCCCCAAGCCTCTGCTTGGTTTCCCCGATGTAGAGGAGGCCACAACGGGTACAGTGGATGCAGTATATCACATTGGCAGATGTGAAGGTGAACGTCTGCTTGATGTGGAAAGTCTTCTTGGGGCCTGGAACTGGGGTGAGGGAGGAGGTTTTGGGGCAGGTGTAGCACTTCCGGCGGTTGCAGGGAGAAGTGCCGGGTGTGGTGGGGCTGGAGGAGAGTGTGGAGCGGACAAGGGAGTCATGGAGACAGTGGTCTCTCCGGAAGGCAGATAAGGGTGGGGAGGGAAAAATGTCTTTGGTGGTGGGGTGGGATTGCAGATGGCGGAAGTGTCGGAGGATGATGCGTTGGATCTGGAGGTTAGTGGGGTGATACGTGAGGACGAGGGGGATTCTTTTTTGGTTGTTATTGCGGGGACGGGGTGTGAGGGATGAGTTGCGGGAAATGCGGGAGACACAGTCGAGGGCGTTCTCGACCACTGCGGGGGGGCTAGTTGCGGTCTTTGAAGAATGAGGACATCTGAGATGTACGGGAGTGGAATGCCTCATCCTGGGAGCAGATGCGGTGGAGGCGAAGGTATTGGAAATAAGGGGTGGCATTTTTGCAGGAAGGTGGGTGGGAGGAGGTGTATTCTCGGTAGCTGTGGGAGTCGGTGGGCTTGAAATGGACATCGGTTTCTAGGTGGTTACCCGAGATGGAGACAGAGAGGTCCAGGAAGGAGAGAGAGGTGTTCGAGATGGTCCAGGTGAACCTCAGGTTGGGGTGGAAGGTGTCGGTGATGTGGATGAACTGTTTGAGCTCCTCGTGGGAGCACGAGGTGGGGCTGATACAGTCATCAATGCAACGGAGGAAGAGGTGGGGTTTAGGGCCAGTGTAAGTACGGAAGAGGGATTGTTCCACATAACCTACAAAGAGGCAGGCATAGCTTGGGCCCATGTGGGTACCCATGGCCACCAGCTTTGTCTGTAGGAATTGGGAGGAATAGAAAGAGAAGTTGTTGAGGGTGAGGTCGAGTTCTTCTAAGTGGATGAGGGTGTCAGTGGAGGGGAACTGGTCAGGTCTGCTGGACAGGAAGAAGCGGAGGGCCTTTAGGCCATCTGCATGGGGAATACAGGTGTATAGGGACTGGACGTCCATGGTAAAAATGAGGTGTTGGGGACCGGGGAATTGGAAGTTCTGGAGGAGGTGGAGGGCGTGGGTGGTGTCACGGAGCTCCTGGACCAAGGGGGTGAAAATGGAATCTAGGTAGGTGGAGATAACAAGGCGTGGGGCTGGATGAACACAGCAGGCCAAGCAGCATCATAGGAGCAGGAAAACTTGACGTTTCGGGCCT
>JAHRHZ010000009.1:5390942-5521812 GCA_024137785.1 Ginglymostoma cirratum
AGGCCCGAAACGTCAAGTTTTCCTGCTCCTATGATGCTGCTTGGCCTGCTGTGTTCATCCAGCCCCACGCCTTGTTATCTCGGATTCTCCAGCATCTGCAGTACCTTTTATCTAGGTAGGTGGAGATGAGTTCGGTGGGGCAGGAACAGGTGGAGACAATAGGTCGACCAGGGCAGCCAGGTTTGTGGATTTTGGGAAGGAGATAGAAGCGGGCGGTGTGGGGTTGGGGAACAATGAGGTTGGAGGCGGTGGGTGGGAGATTACCTGAGGTGATGAGGTTGTGGATGGTTTGGGAGATAATGGTTTGGTACTCGGGGGTGGGGTCATGATCCAGGGGGCGGTAGGAGGTGGTGTCGGAGAGTTGGCGCCTGGCCTCAGCGATGTAGAGGTCAGTGCGCCATACTACAACTGCGCCTCCCTTGTCTGCGGGTTTTATGGTGAGGTTGGGATTGGAGCGGAGGGCCGCACGTTCTGCGGGGGAGAGGTTGGAGTGTTTGAGAGGGGTAGAGAAGTTGAGACAATTGATGTCTCGACGGCAGTTGGAGATGAAGAGGTCGAGGGAGGGTAGGAGGCCTTGGGCTGGTGTCCAGGAGGAGGGCTTGTGTTGGAGGCGGGAGAAGGGGTCAGTAGAGGGACGGTTAGATTCACGGTTGAAGAAGTAAGCGTGGAGGCGGAGACGGCAGAATAACTGCTCAATATCCAAGCGTGAGCGGTATTCGTTGATATGTGGGTGGAGGGGGACAAAGATGAGCCCTTTTCTGAAGACTGACCATTCGTCCTCAGTAAGGGGGAGGTCTGGGGGGATGGTGAAGACTCGGCAGGGCTCAGTGTTGCTGTCTCCTCTGGAGCTGCTGGCTGTGGAGGCAGTGGGCAGAGCGTTGTCGGTGTCAGTGGTGGGCGGAGTTGCGTCGGCGTCGGCGGTGGGCGGAGTGTGTAGTGGCGTCGGCAGTGGGCGGAGCGGGGTAGCCGGCAGCAGCAGCTTTTCCCTGCAACCGCAGGAAGTGCTACACCTGCCCCCACACCTCCTCCCTCACCCCAGTTCCAGGCCCCAAGAAGACTTTCCACATCAAGCAGACGTTCACCTTCACATCTGCCAATGTGATATACTGCATCCACTGTACCCGTTGTGGCCTCCTCTACATCGGGGAAACCAAGCAGAGGCTTGGGGACTGCTTTGCAGAACACCTGCGCTCAGTTCGCAATAAACAACTGCACCTCCCAGCAGTGAACCATTTCAACTCCCCCTCCCATTCCTCAGACGACATGTCCATCCTGGGCATCCTGCAGTGCCACAGTGATGCCACCCGAAGGCTGCAGGAACAGCAAATCATATTCAGCCTGGGAACTCTGCAGCCTAATGGTATCAATGTGGATTTCACAAGCTTCAAAATCTCCCCTCCCCCAACTGCATCCCAAAACCAGACCAGCTCGTCCCTGCCTCCCTAACCTGTTCTTCCTCTCACCTATCCCCTCCTCCCACCTCAAGCCACACCCCCATCTCCTATCTACTAACCTCATCCTGCCCCCTTGACCTGTCCATCCTCCCTGGACTGACCTATCTCCTCCCTACCTCCCCACCGACACTCACCTTTACTGGCTCCATCCCCACCTCTTTGACTTGTCTGTCTCCTCTCCACCTATCCTCTCCTCTATCCATCTTCTATCCGCCTCCCCCTCTCTCCCTATTTATTTCAGAACCCTCTTCCCCTCCCCCATTTCTGAAGAAGGGTCTAGGCCCGAACCGTCAAGCTTTCCTGCTCCTATGATGTTGCTTGGCCTGCAGTGTTCACCCAGCTCCACACCTTGTTATCTCCTCTGTTGTTGTGGTGGTAATCTTGAAGGAGGTTAGGTGCATTGTATATTGTATTTTTAAGGTGTCTGTTTCTACACATTCAATGAATTTTATGGCGCACAATTTTGCTTTCCTCTTCAGATCCTCTCCTGAATCACAGGATTTCTTTCATCATTGCTGCTCGAGCTTATCATTTGCATAATAAAGTAATAACCCTTGGCTCTGCATCTCCTATGGTAGTGATCTGTCTGTTCCCCACCCCCACCCCACCATTTACACCCTGACCGTCATTGGAAACTGTTACCAGTATCAGATCCCCACACACATACACACACATCAAAAATGCCCAACAGATTGACATGTCCATCTCAAACAATCCAGACTTCCTCCACAATACAGAGACATATGCACACCCAATGAACATGATTGGAATCCCTTTCCATGATTTCTCTTAATCTACAAATAAACCGAACTCCAATTGTGGACTTTGACTTGGTGAAATAGTTTTCCCATCTGAAAGGTGGTCTGTTAGCTTAGCTCCCTGTGGAAAAAAACCTGACATCAAATACTTCAAGTTGTCCTGCACATTGCACATTGCTTGGGAAATTCATTCTTATACATTTTGCAAACTCACTGTCGTGACCCTCTACATGGGATTTGCCTCCGTTCTAAAGTCAAGGCCAAGATTTCCCAACCTTATTGGATTGGTTTGTTGACATTCATTCAGTTTTATCCCGTTGAACCATCTGCTGATGGATATTTTAGGCATAGATGAGAATTCTAACTTTAACTATTCTGTCACTAACCTGGCCATCCTTCTATTTTCCATCTTTCGTAAGTTGGAGTTCATCCAAGCTCTGCATCCCAAGTTCCTTCATTCACAACTGACAGTCAGGCAAACCCCTGACTAAGCCCCAAGGTCTGCAATTCCCCCCATACATACATTCTCTAACCGTCTCTTTGCTTTTATCATGATCATTCCTTGACCAAACATTAGGCCATTTATTTTGATATTGCATTATGTGCGTTGGAGTCAGAGTTAACAGTGTGGAGCTGGAGGAACGCAGAGGAGCAGAAAAGTTGGCCTTTTTGGGTAGGGACCCTTCTTCAGAAATGGAGAGGGAGAAGGGAGCTCAGAAATAAATAGAGAGAGGAGGGATGGGGCTGGGGAAGGTAGGTGGGATGGTGATAGGTGAGTGCAGGTAGGGAGTGGTGGAGATTGGTCAGTGAGGTGGGAGGGGCAGATAGGTAGGAGAAAAGATGGACAGGTTGTGTCAGGTCAAGGAGGCAGGGATGAAAGGGAGGGTTTGTAATGGAATGAGGCTAGGGGTGGGGAGATTTTAAAACTGGTGAATTCCATGTTTAGGCTCCCAAGGTGGAATATGAGGTGCTGCTCCTCCAGTTTGATGGCGATATCATTGTGATCCTGGAGGAGGCCCAGGATGGACATGTCAACCAGGGAGTGGGAGGGAGAGTTGAAATAACTCACAACTAGAAGGTGTTGTCATTTGTCATAAACAGAGCACAGGTGCTCGACAAAGTGATCTCTGAGCCTCTGCTTGGTGTCACTGACGTAGAGAAAGCCACAGTGGGAGTAGCAGATGCAATAGACCACATTGACAAATGTGCAGGTGAACCTCTGTCAAATGTAGAAGGTTTGTTTTGTGCCTTGGATGGAGGTGAGGGGGTAGGTGTAGGGGCAGGTGTAGCACTTCCTGCTGTTGCAGGGAAATGTGCCGGAGATGGTGGGGTTAGTGGGGAGTGTAGAGCGGGTGAGGGAGTCATGGAGAGAGCGGTCCCTACGAAAGGCAGATAGGGGTGGGGAAGGAAATATCTCTTTGGTTGTTGGGTCGGATTGTAGGTGGCAGAGAATGATACGTTGGATGAGGAGGTTGGAGGGGTGAAAAGTGAGGCTTGGAATCAGTCTCTTTTTGCTTGGTAATGCCCCCACGTAGAACTTTGAACTATAACTGCTAAATGTTCAATACAAATGCAAGTTAATGCTATTTTCTGTTCTTTGCTCATAGTAACAAACTAACTTGCTTGAAACCATAGTATAGAAATGTTAAAGCCAGTTAAACAGATGACCCATTTCTAAAGATGCTTTTCTCCAATGTGGCAGGACCATAAATCTATAGGAAATAGAGACGGGAGAAGGCCATTCAGCCCCTTGAGCCTGCTCCACCATATAATGGGATCACTGATCACTGATCGATATTCCTTACTTCCACTTTCCTGCCCTTTCTCTGCAATCCTTGACTCCCTGACTGATCAAGAAACTATCTCAGCCAGAAATATACACATGGATTCTGTCCCACAACTCTCTGTGGCAAGGAGTTCTGAGAGAAAAATTTCCTCCTCATCTCAGTCTGAAATTAGTGCCCCTATACTCTGAGACTATGCCTTCTGGTTCTAGACTCTCCCATTAGGGGAGACATCCCCTCAGCATTTACCCTGTCAAGCCCCAAAATGTTTCAATCACCTCTCATTCTTCGAAACTCCAGTGCATAGAGCCTTTGTTTTAACTTTGCTCATAAGTCAATCCTACCATACTGGAGATCATTCCAGTGAACCTTCTTTGAACTTCCTCCAACACAGTAATACCATTCCTTTCTGTAAATCTTCGCTCCAAGATAATACTACAATATACTTTTCTGATAAGTGATGTGACTGTAGTGTATTATACTGAATGTTAACATGGGATCAGTCAGTGCTGAGCCATCATATCAACCCAGAAGTATTTTGCTATTGCCTACAATATTGTCAATATTTATTGGTACTGTGCAAATGCACCATCTCTGGAACTGCATCTTAGATCATCATTTTACACAGAAAAATCCAGAGACAGGAAAGGGAAAGAAAAACAATCATGAAAATGAATTAGTGATGTTTGGAATTACTGCCAGGCAGTCAACCTAAGATTGCTTCATCTGCAGCCACATCTGCAATGCACAAAGGGATGTGGGCTATGGAAAGAAAGTGAAGGAGCTCGCAGAGCTGAAGTATGTTAATGTCATTGCTGAGTGAAAGGAAATAGTCCATCAAGATAAATGTCAGGCCGAAATTAATGAATGGCACCCAGCGTGCGATATATGCCCTCAAGGCAAAGTAATTGACTCAGGAAGATTTTGCCTTGGATGTTCATCCCTTGGTCAATGGTCAAACAAGGTCAAACAAATGATTAATATAGATAGGTCACCAACACTCAAAAATAAAGGCCATTAGATACAAAACCATAGTCAGGCCATTTGACGCGTTGAGTCTTCTCCACCATTCATCATGCCTGATATGTTTCTCAAACCCATTCTCCTGCCTTCTCCAATAACTCTTGATCCCCTTACTAATCAAAATTTATCTAGGTCTGCCTTAAAGGCACTCAATGGCTTGGCCTCCAAAGCCTTCTGTGGCGATGAGTTCTACAGATTAACCATACACTGGTTGAAGAAATTTTTTCTCATCTCAGTTAGAAAGGGTCATCCCTTCACTTTGAATTTGTGCCCTCGAGACCTAGTCTCTCCTTTTAATAGAAACATCTTCCGCACATCAATCTATCCTGACCTTTCAGAATTTTGGAAGTTTCAATCAGATTTCCCCTCATCCTTCTAAAGTCCATCAAATATAGACCCAGAGTGCTGAACTGCTCCTCATATGACAAGCCCTTTATTCCTGGGATCATTCTTGTGAACATCGTCTGGGCCCTTCCAAAGTAGATAGAATGTATATAAATGGATACAAACCCTACAGATGCCAGGATTGAGTGGGAAATCTACAAGTATAAGGGGAGATCTGAAGGGATGACCTTATAGAAAAAAGTGGGTGGCCGAAGAAACCTCATCTCTTTTACAAATCTTTGAGATAGCACTCAGATCAAACAGTTAAGTTTTCAATTTCTGAGAAGACCCCATACTGAGCTCTTATGTGTATAAATCCAATTGGTGTAGAGGAAAATTTGAATTAGGAAGAGATAACACATTGTGGAGCTGGAGGAACACAGCAGGTCAGGCAGCAGAGGAACAGGAAAGTTGACGTTTCGGGTTGGGATCCTTCTTCAGAAATGGAGGAGGAGGGTTATGAAGTTTGTTTCAGAGTAAAGTAACTGTGTTCATTGCACATTTGATATCTTTAACAAAACTGACTATAGAGTAGTTATTAACATTCATGTTGTTTGATTTTGCCAGTAAAATTATTTTGTTTTAGACTTTAAGATTTCATTCGTTTAGTAAATACCTGGGGCTTTTTTAAAAAAAATAAACATTTTATTGGTCCCTTCCAAGACCATAATGATATTAACTTTGGGAAGGGACTTGACAAGGTTATACATAAGCAACTATTATGTAAAATTGAAACTCATGGTTTGATGGCAAGTTAGTGATTTCATTGGCAAATTGGTACGCAATGAGAGACGGAGCTAGGTACAAGTGGCACATACATAAGTAAAAGGAGTGATTAGTGGAGTGCCAAAGATCTAGGCTGAGGATAAAAACAGAAATTGCTGGAAAAACTCAGCAGGTCTGGCAGCATCTGTGGATTGAAATCAGAGTTAACATTTTGTGTTGAGTGACCTTTCTTCAGAACTCCGAGGACTGATTTGTATGTAACATGGGAAGTATCGTTAGTAAGTTTGCAGGCAACACCAAAATTGGAGGTGGAGTAGACAGCGAAGAGGGTTACCTCAGAGTGCAACAGGGCCTCGATCAGATGGGCAAATGGGCCGAGGAGTGGCAAATAGAGTTTAATTTAGATAAAGGTGAGGTGCTGTATTTTGGAAAGGTAAATCAAGGCAGGACTCATACACTTAATGGTAAGGTCCTGTGGAGTGTTGTGAAACAAAGAAACCTTAGAGTGCAGGTTCATAGCTCCTTGAAAGTGGAGTCTCAGGTAGACAGGATATAAAAAAGGCATTTGCCATGCTTGCCTTTATTGGTCAGTGCATTGAGTGTAGGAGTTGGGAGATCATGTTGTGGCTGTACAGCACATTGATTAGGCCACTTTTGGAATACTGCATTCAATGCTGGCTTCCTTGCTAGAGGAAGAACGTTGTGAAACTTGAAAGGGTTCAGAAAAGATGTTGCCAGAGGTGAAGGATTTGAGCTATAGGGATGGATTTTAATGCAGACAAGTATGGCATTATCTATCTAAGAGCAAAAATGGAGAGGTTGAATTATTTTTGAAAGTATGAAATGTTAGATACATGGAGGTTCAAAGCGGTTCAGCAATCAAATGAATATATCACTAGAATATAATGGTCATGTCCAAAAAGAGTAATTAAAAAATCTAATGGATGCTAGCTGTTGAATCGAGGATGTAAAGCTGACCAAATTTTGCTACAGAGGTATACAGTTAGAAGGGATCTAGAATGCTATTTACAGCTCTGGGCAGAGGACATTAGAAAGGATATATTGACCTGGAAACACACGCACTACAATGTTACCAAGGCTTCAAGGAGTAAATTATGAGTAGAAACAACTTAAGGTAAGACCTTATTTCCTCCACTATGGTAGGTTAGGGTGTGATTTGATTCAGGTGTTTAGGAGTTTGAAATGAATGGTTGAGTAAAGAGAGAGAAATTTATTGTTTTGTTTGGAAAGTCTAGAAAAAACAGGGTCTAAGCTGAAAATGAGAAAGACACCATTCACAGCAGAGAAATGAGGAAACACTTCATCACAGGAAAAGTGTTGGAATCATGGATATAGCTTTTGCATAAAAATAGTCCTAATGAATACATTGAAAATTAATAAATTTAAATGTGTGATTGATACATTTTCATTTGTCAAAGATGTCAAGCGGTATGGAGTCATTGTAGTTTCATGGAGTTATTTTGACAGACCAACCGCTGAACAATGAAACAGGCTTGAGGGGCCTGATGTCAAATCTCTGGATGTTTATTTTACATTTGTCTTTTTGTTTTATTTTGCCAAAGGAAATTTGTATACTCCAAAATCAATTAAAATAACTGAACTGTCCTGAATAAATCTCATCTTTTTCCTATCAAAAGCGACATAACAAATTTGGACTTGCTTAATTTTCCAATTATTTTTGCCCAGCCTTTTTTCCTTCCGTATTCATTTGGAAAGGCTTCAGTGAGCGTGCAATTTATTTCCTGCTTTTTTAGAATAAAGGGAGTCTTAGACACAAATAAATAGGACAAGTTTTGATGCTAGCAACATTGGAAAAGAAAACAGTAAATTGATGTTTACCAATGTTTCAGTCCATGAGGACATTTAATGAAAATATTATTAAGTTTTCTCCTCATAACAGAGATACCATAGAATAATTCAAAATTCCACTTCAGTATGACATGGAAGAAATTCCCACAGACATTGTCTTTTCTTCTTGGTTTTTCAATTTGTTCCAAATCCCAGAAGATCATGAGCATAGTTTGATGTGACTGAATATTCACTTAAATGCCTTTAAAACCCACTTATTTGACAAAATTTCAGATCATCTGTCCTAATATTTCCTAATTTTGTTCATGTCAAATTTTGTTTGATAATACTCCTGTGAAGTGCCATGTGATGTTTCCCATCATAAAAGGTGCCGTGTAAATATAAATTACTGTTTAACGTGAATAAGAATCCCGAGTACAACAGAAAAATCAAAATATTCAACATTGCAAATAACTGACTAACTTATACAAAACGTAGTTATTCCAGAATTTTTGTAATAAGGCATCTTGTGCATATTGTGTTAATTAAACAGTTTTCTTCTTGTTTCAAATTCCACTTGAAAACTATTTTATGTGGCAAATTGCATAAAGTGCAGACAAAAAATGTCGTGGAGAAGGTAACAGGGTACCTGAAATCTTGGTAAATGAGATCAACAGTCCACCCTCCTAACTCATGACATTTACAGATAGAGAAAGGAACAGGAATAATAAAGCCAAAAAAAAAGATAAAAATGGAAAATGCTGGCAGTCTGCCAGTATCAATGGAGTGAAAGAAACAGAGCTACAAATTCAAGCAAATTACGTTTTATAAGAATTGGGAAATGGATTAAGAAATTAAGGAAGGCAGAGAGATTTTAAAAAAAGCAGAAAGGAAAAATAAATACATTTAACGAACAAAAAATTTCTGAGAATAATATACCGCTCACAGGCATGGAGTTTCACAGTTTCAGTTCTTCTCTTTCCAGCCTAGAGAGATTGTGTGGCAATGCAGGAACATGAAACTCAATATTAGAAGGGACGCCTATACGCTAACTATTAGCCTTAACTTTCTGTGGCAAATTTAGCTTGCATTTACTAAGCAAATGCAGCAATTGTCTAAAACCTGTGGATAGATTGTCAGTGAGCTGTCTTTTTTTTTGCAGGCTAATGGTAAAGTAATGCAAATTCACGTGTAATTTGTAGCAATTCGTAATGCGCAGGTTATTTTCTTTTGCCACAAACAGCTGGGTTATTTACACATCAACAGTATGGGGATCAGTTACCTTGGTTGGCTGGGTGGCTGGTTTGTGATGCAGAATAATGCCAGCAGCACAGGTTTGATTTCCACAGGTTCAGACCTTCATAGTAATCTCAGCCCTTGCCCGAATTAAACTCTTCACCAGTTGTCTCTGTCTAATGAGAGAACAGGCCTCTATCCACCCTCTATCCGCCTCCCCCTCTCTCCCTATTTATTTCAGAACCCTCTTCCCCTCCCCCATTTCTGATGAAGGGTCTAGGCCCGAAACGTCAAGCTTTCCTGCTCCTATGATGCTGCTTGGCCTGCTGTGTTCATCCAGCTCCACACCTTGTTATCTCGGATTCTCCAGCATCTGCAGTTCCTATTATCTCTGGGAATATGATGATTTTACCTTTATATTCAATTTCAAGCTTTTTTTGCCATAACTGACGTAAAAAGGTGAATTTATATTGAAAAAATATAGAAAACATTTTGAATCATTTTTAAAACTTTTAAATCATTTATGGGATGAGGTCATCACTGTGTAGGCCAGCATTTATTGCCCATCCCCAATTGCCCAGAGGGTAGCTAAGAGCCAACCATATTGCTGTGGGTCTGGAGTCACATATAGGCCAGACCAGGTAAGGAAGTTTCCTTCTGTAAATTACATGAGTGAACCAGATGTGTGGTTCTATACAGATTTTTTCAAGTTTATGACTAGGGGTAACTACAAGAAACTAGTGAAGACCTTACCAATTCTAATCAAAATTGAATTGTAAATCCAGTGTAAAAAATAAAGTAGTGGGAAAATGAGAGTGACCATGAGAAAACTGTTACAATCAAGTTTGCAGGAGTGCACTGTCTCTCGCTCTCGCTCTCTCTCTCCTGTTCCACCATTCACTCCTTTTGCCACAATATATTTAAATGTTTTATACAGTTATAGATACGGCAATTAGATAATTTACACAATATGAGATTCAGAATAAAAAAAACATCAGATTTCTTTAATAAACTACAAAACTATTAATTTATTATAAAACCTAAATTATTTGATAAAGATGGAAAATTGACTAACACAGTTTAAGATACGGATGGATGAATAATTAGCTTCTAAATAGGCCCTCCATATGCACAAACAAATTGAAGAATAAACAAGAAAATTTTCTCTGCAGAGAGTAGCTTCAGTGAATTAAAAAACACTTTGGCTGAATATTTGTGATTTTTCACAGACTGGAAGGGGTAAGATATGAAATCTTCCAGGTGGTCTTTCAGGCTGGTATTCTTCTATATGTAGCTGCATTACTTGACATTGACAGTTATCACTAGACACATTCAGTTCTCGTTCTGGGATCTTTACAGATGCAATTCATTCAGGGTGTCAAGAGGAAATCTTTTGGAAGTATTTCAGGCAGAATAGCTGCTTCAGCTTTTAGCATTCACATGAGATAGTCAGGAACGTTCCTCACGAAGGTGGTCAAGGCTGAAATGGGGTTGGGGGGGAAACTAGTCTCTTTACAGGCTAACTCCCAACTGAACCCTAGAACAATATCAAAACGTTACACTCCTGACAGCCATGAACTCAGACTTGTGACTTCTTGTTCATAACTCAGTATGTCATGCGACTTCCAGAAAGTCTATTTTTAAAAATGGTGCTCCCCACTTCTCAATTCAGTGACCTTTTGGCAAACAAACGAATTCAGGTATCTGTTCAGTGCCTCAACTGAACCGATATACACAATCCTTCAGGCTTGAGAGCACATAAGGTGCTAATAATGGAAGCCCCTTCATAATAACATATTGTACAATGCTGAATATGAGCTATTTTTACTTTAACCAAATTACTTTCTTCCCCCATTTCAGAAATGTGACCCAAATATTAGATTCTATTATGCCAAATAAATTTATTAATGTGGTGCTTTGGATGGCAAGGTGTAGACTTAGCCAGTTTCCTGTGGGCAAGGAATGTCACAAAAACCTGCATAGTCCGAGCAGCATTAATTAATGCTAGCTTTGAAGAAACCTGCTGGATGTGATGCTATATAAATGAATTTCTCACCTGCAAGAATCAAAGAACATGATCACTTCCTAGCTACTCTTGTATATATTTAATGGGCTCTGCAAGGTGACTATTCAAAGCTCCCATCAGTAGTAAGTTAGTAAGTACCTGAAACTGAATTGCGAGTCGCCAAAAATGCCTCAACCTGACAAACATTTCCCAGCTCCTGCATAGACTTCACACAACAAAGAGCTCACAGCATTCCGTCCGAGAACAAATTAATGATTCTGCTCCATCTTTTCTTGGATAAAAATAGTGAGGAGTAATCATCTACTGTACATCCATGCATGTACTAAAACTTGCATTGTGAATTTTTCCGCTTGAGGTATCTTAGAGAATTCTCCCTTCACAGCAGAAAGCTCAGTGTCAGTGTCAAATTAGCAGCTGAAGATTTCAGCACATGATCCACTCTTCACGTGAATATATGAAGTAACACTGAGGACAATCTCATCTATAGTCACAATGAAGGTGGCTTGAGACACACCTGCAAATGTCTTTAAAATGTGTAACATCAACTTGAACAAATACAAGTTCTGGCTCAGTGGGAAAAGAATTTATTTTTCATCTTCATCCCAAATGGAATATCAGCTGATACAAATGCTCTGGGTCCTATAAATATTGAGGAAGTCTAGAATCCACTTGGGCGCATCATGTGCTGTGAATGCTTCCATCCTGCCCTCTGAAACAATGGTCCCATTTAGGATGAGATCAGGTTTGTTTGAAGATTACCCTCTTTAAAGTTACCCACTTACCTGTTGATGAGTTTTTCCAGCTGAGTTCCAAATCTTACGTGTCCTGTCTGCATCCTTCAGGAGGAAAGCATGGAAAATTCTGCTCAGCACAGGAGTAACATTGCAGGCTAATGCATGTTTTATTTTAAAATTGCACTTGCAACCATATTTCACAATGTAAATGTCCCAAAGGATCTTTGACAGTGATTGAGGCAATGGGGGTGTACGGTACTATGGGTATAACAAAGGGCGTAGTGTGCCAATTGGTAAGGTGGGCAGAGTGGCAGGTGGGTGACAGGTAGGGTGGCAAGTGAATACGGGAAGTGGGGGAATAGGATTCTACACAACTTGATGAATGATTAGGGTAGGTTGGGGGTGTGGAAATATAAGAGAGGGGAGGGTGTCAGTTCTGACAGGGTCAGGTGATAGCAAGAAGGCTGTTTTGCTGGTTGAGTGAGGGATGGTGTTGGGTCTAGCAGGGTCAGAACAGGTAGTGCTGGACAGACAGGAGTTAGAATCAGTTCTAGCACCATCGGGTCATGGGTGGGTGGGGTGGTGTTAGATTGAGTTAGAAGGAGGGAGTGTGTGTTGGATGCTACACTGTTAGTTTGAGGGTGTGGGTGTCATGTCTAACAGGGTCATAGTGAGGGAATAGTGTGGAGTTGGGTTGCATTGGGGGAGTGGGTGTTGGATGTTGCATAGTTGGGTTGAGGGTGTAAGTGTAGGGTCGAACAGGGTCATGATGGGAGAGTGGTTGTCAGATCTGGCAGAGTAGGTGAGTGTTGGGTTTGGTAGGATAAGGATAAATCCGGGGTGAGATGATGTCAGTTGATGGGCAAGGGATTGTGTGGTGGTCAATGAAGAATTTGGGGTTCAATTTTATAGTTGTTCGGGAATTAGAGTAGATTTTCAATCTTCTGACCTTTTATGAGTAACGATTTTAAGAGAGTTAGAAAATAAGAACATAAGAACTAGGAGCAGGAGTAGGCCATCCGGCCCTTCGAGCCTGCTCCACCATTCAATAAGATCATGGCTGATCTTTTTGTGGACTCAGATCCACTTACCTGCACTCTCACCATATCCCTTAATTCCTTTATTGTTCAAAAAAAATCTACTTTAGCTTTAAAAATGTTTACTGAAGTAGCGTCAACTACTTCACTGGGCAAGGAATTCCATAGATTAATAACCCTCTGGGTGAAGAAGTTCCTTCTCAATTCAGTCCTAAATCTGCTCCCTCTAATCTTGAGGCTATGCCCTCTTGTCCTAGCTTCACCTGCCAGTGGAAACGTCCTCTCAACTTCTATCTTATCTATTCCCTTCATAATTTTATATGTTTCTACAAGATCCCCCCTCAATCTTCTGAATTCCAATGAATATGATCCCAATCTACTCAGTCTCTCCTCATAAGACAGCCCCCTCAACTCCGGAATCAACCTAGTGAACCTCCCCTGCACCCCGTCCAGTGCCAGTACATCCTTTCTCAAGTAAGGAGACCAAAACTGCACACAATACTCCAGGTGTGGCCTCACCAGCACCTTGTACAGCTGCAACATAACCTCTCTGCTTTTAAACTCAATCCCTTTAGCAATGCCCTTTAGGACAAAGTTCCATTTGCCTCCCTAATTACTTGTTGCACCTGCAGACCAACCTTCTGTGATTCATGCACAAGGACACCCAGGTCCCTCTGCATAGCAGCATGCTGCAACTTTTTACCATTCAATTAATAATCCTTTTTACTATTACTCCTACCAAAATGTATGACTTCACATTTACTTACATTGTATTCCATCTGCCAGACCTTTGCCAACTCACTCAATGTATCTATGTTCCTCTGCAAGGTTTCACAGTCCTCTACACACTTTGCCCTGCCACTCATCTTAGTGTCATCTGCAAACTTTGACACCCTACACGTGGTCCCGAGCTCCAAATCATCAATATAAATTGTAAATAATTGCGATCCCAACACCAATCCCTGAGGCACACCACTAGTCACTGATTGCCAGCCAGAATAGCACTCATTTATCCCCAATCTTTTCTTGAACTATCTGACTTTAAGGGGCTTTATCAGAGTCTTTCAGACAAAGGGTATTGTCCATCAGAAGTTTCAATTTCTTGGGTAATTCCCATGGAGTCTGCAGCATTGTGTATTCCATATGGTCCAAATGTACAACTCCTGTCTGTACTGCTCCCCAACTACTCTCTGACCATCAGAATATCTAGGTTATTATTCAAACCATTTTGCGATCTAACAAAAAACAACGTCACAAAGGAGTGGAAAAACTCACATAAAATCACATCTTTTTTGAATCCTTCAACCTGCCCTTCTCACTAATTCACCCCTCACCTCCAGCCTCCTCACCACTAACACCATGACCTTACACCTTCCTCACCTCATCCTCACCCACAGCCATTATCCATGTTATGAAAATAATTCACAAACTCTTTTATAACAGCTAAAGCTTTTGAATAACCCATAAAACATTTGAAACAAACCATATGCCATAAACCAGCTGAGTTAACAGAAGTGAGGAGTGTTAAAATGATTTAGGCAGTTGGATCACATGCAAGAGCCCTAAAACTGTACATTAAATAAACTGGTATCAAAAATACAGCAGATTTTTAAATTCATTTTCTGGGATATGGGCATTGCTGGCTGGCCAGCATTTATTGCCCATCTCTAGTTGCCCTTGAAAGGTGGCAGTGAGCTGCCTTCTAAAACCGCTGCAGTCCACCTGCTGTGGGTTGTCCCACAATACCATTAGGAAGGGGATTCCAGGATTTTGACCCAGAGACAATGAAGAATGATGCATAAAGAAAAACATGGAAGGTTAACTATTTACACATTGCGGACATACTAGGCTACATTTTCAATGACATGAAGTATCCACTATCATTTTTAAACTACTAGATGAACATATTTTAACTAATTGGAGAACTTTATCACTTGTACAAGATTGGTCTTTTGTTTGATAGTTATTCATTGACAGAAGGATACAAATCTGACAGAGGTACTGTTTAATGAATGGTGGCATCTTCCAATAACTGCAGTGCCATAACTTACCTTCCTGAACACTGGTACAGCTCCTTTTGCAGACCTCAATTTTTGACATTCAATCAACTTTAAATGAGGCAAAATGACTTAACTTACTGCCTCAACTCTTCTAGCTTCCATTGTCCATGTCACCAAGCAGCTAGTTTAAAACCTAACAGCTGCTAAAGTCTGTACTTTAAAAAAGACATAAAAACCTGAAAGAATTATGAATACTGTAAATCAGAAACAAAAATAGAAACTGCTGGAAAAGCTCAGCAGATACGGCAGCACTTTGTGGAGAGAAATCAAAGTTAATATTTTGGTTCCAGGTCTGAGGAAGGGTCACTGGACCTAAGACATTAACTCTCATTTCTCCCCACAGATGCTGCCAGACCAGCTGATCTTGTCCAGCAACTTCTGCTTTTGTTTTTAAAGAAAGGTATTAAGTATAGGTTCGCACTGAGCCCTCACTGCTATCATTTACCTTCTGAATATGACTTAACAGGCTGCAGGGACTGCTCCCCACCCAATCCTTACAGAAATGGATGAAGTTAGAAAATAGGCAGGATCTCTTTTATTTTCTAATATCCACTTAAACAGAAGCAAATGTGTTTTCTCCTATCACCAAATCACCATGGCATTTTCTTCCTCTGTTAATCACCACCAGTAGTTCACCGAGGTAACAAGGTGCGGATCTGGATGAACACAGCAGGCCAAGCAGCATCATTGGAGCAGGAAAGCTTGACGTTTCGGGCCTAGACGCTTCATCAGAAATCCCGAAATGTCAAGCTTTCCTTCTCCTATGAAGCTGCTTGGCCTGCTGTGTTCATCCAGCTCCACACCTTGTTATCTTGGATTCTCCAGCATCTGCAGTACCTATTATCTCACCAGTAGTTCACCCATGTTTTTAAATTGATTAAGATCCCAGTAAGGGCAATGTGAACCATCAAAGGAGAGGGAGAGGTAAGGAGGGGGAGAGAGAGCTAAATCAGAATGGAGTTGGAAGGGCAGATAAAGCACTCCAACTTGTCACGCCCACCTCTCCTGTTCAGCCTAACAATAGAGTTCAACTTTCAACAATAGATGAGTAGTAATTTGGGAAGTAATTCTGCAGCAAGAATTAATTTTCAAGCCATATGTTAAGCAGTCTTCCAAACGCTGAGGCTACAATTGTAATCAAGTAGCTGAACATAAAATGTTGCAGTGAACTGGTAAATTATTTTAAAGGATATGTCAATAGAAAAACAATGGAAAATGAAGGGGATATTTCAGAATGCACAGAATATAAACATTCTAATGAAGAAAAAAGTGCAAAGAGGACGATCCGTGAATAACACAAAAAACTGAAGGTAGTATCAAAATGAAAGCAAAAGGATATAGTTGTCCAATGGGAGACAGGTGAGATATTTGCACAGAATATTTTTTAAAAATAACAAAAAATGAATAAAAGTTTAATAAGGAGGGTAAATTAGAGGATGAGAGAAAGTTGACTATAAATATTAAAAAAACATAGTAAGAGTTTTGATAGATATTTACAAAGGAAGAAAATGAGCATTGATCCTTTAGAAAGTGATTCTGCGGAATTAACAAAGGAAAACAGGGAGCTGTTCAATGAATTATATAGCAATTACGTTGTCTTTACTATAAAGGTTACAGGTAACTTTCCAGAAACAAAAATGTAATTCAGGAAATGGGAGGTAGAGAGGAACTGAAAAAAATTACAATCCTGAGGAAATTGATACTGAGCAATTTGTAAGTTCAGTTCTGAAGAAGAGTCATTAGGCCCAAAATATTAACTCTGTTTTCCCTCTACAGATACCTGCTAAGTTTAACCAGCAATTTCTGTTTTTGTTTTATTAAGGCTGTCTTTTTTTTTATCTGTGCTAAACAGCAAGACAGGATTGAAGTACATTGAGTCTTTAAGTTCTGGCAACAGGAGAGAGGCAAAAAAAGGAGAAGGAAAGGCAGGGAAACTGTGAGCATCAAAGCCGGCACAGAGTAAATGGGCTTTAGAGAGCAAGCAAGAAGCTCTGAAATACAGCTTAGATCAAACCATGAGATAGGTCCACATCCGTGAGAGTAAAATGCCCTGGCAAAATCATTGCAAAGAAAGGTGATGTGTGCTGCAAAGGGCAGCATTAAAATGCAGAAATGCACTGTAATTGGATTGGAGATGTGACGTGATGATATAGTGAGGCTGGTACCTCGCAGATGTCAATGTCTTTGGGGAATATGCGATTACTGCAGATAGGTAATGAAAATAGCTATCCAGAGGAGCAAGGGGCAAGCTGGCCTCATCAGATAACTACAATGCCTCTTGTCTCGGTAGTCACCACTTGGTTGGAAAATGGGGCTTCAGAAAAGAACAGAATAGAATATCCTTTATTGTCACATGTACTCAAGTACAGACATGGAGGAGTATGGTGAAAAGTTTACGGCACCATCATAGGTACAAGTACCGAGGTACAAATTTTGGATACAAAAAGAGGAGTAAAAAACAACAGTAGTTGACTTACTTTACAGAAATAAGACATAATTAAAAGGATAGTCATTACAGTCAGATAAAAAAATTACACATAAACATTACATTGCAGAAGCTGAGAACAGGGGCTTCCACACATGGTCTGACTGCCTGCACCAGACCCCAGTCCAACAAACATCTGCACTCTGCTCCAAGCCTCCAGTCCGTTCAGCCCTGGTTCTCACCTGCTCCAAGGTAGGTTTTCTCCAGGAGTGCTTCCCCTCGGCTCAGGGATTCACCTCTGAGGCTCACCAGCCGCTCCATTCCCCACCAGGTAAGTTGAAGACATTAGTTGAACAAAAAAAGCAGGGAGGAGGAAAAAGAAGAGAGGTGAACCGAGAAAGAAAGAAAAAAGTGTGGGAGGAGCAGAGGAGCTCTAGCTGGAGCATCTTATTCTGCAACTATCTTGCAATTGCCTTCATGAGCTCAACATTGAGAAGATCCTTGCTTGACAACCTACCAAATTTTTCCAAATTTTTCACCTTAGCCCACACTCTACAGGAACTGGGAAGATCCGACCTCAAGTTGGTGAATCTTAATAATATCACTGGGATATCATTTATCGTTCACAATATTGTATATTTGAAATCAATTTGAGTCTGGTTTTAACATGTGTATAATACAAATGTTAATAAGATATAACTGATAGGTAACAGCACACATTTCCTATCATGATTACGAAGCCTCCAGACGTAGTTTTCAGATATGCATTTTAATAATGTCCAATATTATGTTCCTTTAGGTCAAAGATGCAGTGTTATGTATATTGACCAACGAAGTGATACTGCACGTGGCCAAAGTATAATACTTTCAATACCTAAATAATATGTTTGTAATGTATTAATTATAACATGTTTGTTATTTTATTACTGCAAGTTCTATACCTTTTGGAGAGAAAATGTATGATCATTTGTGTAAATAATCAGATTCGGCGTTGGTTTTTACTGGCCGTCTGTTTTTATGAACTGATACTGAATAATTTACTGAAAGAACAAAGCTATCTGATTTCATGTCAATAAGAGTAAAACTTTCAGATGTAATATTCGTTGCTGCACCATTTTGAACAAGCCATGCGCAGAGAGATAAACATTTACTCTAGCGAGTAGGTAAATTTCCTTCAGTACAAATTAGTATATATGAGTTACGTATAAATGTGTGATTCTGAAAAGGGTAATTTTCACTTGTTTTTAAATGGGGTTTTAAATATTGCTTTGGCTATTTCAGCTTATATGCATGGCAAATGGCCAGCCAGTTTGTTCAATCTGCAGCCTCTGGTTTCACTGCTTGATTTAAGTGTCTGTTCAATAAGACAATATATAGAATGGAGCTCTTTTATAACAAATCAGGGTAAAATCAATATTTTTAGATCTAGAACTATATAGAAGATAACATAACAATTAAAACTTTAGATCTGGGACTTAAAAGTTTAATAAAAAGGGAAAATAATAATAATTTGCTATAATTTTGGTGTTAGAGACCCATGCATACAATCTAGACATCAGCCTAGGTGTAGAGGAACTTCTGTATTGTCACAGGTTACACCTTCCAGACAAGACGATAAGTCAAGGCCCAGTATGTTCCTCCAATAGTTGTTAAACATTCCATTCTATTCAAAGATGAGTAAGAAAGCTTGTTCCAGTGTTCTGGTCATTATATATCTTTCAACCAACAATTAAAATTTGATAATGTGGTCATTTATTTCCTTGAATTTTTTGGGATTGTGTTGTGTACAAATAGGCTGCTCTGTTTCCCAACTTTACAGTAGGGATTGTATCTAATCACTGTGGCTCAGTGGTTAGCACTGCTGCCTCACAGCACCAGGGACCTGGGTTCAATTCCAGCCTCAGGCAACTGTCTGTGTGGAGTTTGCACACTCTCCCTGTATCTGCGTGGGTTTCCTTTGGGTGCTCTGGTTTCCTCCCACAGTCCAAAGATTTGCAGAGTAGGTGGATTGGCTGTGCTATGGTGCCCAGGGATGTTTGGGTTAGACATGGTGAAATCAGGGGTGGTGGGATGGTCTTCAGAGGGGTGGTGTGGACTTGTTGGGCTGAATGGCCTGTTTCCACACTGTAGGGATTGTATAATGCTAATCATAATATACTGTGGGATGATCTGAAGTCACAAATGGCACCACAAAATGCAAGTTAATTTTCTGACATGCCAGTTCAACATACTCAACTTGGTATGTACTAATGTAATTTAATATTATTCTATTGAATATAGGATTAGAGGAGCATCACTTTTTCTTCCTCGCAAGTGTAGATCAAGAGTGAATGAGCAAGACATAGATAACAATGAAATGCATGTAAGTGTGATATTTTCTTAACAGGCCAGAAAATAAATTGCTAAATCAAGGAAAACATACAGTGTTAAATATTTTTTTTTTCCAATTAGGGTCCTGTAAGCACAGAGAAGAGTAGTTTTGGAAATAAATGCAGCATTTTGGAACTTTGACTTCTGCAGCCTCAAAGAGAACATGATAGTATTGTGATGTTAGATCAATCTTAAAATGGTTCAACTTAACTGAAGTGTACATGGTATTTTTTAATGTTAATTAGTTGGGTCCAGCAATGAGATACAAACCTGCTGAGCTAAGATAGATGTTAATTTGTTTTTATTTATGTGTATTCTACTGCTTTGGAAAAATGGCGTTTTAATGTGTAACCCAAGATAATAAGACTATAAGACATAAGAACAGGAGTAGACCATTTGGCTGCTTGAGTCTGCTCCATCATTAAATAGGGTCATGGCTGAGGTGACATTCCTCAACAAAAACTGAAAGAACTGCAGATGTTGTAAATCAGAAACAAAAATAGAAATTACTGGAAAAACTCAGCAGGTCTGGCAGCATCTGTGGAGAGAAATCAGAGCTGATGTTGTTTCAAGTTGAGTGACCCTTCTTCAGAACCCATTCCTATGGTTGACTTTCCCTGTTGCCCTCGATTGTCCTTCTAATCAAGGATCTATCTATCTCAGTCTTACATATACACAAGGACTCTGACGCCCACGACTCTGTGGCAAGGGGTTCTAAAGACTACAATCTTATAAGAGAAGAAATTCCTCCTCATTGCAGCCTTGGCGTCCCTTTATTCTGAGCCCTCTGGCCCTAGACTCTCCCATGAGGGGAAACATCTTCTCAACATTTGTCAAGATCCTTAAGAATCCGACATGTTTTGATGAATTCATCTCTTATTCTTGTAAACTCCAATGAGTAGAGTCCCAACCTGTTTAACGTTTGTTCATCAGATAGCCCCTCTATGCCAGGGACTATCCTCACACACCTTGTCTTATTTAGAACATAGAACATAGAACGTAGAACATAGAACATTACAGCGCAGTACAGGCCCTTCGGCCCTCGATGTTGCGCCGACCTGTGAAACCAATCTGAAGCCCATCTAACCTACACTATTCCATTATCATCCATATGTTTATCCAATGACCATTTAAATGCCCTTAAAGTTGGCGAGTCTACAACTGTTGCAGGCAGGGCATTCCATGTCCTTACTACTCTGAGTAAAGAATCTACCTCTGACATCTGTCCTATATCTATCACCCCTCAATTTAAAGCTATGCCCCCTCGTGCTAGCCGTCACCATTCAAGGAATTTACCTCCAATGAAATGATACTTCTTCAATACTTTTAGCTATTATGAAAGAATAATTCACATTCGTTGTATTTGGTATTAGGTTTGTTCAAACAGACAATACAGGTCTTCCACAAAAACAACGGTGGGAGTTCATTCAAGTGAAAACTTTCACTGGCAGAATGTAGGGTCAATCTTTGTTTTACAAAGTTAAAAGAAGGGTGAGAAAACAATATTCATTATTCTGACACTGATAAAGGTGAAGGAATACAGAGAGACTTCAGTTTGTAGCCAGTTAATACTGGTGAGACAGGCACAGGATAAAATATAGTATAACGAACACAGAGTCATAGAATCATAAAGATCTACATCATGGAAACAAACCCTTCAGTCCAACCCGTCCATGCCAACCAGATATCACAAATTAATCTAGTCCTATTTGCCAACATTTGGCCCATATCCCTCTAAACTATTCCTATTCATATGCCCATCCAGATGCCTTTTAAATGTTGTAATTGTACCAGCCTCCACCACTTCCTCTGGCAGCTCATTCCATACGCTCACCACCTTCTGCGTGAAAAAGGTGTCCCTCAGGCCCCTTTTAAATCTTTCACTTCTAACCCTTTAACAATTTTCCCTGGAGCATCGGAGGATGAGGGCTGATCTTATAGATGTTTAAATGTCATGAGGGGCATGGATAGGGTGATTAGTCAATGTATTTTCCAGGATAGGGGAGTCAAACTACAGGGCATAGGTTTCAGATGAGAAGGAAAAGATTTTAGAGGGGCCTAAAGGACAACTTTTTCACACAGAGTGAATAGATCCTCTTCCACTCCTGTTTATATCTGTCAGCCAGGCCTCCTTGATTGGACCAGATTAACAGCCCCAATCAGGGAACTCATATTCTATGAGGTCCACCTGGCTGATTCCAACCACCATCTGCAAGTTTTCTCCAGGCCACTCACTATCCTGACTTGGGAATATATCACAATTCCTTCATTGCCGCTGTCTCAAAATCCTGGAAATCCCTCTCTAACGGCAACGTAGGTCAACCTACAGCAAATGGACAACAGCAGCCTCACAGTGCCAGGGACCCAGGTTCAATTCCAGCTTCAGGCCATTGTCTGTGAGGAGTTTTCACATTCTCCCTGTGTCTGAGTGGGTTTCCTTTGGGTGTTCCAGTTTCCTCATATAGCCCAGAGATGTGCAGGGTAGATGGATTGGTCATGCTAAATTGCCCAGAGTGTTCAGGGATGTGTAGATTAGGTGCATTAACCACAGGGGTGGCAGGGATAGGGTAAGGGTGTTAGTCTAGGTGGAATGCTCCTCAGGGAATTGGTGTGGATGTTTTGGGCCGAATGGCCTGTTTCCACACTGTAGGGATTCTAAACATGCCAGTTCAAGGAGGCTGTTCATTACCATCTTCTCAAGGGAACCTAGTCATGGGCAATAAATGCCAGCCCAGCCAGTGACACCCACATCCCTTGAACAAATGAATAAAAGCACACTTGATTGGTGAGCCACCGTAGGTAGTTGGTTGTATGCAAGCTTTTGATTTCTTCACATACATGTCTTTCAATTTATTGAGAGGCAAGATATTAGCACTTGCTTCTGCATCGGTTTTAACCTGAAACAAATGCTTCATACTCTTTGCTGGACATTAAATCACAATCAAGTTGAATGTATTAGATTGCATACAGCATTGACATGCCAATTCACATTGACAATATGGAATGCTTGTTGAACTCATATCTGAACACAGTTTGTATTCAGTTTCTCTTTACTTTTTGTTTCCTTGCTAACCTGGTGTACCATCTTAGATTTCTGGCGTGTGTTGACATGTTTGACTGAGATTTCTGCTGTGTTTTTGTATGGTTTTTCCTGTGGATATGATTGATCAGCACTTTTTGATGCAATGCAGGAAGTCTAGCTCAGAACTTGCATAGTACCCACAAAGACCACACACTTTACAAAATCTGAGTACACTGTACAATTAAAAATTGCCTGCCATGTTCATCACAAGTTTTGGCATAGTTCTTAGCTTTCCGACACCAGCCATCACAGCTGCATCCAATGTTTGTAGCTGTTGATATCCAAGTTTTTGATTGGTTTCAAATTTTCTTCCATCATCAAGATAGCATTGGTGTTGTAAACCTTCTCCTTCTATAGAGGATGTTTTAGAAAGTTTTGTATTGAGTAGACACAAAGATGGTTTCCAAAATCTATTTCAATGATTTAATATCAAAAACATTGCACTCCTGGGCTTTACTTCAACATCACGCCACAAACCAATCATTGAACTCATCTTGTTAATACTTGATCATCAGCTCCAACCCATGGATCCACAAAATGATCCTTATTTGGAGTTGATTCTTTACTTACGTCCTTTCAGTTCAAAGGGCCCTCTGATTCTCAGCCATCAGTTCTCAGGTATTGATCTAGGGCACTCCTTCTCTGTTCAATGCAACCTCAATTTTTGCAGTCTATTTCTATGGTTCACTCACTTCTTGATCTAGTTCCATCCACAGATGAAATCATTTGAACAACTCATGCATTGTATCGGATGCCTTCCAATTCATTGGTGCCATTTTCTCAATCTTCCTGGTGCTTTAGAAATACTGGCTTTGTCAAGTGTTCTCCTTTTACAGATCAATTATTTCCAAATGCTTGCTTCTTTTTTATTACTTTTTAGATGACTTCTGCCCAGGGTCATTATTCTTTTAAGGCTTTTCTTTTCATGCACAACTTTTTCTCTCAGAGTGCTGCAGTCACAACTCCTCTGACTTCACTGTGTGTCAGTTTCTGAGCTTTCGGAGAAGGCTCTGTCCATGAAGCAATTCAGATCAGAAATTACAGACAGCTATGAGAGCACTGTGTTATTTCTAATTTGTGGCCCACTGCCAGAACAGTTTTCTTGCCTCCCCTGACCACCGACCATGCCATTGTGCTACCTTACAATTTTTAAGCACCCAGGGCCCTGTCTTTAGTGGGATTTTCTGCACTGATGAACTACTGAGGTATCTTCAGCCCTTCCAGGTAAGCAAATGACTCTCACAGTACGGCACTTGGTGATCAGGATTCTTATTATAGAACATAGAACAGTACAGCAAAGCACAGGCCCTTCGGCCAATGATGTTGTGCCAACCTATTATCGTACTAAGATCAATCTACACTGCATACCTTACTATCCTCCATGTGCCGATCCAAGAGTCGCTTAAAAGTCTCTAAAGTATCTGATATCACTACCTCTGCCGGCAGTGCATTCCACACACCCACCATTCTCTGTGTAAAGAACCTACCTCTGGCATCTCCCCTGTACCTTCCTCCAATCCCCTTAAAATTATGCCCCATCGTAATAGTCATTTCCACCCTGGGAAAAAGTCTCTGGCTATCTATGCCTCCCATCATCTTGTAAACTTCTATCAAGTCACTTCTCATCCTTCTTTGCTCCAATGAAAAAAGCCCTCGCTCCCTCAACCTTTCATCATAAGACCTGCCCTCCAGTCCAGGCAGCATCCTGGTAAATCTCCTCTGCACCCTCTCTAAAGCTTCCACATCCTTTCTATAATGAAGCGACCAGAACTGAGCACAATATTCCAGGTGTGGTCTAACCAGGGTTTTATAGAGCTGCAGCATAGTCTAGCGGCTCTTAAACTCAATCTCCCTGATAATGAAAGCTAACACACCATACGCCTTCTTTATAACCCTATCAAGTTGGGTAGCAACTTTGAGGGATCTATGGATGTGGACCCCAAGATCCCACTGTTCCTCCACACTGCCAAGAATCCTGCCATTAACTATATTCTGCATTCAAATTCAACCTTCCAAAATGAATCACTTCACACTCTTCTGGGTTGAATTCCATCTGCCACTTCTTTGCCCAGCTCTGCATCCTGTCAATGCCCCGTTGCAACCTACAACAGCCCTCCATGCTATCCACAACCCCACCAACTTTCGTGTCATCAGCAAACTTACTAACCCACCCTCCCACTTCCTCATCCAAGTCACTTATAAAGATCACAAAGAGTAGACGTGCCAGGACAGATCCCTGCGGCACACCACTGGTCACCGAGCTCCAGGCCGAATACTTTCCGTCAACTACCACCCTCTGTCTTCTATTGGACAGCCAGTTTTGTATCCATTCAGCCAAATTTCCCTGAATATCATGCCTCCTTACTTTCTGAATGAGCCTACCATGGGGAACCTTATCAAATGTCTTGCTAAAATCCATATACACCACATCCACTGCTCTGCCTTCATCAATGTGTTTTGTCACATCCTCAAAGAATTCAATAAGGCTTGTGAGGCATGACCTGCCCCTCACAAAGCCACGCTATTTCTAATCAAACTGTGTTTTTCCATATAATCATAAATACTATCTTTCAGAATCCTCTCCAATAATTTGCCCACCACGGAAGTAAGACTGACAGGTTTATAATTCCCAGGATTATCCCTATTCCCTTTCTTGAACAAGGGAATGACATTTTCCACTGTCCAATCATCTGGTACTACTCCAGTGGACAGTGAGGACGCAAAGATCATTGCCAAAGGGGCAGCAATATCTTCCCTCTCTTTCGTTGGTAACCTTGGATATAGCTTTCCTGCTCCTATGATGCTCCTTGACCTGCTGCGTTCATCCAGCTCTACACCTTGTTATCTCAGATTCTCCAGCATTTGCAGTTCCTACTATCTCTGACTTAGCTATGCTCATGTTTTTCAAAATTTCTAGCGCATCCTTCTTCCTAACATCAACCTGTTTGAGCATATCTGCCTATTTCATGCTGTCCTCACAAACGTTACGGTCCCTCTCCATGGTGAATACTGAATCAAACTATGTTACAACTCTGTTGTACACAAAAATAAATTAAAGAACTATGGATGCTGGAGATCTGGAACAAAAACAGAAACTGCTGGGGAAACTCAGTAGGTCTGAGAGCATCTGTGGGAAGAAAGCAGAGTTAACATTTCGATTCTTTATCAGAAAGCTGTTGTACGGAATGTGCTTTCAAAATTTCTTAACTGCTGTCACAATGTTACATTGTTTGCTCATTTAGTATGTTTCTGATATAGAAGTCAAGGAATACAAATATGCACAACAAATACAAGTTCTTCATGGTATCAACACCATCCAAAAAGGAGCATGTTTAAACACTTCTTACTCTGTCAGGATACACCCACAACTCTCAGGTCATGTAAGAGATATGATATCACTTTCTTTCGTAAATCTCCACTTATAGTTTCTTATCTTACCAAAATACCTTCTCACTCTCAAGATCTTGGACAGCAGTTTCATGTCTTCCCCACCATTGGCAGTAGCTGGTTGGAAGCCATGACTTCTACCCTAACATCCTCAATAAAATGGGATTATTGGACAGCAAGACCATAATGCATAGGAACAAAAGTAGACTACTCACTCATTGTGTCTGCATCACCATGCAAATGAGATTATGGCTGATCTGATGATCCACAACTCCATTTTCCTGCCTTTTCCCCTTAACCCATGATTTCTTTATTGGTTTAAGATCTGTCTATCTCTGCTTTGAAAATACATCCTCTTCAGCCCTCTATGGTAAAGTATTTCACAGATGTGCTATTCACTGAGAGACTCCTAAAACTCTCTGCCTCATCTCTGTCCTAAATGGGCCAGCTCTTACTCTGAGATCATGTATCAGACCGCTTTGCAGAACACCTGCGCTCAGTTCGCAACAAACAACTGCACCTCCCAGTCGCGAACCATTTCAACTCCCCCTCCCATTCCTCAGATGACATGTCCATCCTGGGCCTCCTGCAATGCCACAGTGATGCCACCCGAAGGCTGCAGGAACAGCAAATCATATTCAGCCTGGGAACCCTGCAGCCCAATGGCATCAATGTGGATTTCACAAGCTTCAAAATCTCCCCTCCCCCAACTGCATCCCAAAACCAGCCCAGCTCATCTCCACCTCCCTAACCTGTTTTTCCTCTCACCCCAAGCCACGCGCCCATCTCCAATCTACTAACATCATCCCGCCCCCTTGACCTGTCCGTCCTCCCTGGACTGACCTATCTCCTCCCTACACCCCTACCTACACTCACCTTTAATGGCTCCATCCCCGCCTCTTCGACTTGTCTGCCTCCTCTCCACCTATCCTCTCCTCTATCCATCCTCTATCCACCTCCCCCTCTCTCCCTATTTATTTCAGAACCCTCTTCCCCTCCCCCATTTCTGATGAAGGGTTTAGGCCCGAAACGTCAAGAGTTCCTGCTCCTATGATGCTGCTTGACCTGCTGTGTTCATCCAGCCCCATGCCTTGTTATCTGAGATCATGTACTCTGATTATAGACTCTCCCACAATGGGACACAATCTCTCCACATCCACACTGTGTTGTCCCATAAGTAGTTTATAACCTGGAGTTTCCAATGCCCACTCAGTCATTACTCCAACAAAGGTGGGTGTTGTGCCTGGGGATTCTGAAGAGTCCAATCATAGCACACACTGAGAGAAATACCTGGGAAATTGAAGATTCCAATGGCTAATTCCTTTATTACCGGAACTTTACCAAAAGTATCCATTCAATTCAGAAATTACAGAAGGCCACTATAAAATTAAGTAAGTAGTCACTATCACTTTAGAGGTGTGTAATAACACCTCTGAACACTTAAGGTGAGAGGAGAGAGTATTAAAAAAGACATGGGCCTTTTTTTTTTAACACAGAAAATTATTCACATGTGGAATTAACTTCCTGAAGAATCAATGGATGTGGGTACAATTACAATGTTTAAAAGCCACTTGGATAAGTACATGAATAGGAAGGGTTTGGAGGGATATGGACCAAGAGTAGGCAGGTGGGAATAGTTTAGTTTGGCATTATGTTCGGCATGGGCTGGTTGGACGAAGGGTCTGTTTCAGACCTGTATGAGTCTGTGACTCTATAACAGGTTGATTAGAAAAATAGTTTTTAAAAAAAAAACAGCTGTGGGGGCCCTCTTGTTGCACAGCAGTAATGCCCCTACCTCTGGACAAGGAAACCTGTGTTAAAGTCCCACCTGCACCAGATGTTGTTAATAACATCTCTCTGAACAGGCTGATTAGAAAAATATGGTTAAATAATAAAAATCAAAATAGTTATGAGGGACAGTTGTGTTGAAGTGGTTGTGTCCCTACCTCTGCTCCAGATGGATATAATAATATTTCTGAACAGAACGATTACAAAATAGATAACTAACAGAATATTTCTTCAATTGCACATATCCTACGCACTGGAGGGCTGGATAATTTAAAAAAAAACAAAATTGCCATGAGGGTGCAACATGACATTCAAGTGATTTTCTGATTCCTCCATTCCATTCTCCCAGCAGTCCCCCACAAAATGGAAGACAGGTCACTGTGGTGACTAACTGGCATGCAGTCCACATGCTACATTTTAGGAGATCACACACCATCAAACCATTGGTTGATCATTAAATTCTACTCCAGAAAAGCTCATCTGTCAACCTCCCAACATAAAGAAACTGTAAATCGAAAGAACTGCAAATGCTATAAATCAGGAACAAAAACAGAAGTTGCTCGGAAAGCTCAGCAGGTCTGAAAATCAGAATTAATGTTTCCGAGTCTGGTGAGGAAGGGTCACTGGACTGAAACATTAATTCTGATTTTTTCTTCACAGATGTTGCCAGACCTACTGAGCTTATCCAACAACTTTTCTTTTTGAAAAAGTAAATGTATGCCATTTTTGTATAACCTATCTTCACAATTTAACTCTTTTAAGTCCTGGTATCATCTGGCAAATATTCACTCTAGTTTGTCCAAGTTGAGTGTAGCATTTCAGAGGGTCAATGACAAATTCTGAACACAGCACCTCAGATAACATCAAATACAGCTGATGCATCACTTTCATTTTCTAACCACATTGAGATAAAGACCAACAGTCCATTAGCCTTTTTGATTACTTTTTGTACCTGCACTGCAGTTTTTATTGATTTGCGTACATGAAAACTGAATCATTTTGTTTCCCTAAAACTCCTAGTATCTTACAATTACCAAAATATTCTGATAACTATAAACTTTCTCACATTAAACATCACTGCTGCTAGCTCTGTCCATACATCGTCATTTTGTTATTTCCTCCTCTCAGCTACAAAACTGCACATCTTAGCTAGTTGAATTTCAACGCATAAAAAACACGTGGATTCATATTGTGTTATTTTAAGCAACGAGGAATGCTTGGAATGTATTTGCCTGACTGGAAAGACTATGAAACCAATCAGTCCATGGTTTAAAATCAGCTTTGTCTCACACAAGTATTTTTCAGTGTGTCTTCCAAGAGGGTAGGAGAATGCATACTATGGCCTGCATGACGTTATGACAGCCTGTAAGTTTAAAAGGATATGTTATTATAGCTTCAGGGTCATGTTATGTTATAATGAGATATTTGATAAGTAAATGTGAACTGTTGTTTCTTAGAGATATGGAGCTTGATTTTCAAAGCATGTTTAATCCAAGGACTGAGGCAGGTAGCCCTTTGAAATTTGGGATCCTGAAAGTTGATCCTGATCCAGAACAGTTTCAAATTTTCAAAGGCATGGAAAACGACAGACAGTAGGAAACACACTTGCAACAAATTAACAGCCATTTCATTACCTTAAGAAACTTCTTTTAGGGGATTGTGAATAAAATTCTCAACAGATTTTTTCCAGAAAACCTGAATAATCTTGCATATGCCAGTGCATTGTTGTTGATTGGCTGCAGAACACAGATAAATGTCTTTGCAGGTCTCTTTGAGCAAGGCAGACTAGCAATGGAATGAGCACAGGTCCTGACCTTGCCGCACAAAATCGGCCTGGTTCCTCCTCCTCATCTTTTGAGGAGTTGCATACTCTAATTGACAAAGAATTGGCAGCTTCGCACCCCCCCCACCTTAAATTACAACAAATAAGTGGAGTTGCAGGACAATAGTCTGAACATTCGGTCCAATAATCATGAATAAAATAAGGACTAATTTGTTTTCCAAAAAAAAAAGCCATTGTTTTCTAATGCAATCTGCAATAGCTGTCTAACTTAGGAAGTTAAATCATTCATTCAAGTGAAATGTGACTGGGGAAAATAAACAGCTCATTTATTTTCAAGTCAATTTCGAGGTGCCACCAAATGGACTATCAAGCTCCCTTCCTGTCTCAGTAGGCCATTTCTATTTAAAAATTACATGACAGATTGATATAGTTCAGCACTAAGGTTTTGGAGATGGCTTGGTATAATTTTTTTTGTCTCATTGTGCTGACAAAAACATTGTAGAGTCAACTGAGATAAGGAAAACATAAACTTTGTTTGAGAAACATTGAACTATTTTCTTCATCTTGGCTTGAGGTGCAAGACAGAGTAAGATCGTGTGACATTACATCACTTCCTGTGGTGATGTATACTGTCTATCATTGGCATCATCACACAGTCAGACCTAAGCCCTTATACAACATCTCCCTTCACATCTCTACTTTCAATTTCATTTTTACAAGGAATTCCACTGTGATGGTTTCAGTAGTCTAACCAAACATGTAATCAGCTCATTTGGAGGAGGTTAGGAATTCAAATCCTCCATGTAGTCTCCTGGAGTCAACTGAATAGGAAGAGAATTGACAAATTAATGATGAAGGGCATAAACCTGAAACATTGACTCTCCTGCTCCTCTGATGCTGCTTGATCTGTTTTGTTCCTCCAGCGCCACACTGTATTGACAAATCAATCAGGTTGAACAATCAGGTCATCGTTTGGGGTGCTTGATGAATGCAATACCTTTAGACTGTTTTCTTGGCTGATCGTCACTTTGCTTGAATTGAGGATTGTTTCCTTATAGAAACTCATGCAGGTCTCTTCAGCATGTGATTTTTTTTTAGATTGAATGTTGAAGGATGATGGATGAGGTAGGATGTGGACCTCTTCACTCACTTTTTCCAGTTACTATCTTGTAGACATGACATTAGGAAAAGTAGGGAGTTGAATTTTCTGTCTACTTTCCATGGCCCTAAATTATTTTAGAATGGACCTGCACAAAAGCCTAAAAGTAGAAGTTGGATATCATTCCTCTTCAGTAATGGCTTCATTTTACATTCTCCTGTTTCCTTCTCTGTTGACTTGAAGATGTCTTGGTGAGCTGGTAAAATGGACAAATCTATGTGATCTTATGAACTCTTAAAGGACTCGTTGGCAAGCAGTTGTCCATTGTCTGAGATTGCAAGATCTGGGAGCTCGCATGTTGCAAAAATCCCCTTCTGCAATATAATCCCAGCTTCAATGTGTGAAGAAACCAAGGAGAAAGGATAATTCCAAAGGTAAATATTGCAATTTTACCTATTTTAAAATATAATCTGTAATATTTATATTGTTCTCTAAACAGTTGTACAATATCAGATTTTGACTACATGTAGAAATTGTTACTCTGCAAACACTTAACATCTTAGTATTAAAATTACTTCAATGATATTTCAATGTAGCCATTTACCCATTCAATATAAACATGCAAAGCTTCTATTGAAATAGTAGAAAAGGATTCTTTTGAGTTAAATTAAGCGTCAAAAAAAAGCCCGTCAGCAGTAAACAGTCATTTTCTCTTCACAAACAGAAATCTTATTTGATTCTGACAGGCAATAATTAAACCTTTAAATTCCTTTATTTGCAAATTGAAATCCAATCATTTTGGAAGGGATAAACAATAGTCTTACAGTAAGCATTTGCTGTGAATTGCAGGAATAAAGACGAAATTTCAGTTTTAAAGATATTCAGTTTTAGAACACTCTTCAATTAAATCAATTTTGAACTTATCTACCACATACCCTGGTACTCACAATTATTAGATTAACTATTTCCTGTTTTGACATGCGATATTTACTTTAATAATATATCACTCAAGGATGAAGAACAGAAAGATTGTAGTAATTCTAGAACTCAACTGTAGAAATAAAATCATATAATGTTATGTCTTCATTTAAATAGTCAATACTGTGGCAGATGTTTGGAAATGCATCCAGTGCCCTACTCCTAATGCTTGTACAATTCTCCACTTGATGAACTCAGAATTGAGCTGTTAGTATGGAAATATAATATCCTGAGCAATGAACCCATTGACAAACTGTGCTCTATTGTCTAAGATTTCAAGATCTAAATCCATGTGCTGCTGACTACTGATGAGTAACCAATGTTAATTTTCCAACAGACAGCAGAGGTTTTCATAGCTGAAAAGCAATGAACCATTGAGCATCTCAGGGCTAACTCACAAATTTAAGATCTCTTCTTAGAAAGAAAATAATCTGAAATTGTCAGACTTTTGATTTGGTGTTTAACTGACTGACTACCTGATAAAGAGTCAGTGACCTGAAATTCTAACTCTGTTTCCCTCTGTAGGGATGCTAGCTAGCCTGCTGAGTGTTTCTTGCATTTCTGTTCCTGTCTAGAAGCACTATATCCAGCTTAGTGCTGGTAATGCGATTGCTTACACAAGAACAAAATTATTCAAAGTGCTCATTCCATTGGCTCACTTTTGGCTGCAATTCCATTTTTGTTAGCTGATTAAATCATGAATGCAAATGAATAATCTTTAAAAGAAACTACAATAAGACTGTAATTATTACATTAACAATGTTATTGATATGATATAAATTATATTATTTACGTAGTTATATACATGTACAGAATACTTGGATACTGGCTCCGAATAAGCCAGAGAGAGAAAAAATAAATAATTTTATCGTGGTTTGTGAAGTTGTCATTGCTAGCCAGTTGCTGAAAACTCAAAGTGTGTCCAAATTCATAATACATGATCATGGATAGCGAAAGAATAAGAACAGAAAAATAATATTCCATTTGCCATCTTTATGTTATCAGTTAACTTTTTGTCCTAGTTTATAATACATCTGAATAGTAATATTATTCAATCAATATTATCGGAAATATGATGATACAAATACGAACAGATTGTTATGTCGTATTGAAATTAGTGTCTGCATGTTTAACCTTATTAACTAAAAGCCAGAAGAAATTCAAAGACCATACTGGATACAACCATTTTCACTTATGCTGCTCATACTGCTCCGATTTGAAATATATAAACACTGGGATTAGAATTTGATTCATTTCCTTGCTTTTTGATATGGAGAATTGATGATCATTGCCACTAAACAAAAGAGAACTTTACCAAATTACTTCAGAGATAAAAGGTACTGCAGATGCTGGAGAATCCGAGATAACAAGCGTGGGGCTGGATGAACACAGCAGGTCAAGCAGCATCATAGGAGCAGGAAAACTTGACATTTCGGGCCTAGACCTTTTCATCAGAAAAAACCGTTTACCAAATTACTGTTTGTTCATCATTCCACTACAAGTCCTTGCTGATCTATTACCAGTGCTACTTGTGATTTGATCACAATGAGGTGGTTTAAAATTAATTCAATGTTCCACATCTTTTTACCGCAGTGAACACGCAGCACATGCTGTGTTAATATTCCAAAGAAAATATTATTGAAAAACAAATGCAATTATCACAAAATGTGACTAATTTGATAAATCCCTATGATGTCTAATACAGTCAATCAGTGATATTACATCTCAAACAATGGATGCCTGGGCGTGACTACAGGACTGTAATCTAATTGAGAGGCTCAAATGATGCCATAAACAGCAAAATCGAAGCTTGAGTGATTTATAACCACCATCTAAACCTTCTCATTAGGTTACTGGCTGGATATAACTCGAGGCCACTGTCTTCTGTTTTTCCATAATATAACAAATTCCAAAGAGTTGTTATATTCAGCTACAGGTCTGTCTGTGTGCTTTAAGCAGGTGTTGGCATGGCTGCTAGACTAGTTTATATATTAGTACATGACGACATTCACACTGGAGAATTAATAATTGCAATACTGTTAATGTAGCTGCAGGCAGAAATAATTAGCAATTTATATCCCATGGCCAATGCATATGACAGCTCCATGCAGTATCCAGTAATTGAAAGATCACATAACACAGCAGATGCTTCGCTCTCTAGGAGAGAAACCTAAACCTAAAAAGGTAGAAACCAAAGAATGTTTCCTCAAGGATCATTTGGCCATTATTCCAGATGAGTGCCTCATTTTTCAGACAGAAGTTCGAATGTGATATGGAAAACAGTTCTCTATCCAGTCATTATTTTCCCCATTTTTTCCCCTCAGGAACACAGGAATAGCTATACAATAAAAGCCCAAAGTGCATTTAACCTACATTCTATAATCCCGGTAATCGCACAATTCAATGATAATGGAGTTGTCGCAATCAATCTCCACAGTTAGTTCATGACAGTTCCAGATACAATGCACAAGCATGACCCCTACCTTCCTGTAGCTGGTCATTTTAACATAGTGTCCTGCTCGCATGCTGATTTGTCCATGCTCAGCATGCTGCAGTGCTCCAGTGAATCACAGCCCAAACTGGAGGAACAACATCTCATCTTCAGACTAAATACAGTGTGGAGCTGGAGGAGCCCAGCAGGCCAGGCAGCATCAGAGGAACAGGAAACTTAACGTTACAGGTCGGGACCCTTCTTCAGAAATGGAGGAGGGAGGAAGGCAGCTCTGAAATAAATAGAGAGAGGAGGGGTGGGGCTGGGGAAGGAAGGTGGGATGGTGGTAGGTGAGTGCAGGTAGAGACTGGTGGGGATTGGTCAGTGAGGTGGGGGGAGCGGATAGGTGGGAGAGAAGATGGACAGGTTGTGTCAGGTTGTGTCAGGTCAAGGAGGCGGGGATGAGGGGGCGGGGTGGTTGGTCATGGGATGAGGCTGGGGGTGGGGAGATTTTGAAACTAGTAAAGACCACATTGAGACAATTGGATGGTAGGCTCCCAAAGTGGAATATGAGGTGCTACTCCTCCAGTTTTCAGATGGCATCATTGTGACACTGGAGGAGGCCCAGGATAGACATGTTGTCCAGGGAGTGGGAGGGGAGTTGAAATGGTTCGCGACTGGAAGGTGTTGTCATTTGTCATGAACCGAGTGCAGGTGCTCTACAAAGCAGTCTCCGAGCCTTCGTTTGGTCTCACTGAAGTAGAGGAGGTCACATCAGGAGCAGCAGATGCAATAGATCACATTGATGGATGTGCAGGTGAACCTCTGTCTGATGTGAAAGGTTTGTTTTGTGCCTTGAATGGAGGTGATCGGGGAGGTGTAGCGGAAGGTGTAGCACTTCCTGCGGTTGCAGAGAAAGGGGCTCCACACTCCACGCTCCCCACATGCCCCACCACCCCCAGCATTTAGCACGCTTGCCTTCATTGCTCAGACATTTGAGGATAGGAGTTGGAACAATGAGATTGTATAGGATGTTAGTGAGGCTTCTTCTGGAGTACTGTGTCCAGTTCCAATTGCCCTGTTATAGGAAGGATATTATTAAACTGGAGATGGTTCAGAAAAGATTTACCAGGATGTTGCTGGGAATGGAGCATTTGAGAAATAAAAATAGACTGGAAAAGCTGGAACTCTTTTCATTAGAACGTAGGAGGTTCGACACGAGGAGTAACTTTTTTACACAGCGAGTGATTCGTGAGTGGAGTCAACAGCCAGAGAAAGTGACAGAATCAGGTACAGTTATAATGTTTAAAAGACATTTGGATAAGTTCCTGAATAGGAAAGGTCTGGAGCAATATGGGCCAAATGCAGGCAAGTGGATCTAGTTCGGTTTCGGAACATGGCATGGACTGGTTGCACCAAAGGGTTTGTTTACATGCTGTATGACTGTATAACTCTATATGATAAATTAAAGAGAGTGAGGACAAAGCAATTGAGCAAGTTAATAATAAGGGAAATGTTAATCAATACAAGACAGGAAGGCATCGGGCATATAAACGTAAGAATCTGCAAGCTAAGAAGATTAAATGTTCGGAACATAGTGAAAACGCAAACTGTATCTTAAGGGCATAATTAACTAAGGAAATTCAGAATAGTATCAATTAAAAGAAGTGTATAATTCCACAATGATTAGTGGGAGGTCAGAAGATTTGACAGAATATGAGAAAGCAGCAAAAAATGATTAAAAAAATTAAAGGAAAATTGGAATATGTCAGGAAGCTAGCTCTGAATATAATAACAGAGAGTAAGAAATCCTGAAGTTTTTTTTAAAAGTCTATGTCTACACCTTGAATAGAAAGCATAAATCTCATTCCTGACAATTCTTCACTGATCATTATTTCCATTCCACATGTTTAATCTATTTAACCCAGCAGGAAACTTAGTTCTGTTAAGACTGAGAAATATCAGAAAGAGAAGAAGGGAAGAGTAATCATAACATAATCAGAGATAAGAGGCTCAAGGAGCTGCAGCCATGAATGAGCATGTGGTGAAGAGAAAGGATCTTCGATGTTAAGAGCATAAGAGCATAAGACATAGGAGTGGAAGTAAGGCCATTTGGCCCATCGAGTCCACTCCGCCATTTAACCATGGCTGATGAGCATTTCAACTCCACTTTCCTGCACTCTCCCCATAGCCCTTGATTCCTTGCGAGATCAAGAATTTATCAGTCTCTGCCTTGAAGACATTTAATGTCCAGGCCTCCACTGCGCTCTGTGGCAATGAATTCCACAGGCCCGCCACTCTCTGGCTAAAGAAATGTCTCCTCATTTCCGTCCTAAATTGACCCCCTCTAATTCTAAGGCTGTGCCCAAGAGTCCTAGTCTCCCCACCTAACGGAAACAACTTCCCAGCGTCCACCCTTTCTAAGCCATGCATTATCTTGTAAGTTTCTATTAGATCTCCCCTCAACCTTCTAAACTCTAATGAATACAATCCCAGGATCCTCAGCTGTTCATCGTATGTTAGGCCTACCATTCCAGGGATCATCCGTGTGAATCTCCTCTGGACACGCTCCAGTGCCAGTATGTCCTTCCTGAGGTGTGGGGCCCAAAATTGGACACAGTATTCTAAATGGGGCCTAACTAGAGCTTTATAAAGTCTCCACTAGAGCTTGTTGTTGAGCAATCTACTGAAACAGCAATAAAAGGCGTTCACAAGAATCAAGAAGCTACCTCCAGCCATGTGATGAGGAGGAAATGCTATGCCAATGTTGGTAAAGGTCATACATACACTGAACATCCTCAGCACAAACTCCTTTCAAACCTTAACTGAAAATATATGCGGCAATTGAGTTTACAGAGAAGCAGGGTCATTTGCCGTGTTCATCATAGACCCAAACAGTCAAGGTGTCCTGTTGGATTTGCAGCCACCTCTGTGTTCCCTATGTAGAAAGGTCATTGAGTACATGCATGTGGAATTCAGAGTTCATGGTATCATATAACCAGGTTCCTGAACAGAAAAACGGTTTCATTCCTTCATTGTCCAGCTTGTTTATTGCCACAGGTAACAATTTCTGCAGGTATGCATCTGCTATTGAGGGAGCTATCAAAACACATTTGCACAACTCCTGACTTCCTCACATGTTGATGTTCCCTACATCATTTCTAGGTTGGGATTGGTAAGGGGTAGCGCACACTACAAGGCTAATGGCCCCTTTGCAAAATCCTTAGACTGATACCAAACAACGTTAACATGCAGAATATGCAATCACCAGAATATCATCATACAGACAATTGTACTTCTGAAGACATGTTTCCATTGCTAATCCACGCAGGAGGTGCACTCTGTTACTTGGTGAACAGAATCTGCAGAAGAGAGATTGTTTGGTGTGCCTTACAAAATGTAATTCAATGATAGGTGAGAATGAGGGCAAGATGGACCATCCTGTTGTCCCCACAGATAAGGAGGAAGGAGTGGGTTGATGAAGATGCTGAGAGGGCCAACGTTGAAGGTGGAGGATGCTGAGAAAGCCAGGCCAGTGATAAGACAAGACAGACAGGAGAGACAGAACCTGAGAACAGATAGGTTTGAGGCTGAATGAATTTGCCGTAACATTTTGCAAACACTCAGAAGTATCAGCTAATTGTGCCACAGAGGCATTTCTACCCTCAAGGGATTTCTTGTTTTATAAATGTTAAACATTAAGATACTTTGACACTGATTATACTGGAACCAATAACCTGATCAGTGTCCTGGTGAGAGTAACAGTATGGAGGTTTGCAAGTGTACATGGGGAATGTATTTGTCTGACTCAAACCTTCAGTTTCAAAGATGTCCACCTATCATTAAGAAGGATAGGGGTTGACCTATGAGGATTGACTGCTAATACTCAAATGTCCAGCCTAACGTCTTCATTTTCAGATATTATGTTCCTTTGAATGGACAAACAGAGACTGAGGACCTCAGTGTTCATTGCACTTTGCACATGATGCATGTCTGAGCATTTGAGAGTAACCATTACTCCACAGGATAGTCTACAAGAGAATCTTGAGACTATAAGCCTGAGTGAAGTGGGGACAAGGTCACTGAATATTTTTAAAGCAGAGGTAGGTAGATGCCAAGGAAGTCCAGAAGAATTGGGAGATATCAGGATCACATTGAATGGAGCAGCAGGCCAAAGGGGCTGAATAGCCAACTTCTGCTCTTAATTCTTATGTTCGCATGTTTGTATTTGCAAAACGAAGGCAAGTCTCCTCTGGCATCCTGGTCAATATTTATTCCTCAAAAACATCTAAAACAAACTATCTAGTCATTGATTTTAATGTATGCAAACTAGCTACCACATCACATTATCTACCTATCTATCTATCTATATATCTATCCATCTATCTATCTACCTATCTATCTATCTATCTATCTATCTGTCTATCTATCTATTTTAGGTTTTGGTTCATGATACAGCTGTGCAGACCAGGCAAATTTTGTGGTTTGTTGAACCCACCCAGAGAAAAGGTTCCCCAAATGGCATCATCTTTACTCCGGGGAGTGGGGTGGGATGGAATCAAACTGTTGCTGCTGGGTTCAGGTTCGAGGCAGCCACAGGGGCTGTTCAATGACAAGACAATTGTTTAAAAGAAATACACTTGCTCTCTCGAATTTTGTCACTAATTATTTTGTTAAATCTAAGGTCTCTTGCCCTCACGGCTCACCCCGCATCCACTTCCCATGCCCTTAAATTTCAACACATGCCCCCAATCACCCAAGGCCACTTATGGCCCCTGTGTCACATTACAGCCAATACACGCCCACTTTCATCTGAAAGCCTTCTCAAAGCTGCTGTACCAACTTAGTGAAAATGCATGACCCTACCCATCCAAATGGCCTCTTGTTTCCTCAATGCCAATTTAATATATACAATGGACGGACTTTGGAATCCATGTTGAAGTTAATTAAACTAATGATCTAAATTCTGTGACACTTTAAGTATTGTACTGTTAGGCTGAAAGAGCCCTAAGGACTTTTTTTAAATGAATGCAAGAAGACATAAGAGCTTCAATACATAGCAAATTTATTAGCTTAGTCTGCTTGTTATATGTACATATAACTAACTAATGAGTGAATCTATTCAATTAACCTACTTTATATACAAACTAACGAGGCCCATTGCATTTCTATGGTTCTGTCCATCCTTTTGGATACACTATTGAGTACCCATGATGCATCAAAAATCCAGACATGGATTTTAGTTTTCTTTCAGCTCGGTCTTAAACTGGTTGTATTAGAGACAATTACCCAACATATATCACCCAGGTACTATTTATCATGATAGGTAATTCAAGTGATATTTCTCATTGCCTTTGAATTGTGCTAAAATTGTTTTTAGTTTCAATTCTCTGAGCAAACAGTAATGGTACAAAATATTGTCTGAAAGGACATCATCGAGTCACAGCATCATAGGGATGTACAGCACAGGAACAGGCCCTTCGGTCCAACTCGCCCATGCTGACTAGATGTCCTATATAAATCTAGTCCTATTTGCCAGCATTTGGCCCCATATCCCTTCAAACCCTTCCTATTCATGTACCCATCCAGATGTCTTTTAAATGTTATTGTACCAGCCTCCTCCACCTCTTTTGGCAGCTCATTCCATACAAGCACCACCTTCTGCGTGAAAAAGTTGCCACTTAAGTCCCTTTTAAATCTTTCCCTTCTCACCTTAAACCTATGCCCTCTAGTTTTAGACTCCCCCAACCCGGGGAAAAGACCTTGTCTATTTACCCTATCCATGGCCCTCATGATTTAATAAAACTCACTCTATTTCAGTATGATCAACATAATTTGTTTATGTTTTTGATTTAATTTTTCTTCATTCTTAACTCTATATGACATTTTTCACAGGTGTCTCCATGGAATATCACTTCTGAAAACAAAGTTAGAGACAGACTTCAATAAGCTTCCTATTTACTCTATAATGTTTGAATTGCATTTATTAAGGTACCTTACAAGCTTCCCAACTCCAGGCAAGCCACGGACACCATGAGCAATGATCCACAATAACTTGCAGTTATATAGGACCTTCAGTGCAACATGTCTGAAGAGATTTCACAGAAGAATTATCCAGCAATATTTCATTCAACGTTTGGGTGAAGGCAGTGTTTCTGAAGAGTTCAGAAAGGTACAGAGGTGGAAAGGTGCACAGATTATCGAGCCTAGTTTGAAGGAATAACATCCAATCTGCGTGAATGACAAGAGTATGGCACAGGAGGCTAGAATTAGAGACAAACAGAGTTCTCTGCAGGTTTGGGGGATGTACGAGGTTACAGAGGTTTGGAGGAGAGAGGTCCTAGGTCATCTGAACCTTGGATGATAATTTTAAAATCAAAGCACCCCTAGAATTAAACTACTGTGTGAGTGTTTCTCCCAAATGAAGTGGTCCAGTATGAATTAGGATATCCAGGTTCTTGTTCTAACTAGAAAAGTCCAGTTGAATATGGGAGGCAATGGCCTAGTGGTGTTATCACAAGACTATTTATTCAAAAAAGTCAGCTAATGTTCTGGAGATCTAGGAATTTGAATTCATTTTTAAAACAAACCTGGAATTAAGAACAAACGCTGGAGCCACAATTATTTACAAAGTATATTTCGATTTGGATAGTGAGAGAGATATACTGTAGCCAACTTTGCAGATGACACAAATATAAAAAAGGAGAGGATGAATCTGTAAAGGGAAATAAATAGGTTATGTGAGTGGGCAAAAACAGGAATATAATGTGGAGAAATGTGAGGTTATGCTAGATTAGCTGCATATTATTTAAATGGAAAAATACTTCAGAAAGCTACAGAACATAGGGATTTGGGAGTCTTTATGTTTGAATCACAAAAGCTAACATCCAAGTTCAGCAATTATGGAATGTCGGGCATTTATTTCAAAGAGAATGGTGCTTAAACGTTGGGAATTATTACTAAAATTACACAAGGAGTTAGTTAGACCATAGCTGGTATATTGTGAAGAATTGTGAACTTCTTATCAAAATAACGATATACTGCCATTGGAGGCAGTCCAGAAAAGGTTCACTAAGTTGATCCTGGGTGTGGAGGCACCATCTTCAAAGAAGAAGTTGAGTTGATTGAGACTATATTTGTTGGAAAGAGGAAAGGTAACCTTATTGGAACATGCAAGATTCTTAGGAGCTTAACATTGTAGAACCTCAGAATAAGGGGTTGCCCATTTAAAACAGAATTTAGGAGGATTTGTTTTTCTTTCAGAGAGTAGGGAAACTGTGAAGCTCCTTACTGAAGAGGACTGTACAGGGTCGGTTGTTAAATTTATTCAAAGCTGAGACAGACAGATTTCTAATCTGTAAGAGAATCGAGGTTTATGAGGGAAAGACAGGAAAGTGGAGTTGATTGACTGGTTGATTGGTTTATTGCCTTGTGTACCTAAGTGCAGTGAAAAGCTTTGTTTATGATCAGTACAGGCAAATCATAGTAAGCAAGTACATACAGATCATAGGGTGTAAATACTAGACAGAGACATACAATTGTGCGAGGCAAGATCAACATTGGCAAGATCAACATTACTCAAAGTTAGAGAATCCATCCAGCAGTCTAATAACAGCAGGGAAGAAGCTGTTCTTAAAATTGTTGGTGCATGTGTTCAAGCTTCTGTATCTTCTGCCTGACAGAAGAGGTTGTAGGACAGCGTTGCTGGGGTGCGATGGGTCTTTGATAGTGTTGAGCCTTTTCACAGTAACAGACCATGTAAATAGAGTCCATGGATGGAAGGTTGTTCCCACGATGGTCTGGGCTGTGCACACCACCTTCTGTAGTTTCTTACAGTCCTGGACAGAGCAGTTGCCATATCAGGCCGTCATGCACTCAGATAGAATGCTTTCTGTGGTGCATCTGTAAAAGTTGGTGTGGAATCGTGCGGACTTGCCAAATTTCCTGAGCTGCTTGAGGAAGAAGAGGCGTTGTTGTGCCTTCTTGACCGTTGCATCTACTTGGGAAGTCCAGGGCAGGTTGTCGGTTATCGTCACCCCTAGGAACTTGACGGTCTCCATCCTCTCAACCTCAGTTCCATTGGTTTAGATGGGGGCATGTTCACCTCCCCTCTTTCTGACTTGTCGTGGTTTGAAATCCATCCTACCATGGTGGTGTTGTCAGAAAACTTGTAGGTGGTGTATTTTCAGAATTTGGCAACACAGTTGTGGGTGTGCAGAGAATACAGTAGGGGACTGACAATGCATCCTTGGGGGGCTCTGGTATTCAGTGTTATTGTGGAGGAGGTGCGGTTGTATATCTTCACTGATTGCGGCCTGTGTGTCAAAAAGCCAAGGATCCGGTTGCAGATGGCAAAGCTGAGGATGATCCAATCAGCCACGATCTAATTGAATGCCAGAACAGGCTCAATAGGCTGAATAGCCAACTTCTGCTCCTATGTCTTATGGTATTTTGGTCTGATTGAGCACCATGTAAAAATTGGCATGAAAAGCCAGAAGTGTGAGGGTTCTTTTTTCTCAATAGGAGGAATGAAGTGGTTAATGGGAACAAGGGTCAATGAAGAGTGAGAGTGAAACTTCTTATGTGTCCATTGTTGTGGACCAGTTCAGAATCCCCCAAAATATTCTAAGAAGGTGGCCTGGACAGTAACTTTTTCTTATGTTAAAGGCAAATGTAAATTGTCTGTTCCTGATACTATTTGACTACTCAACATTAAACAAAACACAATTTATTTAAGCACTGTAGTTACAATACAACCAAAGAAAAAGGAATTTAAAATAACTTAACTCTATTGGAAACATAACAGAATAATAGATACAGTAACTATTACTAATTAACTGTTCCAATATAGTAACATCCCTTAAACACACCCCTTGGCAAATAAGGAAAATTCAGACTCAGATTCTTACATGCAGTTCTCCAATCCAGGAGGAAAATACATCAAGAGAAGGTTTAGAGAGAGCAGCAGCCAAGAGACATTCGCTGAAGTTTCCAGCGCTTTTGAGACACCAATACATTCTACTTAAAGCTGTACCTAAAAACTATACAAAAAATTTGAAAGACTGGTCTGAGAGGGCTAGCTGCATCCAGGCTGCTTCCACTGTTCCAACTTAAAAATAAAACCCAAGGCCTCACAAGTTGTTTACACAAGTGGTCTTCAATAGCCAGCTCTGCAACTCTCCTTACAACCTCTCTTCAAAAAAAAGGACAAAATAACCTTTAAAAGCCACAGGATCATCATACTGTCCTTTGGTTAAGTTGATATTGATTAAGTTGATGGTTAAGTTGAAACTGCTTTTTTTTTATACATTCTTTCACACGATGTGCTCATCATTGGCTAGGTCACTATTTGTTACCCATCCCTATTGAACTACCCATCCCTATAATGTGGCGGTCAGTTATCTTCTTGAACTGCATCAGTCCATTTGTGCATCTAAACACTGAGTGCCATTAAAAAGGAAATTGCTACAAAGCAGTGTCATCACACGCAGTTCAAAATAAGCCTCAGACTATGGCATTCCTCCTCAGAGAGAGGGGTTTTGCTGAAATTATCCTGAACGAATGACCTGTATTGTTAATTGCTTCCCGACGAAACATTTGAGCTCTGCACAGGGACCAGCGATCTCCTGATATAGACGAGAGCACATCAGTAATCTGGAACTTCCATTCCCTGCTCCTCTTCCTCTGATAAACTGTCGAACCAACTTTGATTCACTTTCTTCAAGGCCCACACTTCTCTGAAGGACCATGTTATGGAGAGCACAGCAGATTTTCACAGAGTGTAAGAGCCTTGTGGGAGTGAATTGTGGAAGAGAATTCCTCCTATGCTGCATGTCTGTGCAGTCAGTCACGGTCCATCAAGTGCCACACACTTAATTATTACAGATGTGCTCATCCTAATGGCTAATGAAGTTCACTGTCACTCTTGCCCAAGAGCAAAGACCTGGTAAACTCCCCTACAATAGCAAATTAACGGATGCAAGTCAAGCCTGACGTGATTAATCAGGTGGAATTAACAGCCAGAAGCATTTGTCAGTTGCTAGAACACAATGCTATGTCTGTTTTTCTCTTTCCTGAGGCTTGCTCACCAAGTTTTCCACTTGGCAATTTTCTCCAACCTACCACCTCTCATTGTTTCACGCCTGACTCTCCCGCTCCCTGCTTCTCTCCCTGATTCTGCTAGCCCATCTCACTCTCTGAATCACAGTCCCCACTCCCATTTCCCCTGGCTGACCCACTCATGAGCAAGTGATAAGCCAAGCAAGTCAGGAGCGATAACAGATTGAAAGCTAGAAGTAGAGAACTGGAGATACATTGAAAGAGTTATTCATTTATTAACAGTAAGTTAAAAGTTGCTAATTTCTAAAGGCCTGTAATTAAGAATTAGTTACAAGATTTTGGGGCTGGTTAAAACTAGTGGTTCAGCAATTGTTTCAGCTAATATTGTACAAATATTCTAGGAAAATTGATCCCAAGGATGTTTAACCCCTGAAAAATACAAGAAAATTTCTAGGGAATTTGTAAATTCCATGTCAAGATCTCTCAATGATAATGCAATTCCAAGTTCCAAATACTACCCTTCCCTAATTCAGTGCAGTTAGTATTGTGAGAGACAACTTTAGAAATGGTGAATTGGTTATTCTTTCTTAGTTCATAGATTTTTCATCTGAAGTAAAGGTCCTCGTGGAGTAACAATGTCTCCCAAAACTACCTCAAACAGTCACTATGTCTATCAGGATTTCATTCTCGATTCAACTCAACACTCTCTTCCCGAGCTCCCAATTGTAGACTTGCCCCTTCCATAGTGAGGGAGCTGACAGAGACAGTTACTTGTATTTTGCACTCAAGAAAGCAAATGCACTCTGCATGAATCGGAAACTTTGCAGCTGTCCGTGGTGTCAGCAATTTATACCTCCACGCAAACGGCCAAGGAGACACAGCAGCAGCTGGCAGGTATGTGGGAGTGGTTGGCTCTCTGTTGTGGACCAGACTAAACCAGACAAAGTGTGACAAGGAGATACCCTAGGCCCTAACTTTTTTTTTACTTTAAAGGCAAGTGTCAGGCTATGCATTCCAGATGAAACTTGATCGGTCAAAGTACCAGGCTTGAAGCAAAACACATTTCATTCATACACTATGGTTAAAATACAGAAAAAAATAAAAATAGAAAAGAAAAATTGACTTAACTGTAACATTATCGAAATATTTAACAAAATAAGAAACTGATCATTAATTGCTCCAATTTGGTAACATCCTTTAAGCACACCCTTCTTAGAGGTAAATTCAGTAAAATAGATTGTCTCCCATGCAATTTTAGCAGCAGGAAGAGAACTCCAGCTTTTAGCTGTAACAGAGAGAGGAATAAGAGCTTCCACATCCAGCTTCAAGACTCCAGCAACTGCAGAAAGCCAGAATGAAAAATCCTGGTTCTGTGGGAGCTTGACCACAGCCATTCAGCCTGTTTCTATTGTCTCAACTTTAAAAAAAAAATGCCTCACAAACGTTCACTTTATTGGTTTGGAACAGACTGCCCATCTCCTCTGTCTGAACCTCTCTTCATCAAAAGAAAACTTTGACAAAATTCACCTCTTAAAGCCATAGTGTCATCACTCCTCTTAGGCCAGAGGTTGCAGGACTGCTGATATGCCATGCGGGATCCAGCTGCCCCAAGCATGTGATCATCAGACTGTCTCCATGGAGAGCCAGATCCAGCATTCTTAGAAATTTATGAGGACTTGCACTCCATCACTTTGGATATTGAGCCTCAGGACCAAAGGCACAGTGACAAATAGACCTTGTGCTCACTTCCAATGTCCCTTCTTCATAATCAGATCAGACTGTTCCAGTGGGCACACAGTTGGAGGAGAAACTGCATGGTGCCCGCAGAAGTCACCTCTTGGGACACACCAGAGTTGGTTGGGCCTTTCTTCTCCAACTTACCTGGCACTCTTAACCCTGTTGGAGTATGCCATGAAGGACAAGGACATGTGTGGCATGTCATGTCACTGCAAAGATCCAAGGCCCACTGGAGGGTGATATCCCTCCACCTAAGCTGTAGGCTGCAGGACTATGCTGAGGCATAGTGGTAGGGAATATAAAAAAAAGGAAATTGTCTTTTTAGTGGCACATTACTGGCATGGGTATCATTTCTCTGTATGCTTAGGATCATATTTCTAAATAAAGGTGAACTGTTTGGCAGAATCTGTTTGTTTCAATCTCTGTCTCACTGATAGTTCAACTGTGAGACCATGAAGACAACCATTCTGATCACTACATGAGGTACCATGGACCAATGTGAGACCTGAAGCAGCTACTGCACTCTACTTTAACAATATGTAACTCGCAGTAACTAGACATCATCCCTGTGAGTGGGCAAACATTGCCATTTTATCTCAAACCTCAATGGGCAGAGGGTGTGCATGTGCAGAAAGTGGTTCGGAGTATTTGGGGAACGAGGTGTATTGAACATAGTTTTCCAATACATAGAGTCACCAGGGCTTGGCAGACCACAGGTGTGCCTCCTCTACATTACAAGTGACTGTGTGTAATGTGGTTGCCCTTTGAAGGGGTCTCAATAGAATGGATTCTGAAGCCCCTTTCTTTCAGATTGATGCACTTATCCTGCCTACAGCAGGTGTAGTGGAAGCAATATTCATTTCTATTACACAGTTATTTGCAGCATACTGGAAGGTAGCCACAGTTGCTATTCTGATAGTGAGTTCAAGGCTTCACCTCTCTACATGCGTGCGTTCTGAGACCTCCACATTCCCTTCCTCATAGTCTTCCCAGGGAGGTCCAGAGGCAAAGCGCCTAGTTTCCATCTAACCCATCCATATGAATCTTTACCTGTCCACTTTTCTTTCCTCCAATCCCAGGCATATGTGGTGAACTGTGGTTGTTCACTTCCTCCATCTTGGAATCCGTGTTCCTGTTTACATGTAATGACCCTAGCTTCCACATGATTCCTTTCCCACCTATGGATCTAATAGCTATCCTTTTTACATGATATGGATGTGCCACTGTTGGACTGGGGTGGACAAAGTCAGAAATCACATGACACCAGGTTATAGTCCAACAGGTTTATTTGAAAACACAAACTTTCTGAGCATTGCTCCTTCTTCAGGTGTTATTAAGAGAGATAGTATCAGACACAGAATTTATAAGTAAAAGATCAGAGGTTTACATCATTGATGAGGATGTACTAAATAAACCTAAGATGCTGTTAAATCTTTAATCAGTCAGAAGGTTTTAACTGATTAATATGTATATGTGAATTCCCAAATTCCTTTCAAGTCATGGTCCTGAGAGAACTAAAGGTTTTATCGATGTAAAGAATATGGAATCACTGAAATAACTCCATAGTGATAACAACAGGTTTCATCCCACCATCAGACTTACCATGGACTGCTCTTTAGAATCAGTCTCATTCTTGGACACATGCATCTCCATCAAGGAAACACACCTCAGCACATCACTCTACCGCAAACCTATGGATAACCTCACAATGCTGCACTTCTCCAGGAATGTTCCCTTCCAGTCGGGGAATGCTTCAGTGAACAAGGCTATTCGGCCTTGGATCTTCGGGTAAACATACTCCAAGGCAGATTTCGGGATACACAACAATGCTGAGCAGAAGTTCGGTACTCATGAAGATGGCGTCAACCGGGATCTTGAGCTCATTTCACACTACAGGTGACCCCACCACACTATATTCTCTCTCTCTCACACACACACACACACACACACACACACACACACACACACACACACACACACACTCTCTCTCTCTCTCACACACACACACACACTCTCTCTCTGTCTCTCTCTCTCTCACACACACACACACACACACACACTCTCTCTCACCCACACACACATGCGCACACACACAAACCTATGAGGTGAATTTGTATTTGCAGACACATTTCATATTGTTCAGAAAGCACACAATCTATGCACAGTCAGTCAATATGGTGTTTTATAAATCCGTACTTTAGACATAAAACCACTTTGACTCCAAACTAAAAGACAAACAGATTCTAAACGAGGCCTCACACCTAACATGCATTGTCTGACCTAAAATGTTATCTCTTCTTTACACTGATAAAGCCTTTAGTTCTCTTAGGACCATGGCTTCAAAGAAATTCAGGAAGTTACATAGACATATTAATCAATTAAAATCTTCTAACTGATTAAAAACTTAACAGCATCTTATGTTGGCTTAGTACATCCTCATCAATGATGCGAACCTTTGATTTTTTTTACCTATAAGTTCTGTGTCTGATTTGACCTCTCTCACTAACACCTGAAGAAGGACTGAGGCTCTGAAAGCTCATGTTTTCAAACAAACCTGTTGGACTATAACCTGGTGTCATATGATTTCTTATTTTACCCCTTTCACAAATTGAGTTGCACCCCATCAACATTACCATCTACGTTGCAACTCACTATTCTTTTCCCCCGTCCCTCAATTAGATTGCCTAGCATCATGAAGTCACAGGTTATTTCGCACAGAAGAGGCCACTTGGCCCATTGAGTTTGTGTTGACCAATCTACATTCGCCCCACTTTCCAACCCTTGGCACATAGTTGTAAATGTTATGACACTTCGAGTCGTCATCCAAATGCCTTTTAAAAGTTGCGAGGTTTCCTGCCTTTACTACCCACTGAAGCAGCACATTCCCCATTCCCACTGCTCTCTGAATGAAAAATAAATTTCCTCAAATCTCCTCTAAGCCTCCTGCCATTTGCCTTAAAATTATGCCGCCTCACACAACACTGCCCCCATCATAATCCTCCCTTGCTTTCAATGGATTGATGTCTTGGACTGTTTCTGGCCCACCATCTTGATCGATAGTGAAGGATGACCTGGACTGCTAACTGAACAGTTCATCGACCAATTTCTGTGCAGCTCCCCAGGTGACTTCACATGACTCTTCCAACTGGCTGTAACAGAGCCATAAGACTGACCATGATGGTCTCTTTGAAATGTAAGGGATGTGGATGTCTCGTGTGATACTCCAAGATTTCTCATCATAGCCCACACCATCAAAGGTTCTATGAAATCCTGCCCCTGGAACTATCTCAAAAGTTTTCCACAAACTCCTCATCCAGGTTATTACTAACAATCTGACTTTTACATTTGTATCTGGATTATTGCCATTCTTTTAATACAGTTATCCAATATTTCTTCCTATATACGTTGTTAAATATTGTGTTATTGTGAGAGGCCCTCTCGGATATTCCCTCGGGCATCTTCTTTTCTCTACTATTCCTCATCTACACTTGAATATATTCTGCATCCCAAGCTCGCGAGCCAATGTCATCATTATCTACTGAATAAAAGCATCCCTTGCACAACCCTAAATGCAAAAACAGCGCCACCCCACTACCTTTACTTGACTTCCCATTCTTCTTGAATATCATGCGCCCTCAATATTCTGAAACCAATCTGATTGCCCAAAATAACATATATCCCTCGATATTCCGAACCCAATCCTTAGTGTCCTGCGGCCATGTCTCTGTAACTGCCTCCAGATTGTGTGCTATGAACCTGTTTACTTTGTTATGAATGCTACATGCACTCAAATGTGGAGCCTTAATTTAGTCTGGTTGGTATTTTTGCAACAATTAGTTTTGCTTGTGGGTGTGTTCCTAGATTTTTTTGTGTCTGCCCTGTCCTGTCTTTCTCTGACCCTGGAGGGTAACTAAATATGCATAAAGAATCCTCAAAGTTATGAGAACAAAAGCAACTATTGTAACTGCTAAAAAAAGAGTTTTTAACCTCCCATTGACACAGGTAGGCTGCTTTCTTAATTTTAAAAAGGCTGAATATTCAAATAGTTTCACAGGCTGGTGGCCCAGTGATTAGCACAGATGCCTCACAGTGCCAGGCCCTAGGTTTAATTCCACCCTTGGGTGACTGTCTCTGAAAACCACAGAATCCCTACAGTGTGGAAACAGGCCATTCATCCCAACAAGTCCCCACCGTCCCTCCAAAAAGCATCCTACCCAGACCCATTCCCCATGTCTAACCCACCTAACCTAAATATTCCTGGACACTATGGGCAATTTAGCATGGCCAATCCACCTACTCTGCACATGTTTGCACTGAGAGAGGAAACCAGACCAACTGGAGGAAACCCACGTGGACACAGGGAGAACGTGCCACACAGACAGTCGCCTGAGGGTGGGATAGAACCTGGGTCCCTGGTACCGTGTGGCAGAAGTTCTACCCACAGAGCCACCATGCCACCCACTGCGGTGTTTGCACAATCCCCCCCATGTCTACATGGGTTTCTTTCAGGTGCTCTGGTTTCGTCCCATAGTCCAAAGATGCGCAGGTTAGTTGGATTGGTCAAGGGGAATGCGGGGCTACAGGGATAGGTAAGGGGATGGATCTGGGTAAGATGCTCTTCAGAGGGTCAGTGCAGACATGATGGGCCGAATGGCCTGCTTCCATATTGCAGGGGTTCTGTGATTATCAAGCTTGATAGTGCTATATCCACACTTCAAGAGCATTTATACCAACTGTGAAAGCCCACAAATCCAACACTGCCACTTAAGGTCTTGCTCGAGCAAGAATTGCATGTGTTTGAACTCAGAGCTCATTAAAATGGACCTGCTCGGTTTGGTTTCCCTCTCATGAATTACAATAATATTTTTCCACCAAGTAGCAAAAATAGGACCTGTTATAAATATGGAGGGGACTTCAATTTCCAACTTTATTCATCCTTTTGGGGAAGTTTGCAGTCTCCATGACTCGAAGAAAATCCCGGCCATTGTGTCCCTCTGACCTTCTCCTTCCAGTTCACAGCAGCCAACCTCTCCTCAAATTCATAAGGACACTTCACTTCTCCCTAAGTTTGCTAATTTTTGAAGAAATTTCTCAGTGATTTCCCGTACTATTCATAACTGCTTTTCTGCGGAGGTACCAATGTTGGACTGGGGTTGGCAAAGTCAGAAGTCACAGGGCATCAGGTTATAGTCCGACCTGTTTATCTGAATTCACAAGCTTTCAGAGTCTCACTCCTTTGTCAAATGAAGTCCTGATGAAGGAGCAGCACTCAGAAAGCTTGTGATTTCAAATGAACCTTTTGGACTCTAACCTGGTGTCCTGTGACTTCTGACTTTGGGGATAGCAGGAACTGCAGATGCTGGAGAATCTGAGATAACAAGGTGTAGAGCCGGATGAACACAGCAGGCCAAGCAGCATCAGAGGAGCAGGAAGGCTGATGTTTCGGGCCTAGACTTCTGACTTTGACTACTTTAAGGTAAGAAAACGCTCAATATACTGAAAACTAAATTTTACCGTTTCCACATCTGGTATCAATTCTCAGAGAAACATTATAGCTCTCCAGCTTTTTCAATTGTGATTTTATCAAATCAAAACAAAAGATCTTTGCACTGTTTTGAACCATTGCTACCAGTTTAACTTATTTTCTTTCAAATGTCCAAAGTACAAGCTATATGAACATACAAACTAACAGCAGGAGTCCTTTTTATGGCCTCTTTATTATTCTCCTCCACTATTCAATAATTTCATAGCTGAACCGACTCTGGCTGTAGGTTCATATTTCATCTTCTCCAATCATCTCTGACTCCCTTGTTCGTCAAGACTCCATTCACCTCAGCCTTAAAAAATATTCAATGATTTTGCCTTCACCATTCTCTGGAGATGAGAGTTTTAAAGATTTCTGACCCTCTGGAAGAAAAAAAAAACTCATCATCTTCAGCTTAAAGAGAAGACCATTTATTTTTAAACTAGACCATTTCCCATATTCAGGGTGCAATCATTTCTAAATTTAAAACATAGAGGTCTGAAGATCAAAACCACCATAGCAAATTAAAATTGAATTCGGTCAACCACAATAAATATGTAATAGTTCATCACTAGCAGCCAACTCAGGGACCTCAGCTTTCGATGGGATCTAACAATGTAGCAAACAATGCAAGGCTGGAAAGGACAGTCAGGTTTATTATTTATTATTGTCATTACAGTATAAAGCCTTAAAATGTGTAGGGTCTAAACTCTCCTCAATGGTCTTGTTATGAAGTCCCTGTCTTTGTTGCCAGCTGAGATTTAGACAGGTTTTAGATCATGGCTTGCTCATGACTGGATGGGCTTTCTATTCACAGCATGTATACGGACACAACCTCTCAAAGGTCCACCAGATATTTTTTGCCTCTCATTGCAGCTGCAGCAGATTCTATGTTGCCGACAATTCCAGCGGCTCATTATCAACCAAGGACTCAACCTGGCCCTGGCCTCCCACAGTCCTCTAGTAATTATTGGTCTTCTTTGTCACAGCAGGTACAACTAATAGAAGCACCCTCAATTAACTCTACCTCTGAGAATAACTATAACTCCGAGTAGTTTTAAAGTGAATTCTTGAGGGCTGTGGCATGTCTTTGTGTCATTGTCAAGAAAAGCTATGAAGCTTCAAGGTCTTGCAATGTGTATGAGCAAACTTGGAATAAAAAGTAAAACTCAGTTCACAGAATATGTAAATATAAACTTTAACATTAAGACATGTTATGGACTGGACCAGACGACATCAAACTATATTAAGAAAATAGCCTAGACCCTTTTTTTCCTTATATTGAAGGTACGTGTATGGTATAACATTCTAGATGCAATTCTATTGGTCAAACTACCAGATTTGAAGCAAAACACACTTTATTCATACCCTCTAGCTAAAGTACAACAGAAGAAGAAATTGGAATAACAACTCTACTGGAAAACTTGGCAAAATAATAGATTATTAATTGCTACTAAATAACTGTTCCAATCTAATAACATTCCTTGTTAATAATAATAATAATAAATAATAACCCTTGGCAAAAGGCAAATTCAGAAAACAGATTGTGTCACATGTAACTCCAGCAGAAGGAAGCGATCCCCCAGCTTTTAGCTGTAACTGGGACAGAATAAATAACTTCCACTTCTTCAAGACCTCATCAGCAACAGCTACTGAAAAACTAAGAAACTAAAAACCCTGGTTCTGTGAGAGCTTTTTCACACCCATTCAGGCTGCTTGTATTTTTCTAAATTTAAAAAGAAACCACAAGACCCATATGCTGTTTACTTTGTTGGCTTTCCAAATGGACAACTTGTCACATCTGTCTTAAAACCTCTCTTTAAAAAATACCAGGAAATAACCTCTTTAAGCCATAGTACTGTCACAGACCACAATGCTTGTTTTGATTAAGTCTTTTTACCTGTACAGTGAAGTTTTATTTTAATATGAAAAACACAGCGTCTTGTGGTACAGTTGTGTCAGCTAATTACAGGCTGATTGGATATCTCATTAAATGTTAACGGCCCCTATCAGGATTAGAACAATAGACACAAAATACCGGCTCAAAGCCTCTGTCATTTTCTTGTCTCCCATTATTAATTCTTAACAGCAATATTAATTATATCTATTACCTCATTGAAGAATTCAGTCAAGCTAGACCTGATCTGCTTTTAACAAATCTATGCTTGATCTATTTAATTAACCTAAGCCTTTCCTAATAATATGCCAGATAGGGATTCTCAATAATATCCTCACACCAATGTTAGGTTGATTGGCTTGGAGTTTCATAGTTATCTTTTTTTTCCTTTCTTGAACAGTGACAGAAAAGAAGTAACCTGTGGTTTCCCAACAAATGATAGTGTGATAACAATTGTTTCAAAATATGAGTGAGCTGTAAGATGCATCAATCTTGCTGAAGTACCAATGACATATTACACTGCATTCAACAACAGATTTATTATTCTTGTCGTTTTCAATTTTGTCAACATAACTTCAAACTTTAAGCAAAAGAATGCAGTTCAACGTGTGGTATGTAAATCTTTTAAAGCAGAAACATCCCTTAGATAATTTATAATCCACCCTCATGGATGATGCAAATCACAGTTGAACCTCGGAATAAACATGTGGTTCTTCTTTGTAAGGTTGGAATGAAGGTGAGGTAGGAAAGGTGAAGGAAAAGGAAGACCCATGGCTTTGAGTAATCGCATCAAACATTCCTAAAGAGCAAGTAGAAAGCTTGAAACATGTTACCAACTAATGAGCTCTTTGACAAAGTCACGATGCAGAGCAATGAACAGGAAACTGCCAGTTTTGAGAGTGTTCAAGGCATCCAAATTACCATGAAATTTGATGGTAGTCTGATGGTAGGCAATCATACGGAGATATTATTTCGGGAAATTCTGGAATTTCTTAATAAGGAGGCAATAACAGGACATTTAGAAAAGCATAATGTAATCAAACAGAGTCAATATAATTTTATGAAAGGCAAATCATATTTGATAAATATACCAGAATTCTTAGAGGACGTAATGAGCTGAATGGATAAAGAGGAACCAATAGATTAATTTCAAAAATGTATTTGATGAGGTGTTACATAAAAGTCGAAATGCATAAGAAAAGAGCTTACGGTGCTAGTGTTAATATAATATTATGGCTAGAGGATTGGCCAACAAGTAGAAAGTAGAGAGCCAGGATAAAGAAGTCATTTGCAGGTTCACAATATTTAAATGGTGTAGTGGTGGTGGTGGGGTGGTGGGAGCAATGTGGGAGCAATGCTGGTGTCTCAATTATTTATAATCTACATTGTTGACCTGGATGAAGGAACTGAGTATTGTAACCAAAATCTTTGATGCTGCAAAGATGAGTGGAGTAGCAAGCTGTGACGAAGATTAAAGCATATGAAAATGTATGTATGCAAGGTAAACATGTGGGGCAAAATTGAAAAAGGATGCATGATTTGGAAAAATATGATGTTACCCACTGGAGGGATGAATAAAAAAGCTGTCGGCCTGAACTTGGTATTTTTTGGCAAGGTCTGAGTAGAGTTTTAGGGAGATACAAAGTCTAACAAGTTCTCTTGCTAGATTTAACAAATCTTACCAACATCTGGGGACACAGTTAGTTCAGTTGGCTGGGTGGCCTGTTTCCGCTACAGAGTGATGCCTATATACTGTGGGTTCAAGTCCTTCACTAGCACAAAGGACTCTCTGTCACCTGAGGCATGGTGACCCTCAGGTTAAACCACTGCCAGTAATCTCTCACTAGTGAGACAGCAGCCCTTTCCCTTTAATTACTTTATTTTTACCTTTTGAAGCAAAAGTCACATGCAGGCAAGCAATCAGACAAATGCAATCATGAGCCTTTATTTACAGAAAGCTAAAGGAAAGACAAACAAAACCATTAGAGGCTGAAGGTTACTCTGACAATGCAAACCAGATTTTGGCATCACGACCAAAGAAAACTTTATGGTTCACTATTATCTGTGGCCGCGGCTGTCATTGATTGGAAGTGGTTGTTAAATGTGGGTTGTAGTATCTGACACAGTTGAAATCTGTCATGCACTCAGTAGATTTGACCTCCTCAAAGTACTTGTCCTTCTCCTGGGAAGACTGCTCTCACTTCCTACAGTTCTTCAGCATCCAGCACCTTACCTCACTGCCTTCTCCAATGTTGCAGAGCACAGCATACCAGAATGATGCAGCACACTTTATCGAGGCTACATTAGAAGCGTGGTCTAGACCAATCCAAGCAGCAGAACCACATCTTCCATAGCCCATCCCTATCTGCAGCCTGGTTAAAGTGTGGAAAGCTTTGTATCTGCACTCTGCATCAGTTGCACAATGGTATCATCAGCTATGATCACAGTAGAAAGCCCTTGTTGTCCACTAACCAGCCTCATAAGGCACAGTGGAGAGGGCCCAGAAGAAGAGGACTTTTTAGGGCACAGGACAGAACTTCACAGCCATTGCTCTCTTACCATCTCTCCTGCTACACCTGGTGGTTTTCAGCTTGGCCTTATTTACTGCTCATCCAGATTAAAAGGTGCTGTATCAATATGTCCATGACCAAACACCTCTATCCTCCTGATGACCCATATAAAGTTGTCAGAAAAGATGATGTCACGTTGAACTGACCTTTTGGCTGACAACCATTTTTGTAGACTTTTTGATAAGGCCACAGGCTACAACTATAAGGAGGTTTTGATAAACTTCTATAAAACTATACTTAGATATCAGCTGAAGTTTTGTGCACTGTTCTGAATGCATATATTGCAAATTTCAGGGACGATGCACTAGGCAGAGTGCAGAAGAAGTTTACAAGAACTATACTAGCGATGAGAAACCTTAGTTTTGAAGACAGATTGGCGAAGTTGAAACTGTTTCTATTGGAGAGGAGAAGGCCAGCTGGAAACGCAATTAAAATTTTCAAAATCACGAGGGGTATGAATAGAATGGATTACAAGAAATTGTTCTCACTCATGGAAGGATTGAGAACAAGAGGGTACAGATTCAAAGCAATCTGCAAAGTAATCAAACTTGATGTAAAAAAATGTTATTTTCACGTAGTGAATAGTTTGGATCTGGAATGCACTTCGTGGAAGTAGAGGTAGGTCCAAATGAGGCATTCGATACAGGATTAGAAGTTTATTGGCGTGGTAACAAAGTGCACAGTTTCACGGAAAAGACCAGAGTATGGCACTTTGTCATAATGCTCATTTGGAGAGACAGTGCAGACACAATGAGTTAAATACCTCCTTCTGCACTATAATAATTCTGTAATTCTGTGATTTTGTGTCCTCAGGGAATATTTAGAATAAATATTGATCAAGGAATTGTCTGGTGCTGACGAAGTGCCCAGCAATTTCCTTATGTATTTCATATGCCCTTCTCATAGATGTAGAGTGAGGAGAATGAAATGGTGCATGTCTCTTTAAGTTGCACTTGAAATTGACAACTATCCCAAATAACTGTAGCTATTAGGACGTAGTGTTACTGTAAGCACCGGCTATCAAAATGCTATGAACTTCTTTAATGAGTGCTCGCAGGCATTTTAAGTGGTGTCAGTTGTTTCACAAGTCTCCAGGCAGCTGTTTCTAGCACTGACATCAACTCCTGTCGCAGGATGGCATTTTGAATTTAACAGGAGTTAAACTAGCTTTGCAATTTAAGATCTTCATATTAGGTACTTCGGTGGCTCTTTACTACGCACGGTATTCAGTGAAAATTATCCCCAGAATACATAATTTATAAATATGACCAACTTGTAATCCTGTCTACATAATAACAATCATACCATATCTTTTAATACGTATTTGAACAATTAATTCACGCAATTCTACACTTTGTTCTGGGCATTCATATCATATTTGTTAAATAATGAACATCTTTTAATGAACAAATATTTTCTGTGCCAAGGTCCTGCATCCCACATTCTGTGAGGCATATTCCAACAAATTAATTAATTCTTTGTTGAATTAAGGTGGTGATGTGGCATGTGGTATTCCTGTCTTTTATATACATATGGGAACATAGGAATATGGGATCAGAACTATGCCATTCAGTATGCACCACTATTCACTTTGATTCGGTCATTGTTCAACTGTATCTCAATTCCATTTTCACACTTTTGAATCATTATCTCTTGTAATAAAGTTACTTCTGCTCTTAGTTATTTTGAAGGATTGTGCTTAAAAGTTTGTGACAATTGGGTCATTTGAAAGACTGCAGGGCGCCTGGACAATTTCTTATATATAAAAGGTCATTGGAAGGACATTTTGAACAGTTTTATTCAATATTTACTGGATGTCACAACTAAGCTGAATAAACAGCCAGAGCCCTATAGATTATGGCATGATTTGGACATTTTTGACTGAGTTGCTGTGTTGCTTGGCATGACTCAACAACTCATCTTTTCTCCTGCTTTGAGAAACCCTTTCATGGAGTCCAGCGGGAGAACATGTCAAACTGAGAATTCTCCTTCTCTTTTGAGATGTTTATGGAAGAATTCCCCTCAACATCTCCCGAATTAACTACTTCTCAAAAATCCCAGTGGCAAATGCATGCGTCTCATGACCAGTTCACATTTACCAACACACCCACACTGAATGCCAGCCAAATGGTTTTATCTTTTACCCATTAATTCCTCAAGAATTTACCATTATTTGGTCAAAATATATTTTTTGTCAGTGTTGATCTCTGCAGAGAAAGTTCCTTTATTTTAGTTTTGATTAGGGTTCGTGCATGTGTGTGTTATATTATTCAGAAGAGCTAATAGCTAAAATTTCACATTCTAGGCTGTATTAGTCAGCTTTGTATCTTTGTTCATTTAGTCTTATTAAAATAATAAACTAATAATTTTATTGTTTGCTAAAAAAAACCTGGGTGGAAATTTTTCTCAATACTCTGAAACTAATGTGGGAAAAGTAAAGTATATAATTAGACATGTTGGTAACTGTGTGAAACATTTAAATTTATATTGTGACCAGTTACATAGGGAAACTACAGAAAGGCACCTCCTACCTCAGGCTGAGCACCTTTTAAACCCCCACCTGTGAGAAACTTGTTGATCACAGATCCTTGATAAAGTCGATTCACACAAAATTTTGGGGCAGAAAGTTTTACATTATCACTAACATTTTGAGCAAGAAAACGAACTTCCTGATCTAAGTCCTGATTGGCTGGGCTCCACATTTAAGAGTGCACTCCTTTGCAGTGGAATCCTCCGTTGGATTAATAGTTTTTGGATTTATTCTATAGAATTCTTCGATCATTTTCAATGTTTCACCTCCCTCAACCTTCTAAATGTACAAATAGAAGCAAAGTTTATGAAACCTCTTCTCATGATTTAACCCTAATAGTCTCAATCATTTCAGTAAGACCTTCTCAAGGATTGGTGTCCAGAACTGAACATAATACGAGAAATGGGATTGACCAAGGCTCTGTACAATTAGAGTCCTTATCCTATCTTGTCTAAAATTCTTGTGATATTGTTGACATCGATCAAGGAAGAAAGTTACATGATCAAAATGGGAACGACTTGCCTTTATTGGCCAGTACATTGAGTATAGGTGTTAATAGGTCATGTTGTGGCTGTACGGCACATTAGTTAAGCCAATTTTGGAATATTGCATTCAGTTCTAGTCTCTCTGTTATAGGAAAGATGTTGTGAAACTTGAAAGTGTCCAGAAAAGATTTACAAGGACATTTCCAGGGTTGGAGTTTTTGAGCTATAGAGAGAGGCTCAAAAGACCGGGGCTATTTTCTGTGGAACATCAGAGGCTGAGGGGTGACCTAATAGAAGTTTATAAAATCATGAGGGGCATAGATAGGGTGAAAAGCCAAAATATTTTCCCCAGGGTAGGACAGTCCAAAGCTAGAGGTCATAGGTTTCAGGTGAGAGGGAAAAGTTTGAAAGAGATCTGAGGGGCAACTTTTTCACACTGAGAGTGATGCATGAAGGGAGTGAGCTGCCAGAGGAAGTGATGGAGACTGGTACAATTACAACATTTAAAAGGCATCTGAATAGGTACATGAATAGAAAGTGTTTAGAGGGATATGGGCCAAAAGCTGGCAAATGGGACTAGATTAATTTAGGATATCTGGCCAGCGTGGATGAGTTGAAGCAATGGGTCTGTTTCCATGCTGTACGTCTCTATGACGCTTTCACCTTATGTCCCAATCTTACATCCACCCTGCTATTTTTTCAAACACTTACCAGTACGCTTTTTCTGTGAAATTTCTAAACATCATAGCCCAAACCTTCCAAAAGCAGCAGTCAGAGACAGACTGCTGTTTTCATGCCTACTTTTTTCACACTGCACATATTCCTGTTACTTTTGGGCTCACCTTCCAATGCTAGAGGTGTTAGAACTGCATAACATACCTGTGGTCCAGCTTAATTCTTGTGGCATAGGAATGTAAAGTATTGAGGAAAGCCAAAAGCCCCCTTATTTGCAGGACTAATTGACATATCCTGGTACATTTTTCATCTGAGCTGAACAGTGAGTGGACATTTACGCAGCCTTTCAGTGTGTTAGTAGATTGGATTGAGCCAGGTAAGTGTCTAAGGAAATGGGGATGATGTAAGTGGGTGGGGGAGTAGGGTGACAGGGTGAGTAGTGTGGGCTGGCAGAATGGACACAATGGGCAAGGGGCAGTGTTAAATAGGAGATCAGGCTGAATAAATGGGTAGATGTTTAAGGACATTGTCAGTTTTAGTTTGAGGGATGGGTAGTGGGTCAGGAAGAGTCAGGTCAGGATTGGCTTGTGGATCAGCTCCAGAGTGATGAAATGAAGACAGGGTCCAAGTTGGTTTGTGTTGAGACCACAGAGGCTATAAAGGTTTAAGCTGGGTCACGTATATTGCAGGATGGGTGAGGGGACACCAAGTCAGGTTCACAGATGGATAACTGCAAAGGGGAGTGTTCAGGTTTCCATGGAGAGGGTGAGATTGTATATTCTTGGAGGTGTTTGCTGAGAGGGCTGTAAATCGGAAAGACTGAGGATCAGTTTTATCGTTAGCCAAAAGTTTAAGCAGATTATAATTCCTCTAATTTTTCTTAAGTAACTATTAAATAAGTAAATTAGAACCATCAAAAATCTCTGACTCTGACTCTAACTCAGAGTTAGGGACAACTTTAGAGAGTTTTGTATTTTCAGGTAATGCCTATCAGAAGTTTCAACTTCTTGAGAAATTACTGCATGGCTGGTGCATAGGACTTCCAAAGGGTTGCAAAGCATTTCTTCCAGAGTTTGTCCAGGCCTGATCTATCTGGAAACTGGAACATCTGGGCCCATACGTGCTCAATAAAAGTAAATAAAGATCTGTAATCACATACCGTATTTCACAACCTTAAGGCTTCCCAAAGTGCATTACTGTCAATGAAATACCGTATGAAATATTGTCACGGTTGTAATGGAAAAAAGAATCCTTAATAATTACGTTATATTCATTGATAATTTCATTTGATTGGACCATATTTACTGATAATAATACAGTGTATACTTCAGTTCTAGTTAAATATTTTGCTTGCAATAGACAAAGTAGATTCCAAACATGACAGGATGAATAAAGGTGTCTTTCTCCCCTGAAATATTAGCCTCTGGTCCTCTGGAGCTTTGGCGACTCTACCTTTTTCATATATTAGCCCTTTAAATGTTAATGATAACAGATTAGAATGATTGTGCTGGTTACAGCCAATGTTTGTCAGTTTAACACCCCAGGCACCCTGCTTTATCTTTGTTGCCTGAGGGTCTTCTGCTCAGCTACTGCTAAACTGATGTTCAGATCAGAATGTTGCTAGGGCCTTAAATCAGAAATAAAATATTTTAACAAAACAAACTGTATTGGAAATGAACCATTTTCCAAAAGAAATTGATGTTTACATTGAAGTGCACAATTAACATGCGCATAGTAGCACCTGATACTGAAGTGCAGCGAGGGAAATCTTCAATTTCAGAGACACTATCTGAGGAATTCAACCAAGGCTCCAGCTGTAGACTCAGGTGGACAGTAAAAGATCCATCACACATGTTAAAGAACTGTGTGAGTGTCCTCTGCAGTTTCCTGGCTAAATTGCATACCATCAACAATACTCAAAAAGATATTAGTGTTATTAATTTAATTCCTGCTTGTGGGATCTTGTTGTACATAAACTGGTTGTCATATTTCCGACCCTATAGCAATGAATTCACTCAAAAGTACTTCATTGCCTGCTAGGCACTTAGGGACAGCTTGAAATTGAAAGTTGTTATATAAATGAAAGGTTTCTCTTTGTTTTCCTTTCTGGCGCTCAACTTGTTAATCAGACAGCTTACTTTGCTTTGAAGAAAAGTTATTTTGGACTTGAAACATTAACACTATTCATCTGTTAAATCATTAATCTCTCCACAGATGCTATAAGATGTGCTGAGCGTCTCCAGAACTTTCTGTTTCCTTCAGAATATTTACATTACAGCCCGAGATTTTGCAATTTCAAGGAAGATGATGTCTGGTGATTGCACTTTTACCCAAATAAGTTCCATTGCACCCACAATGGGCTTAAGAGCTGTTGGTAGTTTTCTGAAATGGCAGGGATTGGATTTTCAATAATTTGGGCTAATTGCCCAACCAGTTTTACTGATATTCACACAGTCTCATTTAGAGCTAGTATCGGTAATTGCAAAGTCACCTCAGGAATGCATTGACATCTCTGATCAACACTGAAAGGAATACACTGCTTCAGTTGAGCATCTAATTTAGTTGATCTGTTTTTATTCCCAAAATTTAACGGCAAGGTTTTTTTTTATAAAGTCCTTGAAAACAAAAGAGAGACGGGTAAGATTTAGGTTTCTGTTTAATATAATTCTAATTTCTACTCTTGCATTAATATGTATCATGTGTGTTCATTAAGATTGGGAATGTTAATAAAATCACAGTCTAAAGATTTTCCAGTTTTTAATATAGGCACGATAGGAGTTGGTTTTCTGTGAATGTGGGTGGAGTGGATAATTGTTGTAATCCGGTCTGGTCTCTGTTGGGAGACATTGTATACATGCAATTGTCTTGTTTTAATTCACATTATAGCAACCCCAAGGAAGATGGATTGAGTAACTCTCAGTCTATTATCTTCAGCCTCAAAAGAAACATGTGTTCAATTGAAGCAAATTGTCTTTCGAATTAGTTTGTGCTTTGACCAAGATTTAAGTAAATGTTCAAACAAGAAAATATTCACTTATAAAGAATGCTTAAAATCCAAACATGCTATCGGGAAAAGCATTTAGTAATGTGGAGAAGGGAGGATATTTGTGTATTCCATACACATGTCTCCTATCCTCTCGGGTCAATCAGGATTAAAATGCCATCTCCTAAAGGTTTTACCTTTCTTTAGCCATCTCACATGTCTCATAACACTAGTCCTATAACCATCTGATCCAGATCCTCACTTTGTTTGGTTTCCTTGTCTGGGAGGTACTGCCTGAAGTTCAGGAAATAGCCACTTCTCCATCCTGATGTTTCTTCAACAATAGAGCTGTCACATATCTCATTGATGAGCAGCTGTTTCGAGTGTGACTTCCTTCTGAGAAAGGGGCAGAAGACTTGCCTCAAATCAATGCTACAGTTTTGGAATAAGTTCATGAAGGCCAGTATCCCATTGCCAAGCCACCCTTTATTTATACATGCATAGTACATGACAATGACCCAGCTAGCACAGAATGGGTTCTAAGAGTAGGCAGAACCTCTGACACTCTTGTTTATATCTCTCAGCCAAGGATCCCTGATTGGAGCAGATTAACAGCCCCAATCAGGGAACTCATATTCTATGAGGGCCACCTGGCTGACCTAATTCCAATCACTACAAGGTCCAGCTGCCTTGACCATGGGCAGGCTCCACACACACACAAACACATCCAATGTCGTTTTTTTTCATTTGCCGTAGGGAGGGAATGCTGAACTACAGTTGCCCTGTAAAATACAGCCCTAGATTGTAGTTTTTATGGCCACATGGGGAACCATTCTCCTCCTGCAGCGTGGAATCATTACTGAGGCAAATAGACAGTGTTGAAGACCAAATCCAGTGAAATCATGACACCTTTGATATCATGAGTTGTCTTGGGGTCTGCTTTAAGCTCAATGACAGATGAGTGTTTCTAAGTCTTCAGTAGGTTTTTTATTCTAGCTCAATGAAAAAAAACAGCACCCACCACCACCAGCTCCCACCCTGCCACCCACCACAATCCCAGTCTGTCACTCACTAAACCCTGCCTGTCACCCAGTATCCACAACTTGCCACATTGCTGCAACACCCCCCCAGCCTGCCACTCACCACACCCACTGCCTGCTACTCACCTCCCACCACACTGCCACTCATCACCCCGCAGCCTGCCACTTTTCACTCCTATTTTTACTAATTTCTCTCCTGCATCCCATATCCCCAACTGGGTTCACAGACTTCCCATTTTCCTGGAGCACTCCTTTCGTCCCATCAACCCCTAGGTGTGACTCACCTGCGGTCCCACTCAATTCACCAGTTCTCCACGTCTCCCCATTCACTCACCTCTCTGTCACTCCTTCACACAGGCTTTTCTCTGAAACTGGCATAGAGATTGGTTAGGCAGAGTCACAGCATTGTTCGAATACTCCTATCACTTTTAAATGTTGTGCTCCTGAGCAAAGCCAGCCGGAGGAATCTGTAAATAATCTAATGTAAAACCTAAGGTATTTACCAGGCAAACAGACCAAACTTGCAGGTTGTTGGTTGCACTATCATAGAATCCCTACAGTTTGGAAGCAGATCATTTGGAGTCACCCTCAAAAGAGCATCCCAGTCAGTCCCAACCCATCACCTGTATTTATTGTGGCCAACCCACCTAACCGGCACAATTTTGGATTGTGGGAGGAAACAGGAGCACCCAGAGGAATGCACCTAGACATGGGGAGAATGCATAAACTCCACATAGACAGTCACAGTATACTAAGTGAATCAAACCCAGACCACTGGTGTTGTGAAGTAGCAGTGCTAACCATTAAGCCACCATGCCATCCAGTAACGGGAGATCCCAGGTTTGAGTGTACGTGTGCTTCCTGGAACCCACCTATGAGATCTTCAAAAATATTTTGACCAAATAAGGAGTGGGAATCTTCACCCCCTCTTGATCGGTCACAACAACTTTTGGCTCTTTCTTTTTACCATGCAGCTTTCACACATCAATTAAGGATATAATTAAACATTCAAAATGAAGATGCACAATGTTGAAGTTTTTCTGGCTGGAGGAGGAATTTTATTACCTACTAATCCTGAGATGAAATAATATAAATGTGACAAGCACAGACACTATTTCAGATCATGTGTTTAAAAGGTCAAGTTAGGACAAATAAAGGCTATGCAGTTTAAAAATCCTTAGAACTCTCAAGACTTCAGTTGAGTTTTAACCTGAGACTATAGTTGCTTAATAATCTTCAGAATTGGTGAATTCTGTGGATAAATTTGAGTTCTTGGTAAACGGTTGTTTTCTCAATTTGATTTTTCACACAGTGCTATATTCTAAGATGATGAAAGAAACAAGCACGAAGAGAAAAAGGGAGACTTCCAAAAGCTTACAAATCTATTTCCTTTCTCTCTGCTCTACTATTCAAAACAATTGTTGAAATATAGTTCAATGTGTATTCCTGAGTGTGGTTCCATCTTTTTTTTTTCTCAAACTGACAGGTGACCTTTCTTTTTCCAATATGTGAAATTATCATACCCATATAAATTAAACAGTCGATGTCAATTTTTTGATACTGATTCAGTGCCTTGTTTTGATGTCTGTGGATGAAAATATGAATTTCAGTGTAGATTGCTTTGTTTATTCTGTATCAGTCTAACAAAGCTCACCGCCATCTGTGGTCAAGAGACCACTGCAGTCATTTTAGCGTCCATGGTTTTTTCTTTTTAAAAGCTATTTTAGTCCACTAAATGTCTCAAGTACAACAATCAGATGGTAGAAAACTCTAGTCAATATCTACCACTATTGTAACCACAGGGGAAACATCTCATTGTTTGCTGCTAATGGGTCTTAGAATCAGGACAATAATACTCTCTTAGATCAAGATCAGCAAGGCCTCTCTTAGTATACTGGCCTAAATTGTTTGCTTCCTTAAATGGTGTGGCAATGAGGTAGGAAAATATAGTGAAAATAAAGATATCTGACTCTCAATGACGAGAAAACAAATTCCAATTTCCTCCTTAAGGTTTAAACAGCACGTTCAGATTCTATCTACTGAGTGGTGACTGCCTTATTTCTATTCATTTGCAAGTCATAAATAGCACAACTTGCCTCATTTCTATGCAGCTCCCCATTCTCCTTCTTTTTTCCTGTTGTGACTTAACTGGGAACAGTGTCAATAATCAAGCCAGCTATTCCACAAGCTGTCTGAAATGTGCAGATACCCAATTTAAAGCCCACTAAGATTATCAATTTGCCTGACTGACTGCTATTCACAGAGAGTAATATTTGTTGTAAACACAATTATTCTTTAAAGAAAAATAAATCAACTGATATGTGACTTTTAATCAAGACATTTTTAAGAAACAAACACATATCCATTCACAAATTGGTCAGGTGGCCTAACACAAATGCTATGGGTATGAAAAGATGGATGGGGAAGCAAACTTCTGACGTCCAAAGGTCGTGATCACAAATTAGGGTAAAGTTGTCTCTCACAGTACAGTTGTCTGTTGTACTGTTATCTGATAAACCATGGTCATTCTTCAATGGTTGATCAGACTAGATTAAATTAGAGATTACATTTAGATTTAGATTAATTGTCATGTGCATAAAAATACAGTGAAAGGTGTTTTCTTGTGTGTTACACGCAAAGTGTCGCCCTGTCCTGGCGCCATCTTGAAACACCGAACATAATGCAAGATTTTACTGCAATAGTGTTCATCTTTCTCCCTTCCTCTTGTTCCTCCTCTGCTGCTCCTCCAGTCATTGCTTGACATGGGCTGGAGTCTCTGAAATGGGCTCCTGGGTCTCTGAAATGGGCTCCTGGGTCTCTGAAACAGGCTCCTGGGTCTCTGAAATGGGTCTCTGTGACAATCAACCCTGAGCTGGAGTCATGGACTTGGGGATACATGGCTTCCATACCTCCTGTTGTCTATCCGACGCTCCTCCAAATGCTGCCACTGATCTGCTGTTTGTCCCTTCGTTTCCACTCCTTCAGGTCCCCGTGCTTGGCCACAGACCTGGAGCCTCGGCTAAGCCTGTAAGTGTCGGCCGGAGGAGTCAGCCTGGGGCTTGCACCCTGATCGCTGGGGGGTCCTGGAGAGGACTAACTATTAACTTTGTTTCAGGTATCTCAGATTTTTTACTCCAGGAGAATGATGTTTTGAGTAGTTCTGGCTGCTCTGCTCCCACCAATCTGTAGAAAACTATAGATTGACTAGTCAAGAGTTACTGTACTAATCCATTACCATGCAACAATCTCACTGCTCAAAAAGTATAATAGCCCTACATTGCCCAAAATATGTAACAATTGATTTTTCTAAAACTCTTCTGGTAATTGAGCTATGTAGCAGCATCAGGACTCCTTACTTCCCTGAGAGACTCAGTGGAGCCAATTCCCTGCATGAAAATTCAAGTCAGCAGGGACTGGCAGCATTTATGAGAAGAAAGTAGACTAACAATTTTGACTCCAATGACTCTTCATCAGAACTTCACCGGACTTGAAGCATTAACTCTACTTTCTTCCCAAAGGTGCTGCCAGACCTGCTGAGTTTCTCCAGCTGTTTCTGCTGTTGTTTCAGATCTTCAGTATCTGCAGTTCCTAGTTTTACGGAAATTCAGTGGTTACCTGGTGGCAACAGATCACCGCTGGCTTCTCCAGGTCTTCATTCAATTCTGTCTTCGTTAGAACATTCCTGAATGCTTCATGGGCATTGTCCTCTTCCAACTTTCATTCACTTTGTCAGCATCTGCACAGTGCCAGCCTCAGCACTTCATCACACTTGTTCCCAGACTGACTAACACACCACTTTAGCCTTTCAGGACTTCACTTTAGAACACAGGGACTCCTACGACTTGCATGCCACTGCCAAATTGCTTCGCACACAGCAACACACATACATTTCATGCATTTATATAGGATGCATCTTATGGCTCCAGGTTCATGTTTTTGTGCTGACTGACATTGTGCTTATTTGAAGGCACTTAACCTTGCATTGCTTATTGGACACATAATCTCTTCAGTTCCAAGTTACAGGCTGACAGTAGCTGCGGCTTGCATTTTTTTTAAGCACAGAGGGAGAGACAAGCAGCTGGCAAGGAACATTGAACAGTCAAAGGGATGGACATATCACTATATGGCACCATGATAGATCAATGTCACACCAGCAGCACGTGCCAGAGGCCTATGGGGTAAGCACACAGCACGTGTTTCAACCACATGGCTATTTAGAATCTTGCGTTCAATTCTGGTCTCCCTGCCATAGGAAAGACGTCATTAAACTCGAAAGGGCTTACAAAAGATTTACAAGGATGTCGCCAGGGCTGGAAGATTTGAGCTACATTCTCAGCCTGAATAGGCTAGGGCTATTTTCCCAGGAGCATCGAAGGCTGAGGGGATATCTTATAGAAATTTATAAAATCATGAGGTCCACAGATGTGGCGAATAGCCAAAGTTTTTGCCCCAGGGCAGAGGAATCCAAAATAGAGGGCATAGGTTAAGGTGAGAGGGGAAAGATTTAAAAGGAACCTAAGGGATAACTTTTTCACACAGATGTTGGTGTGACTATGGAATGAGCTGCCAGAGGACGTGGTGGAGGCTGGTACAATTACAGCATTCAAAAGGCATCTGGATGGGTATATGAATAGGAAAGGTTTAGAGGAATATAGCCCAAATGTTGGCAAATGGGGCTAAATTTATGCAGGATACCTGTTTGGCATAAACAAATTGGACTGAAGGGTCTGTTGCCATGCTGTACATTTCTATGAATCTATGTCTGAAAATCAAAGGGTAACAGCCCTTCATGGGGCAAAAGGGGGACTACAGCTAGTCAGGGGGAGCTACCATAGTCAGTCAAAGGTCTCATTCGATTCCAGTCCAGGGTTTGGCCTTGTTTGGTCCTCCCAGAGCCTGGGGACCTGTTTCTTTTCAGTCCGAGGGTAAAATCCCAGTCAGTCCTGCAGGTCAAGTTCAACCAGTCCAAGGATTACAGGTACACCAGTTGGGGTGCTCTCAGGACATTACTCCAAGGGCTGGGACCTTTGTTCCTGCAATGAGGCAAAAGAAGGGATTAATATGTTGGAATTAGATTCGAAAGGCCCAAGCAGTGATTCTAGAGCTACAGACATGGTCAGGTGTAGCCAATGACTGAGCAGGAAGCACAGAAGGGCAGAGACAGTTTGAGACGATAAGGTGGTTAAGATGGACCTGGCTGCCTTGAGTTGTCCCTCGGTGTTTGTATGTTCATCTGTTTGTAAACCGAAAGAATGAATAGCAGGCATTTCCAGGACCAGGTTTCCCAGTCATCCACTGTCAATGTATCTTAGGCTCAGATTCCTGATCACTGTGGAGGAGATCTGCTCATGCAGATTTCTGTTCACTAGTTACCATTCTAAACAAGCTGTTGCAAGCAGACCTACAGACTTGGTTAACCAACAGTACTACAGTGCTGGTGGCCAAGGTCATCAATACCTACAGCCTTTCTGCCTTTAGCTCCTTCCAGACTGCTACAAGGTACTTCTAATTCAAATCACATTGGGTACATCTCACCCATAAATTATTCAGCAAGGTCATTTTGTCCATTACTTTTCCCACTGAATAGCTGTAACAGCATGACAAACTCCCCAATGTCAATGCATTGTTGGACTTGCTTAAGCACAAGAGCGCTCACACAGCCATTATTAATTTTTCTCTGCAAATTAGGAATGTTGTATCAGCCACTGGGATGGCAGTTTTCCTTCCCTTAAAGGACATCAGTGGCTCATTCGCATTTACGTAATAATTTGACAGCATTTCAACTCCAGGTTTTTTAAACCGAATTAAAATTCTCAAGTAACCATTCCAGGATTTAGAAACCATTTATGTTAGATTATTAATGCAGGCTCTTGGATAACTTCGACTGAGATGTAGCATTAACAGTAGGGAAATCATTAAAAATCCAAAGGAGCGATACCTATTTGAGTTCTCATTAAAATATATCTCCTATTGTAATTCTGTGCATTTTTGCTGAACAGTGACTTAAGAGGAGACAAAATCTAAATAATTATAATTTCTGTCATGTGTTAAAATATGAAAAATATATGTCTCATTTTGATTCAGAGATAGTAGGAACAGCAGATGCTGGAGAATCTGAGATAACAAAGTGTAGAGCTGGATGAACACAGCAGGACATGCAGCATCAGAGGAGCAGGAAGGCTGACATTTCGGGCCTTGACCCAGCTTCAGAAATGGGGGAGGGGAAGGAGGTTCTGAAATAAATAGGGAGAGAGGGGGAGGCAGATAGAAGATGCATAGAGGAGAACATAGGTGGAGAGGAGACAGACAGGTCAAAGAGGCGGAGAAGGAGCCAGTAAAGGTGAGTGTAGGTAGGGGGTTAGGGAGGAGATAGGTCAGTCCAGGGAGGACGGACAGGTCAAAGGGGCGGGATGAGGTTAGAAGGTAGGAGATGGGGGTGGGGCTTGAGGTGGGAGGAGGGGATAGATGGGAGGAAGGACAGGTAAGGGAGGCGGGGACGAGCTGGGCTGGTTTTGGGATACGGTTGGGGGAGGGGAGATTTTGAAGCTTCTGAAGTCCACATTGATACCATTGGGTTGCAGTGTTCCCAAGCGAAATATGAGTTGCTGTTCCTGCAACCTTCGGGTAGCATCGTTGTGGCACTGCAGGAGGCCCAGGATTGACATGTCGTCTGAGGAATGGGAGGGGAAGTTGAAATGGTTCGCGACTGGGAGGTGCAGTTGCTTGTTGCGAACTGAGCGCAGGTGTTCTGCAAAGTGGTCCCCAAGCCTCCACTTGGTTTCCCCGATGTAGAGGAGGCCACAACGGGTACAGCGGATGCAGTATACCACATTGGCAGATATGCAGGTGAACATATGTTTGATGTGGAAAGTCTTCTTTGGGCCTGGGATGCGGGTTAGGGGGAAGGTGTGGGGGCAGGTGTAGCACTTCCTGCTGTTGCAGGGAAAAGTGCCGGGTGTGGTGGGGCTGGAGGGGAGTGTGGAGTCGACAAGGGAGTCACGGAGAGAGTGGTCCATCTGGAAAGCAGATAAGGGTGGGGAGGGAAAAATGTCTTTGGTGGTGGGGTCGGATTGCAGAAGGCGGAAGTATCAGAGGATGATGCGTTGGATCCGGAGGTTGGTGGGGTGGTACGTGAGGATGAGGGGGATTCTTTTTTGGTTGTTATTGCGGGGACGGGGTGTGAGGGATGAGTTGTGGGAAATGCGGGAGACACGGTCGAGGGCGTTCTCGACCACTGCAGGGGGGAAGTTGCGGTCCTTGAAGAACAAGGACATCTGAGATGTACGGGAGTGGAATGTCTCTTCCTGGGAGCAGATGCGGTGGAGGCGAACGAATTGGGAATAGGGGATGGCATTTTTGTAGGCAGGTGGGTGGGAGGAGGTGAATTCTAGGTAGCTGTGGGAGTCGGTGGGCTTGAAATGGATATCAGTTTCTAGGTGGTTGCCAGAGACGGAGACAGAGAGGTCCAGGAAGGAGAGAGAGGTATTAGAGATGATCCAGGTGAACTTAAGGTTGGGGTGGAAGGTGTTGGTGAAGTGGATGAACTGTTCGAGCTTCTTGTGGGAGTGCGAGGTGGTGCCGATACAGTCATCAATGTAACGGAGGAAGAGGTGGGGTTTAGGGCTAGTGTAGGTACGGAAGAGGGATTGTTCCACATGACCTACAAAGAGGAAGGCATAGCTTGGGCCCATGCGGGTACCCATGGCCACCCCCTTTGTCTGTAGGAAGTGGGAGGAATTGAAATAGAAGTTGTTGAGGGTGAGGACGAGTTTAGCTAAGCGGACAAGGGTGTCAGTGGAGGGGGACTGGTCGGGCTTGCGGGACAGGAAAAAGCGGAGGGACTTTAGGCCATCTGCATGGGGAATACAGGTGTATAGGGACTGGACGTCCATGGTAAAGATGAGGTGTTGGGGACCAGGGAATTGGAAGTTCTGGAGGAGGTGGAGGGTGTGGGTGGTGTCATGGACATAGGTGGGGAGTTCCTGGACGAAGAGGGAGAAAATGGAGTCGAGATAGGTGGAGATAAGTTTGGTGGTGCAGGAGCAGGCGGAGACAATGGTTCGACCAGGGCAGTCAGGTTTGTGGATTTTGGGAAGGAGATCGAAGCGGGCAGTGCGGGCTTGGGGAACGATGAGGTTGGAGGCTGTGGGTGGGAGGTCACCTGATGTGATGAGGTTGTAGATGGTTTGGGAGTACCTGCCTACGGAACCAGATCATCCCCAGTGGACTACAGTCCACATTCAGGCCTTCTCAATTTGGCCCCAACCGTGACAATTTCTACATTCAGAACATTGAGATCCTTGAGAGCGTTTCTCCCTGCAACTCCTGAAACTCACACTCGCAGCAATGCACCGGCATCTCCTGGCACTAATATCAAGCCTACCCCAGCTCAGAGCCTCCCTCTCCCAGACCTCTCTCTTGTTTTTTATTCTTCGTAGGATCCACAACCTGAACTCACAATTCTACTCAGCTTTACTGGACACAAAAAACCCTACCCAGGACCTTCCCCACAATGTACCCGCCACCATTGGCCATGTGGCCACTTTCGGAGCAACTACAGATGACGTCACATCCTCCGCCGCTGGATACACCACTTCCGGGACAGCGAACGCCATCGACACTGCTGCTGATGCCACCGTCTCCATTTCCGAGGCCAACACCATAGACACTGAGGGCGCACCTACTGTCACCGCTGCTGCCACCTCCTACCCTGCTCCGCCCATCACTTACGCCAACGCAACTCCACTCACCGCCAACGCCGACACAACTCCACCCACAGACAACGCTGATGCAACTCCGCCCACCGCCAATGCCGACGCAATTCCGCCCACCGCCAATGCCGATGCAACTCCGCCCACCTCCGGTGATGCAACTCTGCCCACCTCCGACGCAACTCCGCCCACAGCCGACGCAACTCCGCCCACAGCCGACGCAGTCGTCTCTCTGCCCATCACCTCCACAGCCAGCAGCTCCAGAGGAGACAGCAGCACCCAGCCCTGTCAAGTCTTCACCATCCCCCCAGACCTCCTCTTTACTGAGGACAAACGGTCAGTCCTCAGTAAAGGGCTCACCCTTGTCCCCCTCCACCCACATATCAATGAATACCGCTCACGCTTAGATATTGAGCAGTTTTTCCGCTGCCTCCGCCTCCACGCTTACTTCTCCAACCGCAAATCTAACCCTCCCTCTACTGACCCCTTCTCCCGCCTCCAACACAAGCCCTCCTCCTGGACACCACCCCAAGGCCTCCTACCCTCCCTCGACCTCTTCATCTCCAAATGCCGTCGAGACATCAATCCCATCAACCTCTCCGCCCCTCTCACCCACTCCAACCTCTCCCCCGCAGAATGCGCAGCCCTCCGCTCCCTCCGCTCCAATCCCAACCTCACCACAAAACCTGCAGACAAGGGAGGCGCAGTTGTAGTATGGCACACTGACGTCTACATTGCTGAGGCCAGGCACCAACTCTCCGACACCTCATCCTACCGCCCCCTTGATCATGACCTCACCCGCGAGCACCAAACCATTATCTCCCAAACCATCCAGAACCTCATCACCTCAGGTGACCTCCCACCCACAGCCTCCAACCTCATCGTTCCCCAAGCCCGCACCGCCCGCTTCTATCTCCTTCCCAAAATCCACAAACCTGACTGCCCTGGTCGACCCCTTGTCTCTGCCTGCACCTGCCCCACCAAACTTATGTCCACCTATCACAACTCCATTTTCTCCCCCTTCGTCCAGGAACTCCCTACCTACGTCTATGACACCACCCACACCCTCCACCTCCTCCAGAACTTCCAATTCCCAGGTCCCCAACACCTCATTTTTACTTTGGACGTCCAGTCCCTATACACCTGTATTCCCCATGCAGATGGCCTAAAGTCCCTCCGCTTCTTCCTGTCCCACAGAACTGACCAATTCCCCTCCACCGACACCCTCATCCGCTTAGCCGAACTCGTCCTCACCCGCAACAACTTCTCTTTCAATTCCTCCCATTTCCTACAGACAAAGGGGGTGACCATGGGTACCTGCATGGGCCCAAGCTATGCCTTCCTCTTTGTAGGTTATGTGGAACAATCCCTCTTCCGTACCTGCACTAGCCCTAAACCCCACCTCTTCCTCCATTACATTGATGACTGTATCGGCGCCACCTCGCACTCCCACAAAAAGCTCGAACAGTTCATCCACTTCACCAACACCTTCCACCCCAACCTGAAGTTCACCTGGACCATCTCCAACACTTCTCTCTCGTTCCTGGACCTCTCTGTCTCCATCTCTGGTAACCACCTAGAAACCAATGTCCATTTCAAGCCCACCGACTCCCACAGCTACCTGGAATACACCTCCTCCCACCCACCCTCCTGTAAAAATGCCATCCCCTATTCCCAATTCCTTCGCCTCCGCCGCAGCTGCTCCCAGGAAGAGACATTCCACTCCCGTACATTCTCATTCTTCAAGGACCACAACGTTCCCCCCGCAGTGGTCGAGAACACCCTCGACCATGTCTCCCACATTTCCCACAACTCATCCCTCACACCCTGTCCCCGCAATAATAACCAAAAAAGAATCCCCCTCGTCCTCACGTACCACCCCACCAACCTCCGGATCCAACGTATCATCCTCCGACACTTCCACCATCTGCAATCAGACCCCACCACCAAAGACATTTTTCCCTCCCCACCCTTGTCTGCTTTCCGGAGGGACCACTCTCTCTGTGACTCCTTTGTCCACTCCACACTCCCCTCCAGCCCCACCACACCCGGCACTTTTCCCTGCAACTTTATGAAGTGCTACACCTGCCCCCACACCTCCTCCCTCACCCCAATCTCAGGCCCCAAGAAGACTTTTCACATCAAGCAGATGTTCACCTGCACATCTGCCCATGTGGTATCCTGCATCCGCTGTACCCGTTGTGGCCTCCTCTACATCGGGGAAACCAAGCGGAGGCTTGGGGACCGCTTTGCAGAACACCTACGCTCGGTTCGCAATAAACAACTGCACCTCCCAGTCACGAACCATTTCAACTCCCCCTCCCATTCCTCAGACAACATGTCCATCCTGGGCCTCCTGCAATGCCACAGTGATGCCACCCAAAGGCTGCAGGAACAGCAAGTCATAGTCAGCCTGGGAACCCTGCAGCCCAATGGTATCAATGTGGATTTCACAAGCTTCAAAATCTCCCCTCCCCCAACCACATCCCAAAACCAGCTCAGCTCGTCCCCGCCTCCCTGACCTGTTCTTCCTCTCACCTATTCCCTCCTCCTACCTCAAGCTCCTCCCCCATCTCCTCTCTCCTAACCTCATCCCGCCCCCTTGACCTGTCTGTCCTCCCTGGACTGACCTATCTCCTCCCTACCCCACCACCTACACTCACCTTTACTGGCTCCATCCCTGCCTCTTGGACTTGTCTGCCTCCTCTCCACCTATCCTCTCCTCTATCCATCCTCTATCCACCTCCCCCTCTCTCCCTATTTATTTCAGAACCCTCTTCCCCTCCCCCATTTCTGATGAAGGGTTTAGGCCCGAAACGTCAAGTTTTCCTGCTCCTATGATGCTGCTTGGCCTGCTGTGTTCATCCAGCCCCATGCTTGTTATCCCGGATTCTCCAGCATCTGCAGTACCTGTTATCTATGATACAAGAGCAATTGTAATCTGTTGCAAGACGTTGACATTAAAAGGTCTGGAATGGAAAGTATACGACAGCAGCAATGGGGAAATGCATGGAAAAGGCACTAATTGCCTCTGTGGAGGCAGGAAGAAGGTCCACAGGCAGGAAAAGAACATTTCCTGACTGCCAGCACTACAGGGTTCTCTCCTGCTGGAGATTAAGTAAGTCTCCTACAGTCCTCCAAGTATTAACAGCCTGGGACTTCCCTTCCTCAGTGAGTGCAGAAGCTGTTGCGAGGAGATGGCCACCAAACTGATCTGTTGGATTGATGACAGATTAGACAATAGTAAGACACACAGAATCTGTCCCCTGCATGTTTGTTTTGATCTCCCGCAAGAATTTGAATGCTGAGATGTTGAGTGCTCAAGGTCTGCATCTTCCTGCACACATTTGTCAATTCATTCATCAAAACATCATGATCGTTCTGTCGATAGGTGTAGACCTGGATGAACACAGCAGGCCAAGCAGCATCAGAGGAGCAGGAAGCCTCTTTTCTGAAGAAGGGTCTCGGCCTGAAACGTCAAGCTTTCCTGCTCTTATGATGCTGCTTGGCCTGATGTGTTCATCCAGCTCCACACCTTGTTCTCTCAAATTCTCCAGCATCTGTAGTTCCTACTGTCTCAGGATCATCCTGTAGTTATCTCTTTTGTTAACGAGGCTTACTTCTTTAGTCTTCTGCAAAGATTAAATGGAGTTCTCTGTTCTTTCACTCGAGAGCTTTTGTACAGAATAACATCACCCCACTTGTGGATTAGAACAGAATGTTTTCTTCAGTTAATAATTCACAATGATCTCTTTGCTCTGAATATTTCAGGAAAAGAACACTTTCTTTTCCCCATCAGGGCATTTCTTTGATGTGTCAAATCTGTAAGAACTCTTGACATCTGGAAATGTTCTGTAAGCTTTTTGTTTTCATTTTACGGAGTTCCTCTTCTTCTCTCAATACTTTCTTGTGGGCAGTTAACAACTCTTTCCAGTTATGAAGCAACTGTGTCCATTTGCATTCTGTAAATGCACCATTCCTTTGAATTTCCATTAATTGATAGCGAATTTTGAGCTGTGAGATATGGAAACCTTCTCTATCTTCTGTTGCTGTCTCAAGTCATTTCTGCAACTGTTCAGTTTCACTAACAAACAGTTCTTTTTCATTCTCTGAGGCTCAAAAGTGTTGAGGGACCGTTGATAGCCAGGCTTTAGTTTAGAACCACCTTTAAATAAGAAGACTTCTCCAACCCTTGCTTAGCTTTAATATGATCGAGCTTGGTTTGATGCTCAGCTTTAAACTTTTTGAAGTTCCTCAACAATAGAAGTTTGAGTGTCTGCTTGTTTATTGGACGAAACCTTAAGTGTTTCCATGGCTACAAATGAGGCTCACTTGTAGACTTTCATTGAATTTTATACAAATTAATGATCTCTGATCACTCATTGTTGGGTTGATCCGAATTGGAATTGAATCTCCCCTTGTCCCCAGTTAACTTGCAACCTGCTCCATGACTTATAGCCATGTTAGGCTGAAAATGTTCATTCTTGGAAGCTAAGTAGATTCAGGGCTGGTTTAAGAAGCATTTGGTGAGGTACGTGGATGGGATAGTTATGCTGGGATATGGACCAAACTCAGGCAAATGGAAATAGAATAATCGTTAAAACTGGGCAGCATGGACAGGCTGGGCCTAAGGGCCTGTTTCCATGCTGTAAAATTCTATGCCTATGACTATATGGTTACTATTTGGATAGGGGACTGCTGGTGCAGTAGGCTTCGGTTGGTTCAGGTAGCACAGTAGTAGCATTCCTACCAGCCTGGCTTGCTCCAGTGATGTGTAATATCGTCTCTGAACAGGTTGATTTGAAAGTATCTTAACCAGCTGATTGAAACTGGTCACATCCCACTTGGCAGGCTGTTTCCAAGGTTAGAGATAACGAGGTGTAGAGCTGGATGAACACAGCAGGCCAAACAGCATCAGAGGAGCAGGAAAGCTGACATTTCGGGCCTAGACCCTTCTTCAGAAAAAAATTGTTTCCAAGGTTAAAAGCTTTTCTCAAACCGTATCTAATTCATCTTGCTGTACCTTGCTTATTGCTATCAATTAGTATTGAAGCACCGAGACTTCCAGCTTGTATGATTGAAGATCCTTTTCCATAACCTGAGGTATTTGTCCTGTAGAAAATACAAAAGTTTTGATGATGTTTGTTTGTGAGTAGTCTTATCAGCTCCTCCCCAGCTGTTGTCCCGTTAAGTGCTTGGGTGTATTTGGTTATTTTCTCCTCCTCCGCAAAGATGTTAGCATCTGTTTACCGGAAACCATCTAATGTGTCTCATTGTTCCTGCAAGAATTCATCCATCTTCATGTCTCCTGCCGGAGCACTTTCAGGCTTCTGTATGCTGTTTTGAATGTTCTATGCTGCCACTTCTGTAATGACATGGTCTCTACTTTGATACCCAAGACCTCTGCAATATTGTCGAGACTGGTGTTCCACTGACAGGCTCCTGTAATGGCAATGATTTCAAACTCAATAAATTGGATAACTGTGCCCTCTATGTCCAATTCAGGACGGTTTCCAATGCAAAGACATTTTTCTGGAGCCACCACAGGGACCAATGATGATGAGTTCAGACTGATTACTTATTGTATGACTACATTTCTTTATAACACCCGGACACTGGACATTATTCCCTCAGGATCTTCCTTTCCTTTTCATTTCCCTGCATTCCATGACAGTGATTGGACCCTGTTTTGTTTTTAGCACACCTTCTGCTGGCAGACGTTTTGTGTGATCTTTAATTTCACACCACCATATGTAGCTGTGCACTGCTATCATTGAACATCTATTGTTTGACTGAGCGATTTTTCACCTTGCCAGATTCTTTGTTACAGTTTTTATTTTTATGGCCTGACTGTCTCCGGAGCTTGTCACAAGTCTGCACCCTTTCCCATCCACTCACTGCTCTCACTGCCCACCTCCAGTTTAATGGGTTACTGTTGGCACAACACAGTAACATGAGACTTACACTCTGGCGAGTGACAGCGATAGGCTTGATATAACATAAATATGTACAAATCAGCAACCATGCAGACCCAGACTCTAGATCCATCTGTCATCCAATGATATTGTCCTTTTGCACATTTTCAGTAGTTATACTTACAGTAAATATGTGATTCACTTTATTTTAGAAAGAAAAGCTGGGTCCAAAACTGTTTGCTTACTTATAGATCCCACACATCTGAAAAAAGATAAAAAATGAATTTCAGCGTTGATTCAACAATAAGTTATTTTACCATCAACGGAATCATTTTATTGGTGCTCTGCAATGGTTTGTACCAGTTACTAAACAGACTGACACTTTTAGAACTTGCAGTGCCTTAACAAATTTGCACAATTCTGTACAATGAAAAGTATACCCAATTGTATCTCCATTGACAAGAATCTATAAAACAGGTGAACCGCATGATTTTCACGAAGTTGCGCAGAAACAGTACACTCTGGCATCTAGTGATAGATGAAAATTCAAATTAGTCTCACAATGTTATCGTTTTAATTGTCTTATTTTTAGAATCATGTCCACACTGGAGATTTTTCAGAGGTTAATGCTCAACCTACTAGTAGGGCATGTCATATACAATAAGGACAACATTCAAATCTCTGGATCAAAAAGAAAATGACAATAGAGAACATGAAATCTTGAAACATTGCAAGATGCTGGGTTAACATGCACAATGGCAAATGTGAATTTTCAAAATCCAGAATAAACTTTTTGGTCCAAGCAACATGGATCACGGTGGGTCTGCAGAAGATAAAAACATAAGAGAATTCACAGAAATCCAACAAATCTATAGAACTCCAGTGGCTTATGGGAATATTGAAACACGTGGGAAAGTGCCAATCCCACTTATCCCAGGTTAACAAGATTCTAAGGCAACTTTTGAAACAAGATCGGGCACAGTGCTGGTCTGAGTATCAATGCAATCACTTGACTAAATCAAAAAGTTGGAGGTTCAAGCACATTATGATCCTGAATAACATATTATTGTGGAAGATGCATCATTAACAGGTCTGAAAGAAGACTCATTGGATGGATAACATGATGGGGTAAGGGCACCCGTCTATCATATCGCAAAGTCTCCACATGAAACTGAATAGCATTACACAGTGACAGAAAAAGAAGTGCTCACAATGACTTGGATGTGTGATGAAATTTTTTACTATATTCTGGATCTATAATTTAAGGTTAATACCTACCACAAATTGCTGACAAATTTAGTGAATACAAAAGAGATCGCAGAGATGCCACCCAGAGCCTTGATTGTGGCTGATGTGATATGATACAGCGTGAGGAAATATTAGACAACTGATGACACACTATAAAGGGTATCCATCACTGTCCCAGGGAAATAGAGATGAAAGTTTGGACAGGAAATCAACAGCCTTCACAGCCTCACATGCTCAGTACTTGGCAGCAACAGCAAAAACAAAGATACAAGAACTTTAAGAAGAATGAAGGACGTGCAGAGATACTTCTGTTAATTTCGTTCTCAATACTATGCACATTCAAGAGACATTAACTTACTGTTCTTCCCCCTTTGACCCTATTTTCTGCTGAATTTTTGTATGTTTGTAAACTTTGTCCCTTCCTGTTCCACTCTGAATATTGTTATCCAATGCAATGCCTTGTAAAGCTGCCATATCCTTGTCCTTTGTAAGCCTACATTTCCCTTCTCCCAAACACTCTCCCGTCTAAAATGTTATGTCATGACAATGTCAGATCACTAGGGCTTGGGGCCTGATGGACAAAGGCATTAGTGAATCCATATATAATTTGTACTTTGTACATGTAAATACTTTGCATTACAAAACAAAAATGAAGAGCTGCAGAGTAGTGATTGTAATGAGGTCCACCAGCTTGACATTATAGAATGAGTTCCCTGATTGGGGCTGTTAGCCTGGTCCAATCAGGGAGCCCTGGCTGAGATATAGAAAGGATGTGTCGAAGGTACTGACACTGAATGAGGCAGTACTAATGTCAAGGATTGCTTGTGTGTAAATAAAGGGTGATTTGGTGACAGGATACTGGCCTCTGTGGAGTTATTTCATGCAGATGCTGGAAATCTGAAATTACTGTGAAAACTCAGCAGGTTTGGCAGCATCTGTGAAGAGAAAGCAGAGTTAATGTTATGAGTCCAGTGATCCTTCTTTGGAACTTTTTATCACTCTGCTGTTCAATCCTGAAGAAAGAGGAATCTTATTATTTAATATTTTGAGCCCTGTCAACACACAGTTGAGTTTCAAATAATGTAATCCACTTCTAGAGTTCACACAACTCCACACTATTTCTGAAGAAGGCTCCTGACCCAAAATGTCAACTTCCCTGCTCCTCTGATGCTGCCTGGCCTGCTGTGTTCCTCCAGCTTCACACTGTATTGTCCACACAATTCCATCCTTCACAAACACGACTCAGATCTCAGGCATATCTCACAGTTCTTCAACCAGGTAATGGATTGTATATACACAAAGAGACCCCTCAGCACACTCATTTATAATCACCACTCGTTATCTTCCAAGACAAGATAGCCACATAACAGACAGCAGCAAGATCTGACTGGAGGGTGGGGAAGCATGACTCGATGAGATCACTCCCCTGGACAGTGCTGATGGTTATCAAAAGGAATGGTTCTGTCAATAAGGAAAGATCTCACCGCTTTGATTTGATTTGATTTATCATTGTCACTAGGTACAGTGAAAAGTTTAGTTTTGCATCCAGTACAGGCAGATCATACCATACAAGGTGCATTACGGTAATGGAACAGAGCAAGGAGTACAATGTTACGGCTGCAGAGAAGGTGCATAAAGAGCGAGACCAACATTAAATTTAAAATTGAGAGGTCCATTCAGAAGTCTAATAACAGTGGGGAAGAAGCTCTTCTTGAACCTCGGACAACTGAGAAACTTTCATGAATGTTCTGCTCCAACTGGCCTTAGCGCATCACTACTGAAACCCACCCAGCAGGTGGGCAGGAGGCTCACTATATGGGAAAACTGAAAAAACAATCTGGTCAGGGCTGCATGCAGGCTCCAAAGGGGTCTTTTGTTCAAAGATACTCAGTACCTGACTGAGGGACCTGGCAACAGCAAGGGAGTAGACTGCTGAGAGTTATCCTCCTGTTCTTACATCTGCCTTCCCCATCTAGTCCCATCACAAGCCCAGCCTGCAAAACCTTTCCTACCACCAGTTACTTAGAAATCCCATGAGCTAGAATCTGGTTCAGGTGGCCAATCCAAGTCCTCAGACAGCTGACCAAACCACTCTAACCATTACAGCGACAAGTTATTTTTTGAAGGCTCTCTTTACTCCTTTCTTGCTATGACTTTATATCATATCAGCAGTTCCTACTTTTGATCTGTTTAGTGGACTTTTAATTACATCATTATTCTATTCTGATCTTTGGTCAGATCATAGAAACATAGAATTCCTACAGTGTGGAAACAGGCCCTTTGGCCCAACAAGTCCACACTGACCCTCAGAACATCCCACCCAGACCCATCCCCCTATAACCCACCTAATCCCCACATCTCTCAGCACGACCGGCAATTTAGCATGGCCAATCTACCTAACCTGCACATCTTTGGACTGTGGGAGGAAACCGGAGCACCCGGAGGAAACCCACACAGAAATGGGGAGAATGTGAAAACTCCACACAGAAAGTCCCCTGAGGGTGGAATTGAACTTGGGGTCCTAGTGATGTAAGGCAGCAGTGCTAACCACTGAGCCACCATGCTGCCCTAAATGTAATCTCTCTGGCCCCTAATATCAAGGTTCTGCATTAATAAAGTTATCTGTGATGTTACCTCGAATATCCTTATAAATGTCCAGTGTTGGGGCCGGGAAGGCATATTTGTGGTCTTAATTTCCCCTCATAGCCCCAGGAATGTTTAAAAACAATTGGAGAATTTAGCCAAACTGAATCTTGAACAAATTTAATATCCTGCTGAACTGTACTCAAACACACAATATAGTTCTTCAGTCAGGGAATGATTTAGAGCATAAAGCTATAAGATATAGGAGCAAAATTAGGCCATTCAGCCCATTGAGTCTGCTCTGCCATTTGATCATAGCTGATATGTTTCTTAACCATATTCTCCTGCCTTCTCCCTGTAACCCCGATCCCCTTCCCAGTCAAGAACCTATAGATCTCTGCCTTAAATATACTCATGAGTTACATGACACCAGGGTCATATTCCAACAGGTCTATTTGAAATGACAAGCTTTTTGAGTACTGCTCCTTCGTCAGGTGAAGTGAAGGGAAGCACACAGGCACAGAGTTTTAAGGCAGAGAGATAATTGCTAGATAATTCCAGGTAATTAAGAGTGTTCAAAGATAGTACAAATGGTGTGGGTGGAATGTCACCAGGCTGAATAACCAGTCGTTGCAGGTGATCAAAAGTGTCAAATGATGTGAGTAAAATGTCAACAGCTAAATGGCAAATGAACGGATGACCTATGATCCAATTAATTAAGATAGTGAGATAATTACAAATAATCAAAATTAAGATAGTGCTAGAGACATAGTCCACCCACACCATTTGTACTATCTTTTCACACTCTGAATTACCTGGAATTATCTTGCAATTCTGCGCCTGTTTCCCTCCACTTCACCTGACGGAAGACCAACACTTCAAAAGCTTGTTATTTCAAATAAACTTTGCTGGACTATAACCAGTTGTCATGTGACTTTTGACTTTGTCCCCTCCAGTCTAACACTGGCACCTCCAAATCTTAAACACATTCAATGATTTGGCCTCCACAGCTCTCTGTGGCAATGAGTTCCACAGATTCCCTACCCACTGGCTACAGAAATTCCATCTCATCTCAGTTCGAAAGGGTTGTCTTCTCACTCTGTGGCTATGCCCATGGGTCCTTGTCTCTCCTATGAGTGAAAACATCTTCTCCACGTCCTCTCTATCCAGGTGTCTCAGTATTCTGTAAGTTTCAATCAGATCCCCTCTCCTCCGTCTAAACTCCATTGAGTATAGACCCAGGGTGCTCAACTGCTGCTCATATGATAAGCCCTTCACCCCCAGGATCATTCTCCTCTGAACCCCTCCAAAGCCAATACATCTTTCTGTAGGTACAGGCTAGAAAATTGCTCACAATTTCTCTTTCAATGCTACATTTCACCACCAAGACAAACCCAACACAGAGAACTCTACCTCATCCATTAATACGAAAGAAAGACAAGAACAGTTACAAGATTCACGATATCACTATTAAATGATTCAAAGTGATTCATTTAACACAACAGAAAATAATGCTTTGCCTTGCAGCACTCCCTTCCTCCTGGTGACTCCGAGAAGCTCTCCACTAAGTTAAAATAATATAAGGCATAGAATCATTTTTTGAAGTAAAGTCCTCAGAAAAACTGCAAGAGGCGAAATCGAATGTTGGTAATTTGTGTAACAGTGTCCCAGGATGTCTCCCGATGTCTCTTGAACATCCTGTTCAAATACAATGAATCTCCAGTAACATGAACAATGAAAGCTGAACAAGGCTTTAAGTAGCACTCACAATCCTTACAAATTACTGCTTTATTCTTGTTCAGCCTATCACTGTTAGGACAAGCCATTAATTGCAGTGCTAGTCGGCAGGCTAGCATGCAGCCTTTTTAGTGAGTAACAGGGGTCAATTTATCTGCCATGATCGAATGGTGGACCAGAGTTGATGGGCTGAACAGCCTAATTCTGCTCTTATATCTTATGGTCTTATGGTCTTCAACTGATCATCAGAGCTTTAAAAATCCTTAGGGCGCCTGTTCCCACTGTGTACTTAAACTCCTTTAGTAAAACAGCAGCTTGGTCTAAACTCGGATTACGATGTGGAGTTCCTGGTATTGGACTTGGGATGGACGAGGTCAGGAATCACACAACATCCGGCTGTAGTCCAACAGGTTTATTGAAAATCACAAGCTTTCAAAGCACTGCCCCATTGTCAGGTAACTGGAGATTTGTTGCATTTGAAGAGGCTGTTCAAAAGACATAGGAGACATCCTGGGACACTGTTTCACATATTACCATTACCTGATACCCTGCTTGCAGCTTTTCTGAGGACTTTATTTCAAAAAATTGATTCTATATGTTATGTTATTTTAACTTGGTGGAGATATTCACCTGTCGAAGGGGCAGCGGTTAGAAAGCTTGTGATTTCAAATGAACCTGTTGGACTATAACCTGGTGTCGAGTGACTTCTGGCCTAAAATCAGATTATTTAGGAATTGTCTCACAAGAATCCATCTTGATCAGCTCAGAGACTCTTTGGCATCTCTGGTATCTGGAGAAAGTAACCCCTACACACTTTTATAAGAGTGGCTCAGTTACAAACTTTATAATTTTGACATATGTTAACTGGTTGATAAAAACAGCATATTTACTGTAATTATAAATTGAACTATTCTCAAAATGTTGCAGTAACAAAAATTTGATCTCTTTCACATTCAATAGACACTTGAAATATAAATGGTACTCGTTGCATAGTTAGCTGTCATCCTCAAGTCCTCTAACCTGCCATACATCTTGATAGCTCCAGAATGTTCTCTGGCTGCAATTCAGCCAAAATGTAGTCCAAAATCTGTTGAAAATAGACCAGAACAAAGGATATTAAAATTGTATTGACATTCATTGAAACAACATTGGCACTTGCAACTATAGATATAATTGAACAGGTGCTATAAGCAGCCCCATGGGATGTGTGCAGTTGAAGGCAACAGCTTGATCCATTGATCCTTTCCAAACATTTGAATCAATCTGTGATTGTAGGAAATTACCACTTTGTCCAGACCAGTGATCAGGGCCACCACTGGACAAAATGATTCTGCACGGAATAAATACATACAGACCAGCAGACCTTTTATTCACCGGCACTTACAGGACAATTAGTGCGCCTGTTGACCAGCATGCCGGATAATCAAGAGGCAACATTTACCGTTGTAAACCATGACCGAGCGAAGCTTTGAGACATTAACGTCCCTCAAAAAATCTAAATAAAAGACGTCAACGCATCTTCTAAAACCATTGTAAAAATATGGTGTTATAGAAATGCAATCCAGAGTCTACACATCACTATTATATTTTATTTACAACATCAATTCTCAGACATCTCAATAGATGGCCATATGAGGGAAATAATTTATACCGCTTTATCAAGAGCACCGGTTGAGGAGGAGCCGGTTAAAACAAAGTTTGCTCTACTCATGAAATCGTCGATCTCCAGTAAAGTTCAGCTGTCAATTTTTGGCCAAGAAAACGTCCTTAAATTTTCAAATACATTGCATATAAGTTTGGTGAGAATATTCAAACTTTTTTGAATTACCGCCTGTTCACTTTTTTTTAGTCAAACGGACTCTGGTGTAAAATAATTTATTTGAAGATGGCTGTTTAGCTTCTTGTGGATGAACATATCAATACACACTCTCATGGCGGCTACTTCATTGGTGCAGGCTGAATTTCCAACTATCCTGCCTTCTAATATTACAACCTGATGTCGAGAATGAATGGCAGATACGCAGCCCATATCAAACATAAGGATGTTGGCGTTACAGCAATTTGAGAATTCAAGGTACCTGACAAGAATTCGAGATAATTTTAATTCACTCACAGGATGTCAGTGTGTGGCTGTGCTAGCATTCATTGCCCATCCCTAATTGCCCAAAGGGCAGTTAATAGTCAATCACGTTACCATGGGTTTGGAGTCACATAGTTTCCTTCCCTAAAGAACATTAGCGAACCAGATGGGTTTTTCCTGACAATCGACAATGGATTCATAGTCATCATTAGATTCTTAATTCCAGATTTTATTGAATTCAAATTTCATCTGCCGTGGCAGGATTCAAACTTGGGTCCCCAGAACATTGCCTGAGTCTCTGGATTAATGGCTCAGTGACAATATCACTAAGCCATTGGAGGAAGCTGAGAAACTAGGAGACTTTCCAAAGGTTTCATTTGACATCAGCTTTCTGTGATCTCATCTTCCCAAATTGTTCATGAATATTGTACAAATATTCAGTGGTCTGATGGAAGACTGCACCACCATAAACTGTGAAAATCATTTTTTTCATTTGAGAGGAATCAGCTCAATCATAGACTATGTTATTCCATAAAAGCAGCCATTGTTTAGTCACTACACACTTATTCTGGTGTTAAAAGGTTGTGGATTGAGTACCAATGCAAAGATTTAAATTTGTGAATGTTATCAAACTTCAGGCAAGGTTTCTCAATTTGTTACTGTTCTAGTTGGGATACCTGAAACTGTTAAGTTCCCAGGAGAAGAGGGATCATCTGGCTCCTTCTTTATCCACCCACCTCCTCGGTTGTTTGCAACATATTAAATTAAGAAATGGATCAAATCCCATGTGGACTCCTTTCTACCCAGTTCAAACGCTATCAAAGGAACCAATTTAATCAAACATTCTTGGGTTCACAGAGTGGCTTTATTAATTATTTATTAGCTTATTAATTAACGCAGGAATAAATAGTAACATAACACACACATGCACAGATATGAAATAAGAGGTAAGTTCAAAAGACCAAAAAGCAAGGCAGATGTACAGATTAGTATCTGAATTATTCCTGAAGAGCAGGTAGTGTCACAAATGTTGCAGTGAAGGTTACTGGTAGAGTAGACGTTAGTAGATGATAAACCAGCTTCACAATCTTTATTTTGGTTAACTGACTGGGATTTGTTTTAATTCTGATGACTTTTGACAATAATTCAAATCCAATACAGAATGAGCGAGAATACTTTCTTCTTCTGTTTCCTTTTTATCTGGCCTGCAGCATTTGGAATTAGACAATGTATTCACCTGTAACAGAGTGGTAATTAGGGGACAATTCTTCAACAATAATTAACTGTCACAGCATGCTAACACAAACTCAGACAAGAGTGTCCAGTCCCACTAGTACATTTCAGTAGAGTTGAAACTGGTTTCGTGACCTCCATTCTGTATATGCTTCAAAAGGAAAACACAAAATACATCTGCAGGGGCTTAACCTACAGGAACTGACTTTCTGTTGAGCAGGGGTCATTTGCCCCTATTATCTGTGTTGCAGTCCAGTGTGTTTGAAGTTTCTTGGACATCTTCAAGTGTTACATTACATTGGTCCCACACAGAATACTTTTTTTTACATCTGCAGTTATTATCACTGTCACCCTTCTGTAATCTCTCTGCATCTCTGAGCTCTACAACCTCTCACTATTTAGACAGTATGCTTCTTTTTTGCTCTTTCTGCCAAAATGAACAATTTACCACTTTCCCACAATGTACTCCACTTGCCACTGTCCACTCATGGAACCGATCTGTATCTCTTTGTAGGCTTCTCACGTCCTCTTCGCAACTCATTTTCCAATCAATCTTTGCGATATCAGCAAATTTAGTTACCATGCCTTTGGCCCCCTTCATCCAAATCATTTCTATCAATTGTAGAGTTGAGATCCTAGCACTGACCCCCGTGGCATAATACTCATGACATCCTGCCAGCCTGAAAGACACCCACTTATTCCTACTCTCTGCTTCCTGTTAACCAGCCAATTTCCTCTCCATGCCAATCTGTTACTTCCTACACCACAATTTTTTTTATTACCTGCAGTGATCTGTGATTTGTCACCTTATCAAATGCCTTCTGCATGCTTTACCATAGCCCTCTCTTGCAGGTGCTGTTATATCAGCTTACTCATCCCATTCACAATTGTCAACCTTCCTGCCCTAGAGCCTGCATTCCAGTGCTCAGGATTATCCTGCCGTGCTTCTTTCCTGCAACACTAGCTTTTTTTTTATTATTGGTACTGCTGTTGGAGATCATGGTACAAAGCCACAATCTAAAGATCAAATAAAATAATTTGAGACAAAATGCTGTTATACTGCACAATTTGTGCCACAATGGTTTTAGGCTTCAGTTCATTGCTAGTTACAAAAGGAAAAGTATGCTTAGGGCTATCTATATAAAAGGTTTTGGAGAGTCATAACTAATATTCATCACAGTTGTAACCGAAGATCAGCCATGATCATATTGAGGAGTGGAGCAGGCTGCATGGTTTAGTCTTGGGATTTCCTTTAGTCGTTTTCATCTTATTACCACCTTGAAGAGATTCTGCTATTCTCTCCAATGGGATTTCCATTTGTCTCTTTCATCCTATTTTTTAACATTCTTTTGATCATAAAGTATTTCACACATGGATCTGTGAAGAAAGTTGACAGGAATGCAGCGTCATACATTCTCCCTGGGTGTTACAGAAATCTCTGTGAGCTTTATATATAAAGTCAAAAGTTTGAGAAATAAGAATAAACTGAATTCCAATTAGGTAAAAGATATTACAGACTGGGTAGGAATAGTTTATTTGCAAGTCAAAAACTTGATCCTGGACCAAACTAAACACAAAAGATCGACATAAATACAGACATTGTTACACAGAGTTAGCAGTCTCCTAAACCTTCAAGATGAATTTTAAAAATGACAACATCTGAAAAATGGGGGCTGTAATAACACATACTGTCAAAATGCCACTTCTAACTGACTTTACAGATGAGCTAGAGGAAAAATAGGGTCAGAACACAATGATCAAAATGATCTATTAAACTGAATCTGTTCTGAAAAATAAAAATGGAAGGATTTTCTGATTTTCAAAATCTAAAACCTGGCCAGGAGTTTGTTAGAAAGAAAGATTGTGACTTGAATTTTGATATTTAATGCTGCAAATTTAAGGGACATTGTGAAAAAAAAAATGCACATCCTCATCGCAGGACAGGTCCCAAAATTAATTGCAAAATTGGAGACATTTACCTTAAAAATCTGACTGTTCATGTATGATTCTTATTTTAGAAATATTGGAACATACTGTTCATCTAATCCAGGACTAATGATTTTCGTGCTACAGGTGTCCATCTTATAGCTCACTGTTTCAGATAACAGGAGAGCTTACGCGACATGAAACCAATGTGGCCATCTTGCACAAGCCTCTCTCAGAAGCAGAACAATTTATAACAAGAAGATGCCACCCAGTGGTTGCTTTGTACAAATGTTACGATGTGAATCAGGCTATTCTCCATGTTAATGAGCAGTTTTATTTTTATGAGAAATAAATGTGCGAACAATGCAAATAGGTCAAAAGGTGTAACTTCATCATTGCTCCGGATGAGCATTGCACTTTTTTGCTGCACTATAAATTGTATTAAATATTCATTGCTATTCAGAATCTACTTCCACATTTAGATTAACAACTTGAACACGATGACACAAGCAGACAAATCCTCTTCGGGAAACGCAAGTGCTTTATTTTTGTGGCTGTGATAGTACTTAATCTTGCATAATGAAGACACAGGAGTGCATTTGAATATAATATGCCTTGAAAATATCGCTCGTGTCATAGTGCTCACAACATAGTCAGCAGACTTTAAATGTTGTAATTTCATTGTGTATTCTTATCACAATAATTATTGCTCCATGTCCCATTGAGTGCAAGAACCTCTAATTCACGTTGGATTTTTGGTTGTTGGAATCATAATTAAATGAAATGGGCAAGGCTGAACTTTTTACAACACTTGAAATGTACTGGTGTTTTGCACTATGATTTAGCACTACACTTAACCAACATTCTTGAAGCAGTATGTGAATGAGTTTACTTAAAATTATTTTGGCTACTGTTCTACTCCATCACAGTAATTGGAAGTTCGGGAACAATGCATACCACACACAGAGGAAAAAACAAACTGAAAGCAATTTTTGCATTTTCTTCTTCAGTTGTTTTTATGAGGAAGTGCGCCACTGAGCTTTTAAGCACCATTTGTCTGCTGATCAAGAAGTCCCCAGTTCAAAGGTGAGTGGCCCATTTATACTGTGTCTAATGCTTACTGCAGATAGTAAGCCAACCTGGGTTGCTTTGGTTTGGGCTGTATTCCACTGAACTCTGTAGTCCTCAGTTTGGATTGGCTATAAGTGAAGAACTCAAAACAAATGGCGGGCCTATAACAGTTAACTGGCATCAGATCCAGAATGCTTTAACTCCCTTGCCGTGTTCAAATGTGTAGCAATTGGAACCATGGCCAAGCGGATCACATTGGCGAATAAGCTATTCATTGATTTGTTAACCTGGGCTAGTCAGGAGGCTTAGTTGGTTAAAGCGTCTGCCTAATAAACAGGAGATCTTTGGTTCAAATCTAACCAGGGATCTGGTGATGTGGGAGGAAATGCCTGCTAGGTCCTTCTTGTGGTGCAGAGGTAATGTCCTACCCCTGGACTGGGAGGTCCTGGTTCAAGTCCCACCTGCTCCAGAGATGCCTAAAGACAGGTTGATTAGGAAAATAGGTTAATAATTTTTCTGAAAGAACAGTAGATTAAGAAGTCTAGGAACTGGCTTTGAGCTGACTGGTCACAGCCCATATCCAGTGCGCACGTAATTAACGAGTGACTCAGTGATGGGTTACAGCCTCTGTGCAGTTATTTAAAAATGTATACCAGACACCACCCCCACCATTTCATAAGTTGATAAAATGAGATTAGCAGGCAGGCAGGATGACACTTTGGGAAATGGATGGATGGGGTACAACAGCAAGTGTGACCAGGATAGGAAGTTGGAGGGTTGCCAAGAGCTCTTTCTATTTCTATGATAGTTTTGGGTCCTCTAGTCAATATGGAACCAACATAAGAAATCTAACCTACTGAACACTTTCTTGGTCCCTGTTGCTCCTTTGTCAAGTCAGGGACTGACTGCCTGATTTCACTAAAAGACAGTCAAAATCGTCTTTATGCCTGGACTGTGTATGGCGTGTAGATTATACTTGCTAACATGGTGTGCAGCACAGTTTCAAAAGGATAATGAACTGAAACTGTTTTTGACTGTTCATGTGTCCTGATTTTGTTTCATATGACAGTTCAAAATCGTGGCACATTTTACAAATACAGAATGGAATGCCACAATTGTCTTCTCAGAAATGAGGTCGAATGCCTGTTTTCTGTCGATGTTCCGTGTATAAACTGGAACTCATGCCATAGAGAAAAAAAATCAAGGCCTTAGAGAGGGTGAGAGGAGAATTAATGGAATGTTACCAGTAATCACTTATGTACAGAGATTACAGAATCTGGGATTTAGATCAGAGAAGGTTAAGGAGAGATTTAATGGAGGTGCTCAAAATTATGATGGGCCTCAAACACGAGATAATTAGCAAAAGGAGTAGAGAGGAGATAAGGAGAATTATCTTTTATGCAGTGCATGCTGCAAAATGCAATGCATTGCCTGTAAAGGTCATGGAAGCAGATTCAATAATAACTCACAAAAGAGAATTGATTATAAATTGAAGAAGGCAAAAAACATGCAAGGTAACAGGGAAAGAGCAGGAGAGAAGCTCTAATTGAATAGCTCTTTCAAAGAGCTGGCACTGACACGTGAGTTGTATGGCCTCCTTCAGTACCGTATGATTATCTAAGTCTATGATTGTATTACTGTAAGTGCTGATAATTTTGATAATACACTATCAACTGTCAACATCGGTTTGCTTTTCAGGGTTGAGTTGGTTGCACTGTGGCATCACCTCACACCAAACAACATAAACACGGTGAATTGAATTCCATTGCAATTTTACATCAAGAGGAAAAGGTATCAAGTGTGATCTGTTAGGAGCATGTACCAAAGCCATCTACATCCCTTGGTTTATGAAATAAAAATAGATCCACTCACCTTCTGAATTGCTTTCCAGGTTTTGACTACTGCAGAGAACTGACTGAAGAGCAGTGTCTTCATGACATAATATATTTCATGAGTTAAAGTTTATGGAGGAACAATGTGTTGAGAATTGCAAACTCATTGCAACTCTCCATTTCACTGAAGGCATGACAAAGGTAAATAGTTCCCTTCACATGAATGTGAACATTTGGTAAACAGAAACAACTTGATTTTATACAGTGCCATTCATAAACTCAGGACATCTTCAGAAAGCATTACAACCCATGAAATATTTTACAAATATAGACATTAACATATTGAAGGGAACTTTTTTTAAAGTCATTCATGGATGGGGACATTGTTGGCTGGGCCAGTATTTTTGCTCATTCCTAAATGTCCAGGAAAAGGAGGTGGTGAGCTGCTTTCTTGAACTCCTGCTCCCCACCAATTGTACCCTCATCAGGTTGACACCTCATTTTTAGGGTAAGTTCTGATTCTGCTTCTGGCACTACCACCCAGCTTCTCCCTTGCTCCCACCTCCCTACCCAGCCCCCAACTCCAAGTTTGAATACTTGAGGATGATGAAGTGGGGAATCTGCCGAGCTATGGGTCAATAGGTTGTGGTTAATCACATTTGTGGCTGTGGATGACTCACAGTGCCACATGGAGATAGTTTGAATTGCTTGTTCTGTTCAAAGTCTAAGCCATTTCACACATGCCAGGCAATTTTGTACAGAAAGTTTGCACAAAAATCAATGTCTGAGACCAAATAGCCTGAGACAGTGGTGATAGAAGTGGGGTAAACACTGGCCTGGATTCAGGGAATAAATCTTCTGCTTTTCTTTGAAATGCAGGATGGACATTTGGCATCCACCTGAGAAGGCAATTATATTCGGTTTCTCTGCCAAAAGAAGGCTTCTCATTAATTTCCTGGAATGTTAATCTACATGATAGGCCTAAATCTCTGGAATGGCCCTGGAATTTACATCTTTCTGAATCACAGAACGTCTTTGTGTTCTGACCAGGCAACGGTTGATGGTCAAGTGAAAAGAAGTGAATCTGCCTTACTAGTGTTACTTGTTCTTTTAAAATTCATTGCCGTGAGATACATGTGGACAGGATTTTATAAATGCGTTTGAATTTCATGCATAAAGACATACCTTCGCCCAAGTCATAGTAACAACAACATGATTTTGCATAGCACCTCCACACACAGGCCTTGTCCTAACACTCAGCCTATTGTCAGTTATTAATAGTCCATGTTAACAGCTATATATTCTCCTAGATTGACCTTTATCCACTCCTCTGTCTGTGCAACAGTTTTTCTCTCTTTGGGCTCTATCTCCGCCAGCTTTTACTCTTCTCCCTATCCGCACACCATATTCTGCATAATTACCATCCTTTTCCAGCTACCATCAATTCTGAAGAACGGTCACTGGATCTGAAGCGTTAACTCTATTTCCCTGCACAGATACTGCCATAACTGCAGAAATTTTCCAGCAATTTCTGTTTTTGTTTCTTATACATTTGCATAGCATCTTTGAGACGATAAATCTACCACACCGGAACAATTTTCAGATGAAATCTGACATCAAGCCATGCAATGAGATATTAGAATAGGTGGCTTAGGGTTAAGGAGCAATGTCATAGAAGAAAGAGAGATTTTCATTCATTCTACGCATGTTGATTTGGTCCTTCTTTACTGTATTCTGTTCAGCTCAGCTGTTTGGATGGTTGGTTTACAATGTGAGTGACACCAACAATGTGGGTTCAATTCCTGCTCTGGCTGAAGTTACTATGAAGGGCTTTCCCCTTTCAACCTCTTCCCCCTCCTGAGGCTTGGTGACCTTCTGGTTAAACTACTACAGGTCGTGTGTCTTAACCCTCTCCCTCTCGTGAGAGAGTAACACTGTGGCCTGATAGGGCTGTGACAACTTTACTTCAATTCATTTGTTATCACTCAGTTTACATTGGGTCACAGTATTCCCCTCATGGCATTGTGTCAGTTGCTGGGAACTGGGGCCAATTAGAATTTGCCAGGCAGGCATGGCTCAGAGGAATATTGTGCCCTTGTCTTGCAGCAGCAATAGAGACGCAACATGCTATTTTGCGCCACTGTTAACTTCCTATGCAACATGTATCCACTTCATGTATATGTCCTGCTTGGAGATATAGAGAATGAATCTTTCCACTCCGACTGGAAAGGCTTCCAATCCATTAATCTGAGTGCAGTGAAATGCCACCAATATCATCTTGCAGCACCAGTAGCTCTTTTATGGTTGTTAATTCTACACCAGACTCGTAGAAAAGAATTAGGAACATGTTAGGTAAAACATTAACCTATACATTTCAGTGTCTGTGTGCATGTTAATTGATCATAGTCTCTTTTTGCCAAGTGACAGAATCTACGGTTTAAGGCTGTGATTACTGATGCTGATACAAAATCCCCTGAACTGCGCATAAGAATGCTATAATGCAACTCATAGTCCTTCAATAATAGTCGTACAGAGCACGTTCAACATTTTAAAAATGAGATTTTGATGTTCAGCCTTCACAGGGGAGAGATCAGGCAATGGCTGCGGGAAAGTCTGTGAATATATTTATTAGCAGTTCCTTGAGCAGCAGAGCAACACATGCTGTCACCATTGGCCATGAGAAAGAAACGTACAGAAGAAAGATTGCAGGAGGGTACCAACTATCTTGTAACACTATTGTCTGTAATCAACATTTCAAAAGGTGTTTGCATTTCAGTGCCATTTCTGTTCATTCTAACTGTTCAGCAAAAATGGTCCATCTCAATACTTCAATTTTTTGCCTACTCTTTCATCATGATGCTACTTTAAGGACATTTGGCTGATAACACATTTAAGTTTGGGCAGAATCTGAATGATATTGGCTCTGGCAAGAAATCATGGGAGAATTTCGGGAGAGTTCCAACGAAGACTTTCCCAATGTCGGGAGCAACTAATTACATTTTCCAACAGAGTTCCAGATGGAGAGACAAGATTCATGCTAAGGAGGGACGAGAGGTTTAGTAACAGGGATTATTGCTTCCGATCAGCCTCATTTACTGTAAATACCACCTCCAACATACTCAGCTTCTTATTGTACCATGAGATGGTTAGAAACAAGATGCCATAAATTCATGACATGGAAGTTTGAGTGCGGACCTGATGATTTCAGCTCGCTATTGGCTCCTCAGGATGTCTCCTTGGACATCTGATACCAAGATCATGGGCATGCTCCCTGGCAGCAGCTGCACCCACCCTATGTCACCAGATGCTGGCGTCTTTACCATCCTGTCTGCACTATCGTAGCACATCAACGATGCATGTGCACAACACTGCTGCACTTCCAAACTGTGCTTTGGAACACACTGGCAACTATGATTGAAATGCGGGACAGGCACCCAGCTCACAGACTTAACTCTGATTCAGTTTGACTTATTCTTGTCAAGTACCGAGAAACAGTGAAAAGTACTGTATTGCAGCAGATGCATGGCAACACCACCAGCTGCAAATTCCCCTCCAAGCCATTCACCATCCTGACTTGGAAATATATCACCGTTCCTTCACTGTCACTGGGTCAAAATCCTGGAATTGCCTTCCTAATGGCATTGTGGGTCAACGCACAGCAGGTGGACTGCAGCGGTTCAACAAGTCAGCTCACCATCACCTTCTCAAACGCAACTAGAGATGGGTAATAAATGCTGGTCCCAGCCAGTGCTGCCCACAAATGAATAAATTTATAAAAATTTGTGTGTTATTCAGTCAAATTGTACCTTACATAAGAACATCATGGTGGTCGAACAGAAGGCAGAATGCAATGTTACAGCTACAGAGAAGGTGCTCAGAAAAACCAATATATGAGAAGTCTGTTCATGAGTCTGATAACAGCAGGGGAAAAGCTGTTCCTGAATCTGTTCAACTTTGTTTTCAAACTTTTATATCATCTGCCCAATGGAAGAGGGTGGAAGGGAGTATAGCCAGGGTGAAAGGGGTCTTTGATCATGTTGGCTGCTTTCCCAAAGTAGCAGGAAGTATAGATGAAATCAATGGATAGAAGGCTGGTTTTCGTAATGGACTGGGATACTTTCATAACTCTCTGCAATTTCTTGTGGTCTTGAAAAGATCAGTTCCCAAACCACGCTGTGATGCATCCAGATAGGATGGTGCATCTATAAAAATTGGTAAGAATTCGTGTCGGCATGCCAAATTTTCTTGGCCTCCTGAGGAAGTGGGGGTATTGGTGTTGGTGTGCTTTCTTGACTGAGGGCTATCTCAAGAATTTTCGCTTGTTTTATTAGGTTTCACTTATTTAGTACCCACCTGGATGTTTCCAGTATCCCTTCCTAGCCTTTTTGAACATTGCTCCCTCAACCAAGACTTAAAGGTTCATGGGATTGCTGTATTAGCTTGTTGTTTAGAAATGACGTAAAGTCAGGCAACTTGCCATTTTTTTTAGCATTCAATGGCCAAGGGGTTATGCAAAGTGTGCTGTTTCAATCTCAGACCTGTACCATCTGCTGGCTGTACATACAGTAAACACACTGTATGTTGAACATAGGAACAGGACTAGGCCATTCAGCCCCTTGAGTCTGTTCCACCATTCAATGAGATCATGGCTGATCTGTGGCCTAAATGCATTTACCTGCCTTTAGCCCAGGCCTTTGCTTAACAAAATTTTATCTAAGATTTAAAATTAACAACTGATCCAGCATCCATTGTCATTTGTGGAAGAGAGTTCCAAAGTCTATTACCCTTTCTGTATCCTAACATCTCTCCTGAATGGTCTGGTCTTAATTCTCAGTCTATTCTCCCTAGTTCTAAACTTCTCCAACCAGCAAAAATAGTTTATCTACCCTGTCTTTCCCTGTTAATGTCTTGAAGATGTCATCAGATCTTTCTTTAACCTTCTAAGTTCTAGAGAAAACAGGTCTACTTTGTACAATCACTCTTCATAACTTTCCCTGTAAACCTATGTTGTACTTTGTCCAAGGTTATTATATCCTTCCTAAGGTACACAGATCTGCCCACACCTCCCCAGATAGTGTCTAGTCATGGTTTTGTATAATTGTAACATAACTTCTGCGTCCTTGTACCCCAGTCCTCGAGATATAAAGACCAACATTCCATGAACAATTTCAAATTTTCTCATGTTGTGTTCCATTTTGTCAGATCTTTTGTCCACCCACTTAGTTTACCTAAATCTCTTTGTTGCCTCTTTATGTCCTTTCCACAATTTATTTTCCCACAAATCTTGGTGCTATTGGCAAATTTAGAAATCATATGTTTTGTACCATCATTCAATCATTTATGTAAGTCATAAAGCTTTGAAGCCCCAGGACTGATCTCTGTGGCACACCACTCTTTGCATCTTGCCGAATAGAAAATGATCCATTTGTACATTATTGCTAATTCCCAAGCCAACTTTTTACCTGGTTGTCAATAATTTATCCTCTGTGCCACGAGCTTTTATTTTCTGCAGTAACCTTTGATGTGGAATGTTTTCAAATGCCGCTGGGAATCTAAGTTTGGTATATCCATTATTTTCCTTTTATCTACATCACATGTAATTTTCTCCCAGAACTCCAATGTATTGGTTCGATATGATTTCTCTTTCATAAAACCATATTGACTCTGTCTGATTATCTTAAACTTTTTATGTGTTTGGCTCTAACGCCATTAGTGATAGCTTCTGACATCTTTCTTACAGCAAATATTAGAATTAGAGTTACCTTTATTGTCACATGTACTCAAATGAATACAATGAAAAGTGTACAAGTCGCCGCTTATATTAGGGACAACTTTTTCAGTTACAATTCTCGAAAAAATAGGGAAGGAAAAGCTCCAGCATTGCCGATTTTAGGAATAAATTATTAAATGGCGGAAAAAGTGTTCAGAACAACTGTTGTTCGACCCAGTCCATGCTGTCACCTAGCCTCCAGTCTGCACCAGGCCTTGACTCTAGATCACACCTAGCTTCACCTCAAGGTTCGTGAGCCTGGGAGATCACTCTGGAATCACCTTGAGACTGGAAGTCCATGCCGAGGCCATGCCAGGCTGAGAGACCGCCACGTACCACCTGAAGACCACCAAACTAGGCCATTGGGAGATTGTCATGCCAGGCCGAGAAAATGTTACGTAAGGCCAAGACAACTCCAGGTGGGGTTGGCAGACTGCCATGCCGAGCCAAGAGACCACCATGTTAGGCCAAGAGACCACTACGCCGGGCCAAGAGGACGTCTCTTTGGGTCTGTGCTGAGGCCAGATCTTCTGAGGCTCAGAGTTCTGAGACAGCAAAGCCGAAGGCCAGGAATTCTGAGGTCACAAGGTCTGAGATCGCGAAGTCGGAGGTAATTGACCTGTAGTTTCCTATTTCTTCTCTTCTTCCTTGCTTGAATAATGAAGATATGTTTACTTATTTTCCAAAATAGTGTGGCTTTCCCCAAAAAGTAAACTGGAAGATTTAAGTCAATGCTTTGATATTTTAGCGAAGATTTTTCTTTCACATTGGAATGTTCCAATTGTGTAATTGGAACAATCCCATTAAATGCCTACAACTGTGTCACTAGTTACCTGTTCCTTAATCTAACTTACAAGTACACTTTAGTTACTTCTTCTTTCATGCTGTCATAATTTTCCTAAATTAAATTTAGCATATTATCCTTGGATCCACTTTTCCTTGCCTCAAACTAAGCATAAAATTCAATTATATTATGCTTCTTCAGAGATTCTGGGGAATATCAATAATTTAGCATGCCACAAATACGTACTGAATATGGTGCATCATATTTTTTTAACTCTTCAGACAAACTTGAGAATTTTGCCAAATGCACAAAGCATGATTAATATTTCAATTTATGCTACATCAGACAGAAAAGCTGTAATGTTTTCTGAATGAATCTAATTTATATGTTTCAGGAGATTATACCATCTGGGTGACTTGCTTTCTTTTATCAAAGTCACTGACCATTTTTAAGACAGATGTCAGTGGAAATAAAATATCTTCGAGGACATCTGCAACCTAACAGGGTGCAAGATGCAAAGAAATATTTTATTACCAGCTGGTCTCTGAGGGAAGTTCCCTCAACAGCTGCCAAAAAGAAATACTGCTGTGGCTTTGAAATCCTGTTCAAATAGCACCAGTAATTTAAAAAGAAAATGATTTCTAGGATGTGCAACCTAACAGGCTGCAAGGCTAATGCTTCTTGTGCATCACAAGTTGCCTTAAGAAAGCTGAAAAATCTTCTTCTTGAACCACTGCTGTTTAATGTTTTGCTATAACTGAGTGCTACACTGGGCAATGAGAGAGAACGGATAAGAGTTGACCATGTTTTGGAACTGGAATCACATACAGGCCACCTTCAATGTCCAGCTTGTTTCCTTTCACATAAATTGAATTTAAATTCACAAAGTGCCAAAATGAGGTTTGAATTTACATTTTCTAGAATTCTACTGCAGACCTCCACATTGTTAGGTCAACAGCATAATTGCAATGCCACTGTGTCCATTAGTGATATGAAGTTTTCATAACTTCATCTGTCAAAATGCAAATGGTCACTACAATTTGATATTTTTTTAAATTGGCAGGATGATCTGTCATTGCCAAATAATTCACAGCGCTATTCTCTAAACTATTTCAGAGAGCTACCAGTACAAATTATAATATAAAAGAAGGGCTTATTTCACTCTGAGTTTCTAACATTAATGATACAAATCAAATGGCAGCTGTTGGAAGTGAATTTATCCTTACAATGTAGATAAAAGTTATTAAGATCATTGTAGGAAATTTCTCCCAAACCAACTACAGGCTGAGTTTTGAAACTTAAACTCTGGGACAAATATTATTTCTCTATATCCATCATACATTTTTGTGGAGAATTGATACATTCAATGTGAATGTAACCATGAAGTTATGCGTAAAGACTTTGGATTGCCAAGTGATAGACTGTGAAATCTTCTCCCCATAAAGGTGTGTACTAGTGACCATAGCAAGGTAATTGCATCTATTGACATTGGACTGGCAATTTGGATTCCCATTCTGGAAACACGTGTTTGAGCCCCACCACAACAGTTGGTGGAATTTGAATTCAATAAAAATTAAATTGGAATTAACATTCTAATAATGACCATGGATCAATTGTTAGAAAACACCATCTCGGTTCATTAATAGCTTTGAAGGAAGAAACTGGCGTCCTTACTTGGTCTGGCCTGCATGTGATGCTCGATTCATGGCAGTACAGTTGACTCTTAACTGTCCTGTGGGCAATAGGGATGGACAATAAATGCTGGCCTAGCTTGTGACACCCATAGCGCATGGTTCCTTTTTAAACAGATGTGTGCAATGTGCACACTTGTGACCCAAGTTTTGAGGGGGACATATTAAGTCAGGAAAGTTCCTGTCCTGGCAGAACATTCTTCTTGAAAAAATGTTCATGCCCACCATATTTCCAGTCCTGAAAAGTGGACAGAGATGATGTCTGGTCAGTCCCCTCCAAAGACAGGCCCAATTTGGAGATGGGCGAAAGAAATTTACTCAGGTTGTTGCCTGGATTGGAGTGTTTTAGCTGCAAGGAGAAGTTGGACAAACTTGGGTTGTATTCACTAGAGTGTTGTAGGCTGAGGGGCGATCTGATAAAAGGATATAAAATTATGGAAGACGTTTTTAAGGTGGATAGTGCAGTCTTTTTCCCAGGGTGGAAATTGCAAATACTAGGGTGCATAGGTTTAAGGAGAGAAGGGGAATGTTTAAAGAAGATGCGCGAGGCAATTGCTTTACACAGAGGGTGGTAGGTGCCTGGAATGCATTGCCAGGGGTGACGGTAGAAGCACATATGGTAGCAAAATTAAAGAATCATTTAGGCAGACACATGAACAGGTAGGGCACAGAGGAAACAGATGCAGGGAGATGGTATTAGTTTAGAATAGCATCATGGTGAGCTGAAGGGTCTGTTCCTGACCTGTACTGTTCAGTCTTCTACGTTCTAGGAAAAATAAACTGGTCTTTTTCCAGTGGTAATAGTTGGGTAGTGCAGGGACCAGTGCTTGGACCACAGCTATTTGCAACATATTTTAATGATTTGAGTCAAGGAACTAAATATATTATCTCCAAGTTTGTAAACAACGCAAAACTAGGGAAGAAAGAGTGAGCTGTGAATTGTTGTAGTGATGTTTCAGTGTGATTTGGACAAGTTGAGTGAGCGGGAAAATGCGTGGCAGCTGAAGTAGAATGCGGAGAAATGTAATGTTACCATAGTGGCTTTATAGTGACCACATGGTCGTGGTAGTGAAATCCCTCGGGACAGCCTTTGCATCCCAGAGACTAAGGGTGTGCTGATGAATCGTGATCCAAGTTGATAGCATCTGTCCTGGGAACCTCAGAGAGTATACCACCTGGCACACAAGCTTCGTTGCTTTTCATCTAATAGATGTCCACTAAAGTTCATAAATGTTTGGTACGTTACTGAAGGAATCCTCTACTGGGTTTTGATTGATGAGTTGAAGGGTCAGTTCTGATGCAATGCATTTCTGGGTGACAAGAATTTTGAAGTGTGCTTCCAAATTGAAGGATAAAACCAAGTACTGGGGGCAACTATTTTCACACCGAGGATGGTTCTTCTGAATGAACTGCCAGAGGAAGTGGTATGTGCAGGAACAGGTATAACATTTAAAATACATTTATGAATTGTGTTTGTTTTTGACAGCCCCACTGATTGAAAGATGACAGAATTTGGTGGGACAGCTGATGCTTAAAGATAATGTGCAGCCATTAAAGAGAAGGAAATTTCTCAAAGTTGGAAGTGAAGAGTAAGTTTTGAAACTATAGGCTCCAGAATATTATCTAGAGTAATTCTCCTCAGCAACCAGCTGGGCATGAATGGAGCAATAGAAAAACTGGATTTCTTACAGGATGTTAGCACAGCAGGCTTAGTTCCCAGAAAATTTCCAACTTTGATATTTAATTTGAAAATTACTGATGATTTACCTGAAAGAAGCAGAACTTCTTTAGCACTTGGAAAGCATAGTATCAGCTTTCTTTTAAAAATGTTCTTAGGGCAAAGACCGCATAAGATGTCAACTTTGTTTCAGGAACTCAACAAGTTACAATACATAACTTGAGCACATAATCCAGGCTCACACTTCAGTGCATTACTGAAAGAATATTGGCGGACTGCCTTTCAGTTGAGAGTTGAACCGAAACCCTGTCTGCTGTCAAGGTATACATTCCATAGAACTATTCAAAGGACAGACAGGATCTCTGAGTGGCACCGAAACATATAATCTAGCCATTTACTTTAAACTATTTCTGTACCATGCTTTGTGCAACTTGGCTTCCCTGTTCCCTGTAGCATACTAATGTTACTGGCTTGAATTGTTCACTGTTCAGACAGTTGTTATTCCAGCACAAATTAAAGTTGAACATAGAAACTCTGCCGAGTACCACTTGTAACACACCATAAAGGAATTGACCTCAAAGATGAAGATTCAACTGGGCAATTCCTCTACTCCTAGAGCCCTCCAAAAGTTTTCATTTAAATGGGAGAATTCAGAGGGTTCCAAAGAAATGAAGTGCAATGACTATGATATACTGTACATAGTTCAACTCCTGAGTTGCTATTAAACTGACACCATGCTTACCTCACACTCTGTAAACTACTGCTCACTCAGACCACTACAATCCACATATCCTGACTGAAACACCCCTTCCCACTGCCAGACCCAAACCCCTTGCTTCCCAACCCCCAGTGGACCCAATTTCTCTCATCGATCCCTGAACACTTTCACCCACCCCTTGCACCCTGGCCTCTTACCACTTGGCTTCATCACCTTCGCACCTACACAACTGGCACCTTGATTTCCTGGCATCCAATCCCTTCCAGATCGGACATTCCTCGTGAACAACCCCTTTCCCTCTACTGTACAGAACTCTACTTCTCTCTGCCAGAGTCAACCCCATGTCCCCCATAGTGGAACCCCCCTCTCCTCCACCACTGGAGCCCACGTCCCGCATCCTGCCTTGACCCTACCCAGGACTCGATCTGTTTCCTCATTGCCACCCCACTGGACTAACCTGGCACTCCTCTGTCACTCCAACCTGAGTGCTCCCCTACAACACAGGTGCAGGTCCTGGCACAACCCCACTCCCAATCCAATCCTGACACCCACGCTTTCTTCCAAACCCAATTTGCCCCAACTACGTGACCTGTCCTAAATACTCTATCACTTACCATCTCACTTTGCCCAACACTTCACGCATTTGACACCTACCCTAATGATACTTATCATGTAACCAAGTTAGTACCCTAATTACCTGGCATTCTGATACCTTCCCCACTTGGCATCCTAATTACCTGGTGTCCTACCCACCTGGCACCCTACTTCACTGCCATGCTAACTTCCAGTCATCTGACACTCTTGTCCCTCAACCCCCTAACTTACCTTCTGTATTTTCAGTTTGACAGCAACTATCAGGACTTTTAAGTTTTAGAATACGGCAGCAGCTGACTGCAGTGAAAAAGGGTCATTGTTCACCTTCCTTAGAAAATTCTATACCATGAAAGGACTCTGGGGATGGAAGTGCAGCTCTGCAATTCTGAAGGAGTTGAGCAGAATTTCGTCTCAAAAATGTGGAACTCCGTTCTTTTGTGAAAATTAGGGGCCAGAATAGCAATCTGCATGGGATCCACCCTGAGGAAAATTCCACCCTATATTTCTACAAACTTCACTTGCTTTAGAACAAATGTGGATGTCCAAAGATTTGTGAAAGATTATCCCTAGGCAGCCTGATAAATGGGCCGCCTTCTTGAACTGCGACACAGTTCTGGTAATTATTCCACAATGTTATTGTCTTGGAAATTGCAGGATACACACCTACCAAAGGTGAAACAAAAATTAAATAAGAGAAAGTAAAAGAATACTTGAGAAGAGGCTGGCAGATAACATGACAGTGAAGCCAAACATTTTCTACAGGCACGTATAAAGTGAAAGAGTAAGGTGTGGGTCCATAGGGACTTCAAGGCAGCTTACACATTGACGTATAGACTTGGAATTTTGGGTAAAGAAAAAAAAATCATTGATGGTGGCAGGATAAATTGAGAAACCATTTAATAAACCATTTAATAAAGCAAAAATACTACAGAGCTTAAGAATGGAGGCATCGAATAGACTAACAAGGAGTTTGTGATAAAACTATAAAACACTGGTTCAGCCTCAAACAAAATAGTGTCCCATCCTCAACATCACTCTTTAAGAAGGATGCAAAGGAATTAAGGAGGGTGCATATAAGGTTCTCAAGAATGGCGCCAGCTCTGGGGAAACAGTTGGAAAAGTTGGGTTTGTTCTGCGAGGAGAAAAAAATATTAAAAGTATATTTACTAACAGTGCCAAAAATTATGAGAAGTCTTGTGATATGGACCAGACAGGACTGTCTCAAAAGTTTTTAAGAAGGTAACCAGACTCTAACTTGATTTTAAAGGCAAATGTGAAGCTCCGTGTTCCAGATACAATACAACTTGTAGAACTACTCGACGTTTAGCAAGACACAGTTTATTTAAACACTATAGTTAAAATACAACCAAAGAAAGAGGCATTTAGAATAACTTAAATCTATTGGAAAATTCAGCAGAACAACTGATACAGTAGCTATTACTAATGAACTGTTCCAATACAGTAACATCCCATAAACACACCCCTGGGCAAAAAGGAAAATTCAGGCTCAGATTCTCACATGCAGGTCTCCAATCTCTAAAAAAAAAATCAAAAGAAAATTCAAAGTGTAGCAGCCAGCACTCATTTACTGAAGCTTTGAACTCCATTAAGACTCCAACATTTTCTGATATTACTGAAAAACCAAAACCCAGAAATCTGGATAAGTAAGAGTTGACCACACCTATTCAGGCTGTTAAAAATAAAAAAAGTCTCCCAAGCTATTTATTCAAGTGGCTTTCACTAACCAACTCGACACCTCTTGTTCAATGCTTCTCTTAAAAGAAACCAGGAGAAAATACACCTCTTAAAGCCACAGCATTGTCACACTGGCCTGAGAAAGCAGGGGTAAACTGTTTCTGTTGCCAGAGGGATTGAGAACCAAAGGAGTCTCATTCAAGGTGATTGGTCAAAGAACCAATGGTAACATGATTTTGTTTTTGCAGTGAGTTTTCAGGATCTGCACTGCCCTGCTTGAGAGGGGCGGAGCAGATTCAATCAAGGCTTTCAAAAAAGGAATGTTTGAAAAATAAACAAAATTGCAGGGCGACAGCGCAAAACAGGAGAGTGGGATAGGTGATTTGGTGATCTAAATAACCAGCATGGGCAAACAGGCTGTATGGTCTTCTTCTGTTACCATTCTGTGATTCTCTAACTTGGCGCTAACCTCTGTCTCCCCAGTTGCATTCAGGTCTTGAATCACTCCCTGAACCATACCAAATAGCTCTGGTAGAAGCTGGACTGATCATCGGTGCTCTTACTGAGCACTTGTTGCCTGACAGCCTCTAAATCTATTTAATATTGAGAGAATGTTGAAAAAGAAGTGATTGGCCAGGCCAGATGACAATGTGGATCAGACATTCCTGGATGATTGCCAACACAGTCATGCAGATGTTAGTGTCGTAGCTGCACTGACAGATGTAGGTTGGCTCTAGTATATCATCATTCTTCAGTGCAAATATTAAACAAGACCAATGTCATCACTCAGGTGACCCCAGTGTGATACCAGAATCTGAGTATTCAACAAAGTTCCCCATTTGATTCCAAATCTGAAAGTTCACAAGGTTTACTCTACCATGTTATGGCTCTGTTACAATTTAATGGCTCACAATGTGTTATTCAACTTTTAAAATTTACACATGTTCAACAGTAATACATTCAATAATTACTGCATTAAAATTGTGTAAATCTTGCTCATGAAAGGCTGAATAAGATCTTTGTATTTCACTGTTCTTGGACTCATCATTATTGAAAACTGCTGGAAGATATTGAAAGCATATTCTAACTTCTAATTGGTGGAATATTTCCACAGTCTTCAACGTGGTCAAATAAAAAAATATAGCTCCTGTAAAGCCAATAAAAGCTGAATTAATGATCATAGAAAGGCTACAGGAGTAGACATGATTTTCTTTTAATAAGGCCTGGAGCTTTTTATCTAGGAATTTAGCTTAAAGTTTGGTCTTTCACTTGATACAAAGGAACAAAAGAAAATCCAAACAGATAACACTTTGTTTAATGTAAGACCATCGGACTGTAGAAGCAGGAGTAGGTCATTCAGCCCATCAAAACTGCTCTGCTTATGGCTTATCAGATAGTCCTCAACTCCACTTTCTTGCCCTTTCCCCATAACCCTCGATTCTGTGACTGGTTAAAAATCTGCCTGTCTCAACCTTCAATATACTTACTGATGCACCCTCTCTGGTAAAGAATTCCACACATTCAATACCCTCTGAGAGAAGAAATTCCTCCTCACCTCTGTTTTAAAAGGGGGAGTCCCTTAACCTAAGATTATGCCCTCCAGTCCCAAGCTCTCCCACAGCCTTTCCACATCGACTTTGTCAAGTCACCCAAAACTCTTGTGTGTTTCAATGGGTCTGTCATTCTCCTAAGCTCCAATGAGTATAGGCCCAAAATATTCAATCTCCTCATAAGACAGTCACCCATACACAGTATCAGCCTAGTGAATCTTAGCTGGACTGCCTTCAATTCCAGGATATCATGCCTTAGATAAGGTGACCAAAATAATTCACAGTTTTTTCAGCTGAGGTCTGATTAGTGCCTTTTCTAGATTTAGCAAGACCTCTCTAATTTTATACTCTACTCCTTTAAAAATAATGGCAAACAATCCATGTATCTTCTCTATTATCTGCTGGACATTTGCTTTTTGTGATTTATGCCTAAGGATTCTCAAAACTTTTTCTGTAGCTTTCTGCAATCTTTCTCCATTTAAATAACATTCAGTTCCCCTTTCTTTTCAAAGTGCATACATAATCTTAGATTTTCCCACATTGCATTCCATCTGCCAAATTTTGCCCACTCGCTTAGCCTATCTTCTGTTTTACTTTATTAAGTAGATTAACAAGTGGTACATTATCAAAGGCCTTCCAGAAATCTTAAGTGTATTACATCCACTCTACTTCATCGTTATTTGTCCTGCATGTTGCCTCCTCAAAGAATTCTGACAACTTGCTGAATCTGCTTGATTATATACATTTCTAAATGCTCTGCTATTGCATTCTTTATAATAGACTTTAATAATTCACTTGTTAAAACAGTAAGCTAACTGTCTCATACAACCTGTTTTTTGTCTTCTTCCCTTTTCAAATAACAGTATTGCGTTGGCAGCTTTCCATCTTCTGGCACTTCTCCAGAATTTAAGGATTCTTTGAAGATTGCTACCAGGGTATTCACTATCTCTGTAGCTCATTTTGATACTTTAAGGTGCATTCCATCGGGTCCAGGGAATTTATCAGTCTTTTGTCCCATTAGATACCTGAGCATATTCTTTGCTTTAGTGATAGTGATTGTATCTATTTCCTTTCCTCCTTTCCTTCCTTGATTATTTAATAATTCTAGGAATGGTACTGTAAAGTATTTATTTACGTCCTCTATCATTTCCTGGTTCCGCATTATTATTTCTCAGCCTCATTCTCTAATCAACCTATGTTCACTTTGGCTTCTCTCTTCATTTTTAATACTTTTAAAGATGCTTTTCCTGACTACCTTGATATTACTTGCAAATTTCTCCTCAGAGTTTATCCTTTCCCTCTTTGTTATTTGTGTCTGTCTTTTGTTGGTTTTTAAAACTTTCCCAACCCTCTGTCTTCCTATTAGTCGTATGTTCGTTCTTTCAATTTGATGCTGCCCTTAACTTCCCTAATTAACCGTGATTGGCTTATTCCCTTCCTAGAATCCTTCTTTTTCACTGGGACATATCTTTCTATGATCCATGAACTATTTTCTTAAATGTCTGCCATTTTTCAACTCATTTTCTTGCTAAACTCCTTTCTCAGTTCACTCCAGCTAGCTATGCCCTCCTGCCTTTACTTAATTAGCCATAATCAAGTTAAGTACAATTATTTCTGACCCGAGTTCCTCCCTTTCAAACTGAATGCTAAATATGAGCTGTGAACTGAGGCATAAAGCTGGAAAGGATCTTTTAAAGTCTAGAACCTTGGGAATAATTCCACACCGGACTTATGTTCAATAAAACCCTTTTTGCTATTTAGACTAAGATGTATTTTCAAAAGCCATGCACAGACCCTTTTCAGCAAATTTTTGTTACAAGAAAGCTAGAATCATTGTACTAATTTTTGGCATATTTGAAGATCAATTTAAAATATTTAGAAAGTATGTAAAATAAGTATCCTGGAGTGGTGGAATAAATTAAATTAACCAAATAGTCACGGGAGGCAGAAGTTTCCCAGCCACCAAATGATGTGGAAAATGTTTAGACAGTTGGGAAAAAAACCTGCGAAAATGAAAAATGAGATTCCAGATGTTGAAGGAACAGTCTGACTGTCAGCATAAGGTTCCAACGGCTGAATAAAAATCCTGTTACTGAGCAGCAGGAGACCGACCTGCATGCATTAACATCTCATCATGACCCAATCTTGCCTCATTTTTTGGCAGGTTATAGAACCATCCATTCAGTGCTGAAGGAAGCCAATTGGCTTGTTAAGTCTGCACCAACACTCCAAAGAGCATCCTATCCTATCCCCATAACCGTGTATTTCCAATGGCTGACCCACTTAACTCACACATTCCTGGACACTACAGACAATTTTGCAAGGCCAATCCAACTAGCCTGCACATCTTTGGACTGTGGGAGGAAAGCAGAGCACCCAGAGGAAGCATACTCAGACACAGGGAGAAAATGCAAACTCCACACAGAAAGTCACCCAAGGCTGGAATTGAACCTGAGATCCTAGTACCACAAGGTAGCAATGCTAACCGCTGAGCTGCTGTGCCAGCCAATTTGTTATTTTTTGAGGCAATGCACAGAAACTAGCTTCCACTAATTCCCAAGTCAGAACAAGTAACTGATGTTTGCAGCTCAACAATGTCTACTTCAGGAATCCATTTTGGTTAGCCCCAACAAATTAAATTATGCTCCGTGCAGCGGCTACCAGCACCTTCCAACCATAGAGGATGACAATAGCAAAATGCCAGGCTCACCACATCATCATGGCATATCTTAGATCTATTTACAATAGTTATCCAAATCAGTTTTTTAATTTGGAGTATACGATGCCTGATATTGCAGAGCTAATGGCAGGTACCTTTGTGCACAGGGACAGATACCCATCTCATGAATTGTAGCAGGGTGCATTCTAAGGCTTTTAGCTGATTTTCTTGGTGCTCAATCTCTTTTCACAGACTTGGATACTCGAAACATTGCTGCCTTGCCTTGCTTTTTTGCACGTTACCACCCCATTTCGGAGCTTATGCGCTTATAGTACATCTGTCTCACCTTGTTGTTTAGCATAGACACATAGATGGGCAGCTTGCGATGCTTTCAAGCAATGATCAGTCAAGGAGTTGGATGTGTTGCTGCACAACACCACACTAAATCAGTGTGATATCTACACCATGTGCCAGCAGATTATATGGTAAAGACACTGAATGTGATTCAACCAAATGGTCATGGCTTAAAGTCTAAGGGGAGAAGTCCTTAGTCAAGAGGGATGAACATCAGTCAGAGTGTGCTGCTGCAGTCAGTCAAGGGCACAGTTGGCTATCCCTCAAGGGATTTGGACACAGTTAATCAGCTGTTTGTAGCAGTCAGGGTCAGGATTCCATGCCAGTGGGAGTTGGGTCGCAGTCAGCCCGGCAACCAGTCTAGAGATTAGCTGTAATTCAGTCAGTTAACTGCACAGAAATCATTCAGGGGCCTATCATTCCAAGCCTGTTAGGAGGTGAACCATGGTCAGTCTTGTGAGCCTGTTCACTGAAAATCAAGAGGAGGGGATGTAATCGGCGCCAAAACAATGGCATAGAAACTGAAGAAGTCAATGGTGGGGCTTGGATGCAGCATGCTGGAGACAATAACTGTGAAAGGGGCAAATTGACATGTAAGGATAGGAGATGAGAGAGCACAGGAGGTGCATAGAGCATTGTAGAAAGAGCTTCATTGATGATGAACATCATGGCAGTGATAGAGGAACACTGTATAACGATGTTCGCCATAACTAAGCTGTAAGCCAGAAACTCAGGCAGAGATAAAGAGTTAAATAATGTGCAGATACCCAAAGGTGAGGGGGTAGATGGTGGGGGTGGGGCAGACAAGACAAAAAGGGATATAAAGCTTTGGGGATTCACCAAGATTGGGGAGCTGAGTCTGTAGCTTATTCTGTGAAAACTACTGACATTGCCTTCCAGTTTCATCTGCATTGCTAATATACACTGGAGATGAAAAATGGCTGACAGCAGATTCAAAATGGGTACAGCAATTGCATTTATTTTATCTGGAGGAGGAGACCCCACCTGTGAATGATATGAAACTCTTCAAAGGGCAATCTGACATCTGACATCACAAAATTCTGCACACCAACACCAAGCAGTGACTGTGCACAATGAATAAAGATCTTGACCATGTCAATGATCATTGCATATTTATCCGACGCATCAGTGACGTGGAAGTCCTGTCTGGTGATCTGTGTTCCACCGTTCCCAAAAACAATTAGCTAACACTGCACCAGATCTGTAGCTGCTTTCTTCAGACATTCAGGCTGTAAAATTTTCACACCATTATTTTAGAGAGTGCTGCCTCTCTTGGATCATGTGGAGGGTAATAGTGGTGGAGAAGGGGGAAATGGGGAGAAGTTGTCTTTCTTTATATCACAGTTATATCTAACAGTATGTGTGCCACACTTATTGTGTAACGTATACACCTGAATAATGTCTATGTAAAAATTCACGTAAAGGCATTCATTGCTTTTCTCATCAGACACCTCCATGTCTCAATGTCTGGAGGACGATGATAAAATGTAATTTTGTGTGTGCTGCAAGGTCTGAATGATCACACAATAAAGGAGAACATTTTTCGACCAGAAATTTGTTTCCTGCGGTCACTAGTGCATATTTCTGCTCACCAGTGGCTAACTTGATTGAATTAGAAAACATGTTTACATTAAAAATAATTTATTCATTCCAATTAAAACGATTTTGGTTCTTAAACTTAGTTGAATTTCATTTGTTGTTGACAATAATAGAAACGTTTGCCTCTGAATGCAGCGTCACGCATTGCGATCTAATGGATCCGTACAGTCACATTGCTGTGCAGTAGAGACCAAATAAAAGACTTACATTTATATAACATAATTCATGGCCTTAGGGTGTCCCAAAGCACCTTACAGCCAATGATGCGCTTCTGAAGTGGAATCACTGTTGCAATGTAAAAATACAACAGCCAATTTGTACATACCAAGTGTTTAGAAACAGGGTTTGGGTGCTTTTTCTTATTTATGGATATGTATTGCCATCTATAATCACTCTTAAGGGCTGATCATGAGTCACATTGTTGAAATGCTCTTACCCCTGTAGTGTAGTGCTTCTTAGATTGGGATCTCTGAAAATTTGACCCAAGAATGTTGAAGAAACAGCAGCTCACTTTCATGTCAGGATAATATATCACTTGGAAAGCACCTGCAGTTGCTGCTCCTGTTCTTCTCATATTGGGGCTGCTGCTTTGGAAGATATTGTTGGAGGAATGAGTTACTGCAGTGCATCTTTGAAACGGAACGTTTATGGTACTGCTGTGACTGTGTGTCGATCGTGGACGGAGTGAATGAGGTACCAAAGAAACAAATTGCATTATTTTTATTCTCCTGAATTGTTGTTTGAGCTGAACTCATCCAGAGAATTGAGAAGCATCCCATCACCCTCCAAACTTGTGCCATGTAGATAGATTTGGAGCATCAAAAGATAAGTTACTTGCTGCAAAATACCCAGCCAAGACAGAAAACTCGGAATGTTTAAGAATAACCCATACTGCCCTGACTCATCTTCAATACTTCAAAATGGAACTCCGGTATAACCAGCTTGTTCATTTTCAAAAGCTAGTTTTCTTTGCACTACACGTTTGCCTCTGGGAAGTTTCTGACCTGCTATACTAAGCATAGTATTTATGCAGCTAGTCCAGGTAAATTCCAGCAAATGGAAATAACTGGGATTTTTGCAGGGGTTCAATCATGGTAATATTGTTTCACTACTTTTGGATTTTAAGGGAGTTCGTTCGTCTCCTTTTTTTTGGGTCTGTCATTAACTGCTACTTGTGCAGCACATGTATTTGTCACTTATCAGGGTTTAGCAGCATACAAATATAGATTGCTTCATTATGTGAAGACTTGCAATGGAACTGTGCAATCAGTGAACATCGTCACTTTTGATTTCACAATGCAACAAAGATCATTGATGAAGCAATTGAAGTTGATCTTAGTGTCCTGAAGAACTCCTGCAGCGATGTCGTGGGGCTGAGTTAATTGATGTCCAGTAACCACAAGCATCTTTCTCTGTATATCTCCACCAATTAGAAAATGTTCCTCCTGATTCCCATTGATTTCAATTTTGCCCAGGTTTCTTGATGATACTCAACAAAGTGTTGCTATAATGTCATTCTCAACTCACCTCTGAAGTTCAACTCTTTTGTATATGTTCAGACCGAGGCTGTACTGATACCTGGAGCTGAGTGGCCCTGGCGAAGCTCAAACTGAGCTTTGATGAAAGGGAGTAATAATATAGGAGCAATCTGTTATAATTACAGACCAATTACTTGCTCTAAGATTTTCTATGCAAGGTTAAAATGTTAAAAACTTGAATCCTTCTGTAGTTGAATACTTGACGGTTTCTTTCATATGGACTGAGCAGATCAGGTTCTGTGAGGAAGTGAAGTCTCCTTTATTTTGTGTTTATGACGCTGGGTTATGGCCTTTCATAGTCTGGTACAGTAACGCAGTTGTTTAGCTGGAACAAAAACAAACTCAGCGGGTCTGGCAGCAACATCTGTGGAGTGAAAGCAGACTTAATATTTTGGGTCCAGTGACCCTTCTTGAGAATGTAGTTCTGCTTTCTCACCACGGATGCTGCTATACATGTTGAGATGGTCCAGCAATTTTTGATTTGTTTCAGATTTCCAGTATCTGTGGCATTTTTTAAAATTTCAGTTGCCTTTCTCCATTGCCCTATTGAGTTCCTTTCACTCATTGATGGTGTCTCTGAGCTCCTCTTGGAGTTCTGCTTCAAAATGATGTCTTACAGACTCTGATACAGATCAAGGTTAAACTGGCTGCGATGTTAACTTTTGATCATTGTTTCATAAAACAAAGTCAATTCTTCCCAGATTCCCTGATAGGGATCCTCCCAGTCTGTTGAGTTTTTCTTTTAGAAAAACAGCAGATTTGAATTCTCTCAGTTTTGAGAGAACCCATTAGTTATCCAAGTGTTAATCAAATTCTGAAGAACTCTTCTTGTTGCTGAGATGACATCAGCCTACCTGCCTTGTTTACAGAGATGGAGCTACTGAGAAAGCCATGTGACTCCTAGCAACTGTTTTTAGACACTAATTCAAGATTAGTTTTCTTTATGAAGTAAATGATTATTGTGGTCGCATGTTTATGACACAACTTTACTTTAAAAGAAAGCTGGATAGGGTCCCTTGAATTAACCAACTCCCAAGACGCAAGTGGTTTATTTAAATAATTTAATAAAGTTGCATGACTCATTTTTCTAAATTTTACTTTTAACCCCAGTGAGCTAGGTTTCTCAGGTGTTGGGAAACCCAATAACTGAACAGAGGCAAAGACTGTTGGACCAGGTAGTTGAGCTCCTTTCAAGCACAGCTTGTGGGTCAGGAATGTCAGAGTATCAAGTAAAACATACCAAGAAATCGCTCCCGAAATCAACAAACCCATCCCCCTTGATCAGTAGAGACTGTCTTTTTGCCCTCAATTTTATCATTGCCCCACCCCCCACCCTTGTGGATACACCCCTACACTGAACTATAACATTTTCCTGTGACACAGGTTGATTTTCAATTGCTCCTAGGGGAAAGCAAAGTGCAGTCATGCTTTCAAAATAATGCTTCAGTATCGTATGTCAGTATCCTGTGCCAGCCACACTTTGCCAGAGGAGAGGTGAAGGGTAACCTGGCAATCTAATTGCTTCCAATTTAACTCATTTAGCACATTAGGCTCATTGTCAAGTTGGTTAATGGCCTGACGATGAGGACCAGAAAGCAATTTTTAAGAAGCAAATTGGCAACTTTAACAGTCTCGTGCACAGCTGTTAAGTGAAATGTAGGTTAAATCATGTTGCTGCTGAGCAAAAATTTCTGCAAATGGAATGCCTTTTTTTTTCCTTACAGGCCTATTACTTTCTTTGACCATTTGTTTGCAACGTGATGCTGCTGGTCCTCTGGTCTCACCTTTTTGACTCTGCAAGACAGCAGTGAGACCTTAGCTTTTGACAATCTCTGTGTTGTATCCCACAGAATCAGCTTCTGCACAGTGGGTTATACTTGAATTCATAGAAATATACATCGAAGATAGGAGCAGGAGGACATCATTCTGTCCTTCAAACCTGCTCCGCCATTCAATCCCAATCATAGCTGATCATCTAACTCAACAACCTACTCCTGCTTTCTCCCCATAGCCTTTGACCCCATTCACCCGAAGTGCTATATCTAGTCGCCTTTTGAATACATTCAATGTTTTGGTATCAACTACTTCCTGTGGTAATGAATTCCACAGGCTCATCACTCTTTGGCTGAAAAAATATCTCCTCATCTCCGTCCTAAATGGTCTACCCCAAATCCTCAGACTGTGACCCCTGGTTCTGGACACACCCACTATTGGGAACATCCTCCCTGCATCTACCCTGTCCAGTCCTGTTAGAATTTTATAAGTGTCTATGAGATCCACCCTCATTCGTCTGAACTCCGGCGAAAACAATCCTAACCTAGTCAATTTCTCCTCATACATCAGTCCCACCATCCCCGGAATCAGCCTGGTAAACCTTCGCTGCACTCCCTTGAGAGCAAGAGCATCCTTCCTCAGAAAAGAAGACCAAAACTGCGCACAATATTCAAGGTGTGGCCTCACCAAGGCTCTGTATAACTGCAACAACACATCCCTGTTCCTGTATTCGTGAATCATGCATGGAGTTCATTGGTCTTTCCACTAATTTTGACCTTATTCTCTGAAAGCAGCCTCTGCTCTTTTATCCTGTCCCACTTTGCAGTCTTTTCAATCTCCTCTGTGCATTTGCCAATCTCCCTCAGGCCTTTCTTAGTTCATCCCATGGCCACTAATTTTCCCAACCATTTCATCTTTTCCAACTTCTGATTCCTTCCTCCTCAGGTTCTCAATCTGTCCTTTTTCTGGTCTCCAATCTCAACCCGGTTTCTGATCACCCCCTCCTCTGTCTTCTGCTATGTAGTTGTAGCCTGTTGCAAAATGGCACAGTGGCTCAGTGGTTAGAACTGCTGCCTCACAGCACCAGGGACCTGGGTTCAATTCCCTCAGGTGACTGTGTGGGGTATGCACATTATCCCTGTGTCTGTGTGGGATCCCCCAAAGTGCTCTGGTTTCCTCCCACATTCCAAAGATGTGCAGACTAGGTGGATTGGCCATGCTAAATTGCTCTAGTGTTCAGGGATGTGTAGATTAGGTGGGTCGAGGGAATGGGTCTGGAGTTGAATGCTCTGAGGGTCAATGTGGACTTGTTGGGCTGAAGGGCCTGTTTTCACACTGTTGAGATTCTATGAGGAAAGCATCTACATACCTGATTACCAGATAACAAAGACAAAACATGACCAAAAATGTAGAAGGATCTGAGAGAAATTCATTCAAATCAACATCTCTTCCCTCAACTCCTTCCTTGCTCCTTGTATGCATCAGAACTACAAAATCAAAGCTCAATTTCCAATATACTTGCTGTTATCAGACAGAATGTATTACCTTTACACCAGAACCAAGCATCAAACTTTTGAGCTTAATGAGGCTCTACATGTAGATTCCATATAGAGTCATAGAGATGTACAGCATGGAAACAGATTCTTGGTCGAACTCGTCCATGCCGACCAGATATCCTAAATTAACCTGGTCCCATTTCTCAGCATTTGGCCTATGTCCCTCTAAACCCTTCCTATTCATATACCCATCCAGATGCCTTTTAAATGTTCTAATCATACAGCCTCCATCACTTCCTCTGGCAACTCATTCCATGCACGTACCACCCTCTGCATGAAAAAGGTTACCTCTTAGGTTTTCGTAAATCTTTTTCCAACCTCACCTTAAACCAATGCCCTCTAGTTTTGGATCCCCCACCCCTAGGAAAAGCCCTTGTCCATTTACTCTATCCATGCTCCTCATGACTTTATAAACCTCTATAAGGTCACCCCTCAGCCTACGATGATCCAGGGAAAATATAGAACATAGAACATACAACATAGAACATAGAACATAGAACATTACAGTGCAGTACAGGCCCTTCAGTCCTCAACGTTGTGGTGACTTGTGTAACCAATCTGAAGCCCATCTAACCTACACTATTCCATTATCATCCATATGTTTATCCAATGACTATTTAAATGCCCTTAAAGTTGGCGAGTCTACTACTGCTGCAGGCAAAGCATTCCATGCCCTTACTACTCTCTGAGTAAAGAACCTACCTCTGACATCTGTCCTATATCTATCACCCCTCAATTTAAAGCTATGTCCCCTCGTGCTAGCCGTCACCATCCGAGGAAAAAGGCTCTCACTGTCCACCCTATCTAATCCTCTGATCATCTTGTATGTCTCTATTAAGTCACCTCTTAACCTTCTTCTCTCTAACAAAAACAGCCTCAAGTCCCTCAGCCTTTCCTCATAAGACCTTCCTTCCATACCAGGCAACATCCTGGTAAATCTCCTCTGCACCCTTTCCAATGCTTCCACATCCTTCCTATAATGCGGCGACCAGAACTGCACGCAATACTCCAAGTGCAGCCGCACCAGAGTTTTGTACAGCTGCAACATGACCTCAAGGCTCCGAAACTCAATCCATCTACCAATAAAACCTAGCACACCGTACGCCTTCTTAGCAACCCTATCAACCTGGGTGGCAACTTTCAGGGATCTATGCACGTGGACACCGAGATCTCTCTGCTCGTCCACACTACCAAGAATCTTACCATTAGCCCAGTACTCTGTATTCCTGTTACTCCTTCCAAAGTGAATCACCTCACACTTTTCTGCATTAAACTCCATTTGCCACCTCTCAGCCCAGCTCTGCAGCTTATCTACGTCCCTCTGTAACCTGCAACATTCTTCCACACTATCCACAACTCCACCGACTTTAGTGTCATCCGCAAATTTACTAACCCATCCTTCTATGCCCTCATCCAGGTCATTTATGAAAATGACAAACAGCAGTGGCCCCAAAACAGATCCTTGTGGTACACCACTAGTAACTGAACTCCAGGATGAACATTTCCCATCAACCACCACCCTCTGTCTTCTTCCAGCTAGCCAATTTCTGATCCAAACGGCTAAATCACCCACAATCCCATGTCTCTGAATTTTCTGCAATAGCATACCATGGGGAACCTTATCAAACGCTTTAATGAAATCCATATACATCACATCAACCGCTTTACCCTCATCCGCCTGTTTAGTCACCTTCTCAAGGAACTCAATAAGGTTTGTGAGGCACGACCTACCCTTCACAAAACCGTGTTGACTATCCCTAATCAAATTATTCCTTTCTAGATGATTATAAATCCTATCTCTTATAATCATTTCCAACACATTACCCACAACCGAAGTAAGGCTCACTGGTCTATAATTACCAGGGTTGTCTCTACTCCCCTTCTTGAACAAGGGGACCACATTTGCTATCCTCCAGTCCTCTGGCACTATTCCTGTAGACAATGACGACATAAAGATCAAAGCGAAAGGCTCTGCAATCTCCTCCCTAGCTTCCCAGAGAATCCTAGGGTAGATCCCATCTGGCCCAGGGGACTTATCTATTTTCACACTTCCCAGAATTGCTAACACCTCCTCCTTATGAACCTCAATCCCGTCTAGTCTAATCACCTGTATCTCAGTATTCTCCTCGAAAACATTGTCTTTTTCCTTTGTGAATACTGATGAAAAATATTCATTTAACGCCTCTCCTATCTCTTCGGACTCCATGCACAACTTCCCACTACTGTCCTTGACTGGCCCTAATCTTAATCTAGTCATTCTTTTATTCCTGACATACCTATAGAAAGCTTTAGGGTTTTCCTTGATCCTACCTGCCAAAGACTTCTCATGTCTCCTCCTGGCTCTTCATAGGTATCCCCAGCCTATTCAGTCTCTCCCTATAGCTCAAATCCTCTAACCTCAGAAACATCCATGCAAGCCTTTTCTGATCCTTTTCAAGTTTCACAACAAGACCAGAAATATATACACTGTGTTCCAAAAGTAGCCTAACCAATGTCCTGAAAGCCACAACATGACTTCCTAACTGCTATACTCAATGCACTGACAATAAAGCCAAGAATACCAAACACCTTCATCACTATCTATCCACCTGGGACTCCACTTTCAAGAAACTATTAAACTGCACTGCAAGGTCTCTTTGTACAGCAATACTCCCCAGGACCTTGCCATTAAGTGTTTAAATCTGCCCTGATTTGCCTTTCCAAAATGCAGTACCTCACATTCATCTAAATTCGACCCCATTTGCCACTCCTCAGCCCATTGGCCCATCTGATCAAGATCCCTTTGTTCTCTGAGGTAACCTTCTTCACTACCCACTATACCTGCAAACGTACTAGCCATACCTATGTTCACATCCATTTCATTTATATAAATGACGTAAAACAGTGGACCCAGCACCGATCCTTGTGGCACACCGCTTGTCATAGACCACCAGTCTGAAAAGCAACCCTCCACCACCATTGCAATAGCCTAAAGGAAAGCTGATAACTCATGTATCCTCTTACCCTTAAAGATGGCTCCAACTGCTCCACTTAATGCTGCCTGTGTTACACTCTCTCATTGTTCCCTTTCTCAGGTCACCATTGGGTACATGGTTGGTCATTAACCTGGATGCAGACTGAAGATCTCTCTTGGAGATAGCCAGCCTCCCCCACTTTCTTTATTCATATATGAGCAGGAACTCCAATAGAATCAAAGAGACATAGAGATGGAGGACCATCAGCCCATTGCTAAAATAACTCCACAGATATAGGTATCCGTCACCAAGTCACCTTATACGTACCCGTGAGAGTCCCTGCCACTGATCCAGCTGTCTGAGTGAACAGACCTACAGATTCTCCTGTTTCTATCTGTCAGCCAGGGCTCCCTAATCGGACCAGGTTAACAGCCTGAATTAGGGAACTCATATTCTTTCAGGTCTACCTGACTGACTTTGTTATAATCACTGCAGTTGTCTTCATTGAGTCTTTTAAAGAGTTATCCAATTGAGCCCAACATATTTCCAAAATGCTGTTTTTTTTCTTTCAAGTATGCATCAATTCCCTTTACAAGTTGCTGTTGAATGTCTTTTCACCATCCTTTCAGGCAGTATAATCTTGAATGCAATAATTCACTGTTTCATGAAGTATTTTCTTCCTCTCCTTTCAGGTTTTTTATATTGATAATTATTTTAGATTTGTGTCCTTTGGTTAGTGACCCTTATATTAATGGTTCGATTTCTCCTAATTTATCTGTCAAAACCCTTCATAACTTTGAGCAGCTCGATTGATCACCCCTTCAGCTTCACTTTGCATTCCCAGCTCTGCTCAGAGAGTCACAGCTTAACCTTGTCTCACATTTTCCCAACTCAATGTCTCCTGCACCCTGCTTCAAACTCAATTCTACTTAATGGATGGCACAGTGACTCAGTGGTTAGCACTGCTGCCTCACAATGTTAGAGATCACAGGTTCAGTTCCACCCTCGGGCAACTGTCTGTGTGGAGTTTGCACATTTTCCCTGAATCTGCGTGGATTTCTTCCCAGAGTCCAAAGATGTGCAGCTTAGGTGGATTGGCCATGGGAAATGCAGGGATAGGGTAGTAGGGGATGGGTCTGAGTGGATGGCCTTTGGAGGTTTGGTGTGGATTCACTGGATTAAATGGCCTGCTTTGCTACTGTAGGGATTCTATGACAATCTCCACTCTCCCAACTAAAGATTCAGACTTACTCAGCTATGTATGTCACATGGTCTCTGAAGATATTTGCTAAATGAAACTGTTATTCTCAAAAGATAACCACTAATCTTCCACAGGCAGTAAAATGCGTCACTGAAATAAATGTCATAAAGCCTCTGTCATTAAAATGACACAATTACAGGGTCTTGCGTACTAACAGAAATCTTTAAGTATTTATTACCTTCAATATTGATCCAGCAGAATGGCTGCAAAACGACACCAGGAGTGAGGAAGATAATTTTACCTTTGGTTGATGGCAGAAAATTGACGATATGAAAAAGATCGGCAATTACACTGCAATGCAGTGGAAGAAAAATAATCAGGTAACCTGCATAATGAGCAGGTAATTCACTATGGCTTGTTTTGCACCATCCTTCCAAGTTATCATTATCCCTAGGAAGTATACTGTATGATATCTATTCCAAACAGAGTAGTAATTCTGCAAACTCTAAACCACATTTTGACTTTTGTAATATTAATCAAAAATGACAAAATGAACACTATAGAATTATAAACCGAAAAAACTAGAGTGCAAAACTGTATAAATGGGACTGCCTAAGGATCTTGAAGATTAAAATATTGCAAATTATAGTGAAAGGTCTAAGGACAGTAAGTGGAACAACATAGAATAATTGGATGAGAAAGGGCTGGAAGAAAAACAGCAAGAGAAAGAAAGATATACAGATGCAATAAATAGATGGAATTCTAGTTCTGACGTATTGGTGTGACTCACAGTTTAAAAGTTGAGATTAACATGCCTCAAAGATCTCAAAACGATTTCCGATGAGAGCAAAGGACAATACTGGACTACAGCCGGTGGTCAATGACATTTGCCATTACAAGTGGACTAGAAGGTGATTTGGCGGGGGAACGCTGGTGAGGAGCATGGCCAGGCAGATTGAGGGGGAAGGGGGATGCACATGGAGCAAGCTAATACCATAAGATCATGTAGATAATTCTCCTGGACACACAGTGTCTGAACTGGAGGACCCTCCTTCACTGCTTTCTCCAGCTGCAATGCCTAGAAATAGGTGAAATAGCAGCAGCAATGGAAGGATGCATTTAAGTAATCACTATTTGACCTCAGTTGGTCCAGTTGCAGACATATGATGTTTCCTAATTGCTGGCAACATACATCCATTCCTGCCATGTCACCCCCAGTTGTTGTTATAAAACAAGGAACTGCGGATGCTGAAACAATGCTAGAAATAGCTGGAGTAACTCAGCAGATCTGGCAGCATCTATGGGAAGCAAAGAGTCAATTTTTCGAGCGTGGTGATTCTTCATCAGAACCTCCCAGCTGCTTCTGAGTCCACTCAAAGAATAAGACACAGTTATAGGAAGATAAGGCTCATATCTATGTGTCTGCAACACCACTAGCAATCAACTCACTAGATTAAAAATAAATCACCAGATTAGGATAGAGAGATATATAGCATGGAACCAGACCCTTCAAGTCCAACTCGTCCATGCCAGCCAGATATATCACATTAATCTAGACCATTTGTTAACGTTTGGCTCATAATTTCTCTAAACCTTTCCTATGCATATGCCCATCCAGCTAGTCTTGATTTAATGATTTATTTATTCCTGTTAATGTTTAACTTCACATGTCTTCGATGAGAAACGGTTGCAGCAGAACTCATAAAAACATTGAAGATAATTTTGGCCAATAAAATTCAAACTTAGAATATTCTAGTCAGCCAGTTAACATGTAAGAACTGATCGTCTTTCCACTCAAGAAACTTTACTACATAGCTCTGCCAGACATCTGAATGCTGAAAACTTTTGTACGAAGGGGGAGGGAGAAACTAAAGTTTCCACAGTGATGAAATCTCAGTAATAGTGACGGATGTCCACGTTTGGAAATCTCAAATGGTGGAGAATTTTCCGTGTGCCTCTGATTTATTCAAATACACGTCAACTGCTCAGAAAAAGTAACTGAAAGCCTTGAAAGAAATTGGTGGGGGGCAAGGGGGGATGTGGGGATGAGGTGTAGAAATGATGATTTGGTAACAATTCAAATTACAAGCCTCTCCAGGGTGCAATGAGGTTCTAGCCAGCAATATCCTCTTCAGAAATGATCAAAGTCATGTTGAACATTTCACTTGAGTTTCTGCCTGATTTGAGACAGGTTCATGAGCTGTCTGGTCGCGACTGGAAGGTACTTTATTGTGAAATTACTTTGCTCAAACATTTTCAGCGCTGCAGATTTGTTTATTAAACTCGATCAGTGGTGTAGGATATTTGATGTTGTGAAAAGATTCAAAGGAGAAAGTAATCCAAATGTGTCCCGAGGTACTTGGTTTAGCTCTAGTGCAAATAATATTTGTAGCCTGCTTTAGAGGATGAATGCTTTTCAAATACTGCGGCTATTAAAGAGGTAAAGGAAGTAGGTATAAACAATGGCTTCAACATTTTTCCATCACTGTTTTCTGATCTCTCATTTAGAGGTATTGCTATTCATTTTTGATATGCTTTGATTTACTGGAATACTGCTGTTGCGTTCACTCATTCAATTCCCGTGGGCAGCTATTTCAGATGTCGTTATTTTATGACATTCCTGACCATGATCAATGAAAACCCTGAGGCACTTCTCTGAGATTTGTTATGCCCTTGTGTACTGCTGCCAAGTTTGTGTTTACTGTTTCTATTTCAGAGATAGGTGACATGAAATAGTAAGGGTTTTACCACTGGTCTGACTTGTTTCTAACCAAGTAACTGATCAAAAGGTGATAGCTATGACTCCAAGAGCCACTTTGGCAGGCTGACTTAGTTTATCTTTGTGAGATACAGGAGCTTCAATATTACTTAATACTGAACAGTCAGTTACGAGTTTATGAAGCTAATCCCAAAACTACTCTGCCTAAGATAAGGATCCTTGAATTTGTTGATTGAAGTTTAAAAGTAAGTCATTTGGACAAGCTAATGAATTAAAGAAAGTCAGCATGGATTTGTTAAAGGCAAATCGTATTTATCTCATTTGTGTGAGTTATTTGATAAGGAAGCAAAGAGGATTGAAGATGGTTTATGTGGTACACATAGATTTCTGTAAGTTAGAGTTTATGAAATTCAAAAGTTTACCAAAATGATTAGGATAGCAGGAAGGGGAGGCAATGGCCAAGTGGTATTATTGCTGGACTGTTATTCCAGAGACCCAGATAATGTTCTGGGGACATGGGTTTGAATCCTGCCATGGCAGATGGTGGAATTTAAATTCAATAAATATCTGGAATTAAGAGTCTAATAATGACCATGAATCCATTGCTGATTGTAGTAAATGCTCATCTGGTTCACTAATATCCTTCAGGGTAGGAAATTGTCATCCTCACCTGGTCTGGCATACATGTGACTCCAGACCCACAGCATTGTGGTTGCCTCATAACTGCCCTCTGAGCAATTAGGGAATGGGCAATAAATGTTGGCCTAGCCAGTGACGTCCTCATCCCATGAATGAACAAAGAAAATCGACATGAGGAGAGATTGAGTTGGTTAGGATTGTGTTCTCTAGAGTTTAGAAGAATGAGGGGCGATCCCATAGAAACCTACAAAATTCTAACAGGACTAGATAGGCCAGGATGTTTCAAATTGTGGGGGAGTTCAAAGCTCAAGGTCATAGTTTAAGAATAAGAATAACTTTTAAGACAGAGGTGAGAACTTTTTTCACCCAGGGAGTAGTGAGCCTGTGGAATTCACTAGCACAGAAAATGGTTGAAGCCAAAACATTGTGTTTGTTCAAGAAGGAGGTCAATGTTGCTCTTGTGACTAAAGGGAATTAAGGGATATAGGAGGAGGGTTGGATTTCGGTATTGAGCTCGATGATCAGCCATGATCATATTGAATAGCAGAGCAGGCTCAAGGGATTGTATGTCCTACTCCTGTTCCTGTCTTCTATGTTTCTAAGTTTCTACAGTAACGCATAATGCTGGCTAATTTGAAATCTATGAAATAAAATGGAACATCAGACAAGGAAGCAAATTTAATGGAGAGATAGGCAACAGGGTGGAGAGGAACTATTGCTTCTCAGGCTGGTTGAAGTTAGTCAATGGTGTTCCCCACTGGTCAGTGATAGAACCACTGCTTTTCTTGATTCTGCTTAATAGTTTAGGATTAGGACATACAGTGCAATTTGAGGACTTTCAGATGATACAAAATATGGAAGAACAATGAATTGTGAGGAGGCTTATGATAGAACATACAACATAGAACATAGAACATAGAACATTACAGTGCAGTACAGGCCCTTCGGCCCTTGATGATGCGCCAACCTATGAAACCAATCTGAAGCCCATCTAACCTACACTATTCCATTATCATCCATATGGTTATCCAACAACCATTTAAATGCCCTTAAAGTTGGTGAGTCTACTACTGCTGCAGGCGAGGCATTCCATGCCCTTACTACTCTCTGAGTAAAGAACCTACTTCTGACGTCTGTCCTGTACCTATCACCCCTCTATTTAAAGCTACGTCCCCTCGTGCTAGCCATCACCATCCGAGGAAATAGGCTCTCACTGTCCACCCTATCTAATCTTCTGATCATCTTGTATGTCTCTATTAAGTCACCTCTTAACCTTCTTCTCTCTAACAAAAACAGCCTCAAGTCCCTCAACCATTCCTCATTAAGACCTTCCCTCCATACCAGGCAACATCCTGGTAAATCTCCTCTGCACCCTTTCCCATGTTTCCACATCCTTCCTATAATGCAGCGACCAGAACTGCACGCAATACTCCAAGTGCGGCCGCACCAGAGTTTTGTACAGCTGCAACATGACTTCATGGCTCCGAAACTCAATCCATCTATGAATAAAACTTAGCACACCATATGCCTTCATAGCAACCCTGTCAACCTTGGTGGCAACTTTCAGGGATCTATGCACATGGACACCGAGATCTCTCTGCTCGTCCACACTACCAAGAATCTTACCATTAGCCCAGTACTCTGTATTCCTGTTGGGCTTGGGCTTCAAGTGGACAAATGCAAGCTGATGGAATGGGCAGGCATGTTATTGAAAAAATATACCAACAGCTGCATTTTTATAGGAATAATAGGAAACATAAATTAAAGGGGGCAATTCTAGCAAGTGAAAGAACAGTGAGTCCTGGGGCTATATGTTCATAAATCATTGAAGGTGGTAGTGCAGATAGAGGAAGCGATCATGTTGGCTTCATAAATACAAGCAGAGACCTCAATATTTAATCCTAGGTTGGGTGTGCAGAGGTGGCAGACTTCCCCACTCTGCGATCCCAGTGTTGAAAATTGACATGCTGCACTCTCTGTTTCATTCCGCACTAGGTTGTGTAGGACTGGGTTGGAGACCAGGCAAGGTTATCTGGGAGGAGTGAGGAGACTGCTGAATTCCAAAGCAGTGGTGGGAGTGAGGTGGGGCACGGTAGTGGGGGAGGGGTTTGGGTGAACAATCCAGCCTGAAACTTCGGCCTAAATGTTATCACAAAACAACACGAAATTCTCCCATCCTCCCCACCTCACATTTCCCTCATTTCATATGCCCCGTCTATGTCAACACTAGCCACCTAAGGCCCTCTGCCCATGCCCCTCTGCCCATGCCCCTCTGCTAATAACCCATGGCCCATCATTCAACCATGCCTAATTAGTGCATTCATCTACCCACCACCATGCACCTTTTAGGTACAATCATCTGCCCTGTTAAAAATCGCAGAGTTTTTTTTTAACCTGCCTGATCTCCCAGTGAAGGAAACTTAAATGCCCGCTCCCTGCTGAATGGGTGTCTGGCACACCCTTCCAAAGGACTCTCAACCACATCCATTGTGGTACCTCATTTCTCCAAGGGAAGTCTACCCAAAGGAAATGCCCTGAGGACAGACCTGCTTTCAGGTGACCTGTTTTGCGCACTCCGGGTTCCATGCAAAGGTTCAACAAAATGCAATTTGCTTGAAGAAAACTGACCATTTAAATGGGAAGCTGCTTCCAGGAGCCAGTCATCTGTGAAGCATGAGCTGACTCCCCTCCTGCTCCCATCGTAAACAGGCGTGGGACTTGGGGCTTCCATCTTTGTTCGCCATTGTAAGTGAAATGGATTGGCACTCCAACAAAATGATTATCCAGGCCACGGAGTACAAAACAAGAAAATCACAATGAACATTTATAGAACACTGAGGGGAAGCTTATGCAGGTCTGAGCAACTTGGCCATGGTCAAGTGGCAGATGGTGGCAAAATTGGACAAAAAGTCTGGCAAGGTCCTACTCAATGTCAGAAATATCTCATGCCATTCTTTTATTCTTTTCACAAGCGGAGAGGTGAGTTTTATCCCTGGGCAATGTTGTGTTACCAGTTAAAGGAGATTACTGCTTGTTAAATGCCTTCTTGTTGGCCCAATTTTTCTCATTAATATTCAGCTTCAATCTCACCCAACCCGCCAGAACAGCTAGATTTCCAAAAAAACCAAAATTCTAGAACAGGTACCTGGCAGATTCAGCTCACTGTTTATTTCAAACGGCCTCAGGAATATACTGCATCCTGGGACATATTCCATGGCCACCAGCCATACATACACATTGCCCGATGATATTGACATTTGGCAGCTACTAACCAATCGAAACAATCGAACCATCTCTCCAATACATTGGTAGGTCACTTGTGAAACATAGCTTTACATTTCAGTGCAAACCAACAACTAGCTTTGAAAAGCTGCAGTCATGTTACTTTGTGCACATGGACAGGCACCCTGCTTATGGAATGGATCAGGCTGCATCTCAGTGTTGCTTGCTTACTCTCTTAGCACTTGCTCACTTAGTGCCTACCTGTATACTTGCACCATTCTTGCCTTTCCTTGCCTGCTTTAATATGCTTATTAGCACATCACTATTTAAAAATAAAGAGCTACCCATTAAGACAGAAATGAAGCTTTTTTTTTCCTGATAAAAATTTGTGAACATTGGAACTCTCTTCTGAAAATGCTGTTAGAAACACAGTCTTTGAATATTTTTAAGCAGAGGCAGTTAAGTTCTTGACAAGCAAGGGGGGTGATAGGTTTTCAGGCATAGCAGAATTGAGGGGTAATCAGAGATAACAAGGTATAGAGCTGGATGAACACAGCAGGCCAGGCAGCATCAGAGGAGCAGGAAAGCTGACATTTCGGGTCTGGACTCTTCTTCAGAAAAAAAGGAAGGGCCCAGACCCAGAACATCAGCTTTCCTGCTTCTCTGATGCTGCCTGGCCTGCTGTGTTCATCCAGCTCTACACCTTGCTATCTCAGACTCCAGCATCTGCAGTTCCTCCTATCTCTATGGGTTAATCAGATTAGCCATGCTCTTGTTAAATACAGTAAAAATGAAGGCTGCTGTCCCACAAAAAAAAACTTGCGACTGAGAGAACAGACAATGGGTAGTAAGAGCAGATGAAATCTGGCAGCACACCAATAGCAATGAATTGTATGGATTCTTCAGCACAATCTCGGCAATCTACACTCCAAATCCCCAAGGAGCTACCTCACCGAGTGCTAAGAATTGTCTGGCAAATACAGAGAGACCATTTGCACTCATTGAAAGAAGCACTTTGAGGATCTTATCTACCAAGAGTCAATCTCCAACATGGGTGCAGAAACAAGAAGAATTGCTTATACAGGAGCTTCTTCAACCTCAGAAAGATCTTTGACCCTCTCAACCAAGAAGTATTAGGGAGCATTCTCCTCCAACTTGGCTGATCCTCAACACTGGTCCACAACAGATTCAATATGTGCGCAAATTTGGGTCAGACAAGATTGTCATTGCAACAATACTCTTTCTCATCTTTCTCACTCCAAAACTCCACTCCATGTCCACGAGCTTTCCTGCTAGAATGGAACTGCTTGAAATGATGTGGGACATTGTTCAAACCATGTCTCCTCAAGTCTGGAACCAAAACAACCCAATGTCTGTCATTGAGCTGTGTTGCTCAGACAATGGATGTGTGCACAGTCAGGGACTTAGCTCCAAATCATGTTGATGCATTCAATAGCAGAGTAAGACAAAATCAGCCTTAAGCTACACATTTGGAAGTCAAGGTCTTCAATTAACATGCTCCCACCATGCATCATTATCTTCCAACTGATCAGACATACACCAAGCCACTAGTCAATGTTGATCAATTTCCATGCCTTGGGAGTATACTTTTAGCAAGGACAGACATCAGTGCTGAAATTGAATATTGTCTCTAGTGAGTCAGGGCAGAGTTTGACCATCTGATGAGCAGAGTGATTAATGATAAAGACCACAAAACTGGCACCAAGCCCATGATCAATAGGCAGTAAGTAGAATTACCTGACCATATGTACATGTTGGAGACATGGACAAATGTACAATAGACATCTCAAATCCTGGAAATATAACAACAGCAATCCTTCCTCAAAATCTCACAAATACAATGAAATTATCAGGCAAACACCCCCAGCATCGAAACACTGGTTACCATCAGTCAGTATGTTCACCAGGAGCAACATCATCCACATCACTGATACAAGATCAGTTTCCAGGAGGGCAGAGAAAACACTTCAATAATGTCCTTGAAACCTCTTGCAGATGCACTATCCCCAGTGGTACTTGGGGATTTCTTGCCAACACCGTGAAAATTTGAAATATCTGCAAGGCTGCTAACCATCTTGAGCATCTCCTCAGCAGGAGACTGAGCACAAGGAAGCTTGCACAAACTAAGCATTACAGCCACCTAACCGCCCACTAGCCAGTGCCAGTCATCTCCCTCCCTCCCTCTGGTGACTACTTAGTCTTCTCAGGATCTATGATTCTGAAATGGAAGATAACTATCTCCAGGCTCAAGGGCCTGAAGAAGAAGAAGAATGGCAAAGCAGGCCTAAGAGGGTGTGGAGCCTGTGCCTATAGCTAATTTAGATATTTATATCTTAATTTGGTTATTGGATATGGCAGACAAACCATTCCACAATTATATTAGAGTCGCTCAATCTCAAGATAATTTGTTTCCCATAGTGCAAGCATCTAAGGGGGTAATGGCATAACTTTAAGAAGGAACATACTGTGGTGCTTTTTTCAATTGCCATCTCCACCAGCCTGGGACAGTGGGCAAAGAAGTGGCAGATGGAATACAATGTGGAAAAGTGTGAGGTTATGTACTTTGGTAGGAACTAAAGAGGTTTCTCCTGTTTTCTAAATGGGGAAAGGCTTCAGAAATTTGAAGAACAAAGGAAATTGGGAGGCCCAGTTCAGAACGCCTTAAGGTTAACATGCAGGTTCAGCTGGCTGTTAGGAAGGCAAATGCAATGTTAACATTAATTTTAAGAGTGCTAGAATACAAGAACAGAAATGTACTGTTGTGAATGCATAAGGCTGTGGTCAGGCCACGTTTGGAATGTTATGGGCAGTTTTGAGACCTGTATTGAAGGGAGGATGTGCGGACCTTGGAGGAGTTCTAGAGGAAGTTTACTAGAATGATCCCAAAGCTGAAAGGCTTGTCATAGGAGGAATGGTTGAGGACCCTGGTCTATACTCAATGGAATTTAGAAGGATGAGGGAAGATCTCATTCAAAATTGCGGAATATTGAAAGGTCTGGATAGGGTGGACATGGAGAAGATATCCCTGCTAGTTGGAGAAACTAGAACCCAAGGCATAGCCCTGGAGTAAAGGTACAACATTTTAGAACTGAATTGAGGGGGATTTTTTTTTCAGCAGAGGGTGGTGAATCTGTGGAATTCATTGTCACAGAAGACTGTGGAAGCAAAGTAATTGAGAGGCAGAGATAGATAGGTTTTTGTCTAGTAAGGCGATCAAGGGTTATGGGGAGAATGGGGTAGAGAAGCACATCAGTCATGACCGAATGGCAGAGCAGACATGATGGGCCAAATGGACTAATTCTGCTCCTCTATCTTTCGGTCTTGTGGTATGTGGTACTGGGTGAGGATTATTTGAGATGATTCACTGCCACTAATTCTACTTTGTTTTTGCTTTGTCTTGTGCTGATACTCTACTGTAGAGTTTCTACAGAAGAGAAACCGTTCTATCAAAAAAAGCAGGGTTATGATACAACTGCAATAAATACATTTGTATTTAGTAAGACTTAGTTACTAGAAACACATTGGTATAAATAGATACATTCCCTTTGAAAGTTACAATGGAACTCATTGTCTCCAAACATTAACTATGTATGACATTAGTAGAATGCATGGTGCCAAGGTAAAATGAATATTAACCCTTTTCAGAATGACTACCTTATAAAACGTCGCCTCCAAAACTTTTCCTCCATGTCTAACCCATGATGCAATCCTATACATAACCATAGTACATTTACTGCTACCCCATTTCTCCCTCAGAGTTCACAGATGAACACAGTCTGAATGTTTCAGAGATAAAAGGTACTGCAGATGCTGGAGAATCCGAGATAACAAGCTGTGGGTCTGGATGAACACAGCAGGCCAAGCAGCATCATAGGAGCAGGAAAGCTTGACGTTTCGGGCCTAGCCCCTTTTCTGATGAAGGGT